>SJYO01020080.1:18687215-19293513 GCA_006410555.1 Capra ibex | reverse complement strand
TTGCTATTATTTTCTCCCATTCAGAAGGCTGTCTTTTCACCTTGCTTATATTTTCCTTTGTTGTGCAGAAGCTTTTAATTTTAATTAGATCCCATTTGTTTATTTTTGCTTTTATTTCCAGAATTCTGGGAGGTGGATCATAGAGGATCCTGCTGTGATTTATGTCTGAGAGTGTTTTGCCTATGTTCTCCTCTAGGAGTTTTATAGCTTCTGGTCTTACATTTAGTTCTAACAGTTAAAGCTCCTATCTGTATCAATTTATATCTGTTTTTTCTGCTCTGATTGCTGTGGCCAAAATTTCCAGAACTATGTTGAATAGTAGCGGTGNCTTTTATTATGTTGAGGTATGTTCCTTCTATTCCTGCTTTCTGGAGAGTTTTTATCATAAATGGATGTTGAATTTTGTCAAAGGCCTTCTCTGCATCTATTGAGATAATCATATGGTTTTTATTTTTCAATTTGTTAATGTGGTGAATTACATTGATTGATTTGCAGATATTGAAGAATCCTTGCATCCCTGGGATAAAGCCCACTTGGTCATGGTGTATGATCTTTTTAATGTGTTGTTGGATTCTGATTGCTAGAATTTTGTTGAGGATTTTTGCATCTATGTTCATCAGTGATATTGGCCTGTAGTTTTCTTTTTTTGTAGTATCTTTGTCAGGTTTTGGTATTAGGGTGATGGTGGCCTCATAGAATGAGTTTGGAAGTTTACTTTCCTCGGCAATTTTCTGGAAGAGTTTGAGTAGGATAGGTGTTAGCTCTTCTCTGTCTCTTTTTACAGCCTTTGTTTTAAAGTCTATTTTATCGGATATGAATATTGCCGCTCCTGCTTTCTTTTGTTCTCTATTCTCGTGGTATATCTTTTTCCAGCCCTTCACTTTCAGTCTGTATGTGTCCCTTGTTTTGAGGTGGGTCTCTTGTAAGCAGCATATAGAGAGGTCTTGTTTTTTTAATCCATTTGGCCAGTCTTTGCCTTTTGGTTGGGGCATTCAGCCCATTTACATTTAAGGTAAATATTGATAAGTATGATCCCGTTACCATTTACTTCATTGTTTTGGGTTCGGGTTTATACACCCTTTTTGTATTTCCTGTCTAGAGAATATCCTTTAGAATTTGTTGGAGAGCTGGTTTGGTTTATCCTATTTGGAACTCTCTGTGTTTCTTGGACTTGGGTGATTAGTTCCTTCCCCATTTTAGGGAAGTTTTCAACTATTATCTCCNTTTCTCATGATCTTTCTTTCTGTCTTCTTCTTCTGGGACTCCTATAATTCGAATGTTGGAGCGTTTCATATTGTCCTGGAGGTCTCTGAGATTGTCCTCATTTCTTTTAATTCGTTGTTCTTGTTTCCTCTCTGATTCATTTATTTCTACCATTCTATCTTCTATTTCACTAATCCTATCTTCTGCCTCCGTTATTCTACTATTTGTTGCCTCCAGAGTGTTTCTGATCTCATTTATTGCATTATTCATTATATTTTGATTCTTTTTTATTTCTTCTAGGTTCTTGTTAGGACGGTCATTGGACAAGGAATCCACAAGAGGTGGCAGACCTTGTGTGTCTCTAAGTGTCTCAACCTATCTCCTCTCTACCCCCTCTTTTCTCTGTCTCCGGTGGACCACCTCTTTTTCCTCTCAGGTCTCCTCCTCTCTCACCAGTTCGGTCATTAGAGCGAGAGTCCATCTGACCCTATCACTTCAAACCCAAAAATTTACATGTTTTAACTGGTGTTTTTGGATTCTCGTTTCTAATTTTTAGATCTCATCTCCAACCTAAAAGTTTCTATGTTATAATCTCTCTTCGTCTTCCTTTTTCCTTCTTTCTTTCTTTTTTTTTTTTTTTTCTTTATAATTTTTTGTTTGTTTGTTTGTTTGTTAGTTTTTTTTTTTTTTTTGCGGTAGTTGTTGGTAGGTTTCTGACATATACCACAAACGGAATTTTTTTTTTTTTTTTTTCAGAAAAATTTTTTGTTTGTTTTTTTTATATCATTATTATCCAATATCTTTATTTTTAATCTCCTCTTTATCTTCTGTTGTTAATTTTTTTTTCAATCTTTTTTTTTCGTTTTTTTTTTCCTTACTAAAATTTTTATAATTTTTATAGACCGGGAAAGACCACATTACCCGACACACCCTAGTGAAGGTTCCACCAAGGGAGACAAATTGAAGAAGACAAACGACCAAAAAATCCGAGTGATCAAGTCAGCGCGACACCCCTCTCCCCGACGACGATTGTTTATCGTGACAGCACACGTGTGTCATAGAGACGGGGCGAACTGGACAGGAAAGAACGGCGCGTGTTTGGCGAGGCCGAGATCCTACGAGTCGGCCCTTGGCAGACCCCGGCCGGGATCCGACGCACGTGAAGGGGCCAGGTTCGGCGAGTCCAAGCCGCGAGTCCGTCGGGAGTCTCCGTGTCTAAGCCGACCCTGACGCGAAACACGGGAAGGGTCCAAGCTCATCGAGTCCTCAAACCGCTCGCGCTAGCGGCCCCGAACAGTGGAAAAGACGGCGACGGCGAGTCGAGAGACACACCTGGCGACCGCGTGGGGCACTCCGTCTGACACTGACAGGTCGTGGGGGTCTTCAGAATCGTTTCCTCGAACGAACGTCAATCCATTCATTTCAGAGAGGCCCAGACGTTAACGGGGAAAGGTCAGGAATGCTGAGACCGACGGACAGGGGCCACCCCTACCAGACGTCGGCCGAAAAAGGCAAGGCAGGAAACAAGACACGAGCCAGGACCGCCACAGAATACAAGCTCAAAAAGCGCACCATCGATAGGGTGTAGACCAAACGATCGGGTTCAATCTAGCAAGACCAACGCGCACCCCGCAAGGACGGGTTAAGAATGTTTCGAGACGTCGGGCGCGGAGGGCTCGCAGGGACGGGACGGGGATGAAGGGTCACCGTCTACGTCCGCAGACACGACGAAAAGGCGACCCCCTCAATGACAACCCGAACATTAGACAACCAAAATTAATAAATAGATAAAAAGGAAGGACAATACAACGGGAGACACAAAGGTTCCGAGCGGTGTCTGAGCCGTCCCTCTCACAAAGGACCACAAACCTTTGGAGAGAAGAATTTTAAGGGAAGGGCCCTGCCCGAAGGGAAGGGCCCTGCCTCGAGGGAGGGGTGGAGGAAACAGAGGAAAAAGCAGAAAATATAAAAAAGGATGGACAAAAACTTCTGTTACTAGACGAAAAGACCAACGGACTACAGGAGACGGTCGGATGTCTTCAACAAAACACTTCAAACGAGTCGCAACTTTACAAGAAAACTCCTTAAACACTCCCTCTTTCACCAGAAGGGCAGGATAAGGAGACGGTAGAAAGGGAGAGAGTATTTTTACAAATAATTTTACAAGTTTAAAGTCTAAATAAAAAATAAAATCTTTTTTACAGGTTGTACATTGGGTGTACATTTTCGGTCAAAAGTTACAGTTTGATTAGTTAGTCTAGTCTGTATGACGGTCCTTTTTTTTAAACAAAAACATTTTTATTAGGTTATGATATACTACAATTTTGACAGGTAATAAATCCTACGTTTTACAATATTATTATATATAATACAAATAAAGTATTTATAGTATATGGGTATAATACTTAAAATCACGCTTCAAAACCCCTTATCAATTCAAGTCAAGTGAAGTCAACGGGTCAGTACAGGCTGACAAACACTGGGGTACTTAGCGTCTTGCGGTGTGGAGGGACAGGTACCGATTGAGGGTCTCAAATGGGCTTGAGTATAGGTACCTCAGTCACTACCGTAGGTCGGTAGAGTAGGAGACATTAGGGGAAGAGGAGGACGGGGGTTAGGGAGGGTCGTAGTCTCAGAAAAGGTCACTCAGTTGAGAAACGTACTCCACCGGTTTCATAACCTTAAAGTCGAAATCGTAGTCAAGAAGGTTACTTGTGGGTCCTGACTAGAGGAAATCCTACCTGACCAACCTAGAGGAACGTCAGGTTCCCTGAGAGTTCTCAGAAGAGGTTGTGGTGTCAAGTTTTCGTAGTTAAGAAGCCACGAGTCGAAAGAAGTGACAGGTAGAGAGTGTAGGTGTGTACTGGTGACCTTTTGGGTATCGGAACTGATCTACCTGGAAACAACCGTTTCATTACAGAGACGAAAAATTATACAATAGATTCAACCAGTATTGAAAGGAAGGTTCCTTATTCACAGAAAATTAAAGTACCAACGTTAGTGGTAGACGTCACTAAAAACTCGGGGTTTTTTATGTCAGACTGTGATGAAGGTGACAAAGGGGTAGATAAAGGGTACTTTACAACCCTGGTTTACGGTACTAGAAGTAAAAGACTTACAACCCGAAATTCGGTCCAAAAAGTGAGAGGAGAAAGTGAAAGTAGTTCTCTGAAAAAATCAAGGAGAAGTGAAAGACGGTATTCCCACCACAGTAGACGTATAGACTCCAATAACTATAAAGAGGGTCGTTAGAACTAAGGTCGAACACGAAGAAGGTCGGGTCGTAAAGAGTACTACATGAGACGTATATTCAATTTGTTCGTCCCACTGTTATATGTCGGAACTGTATGAGGAAAAGGATCATATCCACTTACTATTTATCTTAGACTTTATCCATTATAGTTATTTTTATTTTTCTTTCTCTTTTATATTACCTATAAAAATTTATATTAATTATAAGTGATAAACCTATATCTCTTTACACCGTTACTCCCTTTCTTTACTTTATACTGTGTCTGAGAAAAAACAAAACAGAACAATTGATATTTTTATTATTGTGACAATTTTTTTTGGATTCCTTTGCCGTTTTCCTTCAGGTCTACTACACCTCCCTTTAAGTTGTTTAAGTCAAAACCCGTATAACTACGGACTGATGGTCTTTAGAAAGGGTAGTAGATTGTCTTTCGATGTACACGTCGTTACTCTGGACCTCCTCTTTGACCACTAACTTTACATTGAAGACTTCAGTAAAGTAAATTCACTGACGACTTCAGTAACTGGTTGGATCTGTAGTATAATTTTTCGTCTCTGTAATGAAACCGTTGTTTCCAGGCAGATCAGTTTCGATACCAAAAAGGTCATCAGTACATACCTACACTCTTAACTTGATATTTCTTTCTACTCGTGGTTTCTTAACTACGAAAACTTGTCACTACAACTTCTGAGGGCTCTCAGGTAACCTGACGTTTCTCTAGGTTGACAAGGTAACAATTCCTTTAGTCAGGACTTATAAGTAACCTTCCTGACTACGGCTTCGACTTCGAGGTTATGAAACCGGTGCACTACTCTTCTTGACTGAATAAACTTCTCTGGGACTACGACCCTTTCTAACTCCCACCTTCCCTTCCTCTGTTGTCTCCTACTCTACCAACCTACCGTAGTGGTTGAGTTACCTGTATTCAGACTCATCCGAGGCCCTCAACCACTACCTGTCCCTCCGGACGTACGACGTCAGGTACCCAAGCGTTTCTCAACCTGTGCTCACTCACTGACTCGATTGACTGACTGATTTCACTAACCTTTTGAGTCATAGTTCTCTTTTTTCACGATAACTCCTTATTAAGTTTTATCCAACTTCTTACTTGTAACTTTATACAAAGGTTACTAGTCCTTTCTCATAATTTCTATTGTTCGTTCCTTATGTGGGTTTGTCACCTTCTTTCGTTTCTCTTACATTACCATACCTTCGGTTTCCTCCTTCTTCGAACGTCTTTCCAAACATTACTTATTAAAATTCAGGACATCTCTATAATTTTATCCACATCTTTCTTTTTATTTAGTGACTTTGATGAACAACGAATAAAAACTTTCACTTAAGACAACTTCATGACCGATCTTTTATCTAAAATATCCCTATCTAAATTACTTATAACATCTTATGAGAATTGATCTTTTCATCGAGTATCACTTTTCTCCTCTCTATACCGTCGTTTGACTTCCTTATCAGTACGTTTAATTCCAAAATAAAAACGAAACAAAAAATTACATCTTACCTAGGTTTGTAAGACCCTGAATGACGTCTGTGGTCTCACTCTTCGTTATTTTTCACTTTGTCCTCTTTCGTCCTACTTTACCTCGGAAACCGTGTTCCTCACCGTAATCGTATTCCTTCTTTTCCGGCAATATGAGACTTCTATTGTTCCATCTTCTTTTTCGTGACACCTCTTATTTACACCCTTAAAAACAGTAACAGAGGTGAATAAACGACTTCGTTAATTCACTATTAATCTCAACAAAACTGTCACAATCTTCGGATCTTTTTTTAATCGACGACGAAATCCTGAAACTGATATATCCGTTTTATTTCTAATGGTTTTTTTCTTTGAGACAACATTAATGTCTAAACCTTATGTTAAACTAGCACATCAAAGTGAAAAAGATCGTTATGGAACACTGTTCTCCTTTTAGCCAACCCACTCCACAAAACCCTCCCTACTTTGTAAGATAAAAGTCTTGACTGTTATCCATCTACCACCATTTAATTACTACGGTTTCTAAATTTAGTGATTTACTGAGAGTGTCTTACCAATCATTACCGAACTCTACACCCCTATTATCGATCTTCTGGATACTGACCTTCATATGTTAATCCGGTTCTTTCATTTACGATAGTAGTCAAACTGTTCACTTGAACTTAAAAACCATTTCTATTTTCTAACCGTAAGAGTACATCGAAACCAGTAAAGGTTTTTGAGGTGATTCGATTACCTTTTACTTATAAAAATTCTGTATTTAAGGTTGTGTCGTCGACACGTCTTAAACGGAACGTACGAACGCGCACGACAACGAAGTCAGTACAGACTGACAAACACTGGGTGTCTGACATCGGGCGGTCCGAGGAGACAGGTACCCGAAGAGGTCCGTTCTTATGACCCCATCCACCGGTAAGGGAAGAGGTCTCCCAGAAAGGCTGGGTCCCTAACTTGGATGTAGAGAATACAGAGGACGTACCCGACCGCCCAAGAAATGGTGATCACGGCGGTCCCTTCGGGTGTCTTCATTAGTTAATCAAACAACAACAAGTCAGTGATTCAGGATGGGTTGAAAAACTCTGGTGTACCTGTCGTCATACGGTCTGAAGGGAAAGGAAGTGACAGAGGACCTCTGACGAGTTTGAGTACAGGTGACTCACCCACTACGGTAGGCTGGTAGAGTTGGAGATAGTAGAGAAGAGGAGGACGGGAATTAGAAAGGGTCGTAGTCCCCAAAAGGGTAACTCAACCGACAAGCGTAGTCCACCGGTTTCATAACCTCAAAGTCGTAGTCGTAGTAAGGAAGGTTACTTATAAGTCCTGACTAAAGGAAATCCTAACTGACCAAACTAGAACGACAGGTTCCTTAAGAATTCTCAGAAGAGGTCGTAGTGTAAAACTTTCGTAGTTAAGAAGTCACGAGTCGGAAGAAATACTAGGTTGAGAGTTTAGACCGTGCTGATGACCTTTGTGGTATCGAAACTGATATACTCGGAAACAACCGTTTCACTAAAGAAACGGAAAATTACGACAGATCAAAACAGTTCCGAAAAGAAGGTTCCTCGTTCGTAGAAAATTAAGTACCGACGACAGTAGTAGGTGTCACTAAAACCTCGGGTTCTTTTATTTTAGACGGTTATAAAGGTGAAAAGGGGGTACATAAACGGTACTTCACGACCCTGGTCCACGGTACTAGAAGTAAAAAACGTATAACTCAAATTTCGGTCGAAAAAGTGTGAGGAGAAAGTGGAAGTAGTCCTTCGAAAAATCAAGGAGAAACGAAAGACGGTGATCTCACCATAGTAGATGAATAGTCCCCAACAACTATAAAGAGGTCCGTTAGAACTAAACTCCCGTCCTATTTTTCGATACCCTCTCTAAAGACCTTCTCCTGATTTCTACTATCTTCTTGATTACATAAACTTTTACAATTTTTCTTTATATAAGTTGAGTTTCTTGTAAAATTAACTCTTGACAGGTTTATGTATTTTATTATGTTAATTAAAGTTCATTTTGTTTTTCCGTCGTTTCTTTCTTTTCTTATGATGAAACGTACTTAGACGATATTTATAACTGTTTCCATTTGACAAAGTTTGTGACTTATTATTAGATCACTTTAAATTTAGTCTTGATATAACCTTTCTAAAAAAACATATTCCACCCCTACCAGTTTTCTGATTTAGGATTTGAAAGTATATATAGATTTCTTTATTAAATATCTATTGTAGATTCATTTTTAGTTCTTCATGATGATAGTTAAATAAATATCTTTTTATGTATAAAAATTTAAACGATTATTTATACTCTTTGTCTTTTAACATGTAATAAAGTGTAAAAATTTATACGTGGTATTGAAACGGTTTTATTACTGAAATAAAATATTTACTCAAAACAATTCTCACTTCGTTTTCAACATAACTTTTATGTTCTTTAAGTTTGATATACAACTTCTAAAACCTCCCCCTCTTTAAGTATTTTTATGGTCTCAGTTTAACTCCGAGACCACGAACCCTCGCTCTTCATTTACGTCGACTTTGAGGTCCCCAACTTCAACTCTTTGATCACTGTTTCATAAACCTCCTAACCGTATCTCTTCTACGTACTCGTCGTGATTGAAAAACCTTCTCTTACTTACTTTTTTAGGTTTCCGTTCCAGACTGACTATCGAGATTGAGACTTTTATACTTAGGGCACTAAATTTTGGTTCCGGCATTCTGTTAACTTTCGACCTTTAAACCTGATTTAACATTCTTTAGAACTCGATCTCCGAGTGACTTCATAATTTATTTCATAATTTATCGTTTGTAAAACAGTACTGAGAGGAGAATAAGTACGCGGAAACACGAACATACTCGGAGTATAATCACATACCGATTACAAAAATACCATCATTATTATGACTCCCCTCATCCCCGTCCGGTAGAAGTAAAGTAGTCTTCTTAGTAAGAGTGCTTCTCCCCTCCAAAGTGGTAAAAAATGTTTTGACTTCTTTCTTTCCAGCCTGAGTGGAGAGGTGGTTCACAGTACCCTACAACAGACGAGTAAAGGATGGAACGTTCTGTCTTTGTATCAGTTCCTCTTTCTAAGGGCTTCACAGAGTTTAGTATGATTTCTTTAGTAATTTTTAACAAAGAAACAGAGTGTGGAAGGTATGCTGCAAATACAAAAATCGTAAGATTAATTTAATGTGGTTTCACACTTTATTTACACAAACGAGAAAAACAGTACCAAATAAACAGATTCTCATTACTTTTGGTACGTACAAGAAGGACATTTTCAAAATTCCTTATCAGACTACACAACTTTTTTCGTCTGACTGTATCCACCCGAGAACGGCAGTGAATGGAGAATGTTCAAATACCGATTACAAAAGTACCATCACTCTCATGACCACCTCCCCTCCTCCGGTAAAAATAAAATAGGTAAATAATTGAAATCGTGAAGTCGTTTGTTGACATTGTTTAACGGTACCCTCTTCGCCTTTACTTTACTCTTTTGTCCTACTAAAAATCTAAGATAGAACAAACAGTATGATTTTAGGTGTTTGTTTTTTCATCAAATTCCTCAGTAACTCCCTCTTATTCATACCTTAAGGTAGCACCTTTAAAATATTAGTGAACGGATTTTTATTGATGTAAAATTAACGGTTTCCCTTTTTTAGATGTATGTATTCTTGGTAGTACCTTTTGCTCGGTAACACTACTTCCTTTGTTTCTCTCTAATTTAAGTTTAGTCTCATAAACGAATTATCGAATTCGTCAACGATTACAAATATATAATGTTACACTTAATATTACGAACCTATTACTTAAACAACGAAAAACTTTTCAGTACTTGTAAAGTTGAGTGTTGAAGAGTATGATTTGTCTATACGTTTATAACAATTCTACTAACAGATAAAATGTTATTCCAATTAAAACTATTTTCCGTGTAATTGAGATATTAGTATTATCCCGATTAGTTCTGACCCAAACTAGTTCTTTCGTTGTTTCCATTACACTTTCCTTTTTTTTTATCGATTAAACATATTAAATCCGGTTATGTTATTAAAAACAAAAATTTATCTTCCCAACCTAAGAAAAACCGGACTACATTTTACTTTTTGTCTACTAAAGAAAAGTAAATGGAAGAAAACACCTTGAATAATTTATATAAGACTAACATATAATAACACTCGTACTTCTAACATTCCTTTAGAACTTTCGTCTATCAACATCAATGGTAGGTTGATTTCGATTTGTATATAAAACGATTTCTTTCATTGTTTCGAGGGTACCAAATATAAATAAAGTTAGGACTGAAAAAAGGTATATCACCAATATAATTTTATAAACTTCTATACGTGTATCACGTATAAGTCACGTGATTAATCTTCGATTTAATTTACAAATGAAAATTATAATCTTTAGAAAAATTACGAATTGGTAAAACTTTAAATTTTTTTATCTTGTAGTAAGATATATTAAGACTGATAATATCTGAGTCTGTTGGTATCTGAGTCTTAAAACTTTAACTTTACCTGGAGTCTAAAGTGTCCCACTATAGACAAGTACAAAGTTCTCTCCCTTGACTCCGATTTTCTCAAATACTTTAAACTGGTTTCTGTGTATCTATAACTCATTATTGAGAGAGGAATATAAAGTGTTTACACTTTAGTATGTAGATAAATGTTGACTGCTTTGTTTCCAAATTCACGATCGTACCGAACGACTTTTTATGTGTCAGTAAACTACCTGCTAGACCCTGAGTTTGGATTTATATTAAATTAAAAAAGAAGTATAGAAGATCTCACCAATTTGAAGTAATTAAAACACACTAATTTATGAGTCAAGTTAGAAAAGGGACTCGAGGTCTAAAATAAAGGTTGACGGATAAACTGTAGAGGGGAATTTAAGAACGTCTATCGAGTTGAAATTATACAGGTTTTAATTTGAATACTAAAAAGGATAAGTTTAACTAAAGGATAAGGACGAGGTGTCAGACCAGTAGAGTCAATTACCATGGTAGGACGGGGGAACGGGATAATTTTTCAGTTTTTCAATCGTTATTAATTCAAGAGAGGAAAAGAGTAAGAGGTGCACAACCTAGATAAAGGTTCTGTGTAGAACTTACAGACGGACAAGAGATAGCGGTACAGTGGGGGAATTTGGTCTTGTAGAGTCGATACGACGAAGACTATAGTGGACTGGTGGTCGTGACGATATTGTAGGACAGGTAACAGGTGTGTTATCCGAGACGACAAAAGAATCTCTCATTTCCTTTAGTTCACTGAGTGGACGGTTTCTTGATACTTATATATAAAAATGGGAAGTTTAGCTTAATTCGACGAATCGGGTACTCCTGAATGGACTAGATTGACGTCTAGAAGAAAATATGAGAGGGGTGGGGAGCACTTACCATTTCTTAGACGGACGTTACACCCTCTGGACCCAAGTTAGGGACCCAACCCTTCTAGGGGACTTCTTCCCTTACCGTTGGGTGAGGGTCATAAGAACGGACCTCTTAAGGTACCCCTCTCCTCGGATCACCCGTTATCAGGTACCCCAGTGTTCACTCACTAATTGTGGTGGTAAGTATTAAAAGATTGATAAGACAGAAGAAAGTAAAAGAACTTGGGACTTTCTGAAGAGGTGAAGTCCGGAAATCATAAAAGAAATCTGACCCGGTGAGGTAGGGAACAAAAAGAGTACTGATTTGACTCCACTGTGGAAGACACCATCCATTACGGATGGTACCGGGGTTTAATTGGGACAGAGGACAATAGAGGAGGGGAAATCATTGAAAGAAGATTCGTCATTCTACTTAAACTAAAAAAAAAAAATTTAAACTTTCAACGAGTCAGTACAGGTTGAGAAACGTTTGGGTACCTGATATGACAGGTACCTTAAGAGGTCCGGTCTTGTGACCTCACCCACCGAAAAGGAAAGAGGTCCCGTAGAAGGGTTAGGTCACTAGTTGGGTCCAGAGGGTGTAACACCCACCTAAGAAGTGGTCAAATTGGTGTTCCTTTCGGGTTGTTATGACCTCACCCATCGGATAGGGAAGAGGTCGTCTAGAAGGTCTGGGTCCTTAACTTGGTCCCAGAGGACTTAACGTCCACCTAAGAAATGTTTGACTCGATAGTCCCTTCGAGTTTGTTATTCTATAGAGTTGAATTCTCCCCTAGAGTGAGATAGCAATCTAATGTTCTAAGACCAAAGGTAGAACGTTCTTGTGAGAGTGAGAATAACCGAAGTTATTTCGGTCCACGGTACAACTGATCAATTACACCATTCCTGGACTCCGTCCGTGTCGGTTTTCGATAGATAACTTAATGAGTCAGGTCATTGGATTTGTCTTAACTAGGACGATCGTTGATGTATTAACTCGAACTTCTCAGAAGAAGGTGTTTGTTCGGAGATGTACTCTGAATTCGAGACCGTTTTGAAACTAATGTCAGAACACTTTTGGCAATTTCGTCTCCTAGTTCGACTCGGTTATATACTGAGATCTACATCTCTTTGATACTCTATTATTTACACACAACGAAATTCGGTGATTACGTCTTTATCTAAGGATTCTATAGGACAAATAACACTAGGTGTTTCAGTTTCAGAAACCGTATCAGTTATTTCGTCTTTATCTACCAAAAGACCTTGAGAGAACGAAAAAGGTACTAGGTCGTCTACAACCGTTAAACTAGAGACCAAGGAGACGGAAAAGATTTTGGTCGAACTTGTAGACCTTCAAGTGTAAAGTGTATAACTACTTCGGACTGAACCTCTTAAAATTCGTAATGAAATGATCGTACACTCTACTCACGTTAACACATCGTCAAACTCGTAAGAAAACGTAACGGAAAGAAACCCTAACCTTACATTTGACTGGAAAGGGTCAGGACACCGGTGACGACTCAAAAGGTTTAAACGACCGTATAACTCACGTCGTGAAAGTGTCGTAGTAGAAAGTCCTAAAATTTGTCGAGTTGACCTTAAGGTGGAGGTGATCGAAACAAGCATCACTACGAAGGATTCCGGGTGAACTGAAGTGTAAGGTCCTACAGACCGAGATTCACTCACTAGTGTGGTAACACTAATAGACCTAGTACTTCTAGAAAAACATGTCAAGAAGACACATAAGAACGGTGGAGAAGAATTATAGAAGACGAAGACAATCCAGGTATGGTAAAGACAGGAAATAGCTCGGGGAGAAACGTACTTTACAAGGGAACCATAGAGATTAAAAGAACTTCTCTAGAGATCAGAAAGGGTAAGATAACAAAAGGAGATAAGGAAACGTAACTATAGACTCCTTCAGAAAGAATAGAGAGGAACGATAAGAAACCTTTAGACGTAAGTTTACCCATATAGAAAGGAAAAGAGGAAACGAAATGTGAAGGGAAAAGTGTCGATAAACATTCCGGGGGAGTCTGTCGGTAAAACGAAAAGACGTAAAGAAAAAGAACCCCTACCAGAACTAAGGACATGTTACAGTGTTTCGAGGTAGGTATGAAGTAGTCCGTGAGATAGATAGTCTAGATCAGGGAATTTAGATAAACAGTGAAGGTGACATATCAGTATTCCCTAAACTAAATCCAGTTAGGACTTACCAGATCACCAAAAGAGGTGAAAGAAGTTAAAGTCAGACTTAAACCTTTATTCTCAAGTACTGGGTTCGGTGTCAGTAGTGGACCAGAACAAAAACGACTGACATCTCTGAAAGAGATAGACACCGACGTTTCTTATATTAGTTAGATTAAAGTCACAACTGGTAGGCCACTAGAGGTACACATCTCAGAAGAGAACACAACAACCTTCTCCCACAAACAATACTGGTCACACAAGAGAACCGTCTTGAGGTAATCGGAAACGGGAGGAAGTAAGACATGTAGTTCCGGTTTAAACGGACAATGAGATCCACGAAGAACTGAAGAATGAAAATGTAAGGTCAGGGGATAATACTTTTTTCCTGTAGAAAAAACCCACAATCAGGATCTTACAGAACATTCAGAAGTATCTTGACGAGTTGAAGTCGAAGAAGTCGTAATGACCAACCCCGTATCTGACCAACCTCGAATCTGTATTTTACCTTTTAAGACTTTGCCTACCCGTATGGTCTGGTGGACTAGACGGAGAACTCTTTGGACATACGTCAGGTCCTTCGTTGTCAATCCTGACCTGTACCTTGTTGTCTAACCAAGGTTTATCCTTTTCTTCATGCAGTTCCGACATATAACAGTGGGACGAATATATTGAATATACGTCCCATGTAGTACTCTTTACGTCCCGACCTCCTTCGTGTTCGACTTTAGTTGTAACGACCCTCTTTATAACTATTGATGTCTATACGTCTACTGTGGTGGGAATACCGTCGTTCACTTCTTAATTTTTCGAAGAACTACTTTCATTTTCTCCTCTCACTTTTTCAACCGAATTTCAAGTTGTAAGTCTTTTGCTTCTAGTACCGTAGACCAGGGTAGTGAAGTACCCTTTATCTACCCCTTTGTCACCTTTGTCACCGACTAAAATAAACCCCCGAGGTTTTGTGATGTCCACCACTAACGTCGTTACTTTAATTTTCTACGAATGAGGAACCTTCCTTTCGATACTGGTTAGATCTGTCGTATAACTTTTCATCTCTGTAATGAAACAGTTGTTTACAGACAGATCAGTTCCGATACCAAAAAGGTCACCAGTACATACCTACCCTCTCAACCTGATATTTCTTTCCACTCACGAATTCTTAACTACGAAAACTTGACACCACAACCTCATCTGAGAACTCTCAGGGAACCTAACGTTCCTCTAGGTTGGTCAGGTAAGATTTCCTCTAGTCAGGACCCACAAGTAACTTTCCTGACTACAACTTCTACTCTGAGGTCTGAAACCGGTGGACTGCGTTTCTCGACTGAGTAAACTTTTCTGAGACTACGACCCTTTCTAACTCCCGTTCTCTTCCCCTACTGTCTCCTACTCGACCAACCTACCGTAGTGACTGAGTTACCTGTACCCAAAACCACTTGAGACCTTCAACCACTACCTGTTCCTCCGGACTACACGACACCAAGTACCCCAACGTTTCTCAGTCTGTACTGACTCGTTGACTTGACTTGACTTGACTTCACTATCCTATAACTTAAATCAAGGGACGCGATATGCCATCTAGGGACTACCAATAGACGAAATATATACGATCATACATAGACGATTAGGATTTAAGCATTAAGTAGGGGAGAAAACGGAAACTATTTATACAAAGGAAAAATACAGACACTCAAAAAAAACAAACAAAGTAGATATCCAAGGAAGTATGATAAAAAATGGGAAGGTGATATTCACTATAGTATACTATAAACAGAAAAAGACAGACTGACTTTAGTGAATCATACTATTAGAGATCTCCAGGTAGGTACAACGACGTTTACCGTAATAAAGTAAAAAAAAATACCGACTCATTACAAGGTAATATATAAACTTACGTATATCTACACATATTATAGAAGAAATAGAGAAGTAGAGAACTACCTGTAAATCCACCGACGGTATAAAATCCGTAACATTTACCACTGTGATACTTATAACCCCACGTACATAGAAAAACATAGAAAAAAAAAAAGGACTCTTTAGACATACGTCCAGTTCTTCATTGTCTTGACCTGTACCTTATTGTCTGACCCAAGTTTAGACCTTTTCTCATGTAGTTTCGAGATATAACAGTGAGACGAATAAATTGAATATACGTTTTATGTAGTACGTTTTACGACCCGACCTACTTCGTGTTCGACCTAGTTCTAACGGTCCTCTTTACGATTATTGGAGTCTTTACGTGTACTGTGGTGGGAATGTCGTCTTTCGTTTCTTCTTGATTTCTGGGAGAACTACTTTCACTTTCTCCTCTCAACCGAATTTTGACTTTATCTTTTTCAAACGAATTTTGAGTTTTTCTTTTTCAACCGAATTTTGAGTCGCAAGTTTTCTGATTCTAGTACCGTAGGTCAGGGTAGTGAAGTACCGTTTATTTACCCTTTTGTTGCCTTTGTCACTGTCTGAAATAAAAGAACCCGAGGTTTCAGTGACGTCTACCACTGACGTCGAACCTTTAATTTTCTTTGAACGAGGAACCTTCTTTTTGATACTGGTTGGATCTGTCGTATAATTTTTCGTCTCTGTAATGAAACGGTTGTTACCAGGTAGATCACTTTAGATACCAAAAAGGTCATAAGTACATACCTACACTCTCAACCTGATATTTGTTTCGACTTGTAGTTTCTTAACTACGAAAACTTAACACCACAACCTATTCTGAGAACTCTCAGGGTACCCGACGTTCCTCTAGGTTGGTCAGGTAGAATTTCCTATAGTCAGAACTTATAAGTAACCTTCCTGACTACAACTTCGACTTTGAGGTTATGAAACTGGTGGATTACACTTCTTGACTGAGTAACCTTTTCTGGGACTACGACCCTTTCTAACTTCCGTCCTCTTCCCCTGTTTTCTCGTTCCGTCAACCTTCCGTAACGACTGAGTTACCTACACTCACACTCGTTCGAGATTCTCAACCAGTACCTGTCCCTTCGAACCTTACTACGTCAGGTACCGCAGCGTTTCTCAATCTGTACTGATTTCTTAGAGATATGATAAAAGGTATCACCGACGTAGTCAAATGTAAATGGTGGTCACCACAGTTTCCCAAGAGAAAAAAGACATGTGAGAGGACGTAAACAATAAACACCTGAAAAACTACGACCGGAGGACTGCATAAACTGGACTATGGAACGACATCAAAACTAAACGTAAAGAGATTATTAATCGTCATAACACGTAGAAAAGTACAACGGACAACCGGTAGTCATACAGAAGAAATCTTTTTACAGATAAATTCAGAAGACGGGTAAAAAAAAAAAAACGAAAAAATTTTAGTGACTAAATCAAATTTACAGTGGATAATTTTCGAGTCTAACTAAATAGATAAATAGTGACATAATACATCCTAGGTCAGAAGGGGAAACAAAGAAAGATGAGGTCCCACGAATACTTCTGAATATACGAGTAATCCCAGTATCGTAAGAGTAAAGGTCTATAGTCTTAAAAAGAAGTAAAAGTAATATAAGGTTATATAAGACCAAAGGATCTTATTTTGGAAAGAAAAAAAAAAATTCGTAATATAAGACTTCTCTTTAGTTCCAAATTTCAATCTACAGGAAGTGTTGTAATGATAAAAAACGAACAGATACATTTGTTCTATTCCATGGTATCATAATAAACCACTTAAGTTAGTTGTATCTATCATATCAGTTGGATATATTAAATACGGAATTGTTAACGGACAAAGACTACACGTCTCTTAAAAAAAAAAAACCCCCCGAACCAATTAGTTCTATTAACGAAACGAAGAGGTGAAGAGAAAAGAAAACATCTGTGTCAGTCTATGGTCTTTTCGATTTGGGTGGAACTTGAGAAGTCTATTAAGTCTCCCGAAGGTAGAACGAACACTGAGGTGTCTTATAATTAAGAAGAAGAAACCCCTTATGAACGTTGAATTCACAGAGTTAGCGAGTACATTTCGTCGACAGTTCTAACAGACTAAGATGTAAATAAAAAAACTCAGACGTAGAAATTTCGTGTAACATTAATAGTATTACGTAAATTCTGAAACGTGTCTTAATAAAAATTTACTAATTCTCGAATTACCTTCTATGACTTAATAAACCAAATAGAAGGAAACAAAACGACTTTCAACGGAAAGGTCACAGTAGATTACTGACTATTACTAAGGATACTGAGAGACAAACTGGAACAACAACAAGTCAACGAGTCAGGACAGATTGAGGAACCCTGGGGTACCTGACGTCGTACGGTCCGAAGGGACAGAAAACGGTAGAGGACCTCAAACGAGTCTGAGTACAGGTAACGCAGTCACTACGGTACGTTGGTAGAGTAGGAGATAGACGTATACATACACACACACACATACGAGTGAGTTACACAGGTTGAGAAAGACCGGAGTCCCTGACACTGGACGATCCGAGGAGACAGGTACCCTAAATGTTCCGTCCTTATGACCTCACCCAAGGGTAAAGGAGGAGGTCCCCTAGAAAGGTTGGTCCCCTAATTTGGGTGTAGAGGACGTAACCGTCCACCTGAAAACAAATGGTGATCTCGGTGGACCCTTCGGGTATACACACATAAAGGAGGGTTCCCTGTTAGAGTTGTCGAATTAAATTTTCGACTTGAATTATTTTCGACCTACAATAGTGTAAACATAAAGTGACGTTAATAATGGTAATAAGTACAATTAACAGTGTAAAAGAAAAGAAAATAAGTTAGGTACCCATTTGACATCATTCACCTTAATCTCTTCCGTTACTGTGGGGTGAGGTCATGAGAAGGAACCTTTTAGGGTACCTGTCTCCTCGGACCATCCGACGTTAGGTACCCCAGCGACTGACTCGCTGAAGTGAAAGTGAAAAGTGAAAGTACGTAACCTCTTCCTTTTCCGTTGGGTGAGGTCATAAGAACGGACCTCTTAGGGTCCCTGCCCCCTCGGACCACCCGACGGTAGAGACCCCAGCGTGTCTCAGCCTGTGCTTACTTCGCTGAATCGTCGTCGTCGTCATTCAGCTCACTCAACTTATACCTGGGACTAAAACGTGATTTTGGACTTTCCATCTTTTTCGGATGAATGGTTTTAATATCTATAATAAAAAGGTCTGGGTTTGGTAAAGAAGTTCCTAAGTAGTATTCTTTTTTATATATTAACATAAATATAAAACTAAATTATTCCCTCAAAGAATTATTGGTATTAATGTTTCATAAAAAATTGATGAGATTCCAGTAGCAGTAGTGATAAAGCTCATACATTTAATACAGTCTTAAAGAGGTAACAGTCTTAAGTGGATTGTACAATTTTCTTTTAATTATTCTTGAAGTTTATTAAGTAAAATCAGTGTAAAAAGAAAGACCGTAAATTACTTCGTTTAGATCAGTTTCAAATCAACTCTTATAAATTTCTTTATTAAAGGTAAATAATTCTTTTAAAATACATATCAAAAGTCCAGTTCAATAGTTAGTATAATTGTCATACTATATCCATTGAAGGTAATTACTCACCTTCCCTGTAAACTTTGTTGACTTATTGAGTTACCACATAGAAGAGACCGTTATTTTAGAGGGCATATACGTGACGATTCTTTGTATGTCATCTGTCAATGTCTCTGTAGCGAGGGAAAAAAAATTGCATAAGTAATTAAATAGTAAACCAACTCAGAGAAGACGTCGTGTGCCCCAGAAACGACACCACTCACTCGAAAGACAACAACAACAAGAACAAAAGTCGTACACCCGAGGAGTAACACGAGGTACCCGAGTGATCGACCCCGCGTGCCCGAATCGACGGGACGTCGTACACCGTAGAAACAAGGGATTTATCTCTAGCTTAGATGTAGGACACGAAACTTTCTACCTGAGAATTGACGACCTGGTTGTCTCTTCAGGGGTGTCTCCGGGGAGACAACACACCCACCCTATCACTAGTCTCGAAGGGGTCCTGTAAGTTTTCGAGAACGTAAGTTAACTTTTTACGTTGTCTCTTGACTTTGGATTGGTAATCAGTTGACTCGATTTTATTATCATTTTTTAGTTGAAACGGACTATACCAGTAAATTATTAGGACTCTCTTAACTCCCCTTCCACAACCCTAAATGAATAAATAAAACGATAAAACTGGTATTATTGAAAGTAAATGGAGTGTACCTAATTTTATATTCCTTTGATACCTGTACTCTCTACTAAAACTCTTTCACGGATCCCCGTCTCTAAAGTGTTATGGAAAACAATATCGCATACACTACCCTTTGTTATAAAAATAGAGAGGTAGACTCTATAATGAGGAGACACTATTTTACAATTATTTTTAATTAACAAGTCGGGTATAGAGGATTGTATAATTTTTATTAATGAGAAGTTCATCGAATATAGCACTGGAGAGATATCTCACTTAATCTTTAAATCATGAACCTTAACAATTTGTGAGTATTATATAAATCTATATGGTTGTAAAGTGTTACAGGACTTTTACTTCACTTTCACTTTCAGCACATTAGTACAGGCGGAGAAACTTTGGGGTACCTGACATAGCAGGTACCTTTAGAGGTCCGGTCTTATGACCTCACCCATCGGATAGGGAAGAGGTCGCTTAGAAGGGTTGTGTCCTTAGTTTGGCCCCAGAGGACGTAACGTCCGTCTAAGAAATCGTTGACTCGATACTCCCTTCGGGAGTGTTACGGGACTTGGGACACATATAGGGTTTCAAGTGATATTAAGGGATATTTTTAGCATAGACCTTTACCACCGTACGAATTCAAAAATATCAATAAAAATCCTACATAATGTTCATAACAAAGTAAGAAGGTATGTGACGTGACACTTTAGTCACAAAAGGGAAAGAAAAACCACAACTCTGATTCCGTCTACATACCGTCCTTATTCGTTAGAGTTTCCCTGACCATAGACTAGTTTCATATAAAATAAAGGGGGAAGATTTTGATGGTAAAAGAGTAAAGTAACTTTGTCCCTGACTTTAGGTATGAGAGATGTAGTTTGTGGGTGGAAATTGAATGACATTGTCCGTACAACAAATTACACTAGAGAACAACGGGTCGGAACGGTTCTATGAAAGGAGGGTAAAAAGTAAAACTTCACAAACCTTCAATTACTTCGGGAGGCGTACCGAGGGTAGGAGTCTTTAGTGAAGATATCGTATCGGGAGGTGGGACACAGGATTAGAGGAAACCATGTTTACCAGCCGTCCCGTACATAAAAACGGGACTACGAAATAAAAAGGTTGTAAAAACATATCGACCTTTTCCGATCTGGGGGTACCTTAGAATAGTTTTGTGACGTCTCACGAGCTTACGTAGTATAATAACCATAATTATGCTACTTTTTAATCGGTAACGTTTTCTGTGACCCTTTACAAAGTTTAGTGTCTCTCTCCGAGAGAAGTCCTATCTCGACTTTCTTTTATCCTGTCGTCCCTTTATCTAGACTCCTACAAAAATTTTCATACCTTTAGTTTGTTTCGAAAACCGTTTATCGTCAAAGGAAAACCTGATTTAATCACACACCTACTCCTATACACACACACACACACACACGCACACACACACGTGATATACATTTTTGTTATTTCTTATCCAGAGGTACCCTATTACTTCCACTCTTGACGTCATTCAAACCGATCCTTATATTGACTATTTAGGTTCGTCAAAAAAGGAAACTCAAGAAGTACTTAAGGGAGTTAATAAGTAAACATATAGATGACCGTAGGACTTGTATTCTTCGATATACCCATATAAAAATGATTTGATGTTTAATCTATTTGTTCATAAAATTTAAATTAACAATGGATTTATTTTGGTTTATTGCTAAATTCCTTTTATAGTCCTTAAAAAATTGAATTTTTGACCCTAGTTTTTCACGAAGTGATTTTAGAATGACCAAAAATATAACTGAAAGACGACGACGACGATGACGATTCAGCGAAGTCAGTACAGCCTGAGACACGTTGGGGTCTCTACCGTCGGGTGGTCCGAGGGGGCAGGGACCCTAAGAGGCCCGTTCTTGTGACCTCACCCGACGGTAAAGGAAGAGGTTACGTACTTTCACTTTTCAGTTTCACTTCAGTAAGTCAGGACAGACTGAGGATCACTGGGGTACCTGACGTCGGATGGTCCGAGGAGACAGGTACCCTAAACGGTCCGTTCTCATGACCTCACCCCACGGTAACGGAAGAGGACTGAAAGATTGTATCGGGTTTATATAATCCGTTAAAGATTTAAATAAAAAAGACATCCATTCTTGTTTGTCTTAATTTAATAAAATCTTTTTTTGATTTTACCGATTATCTATATAAGGAAAAAGTTACTCTAGTGTTAAGTAATTCCCTATTAAACTATATATAAAAAAGGAGGGACATACAGAGGACAGCACACCTATAACTCATTCATTTGATAATTAACAACCTACTTACTTACTTACCTCTTTGGGGAGTCCATATCTAACTCGTAAGAAGACAAACGACTGTTTTTCATTTTTAGGATAGATTTACGACTAATTTTACAATGAAGTGTTTCAATGTTCAGTTTAATAATCGTCTGATATCTGACATATGACGAGTTTAAAGTCCTACCCGTTCTAATTATTGGTAAAACGCCACTGTCTACTTCATCTTCGTTTTCCTGTTGGTATGTAGACTGTTTGGATTGTGGGTGTCTGTGTTTGACTAGCGATCGAGTTCCCGAGTAAAAGAGGACTTCAGTTCTCATTTATATTTTTATCCTTAGACTATCATAGGTACCATTTTTCTCTCTCATTTCGTCTTCGGTCTCGTCCTAAGATATATGAACGATATGTCGGAACTTTCTCTCTTTCTTTACACTCGGTATTGTATGACCCAGGACCCTTAATTTGAGGTCGTAGATAAATGTTCCCCTTCTCGTCACTCATTAACATTTCTTAATATTTCGGTTTTGAACTATTCCAATTCCCTCTCATAAAATAATGTAAGTCTACAAGAATTTCAATTATACCCGTAAATACATAACCTCCTCCTTTCCTCTAATTGAGGATTACTCGTTTACCCTTTAAAGTAAGATTTTCAGACGCATTTCCTCAAATTCTTTTCTTTAAGTGTAATGAGATTTAATCAGTACGTTTAGTGAGATAAGAGACTCTGTGTCCTCCTGTGTTGGAAGAGGAAGGTACTAGAGACGAAGTCATATACCGTCACGGCAGATGTAATACTTTGTTTCCTGTAGGGACTTTGATGGAACTGAAATAGTGACAAGTTTACGATAGTCAGTATATCCCTAAAATGTGACTTTTTATCGAAGATTTTCGAAGGTTTCCTTTAGAGTTTAGATGACGAAGGGTACCACACTTAATAGTAAATAGATACCTTATCAAAATCAAACAGAAACAAGAAGTATTGGAAGTTGAACGTAACCGTAATAAACAGAATAAAATTTCTACTAACCTTTGAGTTTGTCCTACTAAACGAAACGATAAACATTTATTGCATTGATTTTAATGTTAGGTCTGTTCATTAAGATCCAACTTACAACCAAAGAGAATAAATGTGGCACAACTAATAATTACTGTCTTTAGAGATAATATCAGTATGGCCTTGGTTTCGACTACCTTGCCGGTGGTAGAACTTATAACTTTCAGTAGTATGGTCTACCCTTTGTCTTAAGACTCCATAAAAGGTACACGTACGAGTCAGTAAAATCACTACGGGTTGAGAAACACTGGGGTACCTGACGTCGGGTGGTCCGAGGACACAGGTACCTAAGAAGTTTTTATGGATTCACCCAACGGTACGGGAGGAGGTTTCCTAGGACTGGTCCCTAGCTTGGACGCAGTGGAGGTAGAGGATGTGACGTCCACCTAAGACATGACGACTCGGTGACCCCTTCCGGGGAAAAAACAGGGAAGTTTCATGTGTTCACAGATTTTACACGTAATTCAAGGTCCATACCGATACTGTAGTTGTATACTCGGGACGAAATAAACTAATAGACGTTTTTAGATAGTGGTTCACCCACCCCGACTTTTCGGTCATACATATACTTGACATAAATCCGAGTTGTATATACAATTCATCAAACGTATATCGGTATACGTTTGAATGGTATCATTCTCTTGGTTAGAGTCTTTACCTTCAAGAACAATGTGTAAATGTTTGAGACTTGAAGGTATCGAACTACCGAGAACAAGGATGACGTCTCCATTTACGACAGGGGAGTAAGAAAACAATGGACTTTCTCGGATTTAGAGACCTATAGTGAATCTACTCTGGGGGGGAGTGTGACTTATGTTAAGTGTTACTGTTACATCCGTATCTTTCTCTGAGATATGGATAGTCCTTTAATATATGGTGACCAACTCCCATCCGTACCATTGTTTTGGATATCCAATTCCGTGGAGTAAAAATTGAATTTTCTAATATTATACTGAGTCAAATAACACCCGAAATCTAGGGTGTATCGTAATTGTCAGAACGTGACTATTATCTTGTGAGGTCGAGTCTTCCGTGAATATAGTTAAGGTGTTTACTTAACAACTTATATTAATTATCGTACAAGGGTAGTTTGGTATTCTAACGGTCCTTCATTTTAAGATAATACAAGATCCTTCATCTTTTTCGACCCTTATAAAGTGACGAACTTTAAGTCTAACTCAGACTGGTACACACTTGTGGTAAAAACGTGACCGTCTTTCTCAAAATTTTCGGTTCAATGTATGGTTAAAAAAGAGTAAAATACAACGTTAAACAACCTAAAGACTAAGGACGAGAGGATGATTACGGAACATGGATGTACGAAGAATTTGGTATTGAACAAGAAAGATCTCTTTTTGAGGAAAAAAAAAGGATCAAGTCTTATTATGGTGGGTCTGTAAGGACTATAACACGTATGGGGTCGTAGTGTTAAAGAAGGATTAGATGAACAAAGGACGGAGGTTTTACGTGTCTTATAGGTTCAACTTACGTGGAGAGATCGTCATAAGAATCTTAAAGATCGTCCACATAACCGACTCTCCTTTCGTAAAGGTTAGTCCTTCTTGTGTGACCCAGTACTAGTATATCAAGAATACCTCTACCCAACCCCTCACCACAGAGTCTTGAGAAACTGATCGTCGACTTCTATTTTGTGAACTTAAAACGATAATAGACACTACATACTAAGATGACGTACGTTCTTAATCTTGAAGAGTGGTTATTTAACTAAGGTACATATTTGACCTCGTCATCCAATTTAGAATTACGGGTTGTTTCTTTGATAACCTTCACAGAAAAGAAAGTAAGTCGTTCCGTAAGATTCGAAACACCTTCTAGTTCTAACTAAAAGAGATAGACGTACGTTTAGTAGTTCACAACTTAATCCAATGACAGACTTCAGTCCATATCAGACAGAATTAACGTACTACATAAAATCAGTGAGTTTAATAATTAGTTTGAGTGAGATTTGAATACATGAGTTTTGATTATGTCAGAATGTCTATTTAGAAAGAGTTGAGTAACTTTTCAATTTATTAAGATAAGAACTATAAGATCGTTTCGTCAAGTCATTTTTATGTTTCACTCGACATATATTTATTAAAATGTAAAAACCATTGGTGGCGTTATCTAACCCCCTTTTTTCACTTAATTAAAATTACTATATAAATTAAATTGTGTCATATAAATAAAAACGTATAAAGTTTTTCATCAGTTATGTTTTTAAAAGACACTATATAAAAACGTAAAAAAACCGAGAATAGTCAAAAGGGTGACCATCTAACTTTTCCCAACGATTTTACTTCTCAAACATAGTTTGATACTCTTTGTGGTTCTCTTTTTGTCGGATAAAATGATATGAGTGTCAAAAGAGGAGAAGAGTACTCTTTTTGTCAAGACTTGAATATAGATTCAGTATCAGTTAATGAGATAAAAAGGACCGAGGTAACGAAAGACCCGTAGTCAAAAAGAATCCGAACACCAAAACTGAGTTACTTGTACTCAAACTCGTTTGAGACCAGATATCATTTTCGGTTCCTTCGGACCGTACGACGTCAGGTGTCCCAGTGTTTCTCAGTCTGTCTGGGTTCGTTGAATTATACGTCCGTCTGTCCTGAGTCCCTCAAACACAGACGTCAAGATTCTGAAATGGTGATCTACCATTGTATCCAAATGGATGGTTTTACATTTGGAGAAGTGGTTTCACTCCATATTGATATCACTCCTATTTAGTATTAAAGGAATAAGAAATCTTTTAGTAAAAGTACAATACATGACTTTATATTTAACATTATATATAAATTAACTAGATTTTCTTTTCCAGTATTTATTTCCTTTTCATATATTAAACTAGATTGTTTCCTGACTGTCACATAAAAGGGGTATAATATTATAGTCAAAGAAACAAATGAAAGGGAAAAGACGATAATAAATTCACTTCTCTAAAGAGTAATTTAAATGTCATAAAAGTCTTCAGTATGACTCATAAATGACACAATTCGAACAAGACTTGTGATTCTAAATTTAAAGACCTATGTCTACCTTCCATATTTGTTGTCATTTTAACTCATTGTCTTTATTCTTTAGATATAATACATAAGGGAAAGATCGGTTCATTTGAATTCTTCTATGTTAAAGAAAAGACATTTAACTTCTATTATTATTGAGGAAATCTTTACAACAACTATGACTCTAATCTATCACGTACATCTTAGAAAATATACATTAATCACTGTCTATTTACAATGAAGAGACGAACGAAGTAAGAAGAAAAAGAGTACCTAGACCTTTATGAGCAAGTACCTAAGGAAAGAGAGGTTGTTACTTGTGTATTCGTATGAACGCACGAATCAGTACAGACTGAGACGTTAAGGTACTTGACATCGGGTGGTCGGAGGAGACGGACACCTTAGAAGGTTCGTTGTTATGACCTCACCCGAGTTTAACAGAAAGTTACATAAGAAGGGATGTAGGTTCCTCCTATATCTCTTATCAATTCGGAACCATCTACCCTTTGTGTGACGTATTCTGAAAGATTTATAAGGTACCAAAGGGTATAAAATTGTACAAGAAAGACCTCTTTTGACTTCCGATTTTTTAATTAGGTCACCACCCTTATGGTCTGTTAATGGAGAAGTTGATCTGATATTTAATTATTTTTCTTCTCAGTATTGTATAGAAAAACAAATCGTGATTGGTGAGTCATCTTACCAGAGGGATTTCACTTATTACTTACTCTTGTCATAGTCACGAGAAATGACTCAAGTCATTATTCCTTTTATAAATCTTTGTACTTAGCAAGACCCCTCTATTTGTCTAAGTCTTTTACGTCTCCTCCTTTTGTAGGAGGAAACAGTAATCACAGGACCCGACCCAGACTTTCAATTTTACTGTTTTAGTCTAATTGTTACATTTTCGTACGTAAATAAATCATATTATTTAAAATGTATTGTGTTCCCTGAAGCTCAGGTTCGAACGAGACGAGAGGAGTTCTGTCCGGTTAATTGGTTTTCTTTTCCACAACTCCGTTCCTTGTCTCGAAATAAGCCTTTCGACTGACTGTCTCTTCTACCGACTGACGGAGTTTTATTGGTAGAGGAACCCCAGACCTACGGTCCAAGAAATTATCTTGTATTTACCGCATTCCACACCTTCATTTCATTTTTCCGGTAATTAGTGACACCTGTCAATGACGTCGGTACTTTAATTTTCTATGAAGAGGAACCTTCTTTTCGATACTGTTTAGATCCATCGTATAATTTTCCGTCTCTATAGTGAAACGACTGTTTGCAGACATATCAGTTTCGATAACCAAAAGGTCATCAGTACATGTCTACACTTTCAACCTAGCATTTCTTCCGACTCACGGTTTATTAACTACGAAAACTTCTCACCATAACCTCTTCTGAGAAGTCTCAGGGAACCTGACGTTCCTCTAGGTTGGTCAGTTAGGATTACTTTTAGTTGGGACTTTTAAGTAACCTTCCTGACTACGATTTCGAGTTTGAGGTTACAAAACCGGTGGACTACGTTTCTCGGTTGAGCAACCTGTCTAGGACTACGACCTTTTGTATCTCCCGTCCTCTTCCCCGACTGTCTCCTACTCTGTTAACCTACCGTAGTAGCTGAGTTACCTGTACTTAAATTTGTTTGAACCCCTCTGACTGAATCACTTCCTCTCCCTTCGGACGGCACGACGTCAGGTACCCCAGCGTTTCTCACCCTGTACTCACTCACTGACTTGTTATTTAGAACGTTTATAGAGGATCTTACCGTTCGAAACCCTTCCCCTACACAATTAAAAAAGAACGGACAGTAGGTGTCCATTTGTCTCAGAATTTGTTTCCGTGAAATCGAATTGTCAGTCTGTCTCCCCGTCCCAAAAGACTCCATCCGGTAACTCTCAGGGAACCTGTCGTTCCTCTAAGATGGTCAGGTGGGATTTCCTTTAGTCAGGACTTATAAGTAACCTTCCTGACTACAACTTCGATTTTGAGGTTATGAAACCGTTGAACTACTCTTCTTGACTGAGTAATCTTTCCTGGGACTACGACCCTTGCTAAATTCCGTCCTCTTCCCCTACTGTCTCCTACTCTAACAACCTACCGTAGTGACTGAGTTACCTGTGTTCAAACTCATTTGAGACCCTTAACCACTGTCTGTCCCTCTGGACCGCATGACGTCAGGTACCACAGGGTTTCTCAGTCTGTACTGTTTCACTGTCTTGACTTGACTATTATTGTTTTCGTTCAGTTTCTTTGTCAGGGTTATACCTCAGTCTTCACCGAGAAGGGATGTTGTCAATCAAGTGAAGTCAAGTCAGCGAGTCAGCACAGGCTGAGAAACGCTCGGGTACTTAGCGTCGTGCGGTCCGGAGGGACAGGTAGTGGTAGAGGGTCTCAAGTGAGTCTGAGTGTAAGTAGTTAAGGTACTACGGTGGTTCGGTAGAGTAGGAGATAGCAGGGGAAGAGGAGGACGGGGTTAGGGAGGGTCGTAGTCTCAGAAAAGGTCACTCAGTTGAGAAGCGTACTCCACCGGTTTCATGACCTCGAAGTCGAAGTCGTAGTAAGGAAGGTTTCTTTAGGGTCCCGACTAGAGGAAGTCTTACCTGACCAACTAGAGGAACGTCGGGTTCCCTGAGAGTTCTCAGAAGAGGTTGTGGTGTCGAGTTTTCGTAGTTAAGAAGCCGTGAGTCGGAAGAAGTGTCAGGCTGAGAGTGTAGGTATGTACTGGTGTCCTTTTTGGTATCGGAACTGATCTACCCGGAATCAGCCGTTCCTTACAGAGACGAGAACTTATATGATAGATCCAACCAGTATTGACAAGAAGGTTCCTCATTCGCAGAAAATTAAAGTACCGACGTCAGTGGTAGACGTCACTAAAACCTCGTGGGTTTTTTATTTCAGACTGTGATAAAGGTGACAAAGGGGTAGATAAAGGGTACTTCACTACCCTGACCTACGGTACTAGAAGTAAAAGACTTACAACTCGAAATTCGGTTGAAAAAGTGAGAGGAGAAAGTGAAAGTAATTCTCCGAAAAATCGAGGAGAAGTGAAAGACGGTATTCCCACCGCAGTAGACGTATAGACTCCAATAACTATAAAGAGGGCCTTTAGAACTAAGGTCGAACGCAAAGAAGGTCAGGTCGCAAAGAGTACTACATGAGACGTATATTCAATTTATTCGTGTCACTGTTATATGTCGGAACTGCATGAGGAAAAGGATAAACCTTGGTCAGACAACAAGGTACAGGTCAAGATTGACAACGAAGGAGCGGACGTATGTCTAAAGAGTTCTCCGTTCAATCCACCAGAGCATAAGGGTAGAGAAAGTCTTAAAAGGTGTCAAATAACACTAGGTGTATCAGTTTCCGAAACCGTATCAGTTATTTCGTCTTTATCTACAAAAAGACCTTGAGAGAACGAAAAAGGTACTAGGTCGTCTACAACCGTTAAACTAGAGACCAAGGAAACGGAAAAGATTTTGGTCGAACTTGTAGACCTTCAAGTGTCAAGTGTATAACGACATCGGACCGAACCTCTTAAAACTCGTAATGAAATGATCGCAGACTCTACTCACGTTAACACGACATCAAACTCGTAAGAACCGTAACGGAAAGAAACCTTAACCTTACTTGTGACTGGAAAAGGACAGGACACCGGTGACGACTCAAAAGGTTTACACGACCGTATAACTCACGTCGTGAAAGTGTCGTAGTAGAAAGTCCTAAACTTTGTCGAGTTGACCTTAAGGTAGTGGAGGTGATCGAAACAAGCATCACTACGAAAGATTCCGGGTGAACTGAAGTGTAAGGTTCTACAGACCGAGATCTAATCACTAGTGTAGTAGTACTAATAGACCCAGCACTTCTAGAAAAAACATGTCAAGAAGACACATAAGAACGGTAGAGAAGAATTATAGAAGACGAAGACAATCCAGGTATGGTAAAGACAGGAAATAACTCGGGTAGAAACGTACTTTACAAGGGAACTATAGAGATTAAAAGAACTTCTCTAGAGATCAGAAAGGGTAAGACAACAAAAGGAGATAAAGAAACGTAACTATAGACTCCTTTCGAAAGAATAGAGAACAACGATAAGAAACCTTGAGAAGTAAGTCTACGAATATAGAAAGGAAAAGAGGAAACGAAAAGTGAAGAGAAGAAAAGTGTCGATAAACATTCCGGAGGGGTCTGTCGGTAAAACGAAAAAACGTAAAGAAAAGGTACCCCTACCAGAACTAGGGACAGAGGACATGTTACAGTGCTTGGAGTAAGGTATCAAGTAGTCCGTGAGATAGATAGTCTAGATCCGGGAATTTAGATAAAGAGTGAAGGTGACATATTAGTATTCCCTAAACTAAATCCAGTATGGACTTACCAGATCGCCAAAAGGGATGAAAGAAGTTAAATTCAGACTTAAACCGTTATTCCTCAAGTACTAGACTCGGTGTCAGTCGAGGACCAGAACAAAAACAACTGACATATCTCGAAGAGGTAGAAACGACATTTCTTATATTAGTTGGACTAAAGTCACAACTGGTAGACCACTACAGGTACACATCTCAGAAGAGAACACAACAACCTTCTCCCACAAACGATACTGGTCACGTAAAAGAACCGTTTTGAGATAATCAGAAACGGGACGAAGTAAGGTAGGAGGTTTAAACGGACAATGAGGTCCACAAAGAACTGAAGGATGAAAACGTAAGGTCAGGGGAAATTACTTTTCCTGTAGAAAAACCCCACAATCGAGATTTTCCAGAACATCCAGAAGTATTTTGGTAAGTTGAAGTCGAAGAAGTCACAATGACCAACCCCGTATCTGAACCTAATGACACTATAACTTACCAAAAGGAACCTCTGTTTGTCTCTAGTAAGACAGCAAAAACTCTGACGTAGGTTTATGACGTAAAGCCTGAGAAAACAGCTGGTACTACCGATGAGGTAAAGAAGACTCCCTAAGGACGGGCGTTATCATCTATATTACCAGTATCCTCAATTTAAGTGTGTAAGGTCAGGTAAAATAAGCGACTAAGGATCTTACAGCTGTAAGTGGGAACGGTAGAGAACAAACTGGTGAAGGTTAAACGGAACTAAGTACCTGGACTGTAAGGTCCAAGGATACATTACAACGAGAAATGTTGTAGCCTAGAACGAAGATAGTGGTCAGTGTAGGTGTTGACCCATAACAAAAACGAAACCGAGGTAGGGAAGTAAGAAAGACCTCAATAAAGAGGTGACTAGAGGTCATCGTATAACCCGTGGATTACTGGACCCCTCAAGGAGAAAGTTATAGGATAGTAAAACGGAAAAGTATGACAAGTACCCTAAGAGTTCCGTTCTCATGACTTCACCAAACGGTAAGAGAAGAGGTCACCTGGTGTAAGACAGTCTGTAGAGGTGGTACTGGACGGGTAGAACCCAACGGGACGTCCGTACCGAACCAAAGTAACTCAATCTGTTCCGACACCAGGATCACACTAATCTAACTGATCAAAAGACACTCATACCAAAGTCACACAAACGGGAGACTACCGGAGAACGTTGTGGATATTAGAATGAACCCAAAGAGAATGGAACCTGCACCCCATAGAGAAGTGCCGACGAGGTCGTTTCGTGTCGGCGACGAGGAATGGAAGCTACTCCCCATAGAGGAATGACGTCGGTAAGGACTGGAAGTTGCACCCTATCGAGGAGATCCGAGAGGACACGGACGTGTCGGTGGTGAGGAGCCCAACGAGGAGGACCGGCGACCGGGACCGGAGCCCGTACCCAACGAGGAGGGTCGACAGTGGGGACCGGAACCCGAACCCCACCGAGGAGTCCCAGTGACGGGGACCGGAGACCGCGTTCCTCGGAAGAGGGTCGGCGGGGACGGGAGCCTACGCCCCACAGAGGAGGGCCGACGGTGACCGGAGCCTGCGCCACATCGAGGAACATATAAATGTGATCCAAACTACTTCCCGTAGGGCAACATAGGGACCTCTTCCTTTACCAGAAGACACCATCGAGTCGACCATTTCTTAGACGGACTTTGTGTCCTCTGGGTCAAACTAAAGACCCAACCCTTCTAGGGGACCTCTTCTCTCATGAGGTCATAAGAACCCGAAGAGACCACCGAGTCTACCATTTCTTAGACGGACGTTACGTCCTCTGGACTCAAGTCACGGACCCAACCCTTCTAGGGGACTTCTTCCCTTGACGATGTGTGAGGTCATAAGAATGGATCTCTTAGACGTACCTCTCTCCTCGGACCGTCCGATGTCAGCTATCTTTATATTATCCAATTCCTCACCCTATATTCACATCATTTGATCCCCTTTGAGTCATTCCGACCAAACAAGAGTAAGAAAAGTAGTAAATAAACAGAAGTCTATATTTCTACGAGGAAAGGAGATCCACATCGCTCTCACAGAGAGTACTCTTAACATAGTGGATAACGTTTCGTCTTTTGTCAAATATGATAAAACAATTCAATGAAATCGAATTTTATAAGTTATACTGTCCCACTGTATAAACCCTCATTACACGGGACTCGGGGTAGTCCTATGAAGTACTATATCTAAAACGTAATGGTTACCTCAATCCGAATATAACGTAAATTTTAGGTAAAACTCATTCTAAGGAGTAAGACTTGACCTTCTTTCTCAAATTCTGACATTGTAAGTTGATCTTAAAAAATTTATTCTAATTACTATATATTGAATGGTTCAAAGAAATACAATTGGACGTAATAAAGTTGGGTACAAATAAGACTTGTAAGGCAAATAATCGGAAAGATTAAAAAATTTTACAGTGTACGTTTTATGTCTGTTTTAACATAGTAAAATGTAGAAATTATAAAGAATTTTATAACGAAACTTTATAAACTCTCTTGACCCCAAGACGGAGAAAACATTTTAAAACCACAAATGTCAGAAATTTTAAAAAAAAATTTAGAATTAGTGTGATCACACAATTATCACCACGAGTAACATCAGACTTAAACATATAGGGACTACTGATTACTACAACGTGTACAAAAGTACAAGAGTGACGGGTAAATACATTCCCTCCTTTTTCTCCAAAAGAGTCGGAATAATCCCGGGGACCGATCCGAACTTTTAATTGCCTTCTTTTTCATATGTTTAAAGTAACTTGAAAATGTATATGGACCTTCTGAATTATTCTGTTACTTCTGGGACTACTTCACTGGTCTTGCCCTTCAAAGGATAGAAAATCTGTTTATTTATTAAGTAAAGATTTCTTAACTGTTCTGGTTCCTCGAAGTCGGACCTCATCATTTACTACTTCTCATTATTCCCACTATTTGTAATCAAATCGTTCCAAACAAACGTTCTAAAAAGTCGGGGTATAAGGAGTAGAGACCAGTATTTCAAACAAAAACAAAACAAAACAAAACAAAAAAAGTCGTGTCCCTCCCATGGACAGTGTACCCTTAAAATACTGAACAAAGTCCTTTCTTCTCTATTCTCACTGTAAGGACGAAAAAAAGAGTTTACGGAAGTCGAATTCTATAAATTAAACGGTTCTATGATATAAACCCCTAGTATACAGGACTCAGGGTAATTATTAAATTCGTCTTAGGTTCTATGTAGAGCGTGTACGTGTGTGTGTGTGTGTGTGTCAACGAATAAAAAACATACAAAAGGGAGTTCTTTATTAAAATTGTAAAATAAACACGGCATAAGAGCAAAGGACGGAAAAGAGAACTCCCTAGAGGTAGAGGATGATTTTTAGTCACCCTAGAGAGACGAATAGGAGTGTAAAAAGAGATAAATAGGAGTGTAAAAGGATGAGACGGGACTCACCGTCATTGTCCTTTCCAACGCAAGGTAAGACTGAAAGTAGGAACAAATCGTCAAAGAACCAACTTAATCCAGATCCACCGAACAGAATCGATACCAGTGAACTACTTTGACCGGTATAGAGTGAAAGCTTGTGGAAAGAGACCCCCCTTCAAGGATAAGTGTATTAAATATGAAACAAGTGTATCCGGTGTTTATGTCACTATTTAGATATAGGGAGATTTGTGTAAATACTCTTTTTAATTTTTAGTCTCACCATTATAAAAACAAATAAATGCCGTTCACGAAACACATTGACCTGGTCAAAATTTTACCTGATCTGAGTTTATACACTTACCTACTCTTATTTCAGATGTCTATTTGTGTATCGGGATACAGAATTCTTCGAGTTGACTCGTATAAGTGACACGAATAAGGGTATTCTACATACGTTACGACGATTTAATACCGGTGTTCGAACCACGTCCCCCATGCTTCTTTTCATTTTTGAGAGTTCACGAAGAGGTGTCACGGAGTTGTTAAAGGTAAAGACAGAGACTAAACCCAGACCGACCTTTCTATAATGTAGATTCTACCCTCTTTCTATTTCTAAAACAAAGAGGACGAAGTAACGAAATTGGTAGATTTTACACTTGGAGTTCCAGTGACCGTGTCGAGGTTTCATACTGTATTTTAGGACTCACTGTAAGTACATTTTGGATAACTTTATCACGGATAGTGTAATTTTTGTTCTAACGGTAAAACCCCTCTCTTTTTAAGGTGGTGATCGATTATGTATGCCTGTTAAAAACTATAGAGTTTTTTTTTTTTTCTTACTCTTAATAAACCAGTGATAATTATAATACCTTATTACTTTCGGTCTGATCAAACTTTCTTCGAGTCGTAGTCGTGTCTTCCTGATCCTCTACTACAGTAAAACCTCGGATATTGACAGTCACCTTCCAGACTACGATTTCGGTTTCGAGGTTATGAAACCGGTGGACTACGCTTCTCGACTGAGCAACGTTTTCTGGGACTAAGACCCTTTTTAACTTCCTTCCTCCTCTTCCCCTACTGTCTCCTAATCTACCAACTTACATAGTGACTTAGTTACCTGAACTCAAACCCGTTTCAGACCCTCTGTCACTTCCTATCCTTTCGAACCGTACGACGTCAGGTACCCCAATGTTTCTCAACCTATGTTGATTCACTGATTTGTTGTTGATCTTAGTTTAATAGGTTGATGTCTTAAATACCCTGAAGGGAGTATCGAGTCAGTCATTTCTTAGACGGACGTTATGTCCTCTGGATCCAAACTAAGGATCCGGTCCCTATAGGGGACCTCTTTCTTTACTGTTGGATAAGGTCATAAGAACGGACCCTATAGGATGTCTGTCTCCTCGGACCGTCCGATGTCAGGTACCCCAGTGTTCTCAGTCTGTGTTGAATCGGTGATTTGGTGGTGGTGTCTTAGATATCCTTATTTGAGAATATGAATAAATATGGTTAGTTCCTCGAATTACATGTACGAGTCCCGAATTAATAACTTACAAATGATATACTTTTCCGGTACTACACCAAATCTTAACCGATGGGGGTTTATACCGTGGAACTAAATAACTGACAAAGTTCGATTTGTTTAAACTTTTACTTTCTCCCTTTTTGAGAGACTGGAGCGGAACTTCGTTCAGTATTCTACGAGTGTACTCCCCACGGGGAGATGTCTCTATTCCTGTGTAGGGAATAGAGATGTCGTATTCTTTACGTCTCTCCTTACACTTCCTTGTCGGGAACAATCCAAAGGGAATCAAATGATAAGGAATGGAGTGTGGGAAATAGAACAGTATGGAAAAGAGAAGAGTGCAAAGTAGTCTGGATCGTATTTTTGTGTCCCGATTGGTAAAGAAATCCAGAAGGAGAGGAATACTTTAAAGGACACAGTGTGTTCATATGACTTATAATATAGGAGTATATAATTTGTTTGAATGTACGAAAAAAGGACAAAAAAAAAAGAAGGACGATTAGACAAAAGACAATAACCCCGGGATCCGTACTTGAAATTTTCTATTTCCCTTTTCTATAAAAATAAGGAGTATATCTTTATGGAAGTACGACGATTGAGTGAAGTCAGTACAGGCTGAGACACGTTGGGGTATCTGCCGTCGGGTGGTCCGACGGGGCAGGGACCCTAAGAGGTTCGTTCTTGTGACCTCACCCAACGGTAAAGGAAGAGGTTACGTACTTTCACTTTTCAATTTCAGTTCAGTGAGTCAACACAGGTTGAGAATCTCTGGGATACCCGACATCGGGTGGTCCGAGGAGACAGGTACCCTAAAAGGTCCGTTCTCATGACCTCACCCTACGGTAACGGAAGAGGCTCTTTATGGAAGTTTCCGTCAGAGTAAATTAAGTGAATATTAGTGGTATACTCCATTAGTGAGAGTAAATTATCCCTTCTGAAGTCCTTACAGAGATTGTAAAGGTTTACGAGAACCGGAAGTCTTTGACTGGGTCCTAAACTTGAATCCACACGTACCAGTACTTTCAGGAGTAAGAATTTATCGGGTAAAGTAAAGGACTTTAACAGGAAATGGTTTAAACCTTCTATTCTACAAGAAATTGAAGAGACCCGGATTCAAAAAGTTAATACTATACTCCTATCATCTAAGGGTAATAACCAAATTTCAAGTTAACTACCCTTACATCTTACTACATCGACAATACCTTTTGTTATGCCACAAGGAGTTTGTCAAGTCTTAACTTTATAACATGGTAGGTCTCTGAGGAAAAGACTAAGATATTGTTTCTCTATAAGCATGTAGATACAAGTATCAGGACTACGTAAGAGTCGACCTTGGGAAATCGTATCCGTCTAATTATTCTTGTTTTGTTTACCTCTCAATAATTGTACGTATGAGTAGGGACCACCGAGTCGTTACTTCTTGAACGGACGTTACGTTCTCTACTTCCTTTACACGTAAACTAGGGACGAACCCCTTCTAGGGGATCTCTTCCTGTACCGTTGGGTGGAGTCATAAGAACGGACCTTTTAGGGTACCTGTCTCCTCGGATGGTACGATGCCCCAGTGTTTCTCATCCTGTGTTGATTTCACTGACTTGTACGTATTTATGGACTAAGTATATTCCCTCTGTGGGTCCCTCTTTACTTACAAAATGAGTCATAAGTTTAATTTATAGTAGAAGTGGATTTCTGTTTTCCATCTTCCCGTATCGTTCCGATCATTATCTCTCCACTAGACCTTTACATACCATATTTTGTCAAAACAATATGTTTAAATTCAGACACAGAAGAAATGAGTATCAAAGAAGACTAAAACAGTAGAGAGAGAGGAACTCTCTAGTTTAACAGTTATAGGGAACCTAACGTCTTTTTTCGTTCTCTTAAGGTCTTTTTGTAGATACAGACGAACTAACTGATGCGATTTCGGAAACTGATACACCTAGTGTGTTTGACACCTTTTAAGAATTTCTGTACCTTTATTGTCTGGTGGAACGGACGGAAGACTCTTTGAACATATGTTCAATTCTTCGTTGTCTTGACCTGTACCTTGTTACGTGACGAAGGTTTAACCCTTTCCTCATACACTTTCGATATATACAACGATGGGACGAATAAATTGAATGTACGTCTTATGTAGTACGTTTTACGGTCCGACCTACTTCGTGTTCGACCTTAGTTCTACCGGCCCTCTTTATAGTTATTGGAGTCTATACCACTACTGTGGTGGGAATACCGTCTTTCGTTTCTCCTTGATTTCTCGGAGAATACTTCCACGTTCTCCTCTCAATTTTTCGACCGAATTTTGAGTTGTAAGTTATTTGTTTCTAGTACTGTAGGACAGGGTAGTGAAGTACCGTTTATCTGCCCATTTGTTACCTTTGTCACTGTCTGAAATAAAAGAACCCGAGGTTTTAGTGACGTCTACCACTGACGTCGGTACTTTAATTTTCTGCGAACGAGGAACCCTCTTTTTGATACTAGTTGGATCTGTTGTATAATTTTTCGTCTCTGTAATGAAACGACTATTTCCCGTTATATTACGATACCAAAAAGGTCATCAGTACATGTCTACTCTATCGACCTGTTATTTTTTCCAACTTGTGACTTCTTAACTACGAAAACTTGACACCACAATCTCTTCTGAAAACTCTCAGGGAACCTGACGTTCCTCTAGTTTGGTTAGTTAGGAGTTCCTTTAGTTTTGGTTTATAAGTAACCTTCCTGACTACGACTTTGACTTCGAGGTTATGAAACCGGTGGACGACACTTCTCGACTGAGTAAACCTTTCTGGGACTACGACCCTTTCTAACTTGCGTCCTTCTCTTCCCCTGCTGTCTCCTACTCTACCAAACTACTGTAGAAACTCAGTTACACGAACTCAAACTCGTTCGAGACCCTCTACCACTTCTTGTCCCTTCGAACCACAAAACGTCAGGTACCCCCAGTGTTTCTCAGTCTGTGCTGACTCGTTGACTTGTTGTTGTTGAGAAGAAGTATGTCTGTTACTCTGTTGACGTGTTTAAAAAAGAAATATTTACATTTAAAAGGAAGTAAGTAAAGAGGGAAACTAATGGGGTAGGAGACTGTTAGTAGTTAGACAAGAGACATACATACTCAAGTAAAAAAGGGGGATCTAAAGTGTATACTTTAGTATACCATAAACGGAAAGAGACTAAATAAAGTAAATCGTGTTACAGGAGTGTTAAGTAGGTACAATAATGTTTACCTTTTTAAAAGTAAGTGTATAATATGTATATATATATATGTGTATATATATAGTATAGATGAAATACGTAAGTATATCACTATCTGTACATCGAACAAAAGTATAGAACCGATAACATTTATTACGACGTTACTAGTACCCAAAAAGACCTCAAAAAACTCAAATACAAAAGTAAAAGAAACCTATTTATAGGGTTTAGGTTTTCACTTTAACGATCTAGTATACCATCAAGATAAAATTAAAAACTCTTTAGAGGTATGACAGAAGGTATTACCGATATGGTATAGAAGGATGACAGTCACTTTTCTTTTACAACGGGTGGTATAGCCATTTGTTTCATACAACGTCGGTAGTGTAATATCGGTAGGGTTACCACATGGGACTCCCTTGAGTCCTATCTTCGTCCTACGGAGGGTAGATCATCAGTCGACGAGATCGGTGGAGTAGGACTGACATATGAGTTTTCTCCGAGTCTTACTCTTTCGTCTCCTATGATCGGTGACTATCGGTTCCACGTATAGTTTCCTTACCAAAGTCACTCGGGTCTGAGAAAGTAGAAGGGTATGTGTCATTTCGTAATTTAAAGACTTGCACTCTACAGACCAATAAAAATTAATTGTTATTAGAAACCTTTAAGGTTGATAGACCAGAAACAACGTTTTTGAGGACATATAGGACCGAGGAGGTATAAAGGAACTTCGTTAGAGAGTTTTTTATACTCTAAAAGACAGGAACCGAATTCAGGAATCAATACAAAATATTTATAACCAGGTAAGCAGACAGAGAAGGTGGTCATTGTTAACAGAAAAAACAACAAGTCATCGAGTCAGTACAGGTCGAAAAACACTGGTGTACCTGACGTCGTGTGGTCCGAAGGGACAGGAAGTGATACAGACCTCGAACGAGTTTGAGTACAGGTAACTGAGTCACTACGGTAGGTTGGTGGAGTAGACGACAGGAGAGGAGGACGGAAGTTAGAAAGAATCGTAGTCCTAGAAAAGGTTACTCAGTCAAGAAGTGTAGTTCACCGACTTCATAACCGCGAAGTCGAAGTCGTAGTCATGAAGATTACTTATAAGTCCCAACTAAAGGAACTCCTAACTGACCAAACTAGAGGATCGTCAGGTTCTCTGAGAGTTTTCAGAAGAGGTTGTGGAGACAAGTTTTCGTAGTTAAACGGCCACGAGTCGAAAGAAATACCAGGTTTAGAGTATAAGTATGTACTGATGACCTTTTTGGTATCGAAACTAATATGACTGGAAACAGTCGTTTAATTATCGAGACGAAAAATTATACGACAGATACAAACAGAAGGTTCCTCGTTCGTAGAAAATTAAAGTACCGACGTCAATGGTAGGTGTCACTAAAACCTCGGGTTCTTTTAATTCAAACAGTGACAAAGGTAACAAAAGAGTAGATAAACAGTACTTCAATACCCTGTTCTACGGTACTAGAAACAAAAAACTCAGAACTTAAAATTCGGTCGAAAAAGTGAGAGGAGAAAGGGGAAGTAGTTCCCCGAGAAATTAAAGAGAAGTAAAAGACGGCATTACCATAAAAGACAGTAGACGTATAGACTCCAATAACTATAAAGAGGGTCATTAGAACTAAGGTCGAACACGAAGTAGGTCGGACCGTAAAGTGTGCTACATGAGACGTATATTCAATTTATTCGTCCTTCCGTTTTATATGTCGAAATTGTATGAGGAAAGGGTTGAACCTTCGTCACGTAACAAGGTACAGGTCAAGACGACGAAGAACTGGACGTATATCCAACGAGTCCTCCGTCCATTCCACCAGATCATAAAGGTAATGAACTTCTTAAAAGGTATCAAACAACACTAGGTGTGTCAGTTTCCGAAATCATATGAGTTACTTCGTCTTCATCTACAAATAAACCTTAAAAGAACGAAAAAGATACTAGGGTACTTACAACCGTTAAACTGGAGACCAAGGAGACGGACAAGATTTGGGTCGAACTTATAGACCTTCTGTTCTTAACAAAAAATGAGTTTAAAATAATGTTTACAGATTTATATGTTTTGGAATTTACAAATAACTTACTTATAAACACATCCACTTCTCGGTCATACATTAATGATACTTTTCCCCAAAAAAAAACCTTTAATCTATGTTACATAGACTTTCTAAGTTTAAAGAAATCTGTATGACACTGAAATGTATCTGAGTATTAGATACATACGTGTGTAGCAACGTGACTACAGGTTGCCTGATATTGGGCGGTCGGAAGAGACAGGTGTTCTTAAGAGGTCCGTTCTTATGACCTCAAATATTGTCTTATTATATTTTTTGATTTGGGACTCTTGAATTTTTTTAATTAAAGACCTAAATCTAAAAAAAAAGATTAAGAAAAAAAGACTATGTCATGGTGGTGATGATTTAGAACGAAATTTTTTAAGGGAGCGTTAATACTTATACAAAATAAGTTCGTATAACCAATGAACCACTTCTATATTACAACAGTCTTTTATGAGGTTATACTGACAAGAAAAAAGTTAAAGTGTTTTCGTTAAAGAGTTTCCGACTGAAGAAGTTGTACATCAAGTTATATCTTGTTTACAAATATCGATTCTATATTTGGAGATCTTCGTACCTTAACCACCGTTTACCGATTGACACTCGTCATGACGACATTAGTTAATGTCGTTGCACACTACCCGAACTATAAATCTTGACAAGTTGTTGTGAGTAAACTTTATTTCTAAACGAGTAAAGTAAAATGAAAGGTTAGAGTTTGAATTAATAAATATCCTTATCTTTTTAATCTACTATTTTGATTCTTAAATACTCGTCTTATATAAACGTACCTATATTTACCCACTCACCTTTAAAGTTCAGATAAACGAAATTTTTAGTAAATACTACGATAAAATTTTAGTACGTAATCTTAATCGTATTTGTTATTAAAAATTTTTCGTGACATAAAATGAAACCCCCTTGAGTAAAAGGGTAACTTTTAGACTCTATATTAACTGAATGAAATTTCAAAGAAAAAATCGTTTTATTTATCACTCTCCCAATTTTTGATAAGAGAGGGGTTACTATACATAAAAATAAGAGACGTTTATTTAATAATTAAAGTATTAAAAAATCCTAAAAAACCCTTTCCAACACTTCCCTTTTTTAAGACTTTAAAACCCCAAGAAATTTTAATTAAAATTTAACAAGAAACTTAATTTGGTATTTTATAAATTTAATAGTTAAGTACTCTTCGTTCCAAAAGGAGAAAAGTTCCCAGTCAGTATTTACTTTGAAATTTCGAAGAAGAAGGAGTCGTATCGTATGACGAGTGACCAGGACGAGGTTCCATGTTTACCACACATGACGAGTCCTAAGTTTTTCATACGACTTGAATGAGAAACTTAGAACCCTCTATCGAGGTCAGATCTTTGTAAACTACTTATGTTAAGATTTAATAAGACCTCGAGAATAGACATTACACAAAAACAATAAGGGAGTGGTTTTCATATATTCCGTCTGCGTGGTGATACCTCTTGGAAAGACTATAGTTCAAATGAGACAGGTGACTGAAGTAGGACTGATGACGGATTGGACACCCTCAAAAAATTGAGACTCTCTTTCCTTTTAAGAAATAGTATTTTAGAAAAAAACCCCCCACCCCCACCAGCCACTGATCATCGGAGGTTGAAGTTTAGAACTAACCATCTGAGACCACCAACAACGACAAGGGATTTTGTAAGAATCAGAGTTTTGTCTAAGGGAAACAAGACTCGAGGTTTTCAGTGAGGACTTTGTTTTCCATTTATAATTTGGGTAAATACAAAGAGGAACGTAAAGACGACATCGGATAGACTTTGATGATTTAAGTCTTATAGTCTCCACACAGTCGGTGTCTTTGGTTGTCACATTTCTGAGGGAGGACACACGACACGAATCAACGAGTCAACACAGGTTGAGAAAACTAGGGTAGATTATATCAAACGATCCGAGGAGACAGGTATCCCTAAAAGGTCCGTTCTTACGATCTCACCCAACGGTACGGGAAGAGGACCCCTAAAAGGGTTGGGTCCCTAGTTTGGGTCCAGAGGGTGTAACGTTCGTCCAAGAAATGGTAGACTCGGTGGTCCCTTCGTGTTCTTATGACCTTACGAGGAGGTGTGGGGTGGGGGTTGAAGACAACTACTTTCTTCACACCGAAAACTTACTCCCTTCAAGACTGAGACGCCGACGGGGAGTTCCTAGGTGGGGACCTCTCTGTCACGAAGACGAGACGACGAGGACGGTCCCTTCTCTCTCATCCTTAGTCCCTTATAGGGATAGGGAAGAGGTCCCCTAGCAGGGGTGGGTCCTTAACTTGACCTCAGAGGACGCAACGTCCACCTAAGAAATGGTCGACTCGATGGGTCCTTCGGGTTCTGGGTGAAGATCAGTTAGAAATTAGATAAAGTAAGAACATAAACTTTACTAGATGAGATCTGATTCTTCACCTCTTCCGTTACCGTGGGGTGAGGTCATGAGAACGGACCTTTTAGGGTACCTGTCTCCTCGGACCATCCGATGTCAGGTACCCCAGCGATTCTCAGCCTGTGTTGACTCGTTTAAGTGAAAGTGAAAAGTGAAAGTACGTAACCTCTTCCTTTACCGTTGGGTGAGGTCATAAGAACGGATCTCTTAGGGTCCCTACCCCCTCGGACCACCCGACGACAGATACCCCAGCGTGTCTCGGTCTGTGCTGACTTCGGTGAATCGTCGTCGTCGTCGTCTGATTCTTCTCTCTTGATAACCTATTGGTCTATGACTGAAACATTAAAGACTCTTTTTACACTGAAAAGACCTAATTTTGCAAATGTTTCTTATTTTGTTTTAATCTTTAGATGAAAGGAAAACATTATAATTACTCAAGATTGGGAGTTTATGACCAACATTTGTCTTAGCTAGTGATCACTTATTTAAAGAGGACTATCTGTGTGTTACAATACACCTGTAAACAATTAAATAAACGTGACATACGTTGTAATCAACTAAATACCAACCAATGAACTTTCTTTCCAGTTAATTACTCACTCTTACGTCTCATATTAATTCTTTAGAAAAGCAATGAGACAAAGGAAAGTTCGAACTCTTGTCAAGACTTACGACTACTCTGTTGTAGATAATGTTACGGTAGATAATCTTAATCCGTTAATTGAGTCTTCCTTTGTGTGTTGTTTCATTGACGATGTTCGTCTTCATGTACCTTTCAGTCCATCTTAGTTCTTCTTGACTCACAGTGTTAATACCTCTAATCGAGAAACAACTAAATTCTATTATCTTAATAAAAGATATTTATCTTTTGACGTGATCATAATCGAGAACTTAGTAGAGTAGTCCAGACACCTCAGACAGAGATCCAAACCCGGGTCCTCTCTGTGGATAAAAGGAGACGGGTGGGTCGTCTTCCGTTTCAGTTCGGGCTCCTTTGATGACCTTTGAAGGTGTGTGAAGGACCCTACAACGAAACTCTTCTAGAGGTGGTGGGGAGGTTACAAATTGGTTTCTTGAGACGTTGTAAAAGATTCAATGGAAACTGGACGGAAGGGTTACGACAAATAAGGTGTCAGTTCCGACACTAGACCCCGAAAAAAAAAAAAAATTAACTTAGCGGTCAGGTACAGACTGCATCCCACGTCGAACGAACCCCGACCACGTACCCCTACTGGGTCTCTCTACAACACCCCTCCCTCCACCCTCCCCCCAAGTACAAACCCTTGTGTACATTCTTAATTTCTAAAATTTTAAATTTTCTTTATTTTTTAATTTTTTTTTATTTTTTTTATTTAGATCAAATATCATAAACAAAGGGTATACGATGGGTCGGGGGTTGTGTCTGGGAAGACAACTACTATTTTCACACCGAAAATTTACTTCCTACAAGACTGAGACGACGATAGGGAGTTCCTAGGTGGGAACGTCTCTGTCGTGAAAACGAGAGAAGGAGGACGGTCCCTTCTCTGTCATCCTTAGTCCCTTATAACAATTCATAAACCTGTGGAGTTTTATGGGGTAGAAGTTCCCGTAAAAGATTTCACTGGGTACAACCAAGAAGTTGTGTACCTTAAAGATTTTTGTGACATCTAGTATGACTTCTATATGACTTAAAACAAAAGTCTAGGATTTTTATTTTTGAGTGGTAAATATGGATTGACATGGTACACATAGAGAGGGTCTCTCTTATAGAGGAAGACTGTAAGATATACTAAGATAGAGACCCAAAAATCCTCGGGAGACCGACTTTCTTACTCAAAAGGTGTCAAGACTTCAGTCTCACTTTACAACGTGAGTCCTGTGTCCTTTATAACGTTTTAAGGGACACAAGAAAGATAAAGTAGAATAACCCTACTCCTTGTAAAACGGGTCTCGGGTCACTGACCTCCAAAGGGACCACCGAGTCATCATTTCTTATGGGGTCATCTACGTCCTCTACCTCCAAACTAGGGATCCAGCCCTTCTAGGGGACCTCTTCCTTTACCGTTGATTGAAGTTATAATAACGGATTCTTTAGAGTACCTGTCTCCTCTGACCACCCGTGTCAGGTACCCCCAGCGTTCTAATCCTGTACTGAATCACTGATTTGTCGTCGACGTCGAGAAGTTTTCGTGGTCCTTGGTTCATTGATTTGAAAAGACATTGGTCACTCAACTTCAAAAGGTATCACGAGTATTTATTTTCAAAATTTCTTCGTTAACGAAAAGACATTTTCGAAACCGTATCTAGAATCAAAATTTCCGGTTTAGAAATATAGGGGATTCTTTCTTATGTTCGACTCAAAAACATCATACAAAACCTTTAACGACAAGAGAAAATTTGAAAGAGGACTCTTCTCACGTGTGGTCTTTACATCTGGTCTGAGTAACAGAAATTGAGTCGTACAATTGATATTACTTCTTAAAAGAAAGATGAGAGGAAAGGTATTCAGTGAGTTAGACTTAGTGAAGACTTGGATGTCGTAAAAGAATTTCTTGACATAATTTTAGTTACCCCACGAGCGATTTTTACGTTTACTTTCTGGGTGACTTCGTCTGAGAGACCCCCGTCCCGTTTCCGTTAGATATAAAACTTGTTCGGTACTAAGAAAAAGAGTGTTTGGAAACTTTTGGTAACTAGACATCTAAACAAGGAATCCTGACATCCTTAGAAGGACTCCATAAACTCACTATCTAAAGATATCCCTTGATTTTTCTCACTTTAATCAGAGAATTAAACGAAAAGATACCAAGGAGTTTGTTTTCAGTCCACGGTAGAATTGTAAACGATAAGTAAGAGAGTAAGTTGTCACGTAAGTAAATTATCGATGACTTATAGAGATAATGGAAAGGTTCACTAATCCGATCCTGTCGGTTGTGTTGTGTGTTTTTAGGGAGGGGATAACCTTGGAAATAAAGACCACTTCTATTCTTCACACCATTCATTCATTTATGTGTCTCATACGTACACACGAGTTAACACAGGTAGAGAAACACTGGGTCTCTGGTATTGGGTGGTCCGAGGAGACAGGTACTCTATAAGGTCCGTTCTTATCACCTCACCCAACGGTAAGGAAAGAGGTCCCTAGAAGGGTTGGGTCACTGACTTGAACGCAGAGGACTCAGAGGACGTAATCGTCCGTCTAAGAAACGGTAACTTGGTGGACCCTTCATTTATATATCTCATACAATTTATCGCTACTCACGAATCCTCGCTTTCATTCGTCTCTTAACCTGACACCTATCCTTCTTCTCCTTTCACCATTTGAAAATTTATCGTTATGATTTATTCCTGTATAATCTTTCGCTAAACATTTATCCTAGACTACTTTTATTACCTCGATCGACCAGTACAACTGTAAGGAGTTGGGCCTCTTACACTTATAGATGTCCATTTTGTCTTAAGTCGTTCAAGTTCCCCTCCTCCGGACACACCGATCTCACTTCACTTACTCATTTCGTCCACTCCCCTCCTCAGTCACCGCCTCTACCTAGTGTTTTCGGGTAGAAGTGACATCTACTTCTAGTTTGTTAAATAGAAAATGAGAACTCACCTAACCTTCAATTAAAAGTCATCCGATGTAACTCGGACTTTTGTTGTTCTTGTTTTCCTCTGTTAAATTCTCCGAAAACGATTTCAAATCCGTTCTCTATCACTCAAATCCCTTCAACTTCTCTCACATTCACCTTCTTCTCTTTATCGATAGACTTATATACCCATTAGGAGTATTTTCTCCAACGGGGACTTGAGTTTACCAATTTGTAAGTGGACATTACGGCCTCTGGGTCCAAGTTAGGGACTCAGCCCTTCTAGGGGACCTCTTTCTTTACCGTTGGTTGAGGTCATAAAAACGGATCTCGTAGGGTACCTGTCTTCTCGGACCACCCGACGTTAGACACCCCAACGTTTCTCAGCCTGTGCTGACTCACTGATTGTGTGTGTGTATTTTCTCCCGGTCGTTTTCTCTGTGTCTACATATCTTGTCCGAAAACCTGAGACACCCTCTCCTGCTCCCACCCTACTAAACCCTCTTACCGTGACTTTGTACATATTATAGTATATACTTTGTTTAACGGTTAGGTCCAAGCTACGTACTATGACCTACGAACCCCGACCTCGTGACCCTACTGGGTCTCCCTACCATGTCCCTCCCTCCACCCTCCCCCCAAGTCCTACCCCTTGTGCACATATGGACACCGCCTAAGTACAACTACATACCGTTTTGGTTATGTTATAACATTTCATTAATTGGAGGTTAATTTTATTTATTTAAATATAAAATTTTTTTTCTCCCGGTGATCCCTACTACGATTTCAAGCACCGGACTCACGGATTTCTTGTTTACGACGGTTACTGATGTCTTTTTGACCACGCAAACCAACACGTCTCGTATAAGTGAGATCGTCGTTCCGTCTGTGAGTAATCTCATCTAAATTCTCTCTTACCCTTCTCTCTTTAAACTCTGTCACTATTTCTTAAAATTGAAACTCTTGTTTTTAGTACACTTATGACTTCATCTTTACATCAATTTTCTCAATTCAATCAAAATAGTAAAATTCTCTCTTTATTCGTATGTTAATTTCCTCCTACCCTTACTAAGTAAAATATCTCTTTTCTATACTGACTAATTTTTTTTTCGTCTCTTTTAGCCCCTAAAAGATCCATTCTTATGACCTCACCCATGTTAAATTACTGTACTTTAATTTTTGGATTCTAATATTTCCCATAGTTCCACCTGTATGTGTTTTAGGATACGGGTCACCATGGTTCTCGTAACCTCCTTTTTAGTCGGTGGTGAACCCCTGACGTCCCCTTAGACACAGGAGTTACTTCTATTTACAAAAGGGATCTTGTACTTCCTTTTCCTTACCGTAACTCTACTTAAAATTAAATTTCCTGTAAACGACTCTAAACTAGAACTCAAAGTCGACCGTAAGACTTTCCCAACATTATTGATCCTCCTCACCTCTACCTTAATCTTTTCTACTTGTCCCATAATACACCTATTCTTAGATCACCTACTCCCAATTCGACCCTCAGAACCAGATACACACCACTGACAGTACCTATGTCTACTCCCAAAACACCCTACTCAATTCTACCAGAGGCCGTCCCTCACTACCTCTTCACCACTTATTTTCTTACCCCCAACGTCTGTACAAAGTAGTCAGTAGTTCCCTGGACCCAGGTGAGTAGAGGACGACTATCTCTGTTCTGTAAAAAGGTTCCCCATCAGAACCATGTTGAAGATTTGGTTCCGCCTAAGTAAGTCCATGTTATCGGTAGAAACCGTCACTACTCATCACTAGACGTTTTACCATAATATTATTTACTTATTTACTTTTTATAGGAGGGACGAGATCATAATCGTAATGTGGAATTTAGGTAGGACACATTTATCCGATGTGTTCGGATACAATGTGACTGGAGATGCTAAGTTAAAAAGGTTTGTATAATTACACTAAACATCCGACTTAATTGTAAAAATATCATAGGGATACCTTTAACAGTCCTCTGTTCATTATATGTATATTCTGAAACACGGTCCCATTGATTTCATACACAGAATGACAAATCCGATCATACTCATTCAACTCCATCAGATATAAAGTTGGATGTGGAACCGAACAAATTACGTTTGTAATGTAAACTTTTTAGTATTGTCCGATAATAAGAAACGAAGTTGTACTTACAGATTAATATGAAACACTCATTATCACTTGTTTTCCCTGTTATGTTAGTTTAGAGATACGTATGTTCACACACATATTTACGTTCGTTAGAAATTTTTGTGTCATTTTGAGTCCTTTAACATAATCTAATATGTTGACTCTTCGTAGGAAATGTTAAGAGATAAATACTTCTATGAAAATTTCTTAGTGGTATTTGTTTTGAGGTTATGGTATGACTTTTTTGGTGATTTACTGAAAAGTTTTCCAAAAAAAATTTACTTTATAAACTCCGTTTCTAAAATTCATGCTCACAAAAGGAACCGAAGTAGAGTTCTGTTCGACAAGTGACTTTCCCGTCGAGGAGGTCTCACAGCTCTTGTTGCAATCAGAGTACGCTTGACTTACAAAACAAGTTAAGTATTTTCATCACAACAAAAAGAACCTTTTGTTTCGTATGTTAAAAAACTCAATCTAAAGATTGTGAATCCTTCGTGGTTAATACAAGAGTCTGTCTTAAAGTCCGTTTTCTTTGAAAGTAAGAATGATATATCCAAAATAACAACAAACCTCTCTCAACGAACCCCCCTAAATTCTTTGTCTTGATTCTAACATGGTGTCTCGAGATAATGATCGTAAAAGTTAACGTTATAATTAAATTTTTTTTTTATCACAAATTTTGTCTATTTGACCACCGAGTCGCAATTCCTTACGTGGACGAGACGTCCCCTACGTCCAAGTCAGGGACCCAACCCTTCTAGGTGACCTCCTCTCGTACCGTTGGGAGAGATTATAAGAACGGTCCTTTTAGGGTACCTGTCTCCTCTAACCACACGATACCAGGTACCCCAGTGTCTGCGTCTGTACTGACTTCGTTGATTCGTACGTCGTGTGTATATATTTAAATTGTAAAGAAAATATAGATAACCTTTTAACAAACATAATCATTGTGCATAAACAACAAATCGTCTGATACAAAAATCTATTTTAGAATGAACTGTTTTTTTTTTTTTTTTTTAGGATTTTTTATGGTTTGGTGGGATGGACGGAAGACTCTTTAGACATACGTCCTGTTCTTCAATCTTGTTCTGTACCTTGTTGTCTGAACAAAGTTTATCCCTTTGTTAGTGAAGTACCGACACATAACAGTGGGACGAATAATTGAATGTACGTCTCATGTGGTACACTTTACGGTCCGACCTACTTCGTCTTTGACCTTAAATCTATCGACCCTATGGGAGTCTATACGTCTACTGTGGTGGGAATATCGTCTTTCGTTTCTTCTTGATTTCTCGAAGAACTACTTTCACTTTCTCCCCTCACTTTTTCAACCGAATTTTGAGGTGTAAGTCTTTTAATTCTAGTACGTAGGCCAGGGTAGTGAAGTACCGTTTATCTACCCATTTGTCACCTTTGTCACTGTCTGAAATAAAAGAACCCGAGGTTTTAGTGACGTCTACCACTGACGTCGGTACTTTAATTTTCTGTGAATGAGGAACCTTCTTTTAGATACTGGTTAGATCTGTCGTATAATTTTTCGTCTCTGTAATGAAACGACCGTTTTCAAGTAGATCAGTTTCGATACCAAAAAGGTTATCAGTACATACCTACACTCTCAACCTGGAATTTCTTTCGACTCGTGGTTTCTTAACTACGAAAACTTGACACCACAACCTCTTCTGAGAGTTCTCAGGGAATCTGACGTTCCTCTAGGTTGGTCAGGTAGGACTACCTTTAGTAAAGACTTATAAGTAACCTTCCTGACTATGACTTCGACTTCGAGGTTATGAAAACGATGGACTACGTTTCTCCACTGAGTGACCTTTTATGGGACTACGATCTTTTTTAACTTCCGTTCTCTTCCCCTGTTGTCTCCTACTCTACCAACCTAATAGTGACTGAACTACCTGTACTCAAACTCGTTCGAGACCGTCAACCACTACCTGTCGCTTCGGACGATACTACGTCAGACACCCAGACTTTCTCAGTCTTTACTGACTCACTGACTTTACTTGACTTCACTTTCGGTGAGTCAGTACAAGTTGAGAAACGCTAGGGTACCTAACATCGGACGTTCCGACGAGACAGGTACCTTAAGAGATCCCTTCTTATGAGCTCACCAACGGTAAAGGAAGAGGTTTACCTTCTTTGGTAATACTTTAGTTTGTAGAAAAGAAAATAATAAAGGAAATTATAAAGAAAGTAATTAATTAATAATAGAAGATACAGGGAACACTAAACAATGTGTAACTCCTTTGTTTTGACCCATGTTAGTTATATCTGGAATAAAGTTATATAAATCTACTCTATTTCTCGTTGTTTCTTCATTAATGTTATGACTCACTATTATCCTTAATGTCATTGTTATGTCTTATGCAGTATATCCTTTATTTTAATTGGGTATGAACGGTCAAACTTTTTTTTTAAAGTCTAGAGGACTAACAGAAACGATAAAATAAGGTCTTTACTTGTGCTTACTAATTTATCCTATCATAAAAGAAGGAGTTGTACATTTGAAAGAAAATACACCAAATAAGATTTTTACATAGATAGAATGATATGTTCATCATATCTGACCGAGGTTTATCCCTTTTTTCATACATATAACGTACCTATACTCTCAACCTGGTATTTTTTTCTACTCACGGTTTCTTAACTACGAAAACTTGACACTACAACCTCTTCTGAGAGCTCTCAGGGAACCTGACGTTCCTCTAGGTTGGTAGGATTCCTTTAGTCAGGACTTATAAGTAACCTTCCTGACTACGATTTCGACTTTGAGGTTATGAGACCGGTGGACTACGTTTCTTGACTGAGTAACCTTTTCTGGGACTACGATCCTTTCTAACTTCCACCCTCCTCTTCCCCTGTTGTCTCCTACTCTACCAACCTACCGTAATGGTTGAGTTACCTGTACTCGAACTCATTTGAGGTCCTCAGTAACTACCTGTCCCTCCAGACCACAAGACGTCAGATACCCTGACGTTTCTCAACCTGTACTGACTCGTTTACTTGACTTGACTTGACTTGACTGATATGTTTATTGTGTAAATAAGTCTTTATGTATATAATTTTAGTCAAGTCAACTTGACAAGTGAATACAATTTTATATTTCTATATATATATATGTATATATAGAAATATGTATATATGTATACGTATACACGATCCAGTAAAGTCAGTGCAGGTTGAGAAACGTTGGGATACCTGACATCGGGTGGTCCGAGGAGACAGGTACCCTAAAAGGTTCGTTCTTGTTTATTTATATGCTTGTGTGTTTATCTATTTATGGTACTATATTCCTGTTTTTCCCTTTATTATATACTTCGGGATTAACGTGTCTTACCCAAATTTACATTACCAATTGATATCGTCCCTTCGAAAAAACATAATTGAAAAATAAAACGAAATTTTTTCTTAATTGGAATTACGGAAAAACGTCTAAACAGCAGTGACTCAGTACAAACTGAGAAAACGTTGGAGTACCTAAACGTCAGATGGTCTGACGAGACAGGTACCCTAAAGGGTCCGTTCTTATGACCGCACCTAACGGTAAAGGAAGAGGTTCAGTAGAAGGGTTGGGTCCCTAACTTGAATACACAGGACTTAACCGTCCGTCTACGAAATGGTGACTCGGTGGTCCTTCTGAAAACGTCCAATGTCAAGTCGTTACCTGTTTACCTGTATTGTGGGTGTCTGTATACATACATAGAAATATCGGTGGATCAGTAGATTGACTAAAGATGTACTGATCTATGTACCCAACCTCTGAATCATGACTTAAACCATCCACATCCAGAATTAAGATCCTTCAGTCTATCGACCTCCCTACGTGTCGTACAGTGTCTTGTATGTATGACTCATGGTCCTTCCTCCTAAGGACCGGTAGAGGTGACGACCATAAGACGGAAGTGAGATGGACCTCCGTCAAACCTTAAACAACTTCTATAGTATAAAAAGAACGGGATTAAGAAGAGAATTTGACAAACGATGGTCATATATGACTGAGCACTATCCGAAACACGAAATTAGAAATCCTACTACTGTATATTAAATACCTTTTTTATTTAAACCTGGATCTCTTACGGTACAACTTACTACGTTCAGTCTATTTCTTCCTCTTTATAACATACTGTAGGGAATATTCGCCTTAGATTTTTCTTTACTATGTTTACTTACATTTTTTTCTTTCTCTGACTATCTAAATCTCTTGTTTAAATACCAACGGCCCCCCTTCCCCTTGCCTTCCCTCAACCCCTGCCTGTACATGTGTAACGATATAAACTTTCCCTATAAGTTGTTTGTGGACGACATATCGTGTACCTTGAGACGAGTTACAATAAGCCGTTGGACCTACTCTCCATCAAACCCCCTCTTACTTATATACATGTTTACATACCGACTCAGGGAAGTGACAAGTGGACTTTGATAGTGTTATAACAATTACTCTATATGGGGTCACTTTTTATTTTTCAAATTTGATTTTTTTTTTAATTCGTTTTTAATACTATAACAGGTTCAGGGATCTATGAATATTGTAATAATCAATCACGGGTTTTATAAGATGATGTAATTCGTCTATCGACAAGTATTTCGCTAGTCTCATCCATCTTGAGATGATGTAGTTTTTATATCGACACGTTTTTCGATATCGATTGAAATCTGTTGAAATCTAGTAGTAAAGTCTTTTATCTTAAGTCCAAGTTCAATGTCCAAAAAAAGAGTCGTCGGAAACGGTGTATACAAGACTCTAAAAGGATACTCCTATTACTTGTTCTCGGTATTTAATTTGGTCTACGAGTACGTCGAAGGCAGAAGAAAGTTCACCGATAAAGAATCTAGGAAAATAGTAATTTTTATTTTATTTGATAAGTCGAAATTATATCTTGAGTCTCGACTCAACGGTTTTCACCCTAAACTTCGTTATACTTAATTTTTGTGTAGTGTAGTTTGAAAACCGAAATTTGTTTTTTATTTACGAAATTTACATTTCCGTAAGTAGAAGAACTAGGAGCGTATAACGTAAGAATACAAAACAATTATAACAAAAGGATTCTAGAGTCTATAAAGTTTCTTAAGGGAGTGAACCTTTAGTTTGATGTTATCAATTTCATCATTGTTAACCCATCATAAAGTATATGCAATAAAACACATTTAACCACCCACTCTTTCTAACAAACTTAAATGATAATTCTCAGTTAAGAAATAAAATTTGGAATCTTGAACTACTAGATATCAGTCCTCATATGCATTCCTCATTTTTTTACTTAGTCTTTTAAATGACCTTTAATCTATTCCGTTCAGTAGTACTTTATACTTCTTGTGTAAAAACCTCGTTTTTAAACACGTAATGATTCCGATACCAAAAAGGTCACCAGTACATACCTACACTTTCAACCTAATACTTATTTCGACTCACGACTTCTTAACTACAAAAACTTGACACCACAACCTCTTCTGCGAACTCTCAGGGAACCTGACGTTCTTCTAAGTCGGTCAGGTAAGATTTCCTCTAATCAGGACCCACAAGAAACCTTCCTGACTACGACTTCGACTTTGAGGTTATGAAACCGGTGGAGTACACTTCTCAACTGAGTAACCTTTTCTGAGACTACAACCCTCCCTAACCCCCGTCCTCCTTTTCCCCTACTGTCTCCTACTCTACCGACCTACCGTAGTGACTGAACTACCTGTACTTAAACCCACTTGAGACCTTCAACCACTACCTGTCCCTCCGGACCACATGACGTTAAGTACCTCAACGTCTCTCCGTCTGTGCTGACTCGTTGACTTGACTTGACTCTCGTTTTATTAAAATAAAAATGTTAAATACTAAAATGATACCCTATCCAAAATTTACTTGTTTTTAAATCAATTTAAACAAAGGTAAATTTATTGGTATACAACCCCTTTTTAAGTGAGTAGACTTTTATGAGAAGTTTTTAAAGTTTCTTAACCTTTGTATGTTTGAAGAGAGTCAAGTCAAGATAAGTCAACGAGTCAACACAGGTTGAGAAACACTGGGGTACTTGACGTCGTACGGTCCGGAGGGACAGGTAGTAGTTGAAGACCTTAAGTGGGTTTGGGTGCAGGTAACTCAGCCACTACGGTAGATCGGTAGAGTAGGAGACAGTAGGGGAAGAGGAAGACGGGGGTTAGGGAGGGTCGTAGTCTCAGAAAAGGTTGCTCAGTTGAGAAACGTATTTCACTGGTTTCATGACCTCAAAGTCGAAGTCGTAGTAAGGAAGGTTTCTTGTGGGTCCTGACTAGAGGAAATCTTACCTGACCAACCTAGAGGAACGTCAGGTTCCCTGAGAGTTCTCAGAAGAGGTCGTGGTGTCAAGTTTTCGTAACTAAGAAGTCGAGAGTCGAAAGAAGTGTCAGGTTGAGTCTAGGGATGTTCTGGTGACCTTTTTGGTATCGGAACTGATCTACCTGGAATCAACATTACAGAGACGAAAACTTATACGATAGATCCAACCAGTATTGAAAGGAAGGTTCCTCATTCGCAGAAAATTAAAGTACCGCCGTCAGTGTTAGATGTCACTATGACCTCGGGTTTTTTTATTTAAGACTGTGACAAAGGGGACAAAGGGGTAGATAAAGGGTACTTCACTACCCTGGTCTACGGTACTAGAAGTAAAAGACTTACAACTCGAAATTCGGTTGAAAAAGTGAGAGGAGAAAGTGAAAGTAGTTCTCCAAAAATCAAGGAAAAGTGAAAGACGGTATTCCCACCACAGTAGACGTATAGACTCCAATAACTATAAAGAAGGTCGTCAGAACTAAGGTCGAACACGAAGAAGGTCGGGTCGCAAAGAGTACTACATGAGACATACATTCAATTTATTGAGGTCTATAAGTTTATTGGAATCTTTTCCACACACAGAATCATCATCTTCATCTGGGTTTCCTTTGGTCCAGATATATTCCAAACCCTCCTCTGTCCATCTTTTTTCAAATTCTACCTTAACCTCTCATCAACGGTGTGATCATCACATCCGCTTTTTTTATTTTAGGATCGTATTTTATGATTAAAAAGGTTTCTCCCACTTACGAGAACGTGAATTAAGGTATATATACTACAATGTATACGTGGAACCAAACACTAATACTGGAGATACATTAATTCTTCAACCATGGAGGAATACTATAAGAATTTAATTACACGTAGGGATGAGGTGAGGAATGACACGTGAGTCAGGTTCATTATTTTACTTTGATAATCTATAAGTACTTATAGGTCATGACTAGGTTTACGATTTTAGAGAGAGACTGTGAGTCAAGAGTTTTGATGATACAATTAAGATACTTTAGTTTTGGTAAAGAGTACCTCCTTGAATCTCTTAAGTTGGACAGAAATTCTATCTTCAGGACAGGATATTCTTTTCTTATTTTTAGTTTACCGAGTCTCCGTTCCGAATTATACTTATATCTAAAGAAATAACATTCAGTGATCAAAGAGACGACAAGACACTAAGGGTCAGAGGGGTCTTGACACATATTAAACTACCACTCGAGACTCAAAGAAAAGTCGAGTATTAAAGTGATGTCCGCTTACTAGGAAAATAAAGTTAATATACGAGAACACCGGATATTTGAGATCCCCGGGAGGATGTCCGAGGTGGGGACTAGAAGTAAGGGAAAATATCCAGAGAGGAAAACACATACCAAATAAAGAGAGGACATCGAACGGATATCTGTTATCTTTCACCGTTTCAATTGTCCCATGTAAACTATCGAATGTATTCTAAGATCGTGACAGAACGACTTGAGAGAATGAGAGAACGACCGAAACTTCTACGTTCGTCGGACACACCCCTCCGGGTACACTGTTTATAGACTCCCGCCGAAGACCCCTCTACTCTCGTCGAACAACGACTACCCATCGTTCTTTGGTTTCGGTAGTCAGTATTACAGTACCCCTTCACCTAAGATGATTGTTTTCGGATAGGAAGGGGTCAGTTCGAAGTCTACTCTAACGTCTGGGACGACTGTGTAACTTACTTGTGAACTCTTTGTGATAGTCTTTTAGGTCGAGTCAATACGGGTCTAAGGACTGGGTGTCTTTAACATTCAATTATTTATAGAAAACAAAATTCGAGGTGTAAATACCGTCTAAATAACGTGTCGTTATCTATCGTTTAGGTTCGGATAAGATGTCATAATTTCTTCTCTTTTTATTTTATACGAACCTATCATTGACACGGTTTAGTCGTTCGTGTGTCTTGTTGATGTCGGGTTTGAGTAGAAGATATAGGAGAAATAAAAGGCTCGTAACAGACTTACAGAGGTGTACACCTGTCGTCCGACCAGTCTCGTCCCTCTCATAAGGAGTTCGACCGTATTTACATTCAGAATATTTATAACTACACCGGTAGCTCCCCGACGTTCCAGTGTCAGACTCTCGTTATATAACTCTGAAATTTGACCGGTCTGATTTAAAGGACCTGTAAAAATATAGACACTTAGATTACGATACCTTGAAGGGAGCCATAGTAATTCGTCCCTCTCTCCCTCGAAACTGTCTTATAAATTTCCATCACTCACGTCTTTTGGTGTTGTTACAGTCCAAATACGGGGTGACTCGGGTCGGACGAGTTACTTGGTCAATAAGAACGACTTAACGTTCCTAGCATCTGACACTCGGTCTCTGACCGCGAGAGGCGAGACGATGAATGTTCTTAGTATTTAAACTATTTCAACACATCGCTTTATAACTCAAGGAGGATATATGGTCCGTAAACTACCCGATGAAGTGTGGACAATATGATACAATACATAAAGAACATTATTGAGGTACCTGGTAGTGACAACCGAAGTAAAATATTCACTCCTTTATGAAGTTAATAAACAGGTTCCGGTACCTCGATCCTAAGTATCAGTCTAAATAACCTACGGTTTTAGGAAGAATTAAGATTGTAAATGTGGTGGTGAAATTCTCCGAACAGAGACGGTAAAATTTAACGTCACACTCTTACTCACCTTTATGTATTTTTTGACTAAACACATATCATATACGAGTCTTTAGGCATCAAACCAATAGTTGCTGGACGAGGGTGAGGATAGTATTAATCAGAGGTCATTTTCCGACTCCTCTTCCCGTACCGTTAGGTGAGGTCATAAGAACAGACCTCTTAAGGTACCTGTCTCCTCGGACCGTCCCGATGTCAGGTACCCCAGTCTCTCTCAGCCTGTGCTGATTCGTTGATTATGTGTGTTTTCTGATGTCACTTATGGTTCTTTTTAGAAGTTTCACTTTTCTTTATTTTCTTGTTGTAGGATAAAATAATTCCAAATTTTCAATTTAAACTCATAGAGATTCCATTAGTAACCTCTTCCGTTACCGTGGGGTGAGGTCACGAGAACGGACCTTTTAGGGTACCTGCCTCCTCGGACCATCCGGTGTCAGGTACCCCAGCGATTCTCAGTCTGTGTTGACTCACTGAAAGGAAACTGAAAAGTGAAAGTATGTAACCTTTTCCTTTACCGTTGGGTGAGGTCATAAGAGCGGACCTCTCAGGGTCCCTATCCCCTCGGACCACCCGACGGTAGATACCCCAGTGTGTCTCAGTCTGTGTTGACTTCGTTGAATCGTCGTCGTCGTCGTCGTCGTCGTTCCATTAGTAAAGTACCTTTTATCTACCCCTTTGTCGTCTTTGTCACAATCTGAAATAAAACCCCCCGAGGTTTTAGCAACTTCTACCACTAATGTTGGTACTTTAATTTTCTGCGAATGAGGAACCTTCCTTTCAAGATTGGTTGGATCTGTTGTATAATTTTTCGTCTCTATAATGAAACGGTCGTTTCCAGTCAGATCAGTTCCGATGCCAAAAAGGTCACCAGTACGTACCTACACTTTCAACCTGACACTTATTTCGACTCCCGGTTTCTTAACTGCGAAAACTTGACACAAAAACCTCTTCTGAGAACTCTCAGGGAACCTGACGTTCCTCTAGGTTGGTCAGGTAGGATTTCCTCTGGTCAGGACCCACAAGTAACCCTCCTGACTACGACTCCGACTTTGAGGTTATGAAACCGGTGGAGTACGCTTCTCAACTGAGTAACCTTTTCTGGGACTACAACCCTCCCTAACCCCCGTCCTCTTCTTCCCCTACTGTCTCCTACTTTACCGACCTACCGTAGTGGTTGAGCTGTGTGTACTCAAACCCACTTGAGACCCACAACCACTACCTGTCTCTCGGGACCACACGACGTTAAGTACCCCAGCGTTTCTCAGCCTGTACTGGCTCACTGACTTGACTTGACTTGACTTGACTTCCATTAGAATCTATAAAAAATTCAAAACATGACTGTTTGACTCGAAAAGGAAATTCAGACAACTTAGCGTTAACTTGTCCCCACTACCTTACTCTACGGTTTTATACTTGGATCACGTTCACGGAGTTTGGGGGGTTAGAAGGCATACCAAGACTTCAAAAGAAGGAAGTACATACTCGTAACGTAGGAGTGAACACGTCGTCCTCTAGGGTGTCCCAAGTGGGGAGAACGAATAGAAACTTGTCACAGGTGATACAAGCTAAAGTTCCCAACTACTGTAAAGTTTTTATTCAGACCGGAAACTATATCGGACCCTTTCTCGTATTTTATTTTTTTATATATGATAGATGGTAAATAATAGTGATATCGAAGTATTCTCTTTCCTGTAAAAGTAAAATTTTTCGTCTTCTTTTGTCTTATTTTCCGTCAGGAAGTGTCCTTATTTACCTTGAAATACCCTTTGTGTGAAAGAAAACACATCGAAAAAAACATAGACCGTCGTCCACATACTTTTAAAACTGTAACTACATGTCTACCTATTTAGACAGAGTCACCTGTCTACCTACTTGGGTCTCTGACCGGAACCCCTTGGTGTCTGGGTCTTCCAAGGACTCGGGTCGGACCTCACTCCTCACACCAATCCTAAAGGTCTCTGGTACAACCGACACGATATGTCGAGTCCTCAGAACCAATCAGTCGAGTCCGGTCGGTGTGACACCACTTTCCGAAGTTCACCTGTGGTACAACACCAAACGACAAAATGTTTGGGGTCCCGCGACACGCCAGGTTCAGTCGTTAGAGATCATCGGAGATTTCTGGTCTTTTAACGGGTAAAGGTGGTAATACAATAAATACATACGTCAAAGGGGCGGGAGGAGAAGGACTCCACATCCGGTCTCACCGGCGACTACGACAAAAACATTGTGAGACAGAAAACCCTAGACTCTCCAACTTAGTTTGTTTTTGGTTGACACTTCCTTTTGACTTCGGTCCTTTCCTAGTGCAAATACCAAAAGGCGTCAGTGAGGGGACTCAAAAGTGGAACAAAAGTGAGGATCGAAAGGACTGAAGAGTTTCAAGACTCTGTTTTGTGAGAGTTTTTATGGTCGTATCCTTTGAAACGTGTCAAGACTCCTGAGGTCCAATGAGAGTAGGTGTGTGTGCTCCTTAGTCCGGAGGGTCTCTGTGCAAACGTTTCCGTGAGTCGTTTAATCTTACGAGGTGACAGAAATAACTCTTTCTCTTAAGAAAGGGGGCAATCAATCGACTTTGTCTTGATATCGAAAAGTTTTCCTTAAAACTTTTATTCAGTGGTTTTTTTTTTTCGGGTTATTTATGAGTTTCCTTTTTTTTTTTCAAAAGTCTTTCGTGTATAAAGTAATTGTAAGGATTTGGAACTTTCCGTCTTCTCGAACGAATATTGTTATACCTGAAACCTTTGTCCGGGTTTAGGATTTTTCGTCTCTGTAATGAAACGACTGTTTCCGGGTATATCAGTTTCGATACTAAAAATTTCATCAGTACATGTCTACACTCTCAACCTGGTATTTCTTCCGGAGTGTGGCTTCTTACCTACGAAAACTTGACACCAAAACCTCTTCTGAGAACTCTCAGGGAACCTGACGTTCCTCTAGTTTGGTTAGTCAGGACCCTTTAGTCAGGACTTATAAAAAAACCTTCCTGACTACGACTTCAACTTCGAGGTCATGAAACCGGTGGACTTCGCTTCTTGGCTAAGTAACCTTTTCTGGGAATAGGACCCTTTCTAACTACCGGCCTCTTCTTCCCCTACTGTCTCCTACTCTACCAACCTACCATAGTGGTTGAGTTACCTGTACTCAAACTCGTTCGAAACCCTCAACCACTACCTGTCCCTTCGGACCACATGACGTCAGGTACCCCCAGTGTTCATCATCCTGTACTGACTCACTGAATCGACTTGACTTGTCTAAGACCAGGTAAGACACGAGAGGAAGACCCTGAAATATACAACTAAACACAATTACCACTACCCGTACCTGTCCCTACGGACAACACGACGTTAGGAACCCTAACGTTTCTGAGTCTGTGTTGACTCGTTGACTTGTTACTTCTGTGGTAAATTTCAAAATTCTGAGTCCTGTTTTATTATTTATAACAGACAGAGATATTAACTTGTTTTTTACCCCTACTCTTTTGGTTGAAACATTCTGATATCATTCCTACTTTGTCCTATCATACAGATTTTGAGAATCAGACCCCGATTGGGAATTCACGATAGTATCTTCTCGAACATTACCTATTAACAACGACGAAGATAGGTAACGGAAATGACTATGTCGATTATAGTTGACATAGTAGAGTCGTGAATTTCTCCAGATACTAGAACGTAAAGGACAGTTTGACGAGATCTCTGTGGGAGGTTTATAGAGGTTAGAACCCTACAAAGGTAGTAAGTGGAATTTTTTTATATAATAAGAAAAACAGGGAATCGAGTACTCGTCCGACGTTAACATCTTACTTTGCGTCGGAGGGAGTATTTGGTTTATTTCTTTGAGTCACTGATTGTAAAGTAAGTATCTCTTTCTTTATAGGTATCACAAGGTCTTTAATAGTTTTACAACACCTCTTTTACCAATTTAAGAACTTATAGAGAGAAGATACCCTTTATTTTGTCTTAAGAGACGTAAGGTCTCTAGAAGTTTTGAACCCTAACGAACTGTAAGTTGACGTACCTTATTTGTGTCCAAACACCTTCAATTAAATTCAATGTCACAACGACTTATATGGAATAAGTAAAAGAATATTTTCTCCTTGTTTTTAGTCGAAGGTTAAATCATTGGAGTGCGCTTCTTAACTGAGTAACCTTTTCTGAGACTATGACCCTCCCCAACCCCCGTCCTCCTCTTCTCCTGCTGTCTCCTACTCTACCAACCTACCGTAGTGACTGCGTTACCTGTACTCAGACTCACTTGAGACCCTCAACCACCACCTGTGCCTTCGGACCGCACCACGTTAAGTACCCCAGCGTTTCTCAGCCTGTGTTGACTCACTGACTTGACTTGACTTACTTGACTTGTACAAAATCCGTTTATAATAACATAAACTATACACAAGATATCCCGAAAGGTCCACCGAGTCACCATTTCTTAGGTGGACGGACAAGTCCTCTGTGTCCTCTGAGTCCAAGCTAGGGACCAACCCTTCTAGGGTGTAAGGCGTCCAGGTAATTCGGGAAAACGGCGTCAAGAATTCGAACACGAGATCTCGAACACACGACGTTGATCTCTCATCGGGGTGAGTGGAGTTGGTCTCTTTTTGGTTGTGTCGTCGTTTCTGGACATGTCGATTTTTATTTATTCATTTAAATTCTCAAAACCTTTTAACCAGAGATTCATTACTACTTTGACATTTGGGTAAACATTTTCATTGAGAATGAAGGTCGACAGAAGAAACGGAAAACGTTACGATAAGTAAGAGGACCCTAGACAATTACTCAGTCTACGTTGGGTATCCGTCACACATAGTCGGTCCCCCACTTATGGGTGTTTGTCCTTGTCCAAACACATTCTTTTATTTTGTTCCGAGAACATTCTTGACGGATACCGGTAAGTCCATCCTCGGAGCAACGTTCATCCCTACCCTGTCCCTGCTCCGAACCCTCTAGTGTGTTTCGACTCCCGACTCTCTTCTTGTAGACACGTATCTTGTCTGATACCGTTTCCATACTTTTTTCCTCCCCTTTAGATGTTTTGTTGGTATTTCTCGTCTTTTAAGGGTCCAGATAACCACGAGGAGATAGGTACCTTAAGAGGTCCGTTCTTATGACCTCACCCGACGGTAAGGGAAGAGGTCCCCTAGAAGGGTTGGGTCTTTGACTTGAGTCCAGAGGGTGTACTGTCCTCTTAAGAAATGGGAGACTCACTCAAGAAATGGGAGAAATAGTCCCTTCCGGTTCTTATGACCTCTCCCATCGGATAGGGAAAAGGTCCCCTAGAAGGGTCGAGTATTCAACTTAGTCGCAGAGGATGAAACGTCCGTTTAAGAAATTATCGACTCGATGGTCCCTTCGGGTGTCGGATAACCGGTGAATCGACATTATCGATAAAAATCCACAAATCACATAGGGTCGTCTCTGATGGATACAATGATGTTAGTAGACATAAACAGACATGCACAAACTACTCCTATCATCGTAACTCCTTCCCTCGATTCCCTCCTAAGAATCTTAATGTGTGGGTGGTTTCGATGATTAATAACGGTAGAAACGATAACTCACTTTCTTGTAAAAGATAAACTTCCCTTGTTTGTAATCTTCTGTGGATCTAAGACTTACAACGGTAAAAGTCTTTGTTAAAAATATTCGTTTTTTCTTTGGTAGAAAATCTGTATTTGGTACTACTAAGATACACCCATCTGTATTTTTTTTATCACTTTCTACGAAATAAAGTACCAAACCTCTTTCGAAACATTCTTGTAGACACATATTTAGAGAAACTTTCTAATAATATTTGTAGAATGAATTCAATTATTATGAAACTCAGATGATATCTCTGTACCCTCGGAACTTAATACTCGAAATATTGGATTTTATTAAATTAGTGACTTTAAATCTCACTCTCGACTAATCTTTGTCTCATCTTATGTACTAATTTTAGATTAATAATTATAAAACTGTATAAAAATTTTGTTCGTTTAATTCTTACTATGATAACTTTAAAGAAAGGAGAACATCTTGAGTTAAGACCAAAAGTGTCGTACTTAAGTGTCATTCGTAAATAGAAATGACTGTGATGGGAGAGGATTCTATTATCTAACACGTGTCCTTTTTGGTATATAAAGAATACTTTTTACCGATCCCCACAATAAATGTCCGTCTAGTGTTTTATTGATATATGACTTCTCTATGTAAGGATAGTATTCACTGAGAATCTTGAAAAGAGTGTCACAAAGATCTCACACTTAGAACACAAATGTAATGTTATTTGAACGTTTGTTTTATTCTTCCCTCTCCAGATTGTTATTAGATTCCCGGTCCCGTCTTATAGAGTTCGTATATACTCAAAACAAAAACATCCCACGGTTCATTCCCGAATTAGGTTTTCACTAGAACTCTACTACATAAATGTTAATAAATACCCCTTTAAAAAAGTTTTTTCCGATGAAAATAAAAAAAAAAGTAAAGTATTGTTCGACTAAACTTAAGTTCATTTTAGTAAATCAATAAGTACACGGTCCTTTCACTACGGGTACCAGAATCCGGAGGTGTTCTGGGATGTTACAAGTCATCAATTCTAGTTTGCTAAAACAATCCACTTATTCTGTTGTACGTAAAATTAAGATTTTTCTAAATTAGAGACCAAAACAACGAGTCAATGTGTCAGTACAGACTGAGAAACACTGGGGTCCCTGACGTTGTACTGTCCATAGTGACAGGAAGTAGTAGAGGGTTTAGAAGGAGATTGAGTACAAGTAACTACGGTAGGTTGGTAGAGCAGGAGACAACAGGGAAAGAGGAGGACGGAAGTTAGAAAGGGTCGAGTCCCAGAAAAGGTTACTCATCCGAGAAACATAGTCCACCGGTTTTATAACCTCGAAGTCGAAGTCGTAGTCAGGAAGGTTACTTATAAGTCCTAACTAAAGGAACTTCTGACTGACTCCTTAGTTCCAAACTAGAGAAACGTTAGATTCCCTAAGAGTTCTCAGAGAGATCGTGGTGTCAAGCTTCCGTGGTCAAGAAGTCGTGAGTCGGAAAAAATAAAAGGTCGATCGGATAGACATATGCTGAAAGCCTTTTTGGTTTCGAAACTGATATGTAGAAACATCCGTTGCTTACAGAGACGAAAAATTATACGACAGATCCAAACAGTATCGAAAAGAAGTTCCTTGTTCGTATAAAATTAAAGTACCGACGTCAGTGGTAGACGTCGCTAAAACCTCGGATTCTTTTGTTTCAGACAGTGACAAGGGTGACAAAGGGGTAGAGAAAGGATACTTCACTACCCTGACCTACGGTACCAGAAACAAAAAACTTACAATTCAAAATTCGGTCGAAAAAGTGAGAGAACAAAGTGGAAGTAGGTCTCCGAGAAATCAAGGAGAAGTGAAAGACGGTATTCCTACCACAGTAGATGTTTAGACTCCAATAACTATAAAGAGGGGTGTTAGAACTAAGGTCGAACACGAAGTAGGTCGGACCGTAAAACGTGCTACATGAGACGTATATTCAATTTATTAGTCCACTGTTATATGTCGAAACTGTATGAGGAAAGGGTTAAAACTTGGACAGACAACAAGGTATAGACCAAGATTTATAACGAAGAACTGGACGTATGTCCAAAGTGTCCTGTCATACTATAGAATCTCACTTTCACATCTCTTCAGAGTACTTCTTAAAACTCATCTCTCTAAAGGGACTACCGTGTCACCAATTATACAGGGTAAGATCCCGTCCCTCACGTCCAAGATAGGGACCAGTCCCTTGATTCTAGGATGGTGTAAGGTGCCGTACACCGGTTTTTCACTTTTGTGTGTGTGTGTGTGTGTGTGTGTGTGTGTTCTTACGACTCTATTAAAAAGTATGCCTACTAGAACTGAGATGTCGGTGTTTTTTAAGTAAACTTATCCTTTTTATCCGTTTCTTCAGTTAAATCAATTGTTTGATTCGGAGAGGACGTATACGTATCGTAAACTATGTATGGTAGAGGAAATTCTCTCCTCGTGCAAAATGGATCATAAAGTCTCGGTCGACTGGAAAGAAGTGCTGTCCTAGTTGTAAATTTTTAACTATCTGACGTCGATACGTCTCTTCGGGTACAGTTTCTTCGTCCAAGGTCTACGGTTCTCTGGTACCTATTAAATCCTCATTTCAATATGTAACAAACGAGTCGAGTGTTGGTGCCCCTTTTATGAGACCCTCGTATAATCATTTCTTTGAACATAGTCCGTTGGTCTCATCTAGGGGTTCTCCTTTTACACCGTTGATATCCTACTTCACATAGGACTGGGTTTCGTGCTTTCTACCCTGATCCCTACTTGTCGCCCTAACCGAACTTTAGGTGTCCTTTCAAACGGAATTTTGTCACCGAGCGACGAGACTTTTTACGAGTAATTATATTGGACCTCTCGAAATTTTTGGTTGTATCGAGGGTACCGGGGTGGTCGCTGGTTATTTGGGTTTTAACGTCTCCCCTCCCGAGTCTGTCTTCAGATAAATTTTGAGAGGTCAACCAATATTACACGTAGGTCTCAACTCTACATGGTAGAGTAGAATTTCGATGACTGGAACTTTGAAGATGTTCCCGGTTCTGTTTGAAGGTTTTAATCCTTCTTAAAGATCGGAACCCCCGTCTCTTCCAAAACGGTGGTTTAAATGGGTCTCTATATTGAAATACAAGAATTAAGACATTAAAAGAGAGAACAAGAGAGTCACAAATAAGGAAACGAATGACCCGACCGTTCATAGTTATTAAAAGACTTTTAGATCTCATAAGACAACAAAGACATTACATCTCTCTTCCATCCGGATTGTATAGGTCCTGTCCTTTTTCGGGGTGAACGTTACCCAAACCTTACAATCGGAGAGGACCCGACAATCTCAGAGACTTTACTGACTTAAAATCCGGTTTTACTTAAAATACGTTGATGTTATCCTAATCTATAGATGTCTTTTGTTATAGTCCATCTGTAAAAAACAAGACAAAGAGAAGTATAGATGTAGTGACACTTAAAAGTGACGCTTAAAAGTGACGGGGATTATCATCGTCGATAGTAAATAACTCATCGGTGAAAATCATCCAGCTACAATGTGACCAAAAATATGTATATCAGAGATTGTAAGTATTGTGACGATTTATTTATGACGATAAAAAAACACCCTAGTTTCGATTCCGAACCACTTTCCTCCATAGTAAAAAATTCCAGTTTATGTATTAGTCTCCGGTTCCTTTTTCAATTTAAGTCCACACAAACTTAGGTTTCGGTTAAGGTAAAGTCACTTTAAGTGACAGCTTGAGAGGGACATCCTATTGAAGAACCTACGGATTATATCATGTATGTAACAATCAGGTTACATTCAATTTTAGAGAACAGAAAAAACAGAAAACTTCTTCTTTCACTATCTAACTTGCATCCTTCACTGAGATGGGTTCTGGTTACCTTTCGTACCGACCCCGGTCAAATCGATAGAGAAATTGTATAAAAAGAAATAAAAAGAGAAGACGTCAAACTTATACGATCGGATACACGTCAAATAAATCGCAATTAGGACGAACTATAAGGGAATCGTAGGACTTAAACATCCAAACACAGATTGTAATTAAACCCCCTTTAAAAGTAATAAATAAGTTTATAACGAAGACAAAGGAAGAAAAAATCGAAAGACCATAAAGGTAATTCACATGCAATGTGGAAAATATCAACAATGTGTCAAGAACCTGTAAGACAGGATCAAACAAACAAAACGTCAGAAAAAAAAAAGAGAGAGAGAGAGAGAGAGAGAAACTAAAAGTCAAAACCTTCAAAAATAATTGAAGGAGTTCGAACCTAAGAACCGTTACAGGACAGATGATTACTCGGGTAGTTTCCGTAAAAGGTAAAAACACAATAAAAAAAGGATAGTAAAGAAAATTTAAGAAAGAATTTTAAGAGTAGAGAGACGAATGTAATAGGTAGATAAGATCTTACAAAAGATGAAAAAGGTAATCTCGGGATACTAATTGTATAATTCGTATCAACAAAATTTAAGTACTAGACTATTAAGGTTGTAGGGACGTTATAGACCCAGACCAAGACTAGGAAAGACGAAAATGGTTTGACCCAAAAAACGGAAAACCATAGGGAACATTAAAAACCAATTCTCCACCTGTACTACATGACACATTTTCCTTGACACCATTTATCCGGAAGTGATTACACGACCATTCTACAACCTCCCCACCCATCCCTTTTGAAATACCAGGACACTCATCACTAACCACTCGGATACAGACCTGTTACTTAAAGTGTTCCACAAAGAGTAAGGAGAGAGGGAGAGGAATTCATATAGTCCTACTCGATCTATGTCGTCAGGGGCTGGAAAAACCGTGGTCCCTGGTCAAAGTACTTCTTTTAAAAGGGTCACTGACGTCTTTCCTCACAAAAACTCTACTAAGTTCATGTAATGTAAACAACACGTGAAATAAAGATAATAATAATGTAGTCGAGGTGAAGTCTAGTGGTCCGTAATCTAGGGTTTCCATCCCCTGGAGACCTCACCTAGTCTCACCCCATAAAGGGAAGGGGGTCCACCCAGCAACGACAAATCAGCGATTCAACACAGGATGAGAAAACACTGGGGTACCTGACATCGGGTGGTCCGAGAAGACAGGAACCCTAAAGGGTCCGTTCTTATGACCTCACCCAACGGTAAAGAAAGAGGTCTACTAGAAGGGTTTGGTTCCTAGCTTGGACACAGAGGACGGAATGTCAACCTAAGAAATGGTGATTCGGTGGTCCCTTCGACCCAATCCGAGGATATTTTAGGATCGTTCAATCCAAGACCATTTTGTTAAAGAGGACAAAATCTGTCCGAATGACTCTCCTTGTCTTGAGACCGTATAAAGTTTTAATAAAGAAGGAGGAGAGGGTGACGGTCTTCGTACTCCCCTATAAAAGTGTTAAAAGTGACACTTTCACACCATTACAGATCCTCCATTTTGAGTTCATCCCCTCGAGGGGTCACTGACCCAGGGGACCTCAAAAATTGAGAGTTGGTACAAGTATGACTCGGAGATCGTTAAATGGTTAATGTCTAGTCCAAAAGGAGGGAACCGTGACCGAGGGTGCCTCCAAACACGAACACCAAAGACAAGTCCATTCGATACTAAGAGACGTAGGTGTACCACACAGAGGTTAAACCCTCCGTCGTCAAACGAGACACTGGAATGGAGATATTACTTAGAGTCTTTTAAACTAAAAAGTTAAACAAGTCAAAAAAATGAATAATAATTCTACCTCACCACTGAAGAGTCGAGAAATCTACGACCTGGTCTTTACCTTTCAGAGAGATCACATTAAAATAGGAAGTACTAAAAAGTCGTTTTTCTACGTTTTATTTTATCTTTGGCCATCGGGTTGTTTTATTTAGAAGTCCCTGTTCGACGAGTAAAGGAACAATGAAGACTCAAACTCTCTTTACAATGAAGTATATTAAACACAAACGTGAAGGACCTCACAAACGTGAAACACAAACGTGAAGGAGGTGAAGGACAGAGAGTAAGAAGGACCTTGTTCAGGACATCAAATGTCCAGTGTCTCCTAGAGGAAATAGATTAAAGTAGGAGTGTCGGGTCCAATCGTGTGAACTCTTCTCTAGAAATTTTATATATAACTTAATGTCAACTGGGAACTTATTCTCACACTGGACGTAAGAAGGTAAATATGTGTCTATAAATAGTGTACCAAGTTTAAAAACAACAAGTTCCCCGTTGTATAAGTACACTCCAACTTTTACTTCTACGTCTTGAGTACCTATCCCTCCTAATTAACACCCTGAACTTGTAGAGTCTAAAACCACAGGATTCGTCAAGGACATTGCTTAGGGGGTACCTATACCTTCTTGTCGACATGTACACAATTCGTCAGACACACACGGTCCGCGATCTGATCCTCTCTCCAATTAGAGGTAACATTTCCAAACGAGGACCCGAGTAATTATAGTACAGAGAGGAGTAACTAATAACTTAGACAACCGAACTTACCGGAACGAGAGATTATAAATATATAGAAGGTCAAGAATCCATAAGATAATGAATAAGTAACAAATATAGTTAGAGTCTATGAAAATTAAGAGAAGTTAAAAAATTTGGAGGGATTTAAGACTGTAATAATACTGTTTAGTGATAATATAGGACTAGTAGTTATTAAACTAACAACTGGTGTGTTGTATCTGAGGTTTTTAGATGTAAGAATAACATCAGTAGTATTAAAACTAAGGAAAACTTTATGTAGGTACCTGGGTCACGACTATTCACGAACGAGAGACATTACTACACTGTTAACATTATTGAGAGGAAAGGTGAGGTGAACGATTTGATTGAAATTAACGAAATCCGTATAGAGGAAACGGTCACTAATTAAGTTCAACTCCTCTGTAACGGTCGAACTTGACCACTCGAGTCTTTACCGGAGGACCCTTTGAATCCTGTCAAAGGATGTAGTTCCCTCCCCGAAACCTTCGGTCAGTACGAGTAGTAAGGAACGACAAATCTATCGATCTTTCTCACATGAGACCTAACGAGGATCTTTGGGATGATTGTTACTGCTCACCGATTCCTACTTCACCCGTTCTTTAGACTCTCTACTTCCCTTAGACTCAGAAACTGTGACAACTCGGGGACTTAGTTGGTTTAGTTCCAGGGAGTTAGACCTAAGAGAAGAAAATACATTTGAAGAAAGATTAACGAATTCTTATAAACTTTATCTATTAGTGGTCTCACTCTACAGTACCATCTGTATTATTACCAAGGGGTTTCTACGGGTGTAGGATTAGGAGTATTGACTTATATGATGGAATGGTCCGTTAACCCTGAGACGTCTATACTAATGAAAATTCCTGGGACTCCACCCTTGCAATAGGATCTAACAGACCCACCCGGGTCACAACAGGGTCGCAAGGAATTTTCATCTTTTTCCTCTGTCTACCACCCCTCCCTCCGTCTCACTACCCTAAACTTGACTGGACGACCGCGACTTCCACCTTCTTCCCTTGGTACTCGGATCTTTACGTCGAATTTTCCGGTCCTTTATCTAAGAAAAACTCGGAGGTCTTTCCTTGTGTCGAGACGGTTATAGAAAGAGTAGAACACAAACTGAGGACTCGATATCCTGACATTCTATTAAAGTACAACACCGACAATCAGAGACCGCTGAACAACACCGTCGTCATCATTTAGTTATGTATTCCTGTTTTGGTGACGTCTTTAGTTCTCCGGTCGGACCACGAGTTGCATCCGGAATTTCAGGACAACTTGAATTATGTCATATAGTTTTGTAGTTGGTTTGTTCCGATCGGACTTTGATACCACCGAACTAACTTTTTTGTTCTAGTGAAATAATAGTATAGACTTGTGTCTGTTTTCGTACTTGATCCATGGAATTTGACATTTACTTACTAGTACGGTGGTAGGACCACTTACTCACTGTTGAATGACGACGAAATGGTTAATGCCTAGATGGAAACGAATCATAAACGAGAAACCATTCTAGATGATTCTAAGGGTTTGTATTTCAATAGGAATGAAGTACTGTCATAGATTAGGTCTTCTTTCGGGGTGTAGGAACATTTTTTCACATTCACAATCAACGAGTCAGTATAGGTTGGAAATGTTACAACACAACCAAAGACGGTATGTTACACTTAGTTGGTATTCATATGTATATAAGGAAGGGAGACCTTGGAGGAAGGGTGGAGTGGTAAAATAAACAATTATTATAATTCACAACCGTGTCATATACAAGGGGATCTATGAAAACGAAAAATTTTAGGCCTGAATCGATACATATGAACTGGTACAAATTTTATCATAGAAACAATAATTTTTAAACTAAGGTACTTTTTCTTTCATACATTATTAGGTTCTTACACCTAGAAAAAATAAAAAATTCATATCAATCAACTAAATGTTATAACAATCAAAGTCCATATATCGTTTTAGTAAGTCATTTATATATACTTACATATATATATATATAGAGTGTCTAATAAAAGGTAATAAAATAATGTTCCATAATTTATATTAAAGGACACGAGATGTTATCCAGGGACAAATAGAGAGAATACGTTCCTCTGGGTTGGTCAGGTAAGACTTCCTCTAGTCGGGACCCTAAAGAAACCTCCCTTACTACGATTTCGACTTTGAGGTCATGAAACCGGTGGAGTACGTTTCTCAACTGAGTGACCTTTTCTGAGACTACGACCCTCCCTAACCCCCGTCCTCCTCTTCCCCTGCTGTCTCCTACTCTACCGACCTACCGTAGTGCCTGAGTTACCTGCACTCAGACTCACTTGAGGCCCACAACCACTACCTGTCCCTCCGGACCACACGACACTAAGTAACCCAGCGTTTCTCATCCTGTGCTGACTCGCTGACTTGACTCGACTTGACTCACACATAGACCAGCCTCTTACGTTACCGTGGGGTGAGGTCATGAGAACAGACCTTTTAGGGTAACTGCCTCCTCGGACCATCCGTCGTCAAGTACTCCAGCGACTCCCAGGCTGTGCTGACTCGCTGAAGTGAAAGTGAAAAGTGAAACTACGTAACCTCTTCCTTCACCGTTGAGTGAAGTCACAAGAACGGACCTCTTAGGGTCCCTACCCCCTAGGACTACCCGACGGCTGATACCCCAGCGTGTCTTAGCCTGTGCTGACTTCACTGACGTCGTCGTCGTCGTCATACATAGACTATTAAGGTATGAGGATTAAATATTAGGGACGAAAGGAGAAACCATTAATATTTAAACAAAGTTCTAATATCTAGAATTTATGTCTATAAAATCTCTTTTTCTAGTTCTCATCTATACACAAAAAAAAATTAGATGTCACTGAATTTGTTCTTTCAATAAATAAAGTCACACATAGTGACTGTAACAAATCTATATGTTATGTACTTACTCTACCAATCGATCGTAGTGGTTAAGTTATCTGTACTTAAACTCGTTTGAGGTCCTTTTTCATCTCTCGTCTCCTCGAACCGTACGACGTTAGACACCCAACGTTTCTCGACCTGTGTTGAATTGTTGACTTGTTGTTTCTGTTATATACCACTGTTTTTGTCTTACTTGAATTCCACTAAAAGTAGTGACAAATTTTTAAGAGACCCGAAGGGATCACCGAGTCAACCATTTCTTACACGGACGTTACGTCCTCCGGATCCAAGTTAGGGACCCAGTCCTTCTAGGGGACCTTTTCCTTTGTCGTTGGGTGAGGTCATGAGAACGGACCCCTTAGAGTACCTGTCTCCTCGACCCGTCCGATGTCAGACCCTAGCTTTTCTTAGGCTGTCCTGACACACTGATTGAAAGTGAAGGTGTTTAAGAGATGTTTCCGTGGAGAACCACGGACATGACCCACCTGACTCAGGTAACAAGATGGAGGGACCACGTAAACTGAGTAAGACCACCTTCGTTCGAGTTCCCTCACCAGGTGTCACCACCCTCTAATAACAAGTTAAGTTCTTGGTTCTTAAGAGGACGTATTAACTAAGGAGTGGGGAATACCGTGACAGGAGGAGGCGAACTACTTACGGACCAAGGTATATATATAAAAACCACCCTTTCATTTTATCATGTTGGAGAAACCTTTAACAAGACTGTCAAAGATATTACGTTCAATTTGTACTTGAAAAGGATATCGGATGATTATGTAAGATCCATAAGTAAACTCTTTTCACTTTTGTATACCAGTGTGTTTTCAAAATTGTCCTTACAAGTAACATCAAGAGAAGTATTATCGGGGTTTACTGTGTTGGGTGTAAGGGTAGTTATCCTCTTACCTATAATACCTATTTACATAATACTATATGTGTGTGTTTTCTGAATGAATTGTTACTTTTCTTTAATTAATGTTGTACCAACTTTTTTGTTGTACTCCTTTGAAATCCTCATTATCTTAACAAGACACAGAATTCAACTCACTATTTACCTACATATGTAAAACAGTTTTAAGAACATTTTGGATACGTAAAAAATGGGACATTTAGTATGGAGTGTTTCATTTTCGACTCAGTATCGACAAGAAAGGACACCGTCACCCTCTCTTACGTTCCTTTCTCTTTCGTCAAAATATTAAAAAGTGGAATTAACCCCTTCAATTCAGTTCTCCCTGGAGTGGATCGGTGTTCCTTCACACTAAAGATGAAGAAGGAAGGTAGGTAAGGGGTCACGGGACGTTAGACTGAAGACGAAGGTCGTGAGATTCCTTTGATGCGAGAAATTCAACGGTCCTTTTACAAAAAATTTACGTTTCGCACGAAAAATCACTAAACAGGAATTAACTTGAACCGTCGAAACTTGTAATTTTTTTTTTTTTGTTTTTTTTTTGAGAAAAGTCAAACAAAACGGTAGTGAGAAAAAAAAGGTATACAAAGTCTTATGAAGAAGGCTAGGAAAAGAACAAGAGAGAAGAGAGAAATTTTCGACGTACAGAGGTTTAAAGAAGTCGGGTACCAGAATAGTGAGATTTACAAGTACTGAAACTAAGATCAAGTTTGTAACAACTGGGGGTTTAGGAGTAGTAATTAGAAAGAACTTGTGATCAAGGGGTAGTTAGTGGTCATATCCATAAAGTTTCACTACGGTTTGATTAGAAACATCTTAGATTTGAAAAAAAAAAAGACTTAACTATGGGTACATACACAATAGATACGATCCTGTAATAAAAGAGAATTGAGAGAGTTGACCTTTGGAACTGTATAGAAAGATACGCATCAGGGATACTATAGATTTCTCAGATGACTTAAAAAATCGAAGAGACATAAGGGCAAAGAGGACATCAAAAAGTCCAGGGCGAAAAGAAATCTAATATTGTGAGTACAAGCAAAGACAGAAAGGATTGAATAGTAGGTGTGGTAATCTCAATAGAAGACTTTCGTGTTTTGGTAGGTAGGGTTAGGATGTCTATGTTGAGTCTCTAACGTGTAAAACAGGAATTGTATCTTTGTCTATCCATATAGACAAAATAGTTCTAACAGTGTTCTTTGTCCAGTTTTTATTGAAACGTTCCGTAACCTGAGGACATAGACATAAAATGACCGATGTGTCCTTGAATAAAGAAAAACCTGATGTATGTCTGACGAAGCAGTTGGTGTGTCTGTGACTGTCCGTCACACGAAGAGTTGGGACGTATGGTCTCATGAGTACTAGAGACGTCGAACGGTCTATTCCCTTCTTATTTTTCTGGTAGTAGTTTTAAAGATTTGACATAAATAACCTAAATGTTTCGTAAGTTGTAGTCATACCCTCTTCTGTTACCTTTGGGTGAGGTCATGAGAACGGACCTTTTAAGGTACTTGTCTCCTCGGACCATCCGACGTCAGGTACCCCAGCGATTCTCAGTCTGTACTGACTCACAGAAGTGAAAGTGAAAAGCGAAAGTACGAAACCTCTCCCTTTACCGTTGGGTGAGGTCACAAGAACGGACCTCTTAGGGTCCCTGCCCCCTCGGACCACCCGACGGCAGAATACCTCAGCGTGTCTCAGCCTGTGCTGAATTCTCCGAAGCGTAATCGTCGTCGTTGTAGTCATAACTACAAGTTGAGACATGAAGTCGTTTACAATTAGTTCAAAGAGAAAATCGTTTTCTCGTTCTGGGGTACCAATCGAGTCGTCTCCAGTAGTCTCGACTACACCATAGGGTACAAGAGAAATTATCAGTAAAGATTCCTGACATCGGGTCCTAGACTGTTTATCATCTGAGAGTCTTTTATTAACTCCTAGATTTGTTCTCTTACTTCTTACCACTAAAATATAAAGGTAAGATGACGTACTTCAGTAAATATTTTTCCTAGACTCATTGAGTAAAGTCTTTTCTTATCATCGAGACCTCTTGAGAATTCAGTACTCCGATATTAACACGAGTCTTCAGACCTACTTCTCTTCGGTCATTTGGTGACGAACAACCACTTATTGAAGAGGTAATTTCCCGCGTCTCCCTTTATACGGAGTTCAATGTCTGATTATACATTCCAGTCGATTTATAATAATTAAATTGTCACAAACTTCTAGTATCATAACTTATCGAGACCATCTACCATAGTGTACGATCTTTTTCGTAGAATGTTCCTATCCTTCTGGACACAGGAGGACCGAGACTATGAACGATCGAAACTTTCTTGTCCCTTCAAAACAAAGAAACGACGTAAAGTTAAAAGTGTAGGTACTTCACCCCTATTTTTATCTCAACGAAACTTCTGGTTTACTCTACCCTCATAACTTTACACGAAGTATTTTGAAACTTTTCCAATAATATTAGACAGATCAGAGTGTAAATTATCGTTTCAGATGTACGGGAGTCGTATTAATAAGTCATTACACCTCTACTTTCAACGATGTCTTAAGACAAGAAATTTGTCTTCCGTGGGACCCGTTCTTTTCTAATTCTTTGAGTTTTGACAACCTATAGGTAGACGTCCCGTTATAGAAGTCACAAAGTCGTAATTCTAATTTTATTACCGGGTTACCGTTACAGACGTAAAGTCTGAATGGTATCATCGATGAAACAAAGTATTAATGTAACGTAATTAAAAAAAGGAAGTTTACGATGTAATGATTCAGTGAAGTCAACACAGACGGACACTGTGGGGCACCCAACATCGGACGGACCGAAGAGCCAGGTACTCTAAGAGGTCCGTTCTTATATCTCACCCAGGGGTACGGGAGGAGGCCCTCTAGAAGGACTGGATCCCTAGTTTAGGTGTAGGGATTGTAGAGGACGTAACCGTCCGTCCAAGAAATGGTGATCGTGGTGGACCCTTTGGACTACTCTCTATACCGTCGTACATCTATATGGAACACTCTTTGTTAACCGTGATATAGAAAAGTTGTCCTTTTCGTTACGGAAGACTACACCGGTTTCTTTGACTTAAGTACCTGCAAACTTTCTCTAGGTAATATGGACAAGTCACGTATATTTTCCACGTGGTGAGGTAAAGGGGTGAATAAATCAAAATTTGTACCAACGTTGCAATACTTATGTCGGACAGTGTTTATTTCGAGATAAAACATTTATCTACGGTTTCCAGGTTTGGTTTCTTTAGAAAAATATACGTGTTTATCTTACCGAGTTAAAAACACAAAAAAAGGTAAATATAGGAGTGTACCCATAGTTTTTAGGTAGTAGTTTGTATTTATAAAAGATTAAAAGGTACGACTTTACTCACTTATTAGAATTTAGAACGAGATGTCTCTTGACCTAGTCCTACGTGACCTAGGGTTCACGTTATTTTTAACCTAACTCTAAAAACGACACGATTGTAAGCATGTTTACTGTGGACTCTACGCACCTTATGTACCTTTGGATCGTAGTTTAATATAATTTATTTCTATACGGTGTCCCGTGTAGGTTTCCTAGAATCTTCTTAAACCTTGGGTGCGACCTTTGAAAACGTTTCAATTCCTAGTCACAAAGATAAAACCCGTTCCTGATTACACCAATGTTTGAAGACATGGTAAGACATTTTTTTTTTGATAGTCGTGTCATGACTCAGACGACCAGCAGTCGAAGTCTAACTTAAATTTAGAGGACATGGAAATTCGATGGAGTCGATGAATCGTCATTCGTAGGACTCCCTCTGCACTGTACAACACTTTTATGACCTGAGGGACAGCAGGTATGAAGGACTGACTATAGTTAATACGAGGTCCAAAGTGATTACCTTCAGTAAAGGACAAGACATCTAGTAGATTATAAGGAGACATCTTAAGGTCGTAGTGGGGTTTAACGTAATATGGTGAGATTTTATTTGAGAAGAACAGTATTCGGAAAAATAATTAACGTAAAGTGAAACTTAACGTAAATTTTACTTTACGATGTCGTTAAAGGACTCGTTATTGATCTTAAATGACGACGAAAAGAAGTAGACCAGTGGAAAGTAGTGTATGTCATCTACCCACCGTTCAGATCGGTTAATTTTAGGTCTGTCATAAAAAAAAAAGGGGGAAAACATTGACTTTAACTTAAACGAGTTCCCTACGTATGATCAGAATTAATGATAATGACAAACGAATCCTGTGTCATCGTTCAATTTAAAGTTTCCTTTTAAGATCGAATATCGTTTCCAAGGTCCTCTTCCGTTACCGTGGGGTGAGGTCATGAGAACGGACCTTTTAGGGTACCTGCCTTCTCGAACCATCCGACGTCAGGTACCCCAACACTTCTCAACCTGTACTGACTCGCTGATGAATTGAAACTGAAAAGTGAAAGTACGTAACCTTTTCCTTTACCGTTGGATGAGGTCATAAGAACAGATCTCTTAGGGTCCCTACCCCCTCGGGTCGCCCGACGGTAGATACCCCAGCGTGTCTCAACCTGTGCTGACTTCGCTGAACCGTCGTCGTCGTCGTCGTCGTTTCCAAGGTTCATAAGATACACCTGGATATAGAAGACGTACGTCCACACCCAGAAGAACGTCTTCTGTCACGCAAAGATGTCGACATTTGGACAGTGTGGACAGTTTTACGAGACTGGTGTGATCTCAAACAGGAATTTCTTGTTTATTCGTGTTACTAGTTTATAGCAGGAGGTGTGTTTAGAAGGAAATAAGTAAGAGTTATACCATTATTGACTTTTTTGAGAAATCCTCTCAATTAATCGTTCATCCTTTTGAGCCAACACTCTTAAAGGTACTAAGTTTTGATAGTAAAAAAATCTTACCCAGTTTTACTTTTAAACACTTGGTCAAACGGTCTAATAAGTATGTACACAATGTCTTTACCACATTATATGTCTAGGGGATTAAGTTTTAACAGGAGAAACGTATACATTTCTCAGTGTCCTATAACTGAAAAAAATCTTGAACATTTTTAAGAGATTAAGTTTGAACAGAAAATTTTCTTTTCTCACTTAGGACCACTCCTACTCACTACACCAGTCGACTTTTCCTTCGATTTAGGATATACGGTCGACGAAGAGATTACTCACATTAAATCCAATTATTAGAGGAACAAAATTTTATTTTTATTAATACCCCCCATCAACTCGGATAGTCGGTCAGTAAGAAATGACACTTACTTAAATTTAATAAAAGAAGAATTTACTATAGTCAACGTTTTTACTCCCCCGAATTCGGAGACCCCCTTCCCTTTCTCCCAATAACCGTAAAAGTTGTCTCTTTTCTCACAGTTGTCAACTTCCTTCCTCTTTCATCTAACTTCAAAATTTTTATTTTGCTTCTATATTCGACTGGGTTTTCCCATTTCCATACTTTTCTAAGTATGTATTTCACCCCGCCCGTTTCCCGTGGTTTGTATTCGAGTTGTATAAACCGTTAAGACGGTTTCCGAAATTACCGTTTTAATAAAAGGTAACTTTAAGTAGAATGTATGACTCAACGAAATTTGTATACACGGAACTTCACTGATGTTATAATGACTTTGTTTATTAAAAAGAGGAAAATATTTTCCTAAACCACTCACTCACCACAACACCTTACTCAACCCCTCTAACTCTTCTACCAACGGTCCAGACCTTCCTTGTCATTAATGTTGTATCATCACCCACAATCTCTTCCGTCACCGTTGGGTGAGGTCATGAGAACGGACCTTTTAGGGTACCTACTTCCTCGGACCATCCGGTGTCAGGTACCCCAGCGATTCTCAGGTCGTGCTGACTCGTTGAAATGACAGTGAAAAGTGAAAGTACGTAACCTCTTCCTTTACCGTTGGGTGAGGTCACAAGAACGGACCTCTTAGGGTCCCTGCCCCCTCGGACCACCCGACGGCAGATACCCCAGCGTGTCTCAGACTGTACTGACTTCACTGAATCGTCGTCGTCGTCGTCGTCGTCGTCGTCACCGACAATAGGTAAGGGGACCACCGAGTCTGGTCTTTCTTAGACGGACGTAACGTCCTCTGGACTCAAGTCAGAAGGGACACATCCCTTCTAGAGGACCTCTTCCCTTAGATGGGTAAGGTCATAAAAAACGACCTCTTAGGGTACCCGTCTCTTTAGACCACCCAATGTCAACTACCTCAGTGTTTTTCAGTCTGTGTTGACTTACAGATTGTAAAAAAAAAAGTGAAGTCACTTACGATACCACGAAGGGTCCACAAAGTTACCATGTCTTAGATGGATTGTTACGTACTCTGCGTCCAAGATAGGGACACAGTCCTTCTAGAGGACCTCTTCCTTTACCGTTGGTTGAGGTCATAAGAACGGACCCTTTAGGGTACCTGTCTCCTCACACAGTCCAATATCAGGTACCCCAGTGTTTTGTCAGTCTGTTCTGAATCGCTGATTTATGGTGCTTCCCTCACGATCCATATATATAGTGGTTCGAGACACTTAAAACAGTCTACATAATAGAGGATTTATAGAAAGAACTTTTTAGACTTGTCTCGTCAAAACTTGCCACAAAAAGAAACGTACTGACGTAAATAGTTAACTATGATCTGTGATAGGGTGATTATTCATTGTGACTTAAGAGATGTTTTCAATGTCTTTAAAGTATTTTGTTCAAACCAGGTTTGTAAAGACGTCAACTCCTTTGGAAACTCCTCTTGAGGTATACAAATATTTTTGAGACTAGATGATAAATAAATAAATAAATAAAACTCATGTCAACGACATGTTACTACACTTAGTTCATATACATATGTATATAGGGGAGGGAGAACCTGGAGGTAGGGGGGAGTAGGGTGGGGAGATCCAATGGTGTCTCTTAACTCGACTCGAGCCACGATATATCGTCTAAGGGTGATCGATAGATAAAATGTGTACCATCATTAGATCGATGGAAAATTAAAACAGTTGAAAGTTTTTAAATCCGAGGGTAATTTCTATATTCGTGTCTATTATTAATTTTAAAACAAATACTAATGAACACAAAACTACAGACTTTACAGGAAAGTGAATATAGTCAATTACAAACATATTGTTTTTAGACTATTGTCATTGAATACATTATTTTTGAAAATAAGTTTCAATCGTAGATTAATACAGAACTTATTCTGGTTCTAACTGTTACGTTTCGTCTAAAATAGCAAGATGAAGTGGGAAGTGCATGCGAAAAATATAAACGTAAAGAAATAGAGGAACCCGATGTTCTACCGACGACACCGAGGACTGTAGTTTTAAAGTAGGTTTCCGTTTTTTTATTCTACGTTTTGAGGAAAGTACCTATATCTCCAGTGGATTTTCTTAAAAAGAACACAGAGTGAACTGTGTTGATCCATCAACAGTTCGGATCTGGGTGGTGACTGTTTTTTTTTTATCTCATTATTATTACCATCGAAAACAGGTTCATAGTCAACAAGAGACTTCGACCATTTTCCAAGATGAACCCAGTTTTAGTCCCTTAAACACCTTTTCTACTGTCCGTCCATATATACAAAATTTCATTACTGTCATAGACGGTGTAGTGAGGACCTTCTTTTTTTTAGTTATGAAAACGATCCTTCAAATGGTACAATATAGTTGATGTAAAATTTTGCCATGTTAATTTTGTGAATAATTGTGTAGATGTTCGTACATTTTAAATTAATATCCAACTTGACTGAATTCGTTACAATTAAACGGTCTCCAACCAAAATTGTATCTACATATAATTTTTATACGTTTATACATTATCTCAAACTTACAGCTACAACAGATTTACAGAATACATAAAAGTCCACACCAACCGACTCGTGACATATGTTTATGAAATTTAATTTTCACGGATTTTCAGTCACCAGATTCTTAATGTTCAAATAATGGAAGGTCAAAACATCTAGTCTTCAAGGTGGATACAGAGGAACCTAATTTTAGTTCTACAACTTTCCCGACACAAAGTAAGACATCCGAGATCCCTTCTTGCGTGAAAGAACGGAAGAGTCGAAGATTTCAGGTGGACGGAAGGAACCAACTACAGGGAACAGGAGGTAAAAGTCTCAGTCATTACCGTCAAACTCGGTAAAAGTACAGTGTCGAGAGACTGGGAACAAGGTAACAGTATAGAGGAAGAGACCCTACCAAGAGGTTAAAATTCCTGAGCACACTAATCTGACCCAGGGGGTAGTGGTTACGTGAACCCGTTTGAAGCCCTCTACTACTACCTGTCCCTCCGGACCTCATGACGTCAGGGACCCCAGTGTTTCTCATCCTGTACCGATCCGTCGACTTGTTGTTGTCTTAAGTCTATTAAGTCCTATATCAGAAGGGATAAAGTCTCAGGAATTGAAATCAGTGAAACGTTTCAAAGAGAATACCGTATTTCATTGTACAGGTGTCTAAAGTCCCTAATTCTATACTTGTAGAAACCACCTGTCCCGTGATGGAGTCAACTGTTTAATAAAAAAAGATTAAAATTACTTTTAATAAGTGAACATTATGATCACATAATAATGTAGGACTCTATTGTTAAAACTCTTTTTTTTTCATTTGTTCATGAAATAATCTAAGAAAAGGGTAATGTCTTATAACACATCTCAATTTAGTTTATATGAGGTTATTTTTTAAAATTTTATCTGAAATAATAAAATACATATCTGATTTTTTATTGGGTACCGGTTAAAAAGTTTATTGAAAATAACCTATGGATCTCAAAAACTTATATATATAAACGTATATATACACTTATCTAGTCCAACCAAAATAAAGATTTCAAATTTATATATAAAATATATAAGATTCGAAAAGACGTATTCTTTAGATTTTAGAGTAACAACAGGTTCATTTGTCTTTATCTATATATAATAAATTTTCTCCTATACACGAATCAACGAGTCAGCACAGGATGATACACGTTGGGGTACCTGACATCGGACGGTCCGAGGAGACAAGTACCCTTAAGATGTCCGTTTTTATGAAGAGGTCTCCTAGAAGGGTTGAGTTCCTGACTTGGACTCAGTGGACATAACGTCTATCTAAGAATTGGGTCACTCGGTTCCCCTCCGGGGACATTTTCCCCTATCTTAGTTTATTTTGGATTTGGTATTTAGTGGAGACGGACCAATCTAGTACGGTCAGTTTAAGACGTCGTCGGGACTCACATACCTCTATGTCTCAATAGAAGGAAGAGAAGAGTTCATCAGGTAGAAACCCTTCACATCGAGACTCACTAAGGGTTCAAACGGTATAAAGGACCTCTTTTTGTTTGGTTTTTAATTTCTTGTAAGAAAAGTTTATTATGTTATAACCTTTTATTAATTCGAGAGATGATTTATCTCTTTAAAATATGTAAAAAGACTAAAACGTTTTTGGAGAGACTATGTTTGTTTACAAAAAGTTCTCCACTCTTTAATCTCTTTACGGATTCCGTGGTTTGATTGGATGACTGAACTTCTAAATGGAGTTTGAATTCTCTTCTGTTAAACCTCATTGAAAATAATTTGTTAAATATAGTCTCACACACACACGCAAGTCAGTGAGTCACACATAAGTCAGTGACTGAGAAACGTCAGGGTACCTGACGTCGGAAGGTCCGATGAGACGGGTACGTAAAGGGTCCCTTTTTATAACCTCACCCAACGGTAAAGGAAGAGGTCCCGTAGAAGGGTTGGGTCCCTAGTTTGAACGTAGAGGACGTAACCGTCCACCTAAGAAATGTCCATCGTGGTGAAGCCTTTGGGAATATAGACTTATTGATTCTCCTTTTTAACAATGTTTATATTAAAAAAAAAACGGAGGGACTAAAGTTGAATATGTCAACACATCGGAACATGAAAGGAAGGTCACTGTTGAAGCACAGTCTTCAATAAAGGTTTCTATCGACATTTTTTTAAAAATGTACAAGCATGGACGTATACGGAGACAAACGTGATTTCCGACTTATAATAAAGGTAAGGGGATCAACAACAAGTGACAAGTCAGGAAATCAGTACAGATTAAGAAACTTTGGGATACTTGACGTCGTGTGGTCTGAAGGGACAGGAAGTGTTTGTGGGTCTCAAACGAATTTGAGTACAGGTAACTCAGGGACTATGGTAGGTCGATAGAGTAGGTGACAGCGTCGGAAAAGGAGGACGGAAGCTAGAAAGGGTCGTACTCCCAGAAAAGGTCACTCAGTCGAAAAACGTAGACCACCGGTTTCATAACCTTGAAGTCGAAGTCGTAGTCAGAAAGGTTACTTATATGTCCTGACTAAAGGAAATCCTAACTGTCCAAACTAGAGGAACGTCGGGTTCCCTGAGAGTTCTCAGAAGAGGTCGTGGTCAAACTTTCGTAGTTAAGAAACCGTAAGTCGGACGAAATACCAGGTAGAGAGTGTAGGTATGTACTGATGACCTTTTCGGTATGGAAACTGATTTACTTAGAAACGGTCGTTTCACTGTGGAGACAAAAAATTATACGACTTATCAAAACATTACCGAAAAGAAAGTTCCTCGTTCATAGAAAGTTAAAGTACCGACGTCAGTGGTAGGTGTCACTGAAACCTCAGGTTCTTTTATCTCGGATAGTGATAAAGGTAAAAAAGGGGTAAACAATGGTTCATTCTACCATCCACAACCTTCTCCCGTAGTCTCCCGTCTGTGTGACTTTGGTATGAGTGTCTTTTGATCAGTTAGATTAGTGTAATTCTGGTGTCGGAACAGATTGAGTTACTTTGGTTCGGTACGGACTCCCCGTTGGATTCTACTCGCCCAGTACCACCTCTCCAGACTGTCTTACACCAGGTAACCTCTTCCTTTACCGTTTGGTGAAGTCATAAGAATGGAACTCTTGGGGTACTTGTCATACTTTTCCGTTTTACTATCCTATAACTTTCTCCTTGAAGGGTCCGGTCATCCACGGGTTATACGATGACCTCTAGTCACCTCTTTATAGAGGTGTTTTTTATTTCCCTATCTCGGTTTCGTTTTTGTTATGGGTCAACACCTACACTGACCACTATCTTCGTTCCAAGTTACGACATTTCTGATTATAACGTATCCTTGGACCTTACAGTCCAGGTACTTAGTTCCGTTTAAACTTCAGCAGTTTGTCCTCTACTGTTCTCACTTACAGCTGTAAGATCCTTAGTCGCTTGATTTTACCTGACCTTACCCACTTAAATTGAGTCTACTGGTAATATAGATGATGACACCCGTCCTTAGGGAGTCTTCTTTACCTCATCGGTAGTACCAGTTGTCTTCTCAGGTTTTACGTCATGAACCTACGTTAGAGTTTTTGCTGTCTTACTAGAGACAAGCAGAGGTTCCGTTTGGTAAGTTAAGTTGTCAATAGGTTCAGACATGGGGTTGGTCATTGCGACTTCTTCGACTTCAACTTGCCAAAATACTTCTGGATATTCTGGAAAATCTTGCTTGTGGGTTTTTTCTACAGGAAAAGTAATATCCCCTGACCTTACGTTTTCGTCCTTCAATTCTTTGTGGACCTAATTGTCCGTTTCTACCTCTTCGAGATATGTCGGTTGTTTTTGTTCTGGTCCTCGACTGACACCGAGTCTAGTACTTGAAAAATAATGGTTTATGTCTGAGTTTAACTTTTTTCATCCCTTTTGGCGATCCGGTAAGTCATACTGGATTTAGTTTAGGGAATGCTAATATGCCACCTTCACTCTTTATCTAAATTCCCGGATTTAGACTATCTTCTCACGGACTACTTGATACCTGACTCCAAGCACTGTAACATGCCCTCTGTCCCTAATTCTGGTAGGGGTACCTTTTCTTTACGTTTTTTCGTTTACCGACAGACCCCACCGGAATGTTTATCGACACTTTTCTTCTCTTCACTTTTCGTTTCCTCTTTTCCTTTCTATATTCGTAGACTTACGTCTCAAGGTCGCTTATCGTTCTTTTCTACTCTTTCGAAAGAAGTCGCTAGTTACGTTTCTTTATCTCCTTTTGTTGTCTTACCCTTTCTGATCTCTAGAGAAGTTCTTTTAATCTCTATGGTTCCCTTGTAAAGTACGTTTCTACCCGAGCTTTTTCCTGTCTTTACCAGACCTGGATTGTCTTCGTCTTCTATAATTCTTCTCCACCGTTCTTATGTGTCTTCTTGACATGTTTTTTCTAGAAGTACTGGGTCTGTTAGTACTATCACACTAGTGATGGATCTCGGTCTGTAGGACCTTACACTTCAGTTCACCCGGAATCTTTCGTAGTGATACTTGTTTCGATCACCTCCACTGCCTTAAGGTCAACTCGACAAAGTTTAGGACTTTCTACTACGACACTTTCACGACGTGAGTTATACGGTCGTTTAAACCTTTTGAGTCGTCACCGGTGTCCTGACCCTTTCCAGTCAAAAGTAAGGTTAGGGTTTCTTTCCGTTACGGTTTCTTACGAGTTTGATGACGTGTTAACGTAAGTAGAGTGTACGATCATTTCATTACAAGTTTTAAGAAGTTCGGTCCGAAGTCGTTATACACTTAACACTTGAAGGACTACAAGTACAACCAAAACCTTTTCCGTCTCCTTGGTCTCTAGTTTAACGGTTGTAGGTGACCTAGTACCTTTTTCGTTCCCTCAAGGTCTTTTTGTAGATAAAGACGAAATAACTGATACGGTTTCGGAAACTGACACACCTAGGGTTATTTGACACCTTTTAAGACTCTACCCTTATGGTCTGGTGTATTGGACAGAGAACTCTTTAGATATACGTACAATCCTTCGTTGTCAATGTTGACCTGTACCTTGTTGTCTAACCAAGGTTTATCCTTTTCCTCATGCAGTTCCGACATATAACAGGGGAACGAATAAATTGAAGACACGTCTCATGTAGTATTCTTTACGACCTGACCTTCTTCGTGTTCGACCTTAGTTCTATCGGTCCTCTTTATAGTTATTGGAGTCTATACGTCTACTGTGGTGGGAATACTGTCTTTCTCTTCTCCTCGATTTTTCGGACAACTACTTTCACTTTCTTCTCTCACTTTTTCAACCGAATTTCGAGTTGTAAGTCTTTTGCTTCTAGTACCGTAGACCAGGGTAGTAAAGTACCCTTTATCTACCCCTTTGTCACCTTTGTCACAGTCTGAAATAGAAAACCCCGAGGTTTTAGTGACGTCTACCACTAACGTCGGTACTTTAATTTTCTGCGAATAAGGACCCTTCTTTTCAAGACTGGTTGGATCTATCGTATAAGTTTTCGTCTCTGTAATGAAACGGTTGATTCCAGGCAGATCAGTTCCGATACCAAAAGGGTCATCAGTACATACTTACACTCTCAACCTGACACTTCTCCCGACTCGTGACTTCTTAACTACGAAAACTTGACACCAAACCCTCTTCTGAGAACTCTCAGGGAACCTGACGTTCCTCTGGGTTGGTCAGGTAAGACTTCCTCTAGTCGGGACCCTAAAGAAACCTTCCTTACTACGATTTCGTTTTTGAGGTCATGAAACCGGTGGAGTACACTTCTAAACTGAGTGACCTTTTCTGCAACTACGACCTTCCCTAACCCTCGTCCTCCTCTTCCCCTACTGTTTCCAACTCTACCGACCTACCGTAGTGACTGAGTTACCTGCACTCAGACCCACTTGAGGTCCTCAACCACTACCTGTCCCTCCGGACCGTACGACGCTAAGTACTCCAACGTTTCTCAGCCTGTGCTGACTCGTTCTCTTGATTTGACTTACCCTGGTCTACGGTACTAGATGTACGAAACTTACAACTCAAAATTCAGACTAAAAAGTACGAGGAGAAAGTGGAAGTAGTTCTCCAAGACATCAAGGAGAAGTGAAAGACGGTAATCGTACCACAGTAGACGTATAGACTCTAATAACTATAAAGAGGGCTGTTAGAACTAAGATCGAAAACGAAGATCGAAAACGGATCGTAAAACGTACTAAATAAGACGTATATTCAATTTATTCGTCCCATTGTTATACCGTCGTCGACTCCCCTAGTTGGGGTGTGGGTTCCCCGCCACCAAGTGCCCGCGTCCTCCCGACTCTCCTCGATGAGGTGTAAGTTCCAGTCTTCCCTGTCGGTACTCCTCTATTCTCTTTGGGTTCATTCTACCATTTACAACGTTTTCCCGTAGTCTCCCGTCTGTGAGACTTTAGTATTAGTGTCTTTTGATTGGTTAGATTAGTGTGATCCTGGTGTCGGACCAGATTGAATTACTTTGATTCGGTACGGGACACCCCGGTGGATTCTACCCACCCAGTACCACCTCTCCAGACTGTGTTACACCAGGTGACCTCTTCCTTTACCGTCTGGTGAAGTCATAAGTACGAACTTTTGGGGTACTTGTTATACTTTTCCGTTTTACTATCCTATGACTTTCTCCTTGAGGGGTCAAACCATCCACAGGTTATACGATGACCTCTAGTCACCTCTTTATTGAGTCTTTCTTACTTCCCTACTTCGGTTTCGTCTTTGTTATGGGTCGACACCTACACTGACCACTATCTTCGTACCAAGTTAGGACATTTATCGTTATAACGTATCCTTGGACCTTACAGTCCAGGTACTTAGTTCCGTTTAAACTTCAGCAGTTTGTCCTCTACCGTTCTCACTTGTAGTTATAAGATCCTTAGTCACTTGATTTTACCTGACCTTACCCACTTAAATTGAGTCTACTGGTAATATAGATGATGACACCCGTCCTTAGGGAGTCTTCTTTACCTCATCGGTAGTACCAGTTGTTTTCTCAGGTTTTACGTCATGAATCTACGTCAGAGTTTTTACTGTCTTACTATAGACAGGCAGAGGTTCCGTTTGGTAAGTTATCGTGTCATTAGGTTCTCATACGGGGTTTGTCATTGCGACTTCTTCAACTTTAACTTGCCAAGACACTTCTGGATGTTTTGGAAAATCTTGATTGTCGGTTTTTTTCTACAGGAAAAGTACTATCCCCTGATTTTACGTTTTCATCCTTCAGTTCTTTGTGGACCTCATTGTCCGTGTAAACCGGAACCTTACGCCTTACTTCGTCCCGTTTTCGATTATCTTAACACGGTTCTTTTACGTGACCAGTATCGTTTGTGGGAGAAGGTTGTTGTGTTCTCTTCTGAGATGTGTACCTGTAGTGGTCTACCAGTTGTGGTTTTAGTCTGACTAATATAAGAAACGTCGGTTTCTACTTCTTCGAGATATATCAGTCGATTTTGTTCTGGCCCTCGACTGACACCGAGTCTAGTACTTGAGGAATAACGGTTTAAGTCTGAATTTAACTTCTTTCATCCTTTTCGGTGATCTGGTAAGTCCATACTGGATTTAGTTTAGGGAATACTAATATGTCACCTTCACTCTTTATCTAAATTCCCGGATTTAGACTATCTGTCTCACGGACTACTTGATACCTGACTCCAAGCACTGTAACATGTCCTCTGTCCATAGTTCTGGTAGGGGTACCTTTTATTTACGTTTTTTCGTTTTACCAACAGACCTCTTCGGAATGTTTATCGACACTTTTCTTCTCTTCACTTTTCGTTTCCTCTTTTCCTTTCTATATTCGTAGACTTACATCTCAAGGTTTCTTATCGTTGTTCTCTATTCTTTCGGAAGGAGTCGCTAGTCACGTTTCTTTATCTCCTTTTCTTGTATTAACCTTTCGGATCTCTAGAGAAGTTCTTTTAATCTCTATGGTTCCCTTGTAAAGTACGTTGCTAAGAGCTATATCCTGTCTGTACTATACCTGGATTTTCTTCGTCTTCTAAAATTCTTCTCCACCGTTCTTATGTACCTTCTTGACAAGTTTTTTCTAAAAGTGCTGGTTCTATTAGTACTACCACACTAGTGATCAGATCTCGGTCTGTAGGACCTCACACTTCAGTTCACCCGGAATCTTTCGTAGTGATGTTTGTTTCGATTACCTCCACTACCTTAAGGTCAACTTGAGAAAGTTTAAGACTTTCTGTTACGACACTTTCACGACGTGAGTTATACGGTCGTTTGTTCTTTTGAGTCGTCACCGGTGTCCTGACTTTTCCAGTCAACAGTAAGGTTAGGGTTCCTTTACGTTACGGTTTCTTACGTGAGTAGAGTGTGCGATCATTTCATTACGAGTATTAAGAGGTTCGGTCCGAAGTCGTTATGCACTTGGCACTTGAAGGTCTACAAGTTCCACCAAAATCTTTTCCGTCTCCTTGGTCTCTAGTTTAACGGTTGTAAGCGACCTAGTAGTTTTCTCGTTCTCTCAAGGTCTTTTTGTGGATAAAGACGAAATAACTGATACAGTTTCGGAAACTGACACACCTAGGGTTATTTGACACCTTTTAAGACTTTCTCTACCCTTATGGTCTGGTGGACAGGACGGAGAACTCTTTGGATATACGTCCAGTCCTTCGTTGTCAATCTTCACCTGTACCTTGTTGTCTGACCAAGGTTTAACCTTTTCCTCATACAGTTCCGACATATAACAGTGGGACGAATAATTTGAAGATACGGCTCATATAGTACTCTTTACGACCCAACCTTCTTCGTGTTCGACCTTAGTTCTAACGGTCCTCTTTTTAGTTATTGGAGTCTATCCGTCTACTGTAGTGGGAATACGTCTTTCATTTCTCCTTGATTTTTCGGAGAACTACTTTCACTTTCTCCTCTCACTTTTTCAACCGAATTTCGAGTTGTAAGTCTTTTGCTTCTAGTACCGTAGACCAGGGTAGTGAAGTACCCTTTATCTACCCCTTTGTCACCTTTGTCACTGTCTGAAATAAAAACCACCGAGGTTTTAGTGACGGTTACGACTGACTTTGGTACTTTAATTTCTTCGAACGAAGACCCTTTCTTTCGAGACTGGTTGGATCTATCGTATAACTTTTCGTCTCTGTAATGAAACGGTTGTCTCAAGACAGATCAGTTCCGATACCAAAAAGGTCATCCGTATATACCTACACTCTCAATCTGACACTTCTTTCAACTCGTGGTTTCTTAACTACGAAAACTTGACACCAAACCCTCTTCTGAGAACTCTCGGGGAACCTGACGTTCCTCTAGGTTGGTCAGGTAAGACTTCTTCTAGTCAGAACCCACAAGAAACTTTCCTTACTACGATTTCGACTTTGAGGTTATGAAACCCGTGGAGTAAGCTTATCAACTGAGTAACCTTTTCTGACTACAGCCCTCCTAACCCCCGTCCTCCTCTTCCCCTGCTGTCTTCTACTCTACCGACCTACCATAGTGGTCGAACTACCTGCACTCAAACTCACGTGAGACCCTCAACCACTGCCTGTCCTTCCGGACCACACGACGTTAAGTACCCCAGCGTTTCTCATCCTGTGCTGACTCGCTGACTTCACTTGACTTGACTGTACGAGAGAAGAGTTTAAACTTGGTCAGGTAACAAGGTGCAGAACAAGATTGACAACGAAGAACTGAAACGTATGTCTAAAGTCCTCTGTCCATTCCACCAGACTATAAGGGTAGAAAAATTCTTAAAAGGCGTCAGACAACACAAGGTGTATCAGTATTCAAAATCGTATCAACTATTCCGTCCTAATATAAAAAAAAAGACCTTGAGAGAACGAAAAAGATACTAGGTTACCTACAAACGTTAAACTAGAGACCAAGGAGACGGAAAAGATGTAGGTCGAACTTGTAGACCTTCAAGAACTAAGTGGATGAAAACTTAGAATCGAATTTCCTGAAACTCGTAATGTAAGGGGATCTAAGACACAAGTACGACACTGAAGCAAACTGGTTATTATGTACCACTTTACTAAGATACGGTCAAGGTTTAGATTAGAAATTCTCCGGGTAATAGAAGACGAAAGTAAAACAACTTTACGTCAACGGTACACTCTTTCATTAAGAACTAATGATGTCTCTTTTTTCGGTGTACCTTCGGTTTGTTCACGAGTCACCTGTCGGTTCTAGTTGAGGGTCGACACTCTTACTCCAGAGGAACCTGTAGGTCGGGGTCGACGCGATGGTGTACGAATCTACTTCTGTCGGTACACTTATTGAGAACAGTTAGTGTGTACCTCTCTTGATACGTCAACTCGGGTCAGTTTGTGTTTTAGTACTTTTTTTCTTGTTCTTTGTAACAAAATTCCACAACATAACTCGACCAAAGGTCCCACCACGTCTATCATTTCTTAGACGGAAGTTACGTCCTCTGGTCCAATCTAGGAACTTAACCTTTCTGGGGGACCTCTTCACTTAATGTTGGGTGAGGTCATAAGAACAGACCTTTTAAGGTATCTATCTCGTTGGACTATCCGATGTCAGGTACACCAACGTTTCTCAACCTTTACTGACTCGTTGGTCGCGAAAGTGGAAAATGATAACTCCACCGAATCAATGTTTTATTATCTGGTTTCGTTCTTCACTGTGGTTAGAGACTAGAGTATTAACTTTAGGAACGACTTTTTGTGTTTGTAAAATTGCTTCACTTCGGAAATACAACATATCCGTTTTGTAGATAATAATATATGTTAAAAAAAAAAAAAACGGAAAGAAACAAGTATAGTTAGAGTTAAAAAAACCACTGACTTAATCATGTTAAAAGATACTTACCCAATTAATGAGTATTTAACAGATTTATAACTTTATTTAAAAGGGATTTTGACGCAAACCATGTATCCCTGATAATCTCCTTCGGAGACTTAAACCCCTATTTCAGAATTAAACTCTGGTTTTGTCTTTTTCTAGTTCGTTTAAAATTCTCCATCTCTCTCGACTTCAATCGTCGGGTATAGGACTCTTTACTAAAGATTTACACAAGTACCATCCCTGGACCCTGTACGGATGTAGACTAGTTCCACTGGTCTCACATTGGAGTTCCTCTGTCCAGACTTTACACTAACTACATTTTCTTTTAACGTCCGATCAGTTAGCACAGCATGGAACGAACTGAACTGTATTACCACGAATACCCGTAAGTTTCTCTTTTTCTTGTGCCGTCTTGTACTTAAGAGTCACAAATAGATTATGGTACGTCCTTTTCGTCATGAAACTTAGTTTTCCGGTTTCAAAAAATCTTTTTAAGGATCTCACTTCCTATTAGGTTATCAAGTGTATCGAAATCGGATAGGACACTTTTATAGGTTAAAAGGGAGATTTTAAAGTCAAAGAAAGTTGTCAGAATACTGAATATGAAAACCTAAAAGGATTCCCCCAACGGATACATGGGTTTACTAAGGTTAAGTACCCTTCTCTTAAAAAAGTAGCATCTATTATCATTCGGTAGTCTAGTAACACATCGTGGTATCGTATTTAAAGAGGACATTTTATGTACTATTTGTACTCCCTTCTTTTCATCTCGGGTAAAATTCCACACTCACACCACTTGTATCAAGTGACTCTAGTGAATCATAAACTGACCAAATGAGGGTATGAGTCTAATAATCATTTTAACCACTGAGCCCTTTTAGTGTTTACTTATACAGTATCTAAGATCCCAGAGTATGTACTTATAATTGAGATAATTATAGTCTTAAGATCTCACGTGTAACTGTAACTAATTATATATCCACAAGGAGTTTTAACTAATCAACAAGAGTTATTGAGACTCGGAGTAACTCAGACCCATACAAATACGTCAGTTACTTGGTCCATAAGTGTCCATAATTACGAAGTCAAACAACAGTGGATAGAGTAGACGGGTCTAAAGATTAACTGTAAGACAGAAGAAGGAGAAGGAAGAAGAGAGAGGGATGGGGGTGGAAAAAGAGAGAGTATAGAAAGTTTTAACTATATTCGTACTATTCAAAGTGAAAAGCTTCGAAAATAAAAGATGAATACATAGACTCTTAAGTCTCAGTCACCCGACTTTTAGTACATATATAAGAACACCAACTCAGTATCCTTTACTCAGTTTTACGTATTCCAATATGAATCCGGTTAATCGATTATAATAGTTGAAACTTTCCTTCTCATATTATTTTAAAAGATTAAAAAACTACAACCCAATACTTACAAACCAATTTCATTTCGAGTCAATCTGACCTAACCATTATGTAACTCACTGACATGTGGGATCGAACGGAACCTGTCAGAACCACATGGACGGTAGTGTCGTATTAAAAATAATAATGAAAGAAAATGAAAGGTTGCACAAGGTACCAAACCTTCTAAAATATTAGTGGAATCAAAATCTTTTCAAACTGTTGTCCATTTGTCACTTAATCTTATCCGTGATTATAATTGTCATCCACTAACGAAAGAGAAAGCATACACAATCTTTTAATATGTACATACAACTCAAATTAAGGCGTTTTTGATTATAGTCTGATAGAAGATACCCAGACTGACGAGTGGTCAAGTTCAGAGGAGGGTTAGTAACTAAAGGTAGTTATGTATGCCAGGTTTATGAAGGTTGGAGAACTTTTTATATTCGACATGTGTAAAGACTGAATTTCCATAATGTCATATCTTACTGTGTGTCCTATTATTTTATTCGTAAGGAATTGAAAAGGTGTATGATCCGTATTCCGACCCTCTAAGTTTTTTGTTCGTCGGTTAAATTTTCAAGTTCTTCTAGGGTAAGATGGGAGGGGTTTTCTGTACATTTTAGTCTCAAATATGTAATCTACTGTTGAATGACTAAATTTAAAGTTTAACACCTATCAATGTCCTTAATGTTAATATCTACCATGTATAAACATTACGATTTAATGGAGATATAAAAGATACGTTTTAAATGGGTTACAAAATGACAAAGAGAAAACTTTCACAATCAATGAGTCAGTACAGACTGAAAAACCCTGGGGTGCCTGATATCGGGTGATCCGAGGAGACAGGGAACCTAAAGGGTCCATTCTTATGACCTCACTCAATGAGAAGGGGAGAGGTCCCCTAGAAGGGTTGGGTCCCTAGTTTGGATCAGAGGACGTAGACTCGGTGGTCCCTTCGGGTAAAAAGAAAACCTGTGAAAGTTATTAATAAGTGTTAAAACAAGTAAGATAACCTCATAAAAAGTTTTTACGAAAATATATGTAGTTTATTAGTAAAAGGTACTTAAAATTTTAATACATTGGTAAGTTAAAACCGAACACAAACATCCCATCACCATCACATGACTCTCTTGTCGTGACACATAATCTATTCTTGCACTTGAGAACCCGGTCTTACTGGACCAACTCCAAAGTCAAAACGGTGAAGAACGACATATTGGAAGTTAAGTAAAGTCAGTGAGTCAGCACAGACTGAGAAACGTTGGGGTACTAGACGTCGTGCGGTCCGGAGGGACAGACAGTGGTTGAGGGTCTCAGGTGGGTTTAGGTACAGGTAACTCAGTCACTACGGTAGGTTGGTAGAGTAGGAGACAGCAGGGGAAGAGGAGGACGGGAGTTAGAAAGGGTCGTAGTCCCAGAAAAGTTTACTCAGTCGAGAGTCGTAGTCCACCGATTTCATGACCTCAAAGTCGAAGTTGTAGTCAGGAAGGTTACTTGTGAGTCCTGACTAGAGGAAATCCTACCTGACCGACCTAGAGGAACGTCAGGTTCCCTGAGAGTCCTCAGAAGAGGTTGTGGTGTCAAGTTTTCGTGGTTAAGTAGGAGCTAGTCGAAAGAAGTGTCAGGTCGAGAGTGTAGGTATGTACTAGTGACCTTTTTGGTGTCGGAACTGATCTGCCTAGAAACAACCGTTTCATTACAATTGAAATTCATTAGTAATTGAAAATACACAGAACTAAAAGAAAGGACCCTTTATCCTTTTCATCTGGAAGAAGTATTCTCTAAAATTCAGTCAATTATAAATATTTCCCAAATCTTCTCATGAACATTGAACGTGATCTGTCACAAGTAACTTTTATAGTTCTGCAAGTGAAATCGTCACAATTGAGGAGGGTTTAACAAAAGGTCACGGGTTAGTACAAAGAAAAAAAAACAGGGTGAAAACTATTTGTCAAAATCCTAATTTGTAGACTGTATTATTCCTTCTTATCTGGTTTTCCCTCTTATAAAAAATCGGTAAAATGAAAGAATTGAATAAAAAAAAGATTGTAAAAATAGAAACAACTGTTCATCATTTACACAACCCTCAAGGTAGTTTCTTTCATATAATCCGGATTAATACTAAGATAGTTCGTCTGTGTTTAACTCATTTCGACTAACACGGGGTAATCTTAAAATTCATGTAAAACTTTACGTATTCTCCTGTGTCTACCTGTGAACTTTAGAGAAAGGGACCATTAGTACTGTGACAATCTCCATCGTACGAACTAGGAATGGGGTCCCGACCACAGTATCCACATTTTAGTTACCTCAACGTGTCCCGAGTAACGAATTTTCTCGGGACCCGAACCAAATTACGAGAACGATAGAACTTTGGGAATTATGAACTTGGTCCTTGGGATATAAAAGTAAACAGTGACCTGGGACATTCAACTCATCGGTCAGAACGGGACACGGAGTGACATTAAACTTATAAAGAAATGTCTTAATATTTAATATGTCCGTCGCATTAAAAAAAGATATGATCGTTATCCCTTATACACAAAGTTTTTTTATTATTGGTCCATTTTAGAATTGTATGTTTTAAACAGACTTTAAAAGCAACAGGATGATACTTGTAATGAACTTACCGTATCGTGTTATAAAAAGTTTAGGTTATTCCGATTTCGACCTGTACGACACGAGGAAGAGGTCGTGCAGAATTCACAATTGACATGATAGAAGAAGGATCAGTATACGCGTTTAGGACAGTAGAAACTGAGAGAAACGGAAGGTATCGGTTAACGAATGGTTCTTGATAACCAAAAGGAAGTATTATTGAAAGTGAAACTAGGGAAGGAAGAGTAAGGGTGTCGATGATGGTATAACCTTCTAGAGGAATGAAAAGAAGATTAAATGACGTCATCGAAGAAATCATCAAAGGACTAGGTCATAACGTGACCTAGGTCAAAACGTGTGAGGTGGGTCAATTAAAATGGTTAACAAGATTCAAAGGAAAAGGATTTGATATCGTGACTAGTCTAAATAGGAACTGAGTTTTTGGAACTTTGGACAGATAAAGGAAGTCGCAATTTAGGTACAAGGAATCATACAGTGAAAATAAGGAGACTCGATTAGTGTTAGGTGGTCAGGTTGAAAGAGAGAACTTTCGAGAAGTATATTGTATATAATTTTAGTGTGACTGAAGAATGTCCACTGGTATAACCGATACATTTAAATATTGAAACAATTGACATTAATATAAATCAGTGTCTTATTTAAACCTCTATTGTCTCTTCTTTACTCTCGACCCTTTTTTCTCTGACTTCTACACTCAAGCTAGGTCTTGTTTTAACCCCAAAGGGTGTACTAGATTACCATTTTTAGGAGGACGGTTACGACCTCTGTGTCCTCTGTACCTAAATTAGGGACTCAAACCTTCTAGGGGACCTCTTCCTTTACCGTTGGGTGAGGTCATAAACACGACCCTTTAAGGAACCTGTCTCCTTGGACCACCCGATGGTTGGTACCCCAGCGTCTCAGCCTGTGTTGACTCACTGACTTGTACATACGTCTCGTTTTACCCAAAGTCCAAAGGGAGCACCGAGTCTACCATTTCGTAGACGGATGTTACGCCCTCTGGGTCCAAACTAGGGACCCAGCCCTTCTAGGGGACCTCTTCCTTTACCGTTGGGTGAGGTCATGAGAACGGACCTTTTAGGGTACCTGACTCCTCGGAACATCTGATGTCAGGTACCCCAGCGTTTCTCAACTTGTGCTGACTCGCTAAAGTGAAGTGAAGTTCATTTTACTTTCTTACACTGGAAATAAGGTTTATACACTCCTAGGTAACTACTCAAATTTGTCTTTTCGTTCGACTAGTCTAAAATACATAAATTAGTTTATCGACCAATGAGTTATCTTGTCTGACTCCCTTTGTACTCTATCACCCCTTTCATGTATACCCTTACCTCATTTTAACAGTTAAAGTTCTTTACAAATCTCCCATCTGAGTTATTGTGTATTTCTAACCTGATATCTTAGTTCCTACTGGGGTATAAAGAATGGAATTATTGAGTTACTGACCACTCAGATGAATGATGTGTATTCCTCGTGTCCTTCTCATTGTAACTCTTTACCCCGAACCCACACTCGTGTCAATGACTAGTCAAAACTACTACCTAACAAATTTTTCAAATCGACTCAAGTAAAATTTATAGAATAACCAAAATAAGTTACAAAGTACATATTCCATCGTAGGGTAGATCGTCCATTTTCCGGACTCTGTGACAAGTTTTCATCTGAAAATATCCGTTCTTCCTAGACCCTTGTTCCTACAAAATGATCGTTTTTCACCTTACCCACACCGTCCAGTGAATGAAAGTCCCGTACTGTCCCCAGATAGTCCGTCTACTGGAGTGATTACTACTGGTACACTAAGGACTGACGGACCAAATTCTAAGGAAAAGACCCTCTCTGACTTTGATATTAATTCAGAGTTAAACCACTGTATCTCAAAGCGTATTCACTGAGAAAACCTTGATAACAAAACAAAAATTGTCTCAATCAATTCTTGATACCGTATCACTAGAGTCCACCGGAGTTATTCGTCGTCGAACTTCAGCCCGAACCCAAGGGTAGGTCTCAGACCCGACCCAGTGTCGTCACTTTCGTGGTCTAGGATCGGTGATCTGGTCACCAGTCACTGTTCCTGGAACCGGGAAACCGAAACGTCTTTTCTTAGGGGGTTTTAACCTCTCATTACTTTGTTCATTTCATAAATAATTTCCTTTTTTTACTTATGTTATGTACACCTATCTGTGTTCCCACTTGAGTCCCTCTCTCTCAGTGACTCAGCGGAAGAGCACCGTCAAATTTAATGAAAATACCCCGTAAAGAAGACCCAAAGAAAACCGGTTAGTAAAGTGAATCGGACCAAGTATCAGGTATCTCGAAGGGTCCTCCATGATCACCATTTCTTACACGGACGGTTACGTCCTCTACATTCTCTGTATCAAAGTTAGGGAACAACGTAGGGGACTTCCTCCTTTACGTTGGTGGAGGTCATAAATACGGACCTCTTAGGGTACCTGTCTCCTCGATTAACCGATGTCAGGTATCGAAGTGTTTCTCAACCTTTTCCGACACGCGTGTCAAATATAAACCATACAGAGTCTTGGGAAAGTACACACACGAACGTAGAGAATCGGTTCTACCTAAAATGACTTTTCCGAATACCCATCCTATGTAGGGGACAGTTTTGAGGGGAAACCGGAGATTCCTCGGAAAAAACGTGTACACACCAACCCCTCCGGAGGACTGAAGTTCTTTTCTTTATACACCAGACCCGTCCCGGGTCGGAGGAGGAGATTAACGGGGTGCTAAGAGAAAAACCTCAAAGTAAGTTATCCCTTACCTAGAGGTTAACGAAATGGGACCAACCCTCCCCTAGATGGCGGACGGCGTTATTTCCGTCAACCTTCTCCGTAATTTTCTTTTATTGAGGTTCCGTTTATAGTAAGTAAATTGTCAAGAAGTACCCCAGTTAGAACTAATTGAACCAAATCGATCAAAGCCAGTGTATATTCTAAAGTTTACATTTTTGTTTTATCATAGAAAATCCCCTTACTTATGATATGTCCGGTCTTTGTTTTGACAAGTTTTTTCCTAAATTATTGTCACTATCTAAATTAAAACTAACATCCATGAAAAGTAAAAATGTAAGGTCAAGTGAAAAGGAAGGAAAATCAAAAATAGAGAAGTCCTCCTCGTGTTTTTCTTTCAGATGAGTAGTTCCATAAAATAACAAAACCTCCCAAAATAAATAAGTCAAAAACCGGTTCTTCTTCGAACCCGATTCATAAGTTTAGATTGTGTAAAATGGTAGATCTCGTTCTTATTTCTTACCATTCTCCGTCGGAGTGAAATTTTCTTTGTACAGTTTGAAGAAACTTTCATAATATTAAAAGTCTGACTTTACTAACGGTGTAAACACAACTAATTCAAAGAGAACCAGGAATCGAGAACCTATTACCATTTTCTATAATGTGTAGGAGGGTGGACCATAATACCGGACGTATCGTTATTACTTCTGTCTAATCGCGATAAATGGATGACTGTGACTACGTTCATCGAACAGAAACAAGGAGATAAAATAGTAATTTCAGAACAAAAAGTCGTCATGTAACGGACTTCTGTCGTACGATGTCAGAACTTATGGTTTCCTTCTCACAAATTTATCGTAATTACCGAGTCCAGTGGAGGACTGATTTTGGTTTCCATAAGTTTGAATTACGAAAGGTGACAGAAATTACATGTGAAAATACCTTTGTATTACTCGAACTTCTTCGTAGTCAAAAATTACTATGCTTATCCTTATCTTTACCCTTTCCTCAGTCTATTAAAGGATATAATATTTATGTATACTATAAAACCAAACAGTTGATATTTAACCGTGTATGAATGTGCAGTTCATGTTTAACCGTGAACGGTTCTCGTAAACGGTCGTTGACTTGTCGTTGGTGTTCCCACAAACGGTAGACGGAGACACCTTTGACTTAGGATACGACGACTTCGATGGTTGGAAGTTGTGGGGTACTCCCCTTAAGTCTCACCTCTTACTCCGTGAGACACGAGGTCCCTTTGACCACCTTGTCCAGAAATCTACCAATCTAGAAAAGGCCTAGACTAAAGTACTAGGGTCAGGACACATGACACGACACGATTCAACGAAGTCAGTACAGGTCAAGAAACTCTGGGGTACTTGTCATCGGACGATCCGAGAAGACGGGTACCCTAAGAGGTCCGTTCTTATGACTTCACCCAACGGTAACGGAAGAGGTCCCCTAGAAGGAGAATACTCCACTTGAACGAGATTACGGAGGACGTTACCGTCTATCCAAGAAATGGTGATCACGATGGATCCTTCGGGGGACCCTACGGGTAGAGGAGTACAGATCTTTTGGTGATTTAGGGAAGTACTACTGTAGTCGAGGAGTATTGATCGTCTTTTGGAAAACATTTTACTCAGGAATTAATGTAACTTGAGGGGGAAGTGGTTTCGGAACATATAACTGGAGGAGGGTGACGGAGAAACCTCGTCAGAGACTCCACTCGAAAGACTCCACGAAAAAGGGTCCGACGTCAGGAGTAAAACGGGGTTTATTTTGTAATGAACGTTAAGAGTTTACCACGTAGAATAAAATCAGTTGTCCAAATGATCTACTGTACACCATTCTCTGAATGGTTTTAAGAATCCGAGTGGGATGGTAACATCTGAGAGTGTCTGCGATCTGTCCTTCCTCTTTTTCAACTAACTGTTCAAGTTTAAAAACTGTCTCACGTATCTCTCCTTATAACTTTTCTCAGTCAAACTTATAGTGAATTAAAAAAAGAAGACCTGAGACGGTTAAAAGTTACCTAATACCGTCTTTCGTTTCTCCTTGATTTCTCTGAGAACTACTTTCCCTTTCTCCTCTCACTTTTTTGACTGAATTTTGAGTCGTAGGTCAGGGTAGTAAAGTACAGTTTATCTACTACTTTGTTACCTTTGTCACTGTCTACAATAATAGAACCCGAGGTTTTAGTGACGTCTACTACTCATGTAGGTACTTTAATTTTCTGTGAACGAGGAACCTTCTTTTCGATACTGGTTGGATCAGTCGTATAATTTTTCGTCTCTGTAATCGAACGGATATTTCTACATCTCAGATTCGAAACCAAAAAGGTTATCAGTATATGTATACCCTATCGACCTATCATTTTTTCCGACTCACGTTTCTTGACTACTCAACTTTGACACCACAACCTTTTCTGAGAACTCTCAGGGAACCTGACATTCCTCTAGTTTAGTCAGTTAGGATTTCCTTTAGTTAGGACTTATAGGTGTAGGTGACCTTCCTGACTACGACTCCAACTTCGAGATTATAAAACCGGTAGACTACTCTTCTCGACTGAATAACCTTTTCTGGGACTACGGCCCTTTCTAACTTCCATCCTCCTCTTCTCCTGTTGTCTCCTGTTCTACCAACCTACAGTGGTGACTGAGTTACCTGTACTCAAACTCGTTCGGGACCCTCAACCACTACCTGTCCCTTCGGACCGGACGACGTTAGGTACGTTTCTTAACCTGTACTGACTCACTGACTTGACTTGATCTAGGAGAACCAGTAGTTCTTTTAACTATTGGAAAGAGAAAATAACAAAAGAGGGGTGTACCCTCATGGATAAATAAAGGTTGTGTTGAGACTACGTCTTATATTTCTAGAAACTATTTCTAATTTACCTAATATAGTAGGACGGGTCAAGGTCAGTGGACAGTGACAGTAAAGGAATTCCGTCAAATAGTCTAAACAAGTCGAAGTGTAGGGGGAGTTTTTGGGTCGGACTAACTTCTTAAGATATGGTCAAGTTCCTAAGAAGTGAATCGTTTCTGTTTCATCCGTAAACAGGTATCTGAGTCCAACTATCGTCGTCGTTACAGTCCAAAGAATTGACATCGAATCCATGTCGAATAACTTTGTCAAGTTTAAGGTATTGTACACCACCTCTTAACACAACCGTAATGAATCCAAGAAAATCACAAAGAAAAACAGTAATCATCGATTAGGTAAACGGGAGGAACTAGTGTCTTGGTAGTAAAGGGGAACTTTAGTCAAATTTCAATTTAAAAATAATCAACATAAAAAATTTGAACAAAACATGACCTCATATCGATCAATTTTTACAACATTAACAAAGTCCACGTGTTATTTCTCTAAGTCGGTATGTGTATATACAATCAACGTATAAAAATCGAAAGAAAATAAGAGGAGAACTTTTTAGACATAAACAAATACTTACATTTAGAATCGTAACATCTTTGTCTTTTCCACAATTTCTTTCAAAAGCTTACACCCAGATGTAGTCTTGTGTCCTACTCATACGATATAAGTATATTCTCATTCCTACACCTCCTCGTCTGTCATAGTTTAACCGAAGAATTAACCTCGATGACGACCTTCCTAATAAACAAATAGATCTATAATGTAGTAAAATATTCTCCTGCTATGAGTAAGGAAAGTGATATCACCGACACACAAATATAAACTCTTTAACAATCAACAAGTTACTAAGAATAACAACGAGAACAAGTCAGTGAGTCAGTATAGGATGAGAACACTTGGGTACCTGACGTCGTGGAGTCCGAAAGGACCGGAAGTTATAGAGGGTGTCAAACGAGTTTGAGTACAGATAACTCAACCACTACGGTAGGTTGGTAGAGTAGGAGACAACAGGGGAAGAAGAGGATGGGAGTTAGAAAGGGTCGTAGTCCCACAAAAGGTCACTCAGTCGAGAAGTGTAGTCCACCGGTTTTATAACCTCGAAGTCGTAGTCAGGAAAGTTACTTGTGGGTCCTGACTATAGGAAATCCTACCTGACCAACCTAGAGGAACGTCAGGTTCCCTGGGAGTTCTCAGAAGAGGTTGTGGTGTCAAGTTTCGTAGTTAAGAAACTGTGAGTCGGAAGAAATACCAGGTTGAGAATACAAACATGTACTGATGACCTTTTTGGTATCGAAACCGAACCTGGAAACAACCGTTTCACCACAGAGACGAAAAATTATACAACAGATGCAACCGGTATCGAAAAGAAGGTTCCTCGTTCCCAGAAAATTGAAGAACCGACGTTAGTGGTAGACGTCACTATAACCTCGGGTTCTTTTATTTGAGACAGTGACAAAGGTAACAAACGGGTGGATAAACGGTAGTTCACTACCCTGGTATGCGGTACTAGAAACAAAAGACTCACAACTCAAAATTCAGTCGAAAAAGTGAGAGGAGAAAGTAGAAGGAGTTCCCCGAGAAATTAAAGAGAAGCGAAAGGTGGTAATCCCACCATAGTAGACGTATAGACTCAAATAACAATAAAGAGGACCGTTAGAACTAACTTAGAACACGAAGTAGTTCGGGTCGTGAAGTGTATTCAATTTATTCGTCCTACTGTTATGTGTCGGAACTACATGAGGAAAGGATTAAAACCTGGTCAGGTAACAAGGTACAGACGAAGATGGACAACAAAGAACTGGACGTACACGTAAAGAGTCCTCTGTCCATTCCAACAGGCCGTAAGGGTAGAGAAATTCTTAAAAGGTCAAACAACACTAGGTGTATCAGTTTCCGAAATCGTATCAGTCACTCGTCTTCATCTACAAAAAGACCTTATGGGAACAAAAAAGTTGTTAACTCATGGTGGTTTTAAAAAGAAACTTTGTCTTTTAATATTATTTCTATCATATTAACTTGTGTATTTTCCGACTCAATGAGTGTTTCGATGTTCGGTAAATCTGAAAAACCTAAACGACAACAAATCTTTTTAATACAACAAATTATACTGAACTCAAAGTTAGTGCACACATCCTGATTTTTGAACCTCAAATAAAGGATGGAAGTAATATTGGGTATTGGATCTGACGTGATGGTATAACAAGTTGTGTTTGTGGAGTGGAAGACTTTCCTCAGTTCTTTTCCAATGTTTTCGATGAACGAGTATATATATAAATTCCTTACGGTCGTCTGTTTTTCGTAAAGATCCTCCCCGTGTCTTAACTCAATACACTGACCCAGTCTAAGGGTAATGAAATTTTCAATACCTCACCTCTTTTCTGAAACTGGGTCACATATTCTACCATCCGTACTATAGACAACTTCGACTTGTAAATGACAAAAACATTTCATTTACTATTAAAAGACTTCCAACCCACGAGATTTTAGTCTTCTCTTTGTTTATTCGTAGGGTACAATTTGAACCAGGGAGAATTACGAAGTTTCTCTAAAGACATTTTTTTTTAGAGAAAAACTCGACAGTGAATTTATATAGGAAAAATGTGATGTGGGGTAACTTTTGTAAAAACGCACTTTATGTGATATTGACTTATAAACTCTCTTTATAGAGAGTGACGTCTTTTGTTACTCTCTCTTTAAACACGAAAGTCTCGAACAGTCTTTCAGTACGGTATCCAATTTTTTATATATATTATTGTATAGATCTCTCCCTCAGTCCTTTATCAAATGTTTCACACTCTTTCAAGAAAAGTATACCCTTTTATTAAAATGTTAAATCGAACTACTACAATTATTACATAAATACTTTAGGGAAAGAGTTTCCACTAGTCGATAAGTCGAACGAAACTTTCAATGTACCTTAATTAGTACCGAAGTCCTATTATATATAAGGGAAAGGTTCAATACTCTTAGACGAATCCTCCGTGTCTGACCCACCCGTTTTCGTTATTTACATAAAAAGTAGACAGATGAGAATGAGATAAAAAGACTAAAAAAACTCTATAAAACAGTGACAGTATTCTAAACACTCTCTAAAAGAAAACAAGATTAAACCAACAAAGGATCAAATGACTTAAACCTTCTCTTTATCATCGGAAATTTAATATTTATTCTGACGGTTCATCTTTACGTATGAAAACACTTAACGAGAGAAGGTAGTAAGAAATCCTTTTAAATTTAGTACTTCTGTATGAATAATATAGAGTGTCGTCCTAACCAACTAAGTTAGAGGATTAAGGGAGAACCGTATTTTGTATGGAATGAAAGAAAGTCTAAGGACTTATAATTATGATCTTCGTTTAGTGTCGTCGTTTAATCACTTTGACTGTGTAAAATTTTGTCATATAATTCCTTCAAAAGACTTCTGTAACTTCGTTATACACAAGAAAAAGGATCGTTAAGAAATCGTTCTGAGAAACGTTCGTTTGTTTCAATGTTTTTATTACTCCTCGGCCTATACCCTAGAACGTAGAGACCCAGTCGTCAAGTTTAGACCGGATCTAGTCGCTACCGAAGTATTAAAAGAGTTATTCACACGGTTGCCTGAACTGATTTGAGACAAATAATCATTTCTTTACGAGTCCACGGTTAGTACAGTGTGGAGTTCACTATGTGGGAACTAGTGTGACCGGGATTTACTGTAAAAAGAGTCAATAAAGTAATTTAACTAAGTTATAAGTGACTTCACTTTTGGTATCTTGTTACTACGCAAGTGTGTAGTATAGGTAATCACCTATGAGACTAAACGGAATTTGATATTTATAAAATATAAACTCACTCATATGAATCTTGACACTGGATTAAAAAAAAGGGGGTGTACCATAAGAGTTCATTCTCGAACCTTATAAAGTCTGTACGTAATAAAACTTGTGACTCTACAAATTGAATATCCAAATCAGGTTACGTACAGGACTAAAGTATTTAATCTTTTGACGGGAAAACAAGTAAAGGGACAAACTTAACACCACAACCTCTTCTGAGTACTCTCAGGGAACCTGACGTTCCTCTAGGTTGGTCAGATAAGACTTCCTCTAGTCGGGACCCTAAAGAAACCTTCCTTACTACGACTTCGACTTTGAGGTCATGAAATCGGTGGAGTACGCTTCTCAACTGAGTAACCTTTTCTGAGACTACGACCCTCCCTAACCCCCGTCCTCCTCTTCCCCTGTTGTCTCCTACTCGACCGACCTACCGTAGTGACTGAGCTACCTGCACTCAGACTCACTTGAGGCCCTCGACCACTACCTGTCCTTCCGGACCGCACGACGCTAAGTACCCCAACGTTTCTCAACCTGTACTGACTCGCTGACTTGACTTGACTTGATGTTGTCTTTTCTGTTTACTAAGATTTTAGAAAGTGAATAAAAATATTACTATAAGGTTTCTTTTATGAATATGGTAAAAGTCCCTTCTTCTTTAAAAAGAGATAGGAAAATTCAAAAAGACCGACGAGATCCTTAATTTAACTGTACTGTGTCTAATTGTCCTCTTTTATTTTGTTTTCAAATTTTTGTGCTTATGTACCGTCTCTGGATCCTTCTGACTCATTGAATGAGTTTACCGACTTTGAGAGTGGAATTTATGACAGAAGTCGATTTCTGTTTTGTCTTACAACCTCCATCACTAAACCCTGAAGTTTCCCCTTTTTCCGTTAAGTGAACTTCTACCTTTTCGTTTACAAACCATTTCCTGACAAACGACCCGGTACGTCTTTGTTACTCTGAAACCATCTTAACATTACCTGAAAGGATTCAAAGAGGGACAGGTGTTTGGATTAAGAGTGATATCAATAGATACCACTATCGAGGGAAGAACCTTATATAGGAGATAGAATTAAGAAAAACCTCTTCCGCTACCGTGGGGTGAGGTCATGAGAACGGACCTTTTAGGGTACCTGCCTCCTCGGACCACCCGACGTCAGGTACCCTAGCGCTTCAGCCTGTTCTGACTCGGTGAAGTGAAAGTGAAAAGTGAGAGTACGTAACCTCTTCCTTTACCGTTGGGTGAGACCACAAGAACGGACCTTTTAGGGTACCTACCTCCTGGGACCATCCCATGTCAGGTGCCCCAGCGTTTCTCAGCCTGTACTGACTCGTTGAAGTGAGTGAGTGAAGTGAGTCAGTGGTAGACGTCACTAAAACCTCGGGTTTTTTATTTCAGACTGTGACAAAGGTAACAAAGAGGTAGATAAAGGGTACTTCACTACCCTGGTCTACGGTACTAGAAATAAAAGACTTACAACTCGAAAATTCGGTTGAAAAAAGTGAGAGGAGAAAGTGAAAGTAGTTCTCCGAAAAATTAAGGAGAAGTGAAAGATGGAATTCCCACCACAGTAAACGTATAGACTCCAATAACTATAAAGAGGACCGTTAGAACTAAGGTCGAACACAAAGAAGGTCAGGTCGCAAAGAGTACTACATGAGACGAATATTCAATTTATTCGTCCCACTGTTATATGTCGGAACTGTATGAGGAAAAGGATAAACCTTGTTCAGACAACAAGGTACAGGTCAAAATTGACAACGAAGGACTGGACGTATGTCTAAAGAGTTCTCCGTCCAGTCCACCAGACCATAAAGGTAGAGAGAGTCTTAGAAGGTGTCAAATAACACTAGGTACGTCAGTTTCCGAAACCGTATCAGTCATTTCGTCTTTATCTACAAAAAAGACCTTGAGAGAACGAAAAAGGTATTAGGTTACCTACAACCGTTAAACTAGAGACCAAGGAGACGGAAAAGATTTTGGTTTTGTGATGATCACCGTTAAAAACGAGGGATATGGTGGGTCTTAACACGACACGAAAAGTACATCCACTTTACTCAAACCCACCTTTTGGACCCATTCGTACTAGGGACCTCCACTACCTTAAGTCCTATATAATAGAGTTTTACCCTATAAATCGTACAATTTATAAAGTTCGATTTCCTTTAAACTCTTTACTCTCTACATCTTTCTTAAAAGAATAGAAGGGATTTCACCTCGAATTTTGAGAGCACATTCTCCACAGGAAGTATATTGGTGTCCTTTTCTCGTGTGAATGGAGACTTTCGATTTCGTATGTCTCTCCTGAGAATTCCCTGTTCGGAACGATTGACAGAGGGTCATTACTGAATCGAATATGAGAAGCAAGATAGTAAGGTGTTGAAAGGTACGGAGTAGTCTGGAACGTGTTTTTATAAGTAAAAATGGTAAACAAGTCCAGTAGTAAAGGAAAACTTCCAAGGTGACAGTGTATTTTGAATGTAAAGTTATTTGACCATACGTAGGTGGAAAACAATGTCTTCTTTCCCTAAAAAAAAAGAAGGGACGTCCTCCGTAATTTTTACCTGGTAATAATTTGTATCCTATCTTCTTGACACTATTTAACTCACCCCGACAGGGGTGAGAAGACAGTGACAGGGTCGTCCTTCTCTCAACCCGTCCCACCTTCTTAACTCTTACATACAAAACGAGAGGTATTCATGAAGGTGTTACCATAAAGAGGTTTCCACGAAGGTCTTTAAACATAAGGAGAAGTAGTGTAGTGTACGTTAAGAGTGAGTCCGGAAAAGGAGAACAAGAAACTCTATTACCATAAAACGTACATATAGGACAAACCACCACGTCTCTCCCGAAGACCCGAAGGGTCCACCACGATCACTATTTCTTGGGTGGACGGTTACGACCTCTGTATCATCTGTGTCCAAACTGGGAACCGAGCCCTTCTAGGGGATCTCCTCCCGAACCGTCGGGTGAGGTCATGAAAACGGACCTCTTAGGGTACCTGTCTCCTCGGACCGTCCGATGTCAGGTATCTCAAAGTTTCTCAGTCTGGACTGATTTTACTCAATCGTATGTACGTACGTACGTCCCCCGAAGACGTACGTAATAGCTAAATCAAACTTCGGAGTGTTTTGAGTTCGTGGATCCCACGATTCACTAAATGGTCTATAATATGTCGGTTTCATCCCTCGTAAATTAGGTCCAGAGAATAAAGAGGTTCACCAAAAGTTTAACACCGGTAGTTTAGACTTCTACTCGATTTAGTGACAACACCCCTAATATTCCTAAGTCTAGGAATCTTTTCTATTACGTAACTGTCGCATACATTAGATAGGACTGGTGTACACGAGTCTAACAGTTTTCACATATCTGCGAACACAGCGTTTTAATGACTTACATTATCACAAATAATACATCAAGAAATTTACTTAGAATTTACGTATTTATATACCCTTGAGTAAACAAGAATGACAGTCTCACAGGAGTATATAAATTACTGTCCCGTGGGGTCGTGACATTGAACCACAGAGGGTCTGGATGGTATATATAACGGACTTTAAACGTCGTAATGTTTCTGTAAGGACTTGACTCTCGTTTAGAGACCTTTGACACAACGGAACCCTAGAGGGAGGAATGGGAAGAGGGCTGAAAACGTGTGGTTCATCATCCTTCCCCGTTCGTGTAGGATTTATATATTCTTTTAAAAAGGTATCGTCTTTATTCTCCACTCCTCATAAGAACAAAGACTTTCTTCATTTTATTATCGTGGATTCCTTATTCTTGGTTACTATTTTTGCTAGAGATCAAAAAACAAAAAACCAAAAACCCCAAAAAAGACGTATAAGTAAACTAAGAATATGAATCTCCTTACCTAATTTCCTGAAACAAGATGTTTCCGTTTCTAGTCTTTACTGTAAAAATCTCTACATCTTAATCTCGACTCTACTGTTAGTTTAATCTTACCATTTTGTTAAGAGTTCAATCTCCTATCAAAAAAGAAGTTTCTCACTTTCACTACCACAAAATCTCCGATTTTGTTTTGTATTCGAACGTTAACGAATTGTTGGTACATCCTTTCCTCAGACTTGGTCCCAATGTCCACCTTCCACCTAAACGTTTTATTCAACGAACCATTCTTCTTCTTTTTCCACTTTAATAAATATACGAACACAACATTTTACTCGATAAACATAAGTCTCGTGTCTTGACTTTACTTGTACTAATTCCGATTCTACAGATCTCACTTCTAATCTTTAAGTTGGTCCTTTTGTGATCCCCTTATATTTTATACCCACATCCCTATCTTTATACAATAAGAGTTGTCATTATAAGACAATTCATTTATTTATTGGTAATTTTAAACTACACTACATATCGGATCAATAGTCCTCTAAACTTTCGTCGTCAATTATTTCTTTATGGGAATTAAAAATTTTTATACTTTAGTGACACTTTTAAAATGTATTTTTACACGGAAATTAAAATTGATCTTTGTAACGACAAAATGTCCTCTACTTACCGTTGACGTTATAATTTGAATCGAGATTGTAAACAATGAAACAGTCGGAAGTGTGATAAATGAGTTCTCCTGATCTCTCGAGGTTCCCAGTCTCCAACTGTTCTTCTTTTTTTTTTTTTTACTGTGTGACAAACACACCGGGAACCCCAATCAGACGTGTGTCTTTGTCAGTATTAATGAATGTTACAACTAGACGACGAAAGAAATTTTTTTAATTAAATACAATTGTCTTTGGATCTATATTATTATTACTCTCTTCAAACAGTAATTGTAACGTGTTGGAGTTTTTTACTTAAAACGACCCGGAAGATTTGTGATGTCCTCAGTTATCGTACATGGATAACTTCGACTATCATACAAAAACAATGAGTCCAACTAAAAAAAAGATAAACACACACCATTCTCTAAACTTGAATACTGACTTAACACAGAGGGGGTTTAAGTGTACAACTTCGACATCGGTGGTTGTACTGACGAAAATTTCTATTTTGGAAATTTTTCTATTAATTCCAATTTACTCCAGTACTCCTACCCCGGGATTACGTAATACTGACCACAGGAATATTTCCTTTACTTTTCTGTACTCTACGAATATTTGTCTGTTTTCCGATGTACTTCTGTGTTACTCTTTCGTCGGTATTCGTTTGGTTCCTCTCTCCAGAACCCTCTTTTGGTTAAACGGTTTTGGAACTAAACCTGAATGTCGGAGTGAGAAGTTAGACATTATAAAACAAATGTGTGTATGTGTGTGTGTGTGTGTGTATGTGTGTGTGTGTGTGTGTATATATGTGTGTATATCCGAAGGGTCCACCGAATCACCATTTTTTAGGTGGACTGTTCGTCCGCTTCACCCAAACTAGGGACCCAACCCTTCTACTGGACCTCTTCCTTTACCGTTTGGGTTCATAAGAACGGATCCTTTAGGTTACCTGTCTCCTCGGACCACCCGATATCATGAACCTCATGGTTTTCTTAACCTGTACTGAATTACTCATTTGTTATTTATGTGTGTGTGTGTGTGTGTGTATATATGTATGTGTGTGTATATATGTATGTGTGTATATACGTATATGTATAAAATAAATTAAACGGAATTAGAAGTCTTTATCTATTCCATAATACACTATATCTTTGAAATTATTTTATAGTGTAAGGTAAATACAACTTTACTCATATATTGTAAACCCTTATCTCCTCATATAGTTTAAAAGAATTTAGAGAGTAAAGATTACACGATTATTACCGCACACAAATATATTGACTAGTCAACAAAAACATAATCCAATAAGGTCGAAACCATTTGTTCATTTATAATAAAAGTAGTATCTGGTAAGACTTCTTTACCTATGTTATAGTCACATGTTTTTACAACAAAAAATGAAGGTTTATAGATTGAAAAATCACAAAGTAAGTAAGTAGTTCGTCAGAACTCGTAAAAGATAAACGAGAACAATCCATCAATCTTATCCTTTTTCTTCAGGTCTTACCACCACCGATTTTCTGTTTCTTCCCTTTTCGGGTGTTTTGATCTTGTTTCCTTCCAGGCTCCTGACCTCACTCTTGAAGTCCATTTTCTTTGTCGTGAGGACCGATCGGGTTAAATGTATCCGGTCCGGGCCCCCCTCCTCTTTTTTTGTATTTTTACCTCGGTTTGAACCCGGTCCCTTAAAAGAAAAGAAGTACAGAAAACCCAGTCGGGTGGAAGTGTTGGAACTCCCATATAAGAGGAAACGAAAGATTTATTTTGACTCGACTTTGTACCTCGACATTGTGACCAGACAGACTCCTTTAATGTACCCCGAAATTGTGACCAGGTAGACAACGAGGTTTGAAAACAACCCTTCTCTGTCTTGGTTCCTTTAGTGTGTAAGGGGTCTGTGAGACTCGACTTGATCCACTCCTTTGTGTCGTCCTTCCCTCTGGGTTCTAGACTTTAATTACCTTGAGACTTCCCGCGTACCTTTCGACTATCTACTCGTCTTGTCTATGTATTCTTTACTTAGTTACCGTTCTTAGCACCGGATTGATGTCTTACCCTTTCCTTTTTTTTATGACACGATTTTAAACTTTGAATTTTCCGTGATACGTCTGTCTATAACCAAATCCTATGTCCCAAAGGTCTCTCTCCATTATCGTGAAAGATTCTATAGTTCTCCTTCACGGACCAAAGACCTCCCCGTACCGAGTGTCTTCCGGTCTCATCGACCTCCCCTCTACTATCCTCTCCGGTACCGCTTCTACGTCTGGAGTAGGGAATCACTTGCCCTCAGTGACTCGTCGCAATTTGTTCCTTATATGTTCCAGTGTAAACGTGAACTTTTGCAATAAGACGAAGAGATATGTCACCCTAACTTTCCCTTTGACTCGTCTACTTCCCCCTGGTCCCTTCTCAGCAATCTTATTAAGTATGTACTCTACAATCTACAAACTTAACCTTACAACCCCCCCTTAAACCATTTTTCACCTATCTGTTATGAAAAATGTCACCCCTACTTTCCTGAAATACCCTTCTTTTGTGAGTGTGTTTCCGTCGATCAATTTAAGGACTCTTTTGTCAAAAACCAATCTCTTTCACCCATTTCCTTTGTATACCTATTCAACTCTTTGGTATTATTACCAATTATAAATAACTAGAGAATCATATAGTCTGTGTCTCGATATTTAAAATGTTGTATTAAATTATTAGTGTTGATGGATGTATCATCTACAAACCATCCCTGAGACTCTTACTAAAAAAGATCCCCAAGACTCTAGAGGAAAAAAAAATAACCTCATATTAACGAAACGTTACAACACAATCAAAGACGACATGTCGTCTGACTTAGTCGATATACATATGTATATAGGGGAGAGAGGATTCGGAGGGAGGGTGGGTAGATCCAATGGTAAATTAGTTGTCAAAACACTCTAAAAGAGGGAAACAGTAATCTGACAGGGGATACAATCCACTTAAGAGATCGGAATTCGATTTTGTCCGACATTTTGTTTTTAAAATCCGGTGATACAAACCTTACACCTATACTAATCAAAAGACCTATATATTGAATTTTTCGAACGGGTGCCGAAGAGAGTTTTTCTCGATACCGAAAAAAAGTCCCTACTGAGTCCACTATCACCTATTTACCTCCAGTCGGAGACAATAACGAGAACGACTCTGGACAGACACCTTAAGGACTGATGTCGTATGTTCCACTCAGGACGTCCCTGGGTGTCCGATGGTCTCGTTCACGGGGACCTCCAGACATCAGTCGAACTTCTCGACGATTCAACATTGACATAAAAAGAACCTCGATGTCTAGGATGAAAAAGGATATATTACACGGTTGTCTACAAAAAATTTACACCGTTATTCTACTAACTTATTTTGGTGTATTTTTATAAATATAACTTCTCGACAAGTACCTTCATAAGAGGACGAGAAGAGTTTTTTTCTTTTTTTACAGGATTACAGATAGAGAACCCTCGATCAACTTGTTTAAAACTCCAGAGTTATATTACCTGGTACATCGTCGGTAATTTTTATGTCTTCACACAATCATCTAAGTAACCTTACACAGACTTTCTTTCAGATGGACTTATAAGCGTTCACAGAGTTCCCATTCGAAACCTCACTGAAAATATAAGAAAACTAAACAAAGTAAATGACATCGTTTGTAAGTGTCTTTATATGTTACAAGTAAAAAATTTAATTACTAATATTTGTAACAAAGTCATATAAATTGGTATTGTTCATATTCTGTCAATACAGAGGTCCGATTATTTAGTTCATGAAATATATTTTTTTTAATTAAATCTGTGACAATCAAATAAACAAATCAGAAACTAATTTTGAAGAATCCATAGGTTTTCCTTATTAGAGTAATCTTAAATTTAAAGTACTTCTGTACTTTTTAAAGACAAAACAAGTGTAACTAGTAGTAAAAAACTTCTTTTTCTTATATTAATCACCGATGTAGACCACTAATTCTGTATCTAAATACTCTTTTATACATACATTTATGATCTAGTCCTCAGTCAGTGTTTCTATATACTCGGAATAACAGAATTAGATGGAGGGAGGTGAGTGTTTTCTTTTCCACGATTATCTCATAATGTTTCCTAAACATTCAGAATTTATTCTATTACGAATCTTTCATCATATCATAGACAATGGACGAATCGTACCTCACTTAATAATAACTATAAAATAATGGACTTTAAGTAAGTATTCGAAAATTGACGATACAAATGGACGGTTAACACACCAGTAAGATCAAAGTCGTAAACAAATCAGGAAACCATAAAAAATCGAAATAATAGTACTTTATGGATATCAAAAACTCAGGTTCTTTGTCTTAAGTTCAACTTTACCTTATTTTCATCGTAAATTGACTTTATCTTCACACAAAATCGTAACGTATATTAGTTAAAAATCACGAGGAGCACGTCAACTAATAAAACACTACAACCCCAAAAATAATTTTCTGACACCAATATCAATACACTGTATGTAGAAGTTGGAATTTGTCCTTAGGTAGGAGTACATGATTTATAGATTTTTTTTTTGAAATTTATATATACTAAAATCAGATATAGGAGTTTCCATGAAGATTGTCTCAGTCACCATTCCTACATCCTCTGTTTATTTAATATCTCACTCTTTAAACCGTTTCTCATATATACTTTTACATATTTTTATAATATTAATAATATTTATATGAGTATTTTAATAAGAGAATTATGTGTACAAGAGTCACTAATTGTTTAATTACTCCTCCATGTTCTCACTTTCTTTCAACCCTTTTACGTTAGACTTACAATAACAACGAGGAAGTGATACAGTACAGACTGTTAAACACTGAGATACCTGACGTCGTACGGTCCGAAGGGACAGGAGGTGACAGAGGACCTCAAACGAGTTTGAGTACAAGTAACTCAGTCACTACGATAGGTTGGCAGAGTAGGAGAGAGTGGGGAAAGAAGAGGACGGGATTTAGAAAGGGGTTTAGTTCCAGAAAAGGTTACTCGACCGAGAAGTGTAGTCAACCGGTTTCATAACCTTGAAGTCGAAGTCGTAGTTAGAAACGTTACTTGTAAGTCCCAACTAAAGGTAATCCTAACTGACCAAACTGAGGACCGACAAGTTTTCTGAGTCTTCTCAGAAGAAGTCGGGGTGTTAAACTTTCGTAGTCAGACTTACACATACATTACTATATTACTCTGTCTTCTTATAGTGAGTTCGTTCCATCAAACCGCAGTCCAACAAAAATAACAGTTTCGCTAGTCACGTTTCTTTATCTCCTTTTATTCTCTTATCCTTTCTGATCCCTAGAGAAGTTCTTTTACTCTATGGTTCCCTTGTAAGGTACGTTTGTACCCGAGTTATTTCCTGTATCTGGATTGTATTCGTCTTCTATAATTCTTCTCCACCGTTCTTATGTGTCTTCTTGACATGTTTTTACTAGGAGTACTGGGTCTATTAGTACTACCACAGTAGTGATTGGATCTCGATTAGTACGACCGCACTCTTCAGTTCACCCGGAATCCTTCATAGTGATACTTGTTTCGATCACCTCCACTACCTTAAGGTCTACTCAATAAAGTTTAGGATTTTCTACTATGGCACTTTCACGATATGAGTTGTACCGTCGTGTAAACCTTTTGAGTCGTCACCGGTGTCCTGACCTTTTCCAGTCAAAAGTAAGGTTAGGGTTTCTTTCTGTTACGGTTTCTTACGCGTTTGATGGTGTATTAACGTGAGTATAGTGTGTGATCATTTCATTACGAGTTTTAAGAGGTTCGATCTGAAGTCGTTATGTACTTGGTACTTGAAGGCCTATAAGTTTAACCAAAATCTTTTCCGTCTTCTTGGTCTCTAGTTTAGCGGTTGTAAGCGACCTAGTAGTTTTTCCATTGTCTCAAGGTCTTTTTTGTTAATAAAGACGAAATGACTGATACGGTTTCGGAAACTGACACACCTAGTGTTATTTTACATCTTTTAAGACTTTTTCTACCGTTATGGTCTGGTGGACTGGACGGAGAACTCTTTGGATATACGTTCAGTCCTTCGTTGTCAATCTTCACCTGTACCTTGTTGTCTGACCAAGGTTTATCCTTTTCATCATGTAGTTCCGACATATAACAGTGGGACGAATAAATTGAATATACGTCTCATGTAATACTCTTTGTGACCCGACCTTCTTCGTGTTCGACTTTAGTTCTAAAGGCCCTCTTTATAGTTATTGGAGTCTATACGTCTACTGTAGTACGATAACGTCTTTCACTTCTTCTTGATTTCTCGGAGAACTACTTTCACTTTCTCCTCTCACTTTTTCAACAGAATTTCGAGTTGTAAGTCTTTTGATTCTAGTACTGTACACCAGGGTAGTGAAGTACCCTTTATCTACCCCTTTGTCACCTTTGTCACCGACTGAAAGACAAAACCCCGAGGTTCTAGTGACGTCTACAACTAACGTCGGTACTTTAATTTTCTGTGAATGAGGAAACACAGAAGAAACGAAAGGTACAGGGACTTCCTTTCAATACTGGTTGGATCTGTCGTATAATTTTTCGTCTCTGTAATGAAACAGTTGTTTCCAGGCAGATCAGTTCTGATACCAAAAAGGTCATCAGTACATACCTACACTCTCAACCTGATATTTCTTTCACTCGTGTCTTCTTAACTACGAAAACTTGATACTACGACCTCTTCTAAGAACTCTCAGGGAACCTGACGTTCCTCTAGGTTGGTCAGGTAGAATTTCCTCTAGTCAGGACCCACAAGTAACCTTCTTGACTACAACTTCGACTTTAAGGTCATGAAACCGGTGGAGTACGCTTCTCGACTGAGTAAACTTTTCTGGAACTACAACCCTTTTCTAACTTCCGTCCTCCTCTTCCCCTACCGTCTCCTACTCTACCGACCTACCATAGTGACTGAGCTACCTGCACTCAGACTCACTTGAGGTCCTTAACCACTACCTGTCCCTCCGGACCGTACGACACCAAGTACCCCAGCGTTTCTCAGCCTATACTGACTCACTGACTTGACTTGACTTGACTTGTATCTACATATCTTTCTTTTCATCTATGACGTATTCACATTTCGAGGTACTCAAAAGTGTGAAACTTATATGCGAATATTAGACGAGTAAGTTGAAGGATGATGTGAACTACTGATTCCTGAGTACAAAATCCTCGATCATCTACGAACTTATGGTCTAGACAGTGTATTAGGAAAATTCAGACTAGGAGAATTAGATCAGTGGGAGGGTTGTACTTGTATCTAAAAAAATGATAAGACGGCTGAAGATTGTCGTATCTAGTTAAAGTGGACAAAAAGAAGTGTCAAATATTCACCTTATTCTACCACTTAATAAAACACACATATAGGAGAAACGTTTTACAACTATTTTACGAGGATGAAACATACAACAACGAGGAGTCAGCGATTCAGTACAGACTGAGAAACTTTGTTGTACCTGACGTCGTCCAGTCCGGAAGGGCAGGGAGTGGTAGAAGACCTCAAACGGGTTCAAGTACAGATAACTTAGTCACTACGGTAGGTTGGTAGAGTAGGAGAGGGAGAGAGAAAAAGAAAATGGAAGTTGGAAAAGGTCGATGTCCCCGAAAAGGTTTCTCAGTCGAGAAACGTAGTCCACAGGTTTCATAACCTTGAAGTCGTAATCAGAAAGGTTACTCATGAGTCCAAAGGGAATTCTAACTAACCAAACTAGAGGAATGACAGGTTCCCTGATTACACATGAAACTATCAAGAGTGACGTGTCAAAAGATAGACCACATGTATGGTGTACATAAACAAATAAGACAAGAACCCAACAAGGGTCCAAAACCAATTATGTTTATAATTATCATGACAATACCTGTTTTACTACGTCCCGTTTCCGATTATCTCAAAACGGTTCTCTTGTGTGACCAGTATCGTTCGTGGGAGAAGGTCGTTGTGTTCTCTACTGAGATGTGTACCTGTCGTGGTCTACCAGTTGTAGTTTTAGTCTAACTAATATAAGAAACGTCCGTATTTACCTCTTCGAGATATGTCAGTCGTTTTTGTTCTGACCCTCGACTGTCACCACGTCTAGTACTCAACGACGACGACGACGATTCAGTGAAGTCAACACAGGTTGAGACACGTTGGGGTATCTGCGTCGGGTGGTCCGAGGGGACAGGGACCCTAAGAGGTCCGTTCTTGTAACCTCACCAAACTGTAAAGGAAGAGGTTACGTACTTTCACTTTTCACTTTCACTTCAGTGAGTCAGCAGAGGCTGAGAATCACTGGGGCACCTGACGTCGGTTGGTCCGAGGAGGTAGGTACCCTAAAAGGTCCGTTCTCATGACCTCATCCCACGGTAACGGAAGAGGGTCTAGAACTCGATGAATAACGTTTTAAATCTAAATTTAACTTTTTTCATCCCTTTTACTGTCTGGCAAGTCCATACTGGATTTTTTTGGGGAATCCTAATATGTTACTTTGGTTGTTTATTTAAGTTCCCTAGGGAACTTAAGTTCTGTTAAGTTCCCTAACAGATAGATAAGTTAGACTATCTGTCTAACGCACTTCTGATACCTTCCTCCAAGGACTGTAACATGTTCTCCCTCACTAGTTCTGGTAGGACTTCATTTTCTTTACGTTTTTCCCCTTTACTAATAGACTCCTCCGGAATGTTTGTCGATCCTTTTCTTCTCTTTACTTTCCGTTTCCTCTTTTCCTTTCTATATGGGTTAACTTACGTCTCAAGGTTTCTTATCGTTCCTCTCTATTCTTTCGGAAGGGGTCACTAATTACGTTTCTTTATCTCCTTTTGTTATCTTATCCTTTCTGATCTCTAGAGAAGTTCTTTTAATCTCTATGGTTCCCTTGTAAAGTACGTTTCTACCCGTGTTACTTCCTGTCTTTACCATACCTTGATTCTCTTCGTCTTCTATGAGTCATCTCCACCGTTCTTATGTGTCTTCTGAAATTACTAGGTCTATTGGTGTCACCACACTAGTGAGTGGATCTCGGTCTGTAGGACCTTACTCTTCAGTTCACCCGGAATCCTTCATAGTGATACTTGTTTCGATCACCTCCATTACCTTAAGGTCATCCCGATAAAGTTTAGGATTTTCTACTACGACACTTTCATGACGTGAGTCATACGGTCGTTTAAACCTTTTGAGTCGTCACCGGTGTCCTGACCCTTTACAGTCAAAAGTAAGGTTAGGGTTTCTTTCCGTTACGGTTTCTTGTAAGTTTGATGACGTGTCGACGTGAGTAGAGACGACGATTCAGTGAAGTCAACACAGACTGAGACACGTTGGGGTATCTTCCGTCGGGTGATTCGAGGAGACAGGGACCCGAAGAGGTCCGTTCTTACGACCTCACCCAACGGTAAAGGAAGAGGTTACGTACTTTCACTTTTCACTTCCACTTCAGCAAGTCAGTACGGACTGAGAAACGTTGGGGTACTTAGAGGCGTGTGGTCCGGAGGGATAGGTAGTGGTTGAGGACTTCAAGTGAGTTTGAGTGTAGGTAGCTCAACCACTACGGTAGGTCGGTAGAGTAGGAGACAGTAGGGGGAAAGGAGGACGGGGGTTAGGGAGGGTCGTAGTCTCAGAATAACGTCGAAATTTTATACAAATTCTAAGATCACCCTGAGAAAGGAGGGGAAAGAAAAGTTTTGAAAGGGTCGGTGACAAAAGTTCAAGTAAAGGTGTATTTGGAATCTTAGTCGAATTCATAAGGGTATATGTGTTCACCATAAAATTTGACCTGATATATTTTGAATGACTAATTTCTAAGGCTATTGAAAACTGTCAACTACGAGAGATAAGTTTTATTCTATTACTGAAATGCAAGACTTTATACGAACCTTCAAATTTAACATAAACCTTAATGGACAAAAAAGGAGAGGTGTCTGTCTAAAGAAATAAAGTCTGGACAGGGACTACATTGGGTTGAGACCAAAATAAGGGTAAAGATATGTTGGAACAGTTAGACAGACCGGAGTTTTAAGGGTAGCATCCGGACAGAAGACATAATACACTTAAGACTAAGACTAGAATGTACGATCGTTTCATTACGATTTTTAAGAGGTTCGGTCCGAAGTTATCATGTACTTGATTCTTGAAGGTTTACAAGTTAGACCTAAATCTTTTCCGTCTCCTTTGTATCTAGTTTAACGGTTGGAGGTGACCTAGTAACTTTTTCGTTCTCTCAAGGTCTTTTTATAGATGAAAACGAAATAACTGATGGGGTTTCGGAAACTGACACACCTAGTGTTGTTTGATTCCTTTTAAGAAATTCTCTACCCCTTATGGTCTGGTGGACTGGAAGGAGGATTCTTTAGACATACGTCCAGTCCTTCTTTGTCAGTCTTGACCTGTACTTTGTTATCTTTCAAAGGTTTAACCCTTTCCTTATGTAGTTCCGACATATAACAGTGGTACGAATAAATTGAATATACGTCCCATGTAGTACTCTTTACGACCTGACTTACTTCGTGTTCGACCTTAGTTCTAACGGTCGTCTTTATAGTCATTAGAGTCTATACGTCTACTGTGGTGGGAATACCGTCTTTAGTTTCTCTTTGACTTCTTGGAGAACTACTTTCACTTTCTCCTCTCACTTTTGGACCGTATTTTGAACTGTAAGTTTTTTTGATTGTAGTACCGTAGTCAGGGAGTGAAGTACCGTATATTTACCAATTTGTTACCTTTGTCACTATCTGAAATAAAAGACCCGAGGTTTTAGTGACGTCTACCACTGACGTCGGTACTTTAATTTTCTACGAACGAGGAGCCTTCTTTTCGATACTGGTTGGATCTGTCGTATAATTTTTCGTCTCTGTAATGAAACGACTGTTTACAGATAGATCAAAAAGGTCATAAGTACATACCTACACTCTCAACCAGGTATTTTATTGACTCAAGGTTTCTTAACCACGAAAACTTGACACCACAACTTCTTCTGAGAACTCTCAGGGAACCTGACGTTCCTGTAGGTTGGTCAGGTAGGATTTCTTTATTTGGACTTATAAGTAACCCTCCTAACTACGACTTCGACTTTGAGGTTATGAAACCGGTGGACGACACTTCTTGACCGAGTAACCTTTACTGGGACTACGACCCTTTCTAACTCCCGTCCTTCTCTTCGTCTGTTGTCTCCTACCCTACCAACCCACCGTAGTGGCTGAGTTACTTGTATTCAAATTGTTTCGAAGGTCTCGACGACTAGTTATCCCTCCGGACCGTACGACGTCAGGTACCCCAACGTTTCTCAGCCTGTGCTGACACGCTGAATTGACTTGACGACTTGTACAATTACAGAAAATCACTTGAGACACGTTTAAAGACTACTCTATAAGGATTCTAACCTCAAGGAGTCAGTATCCCATACGTACTGAGGGGAAAATTATCTAAAACCGTTTTTCTAAACGTTTCACCGACCTCGTTAAATATGGAGGGAGAGGGGTTATCGTCCAATTCCCTCTATGTCGACAAGGAATGGAATGGTTCTCAACCAAAATATACTGAAAGTAAAACGATAAGACCACCCACTTATAACCATAGTGGAAAAAATAGTAACGACCGTCAAGGTAATCAAGATTAACTTATTAAAACACATACAAATACCCGGTAAACTGGTGGTATATGATTAGTAATTAACATTATGGATTACGGGATCATCGAGTCAACCATTTCTTAGACGGACATTACGTCCTCTGGGGTCAAACTAAGAACACAGTCCTTCTAGGGGACCTATTCCCTTTCCGATGGGTGAGGTCATAAGACCGGACCTCTTAAGGGACCCGACATATCAGCTACCCCAGTGTTTCTTAACCTGTACCGACTCACTGAAAGTGAACGTGAAAAGTGAAAAGTATTACTTATACCCAAATGGACGACTGTCACCATTTCTTAGGTGAAGGTTACGTCTTATTACGTCCTCTCCGTCCCAATTAGGGACCTAACCCTCCAGGGGACCTCCTCCTTTACCGTTGGGTGAAGTCATAGGAACGGACCTTTTAAGGTACCTGTCTCCTCGGACCACCCACGTCAGGAATCGATGGTATTCCTGTACTGACTTCGTTGAATCGTGTGTACGTGCGTGTATGTCTAATATTCTCCGTCTAACCCTAAGTTTGGTCGAGACGGAGCTGACCACAGAATTGAGAACCACGTCATCTACCACCGATTAAGTAGTGAAAAGAGTCACTTAAAGGATGTATCACCCTCTCCGCCCGTACATTTGGGGATTATAATTTGTGTTTAATGTTCATTTAGTTACGATTTATCGTTACTTATCAGACAACTATGTAATTCTCTTCTTGTTCATAAAGACTTTCCTTCCTTATTTTCTTCTCTCCAACACTACAAACTCCGTCCAGACCTTCATAAAGTCATCTTACCCTCTTCACCTCTACATAAGGTGTGAGTCCCTGGTCCCACTAGTATGTATTTTACTCTTTCAACAACCCACCCTATATGTCTAAGTGTGTCCTTCTTTACTCCAACCCTATCTACAACTCTCAGTCTGATACCTTGAGGTTTTAGTACCGTCTTTACACAAAGCCGGTGTCTCAACGACTTCTTTTGTCATCACAACATATCTTTGTCGTCACAAAGACATGTATTATTACTTGATATTATTGTCTCTTAAAAAAAATTCAATATAAATGTTTACAGAATTGTGGAACCAGGGATTACTGAAAACATATAACCAAAACTAAGGACGTTTAAATGACTTAAATAATCTAGATTCTAAAAACCATCTCAGGAATCTAAAAAGATTTGTATTATAGTACGGTGTACCTCTATCACTGTAAAAAGGAAGTAAAAGAAAAAAAAAAAAAATAAATCTGTTGAAAGTGAAGAAAAGGAATGGATCGACGGGACAGATCCTGAAGGTTGTGATACAGTTTATTTTTACCACTCTCCTTCGTATAAGAACAAAATCAGAATTGGAGTATTAGATAACTCATATAACAATCAACAACCGAACAGTATTCACATGAAACAATATAACTCTATACAAGGGACATATGGGTGAAATATCCGTCAAAAACAGTATTTACCCACAACTTCAAAGAGTTACGAAAAGGTCGTAGATAACTTTTTTTAATGTATTAAAAATAGAAAGTAAAAGAATTACACCATATAGTGTAAATAAAATGTCTACAACTTGATAGGATCGTAGTGACCTTATTTAGAGTCAACTAGTACCATACATTAGGAACATTACATAATAATTTAAACCAAACGATTATAAAACAACTCCTAAAGACGTAGACACAAGTAGTACCTGTAACCGAGAAAAAAAGAACACCACAGAAATAGACCAAAACCATAATCCCATTATGACTGACCATTTACTTAAACCTCCATAAAGGAGAAGATAACAAACCCTCTTGAACTCTTCCTTAACTATACCTAAGAAGATATTTACAAACCATCTTAAGTAGTCGCTTTAATAGACCAAGACATGAAAATAAACAACTCTCAAAAAAAAAATTAATAACTAGTGAAAGAAATAATTTTTAATCAGACAAGTCTAAAATTTTACAAAAACACTAAGTGAGAACCTTCTGACTTAAGTCACATAAAGATCCTTCAGTAGATAACGAAGATTCAACAGGTTAAACAATCACACGTTAACGGGAACCATGACAGAATATGAAACATAATTATAAAGACACTACAGTCAACGTCACAGAGGAGAAAGTAAGACTAAAACAACAACAACAACAGGTCAGCGATTTAGTACAGACTGAGAACGTTGGGGTACCTGACGTCGTACGGTCCAAAGAGACAGGAAGTGATAGAGGGACTCAAACGAGTTTGAGTACAGACAACACAGTCACTACGGTAGGTTGGTAGAGTAGGAGACAGCAGGAGAACGGGAGTCAGAAAGGTTCGTAGTCCTAGAAAAGGTTACTCAGTCGAGAAGTGTAGTACACCGATTTAATAACCTCGAAGTCGAAACCATAGTCAGGAAGACTACTTATAAGTCCTAATTAAAAGAAATCCTACCTGACAAATCTAGAGGAACGTGAGGTTCCCTCATAGTTCTCAGAAGTTGTCTTGGTGTCAAACTTTCATAGTTAAGAAACCGTGAGTCGGGAGAAATACCAGGTTGAGCGTGTAGGTATGTACTGATGACCTTTTTGGTGTCGAAACTGATATGTCTGGAAACAGTCGTTTCATGATAGGACCGTAAAATTATGTGACAGATCTGAACAGTATCTATCAGAAGGATCTTCGTTCATAGAAAATTAAAACACCGACGTCAGTGGCAGGCGTCACTAGAACCTCGGGTTGTTTTACTTTAAACTGTGACAAAGGTGTAAAGGGGGTAAATAAACGGTACTTCACTATCCTGACCTACGGTACTAGAAGCAAAAAACTTACAACTCAAAATCCGGTCGAAAAAGTGAGAGGAGCTTTTGAAAGTAGTTCTCCGAAAAATTAAAGAGAAGTAAAAGACGGTAATTTCACAATAGTATGTGTATAGACTCCAATTGCGATAAAGAGTGTTGTTAGAATTAAGGTCGAACACTCAGTAGGTCGGACCATAAAACGTACTACATGAGACGTGTATTCAAATAATTCGTCCCACTGTTATATGTCGGAACTACATGAGGAAAAAAATTAAAATATTCAAGAGATAAAAAACCATTCAGATCGATTTTTACAACAAAGAAATGGTAAAGTTTTATTTTTTAGTCGAGAAACAAAGTGACTAGAAAGGTAAAAGAAAAAACAGACAGTAAATAAGGATAATTGTATAACCAGGAATAAAGGAAAGAAGTCGATTTAAACACAAAGTAAATAAAAAGAAAAAGATCAAGGAACGACATATTTCAATCTAACGAATTTTAAAAGGCAAAGAACTCTCGAACAAATCTCTAAGATCAGTATATGAGAACTAGTTTCTTACCGGGAGGAGATTGTTCCCTTCCTACAGGAGAAACCGTCTCATTGAGTCGAAGTCCTCGTCACTCACTCCTTCCCCTATGGGTGATAGGTCGGTCTAGTCACTTTATTTGGGACCTTTGATTGTCCCACTGTCTACGGTGTCGGTCTATTGGAAGTACAGACTCTAAAGACGACAAAGAACTTCATTCATAAATATTTTTGAAGGGAAAATCTTGATGAAAACGACGTCGTATACAAAACCAGACTATATAAAGGTAAAAGTGTCCTGAGAAACTAAAGAGACTAAAGAGGAGACTGGGTAACTAAAAAGTTACCGTGTTTCAATTCAGAGGTTTATAAACACTTAAAAAGTCAAAAGAAACACATTAAATAAAGATCAAAATATAATGACATAAAGCCTTTTTACCAACTATATTAAAGTCATGAGAATTTAAATAATTCTCAACAAAGTACCGGATTATACAAAAAAAGACCTCTTACAAAGTACACACCAACTCTTTTTATACTTAAGACAACGAAACCCCCAATTCACGTAAAAAACTCCATTTCGGAGATAAATGAGTCAATGAAATTTCACTTTTCATTTTTTCATTTTTTTTTTTTTACTAGATGGATTATCCCACGAACGAAAAACTAAAAACATAAATTTATTCTTATATATTTTGTGGTTAGTATCACTATAACATAAACAACTTTACCTGGACTTTGTTACGCTGTTCGGAAATTCGAGAGACTTACTTCCCCTTTACGGTCACAATCGTCTAAGATCTTATTCGATGGAAGGTCCCTTTAAGTTTTAGTCGACGTAAAATTTTCAAAGTCAATAACATTAGAAGTTGAGACTAACGAAGAAAAAATATGTCAGTAGAGAGTCATAGGTCCTAGGTACCTCCTAACCAAGATCCTGGATGGTACCTGTGGATTTAGACGTCTACGAGGTCAAGGTGTCAGTCAAGAGTCATAGACACCAAGACGTAGCCGAATAAGTCGGTTGGTGGTAGTACATCAAGACATCCTAAATAACCTTTTCTTTAGACGTTTAGACACACTTAGGTGTGTCAAGTTTAACCACTACGAGTTCCCAGTTACCATAAAAGATCAAAAAAACACCTTAACAAGTAGGTAAAAAGTGGACTCTAATCACTCACAGAAATATTACGAATGGAACTTGATAAGTAACCCATCTAACGGATAGAGGTCAAACAAATCAAGAAAAAGACTCAAAAACAGAACAAGGAAATGAACTTTGTACCAGAAAAAAGAAAAATTAAATAGATTAAAAGACAAATAAAGAGATAACCCATTCAGACAATGTAAGATTAGAACCTCTTCACCCGAATACATCCTTTGTAGGATATTTTGGGTCGTCATGTGAAGGGGGACCGGTGGTCTCGATCTACGAGATTCTTACAGGTGATGAACCCAATGTATTCCAGGAAGGGAACAACATCCCATTGATGACGTCCGCACGACCATCGACCCCGACCGGTGACCGGACCGAATGATACGTCGGGTGACCTTTCGTACCGAGGATGGGTCACCTCGGTCGAGGACGGTGATTATCCGATCTCCCTCCTAAGTCTTCTTGTTTAACCCTTAAACCTACTGTCTCATCATTTTTAGTTGCTTCAAATTGTGTTTTTATTTTTAATTTAATTTTTTACTTCTGTCAAGTCGTATGGAAACCCTGTTATGATTTACATGATTGTAAACACAATATCCCCAGGGTCTTTCTTTTCTGTCTCTTTTTCCAGTCTTTTGAATAAGGTTAATTGTCATTGAATTTTGAAAGGATTGGACTATCTACCTTTGTTTGTAGGTCCAGGTCCTTCGTATCTTTCAGGGTTCATTCTACTTAGGTTTTTCAAGGTGTGGTTATCGGTAATATAAGTTTTATCGTTCTTAATTTCAATTTCTCTTTTTAGAATTTTCGTCGTTCCCTTTTCATTGATCAATGTACCTTCTCTTGAAGACATTCTGTTAGTCGAGTGAAAAGTCATCTTTGAGACCTTCGGTCTTCCGTCGTCGTACTTTATAAGGTAAACAGTTTTCATAATATAGTTATAAACAATTTCGATAGTAAGTCTAAACTTTCTTAGTATCAAAAAGTCTGTTCGTCTATGTCTTTCTCAAGCAGTGAATGGATCGGAATATTCTTTACAATTCCGCTGAAGAGATTCGTCTTTTCTTTTCCGATATTGATCTTTAACCTTTTAATGAGGTCCTTTTTAGTGTGACCACTTTTATTTGTATATTACTTCTATCGTCTAGTGGGTGAATATTTCGATCATCTTTCCAATTTTCTGTTTTCATCATTTTACTGGATTTATATGTCATTCATCAATTTTCTGTGTTTTATTTTTGTCCGATTTATATTTCAATTTTTGTTTTACGTCAACCCCTCAATTTCACATCCCGACAATCTTACTCAAGTCGAATTCTCTAGTAATTGAATTTTATACATATGTACAATAATGTAATGTACATCAAGTGGTCCGAGGAGACAGGTAATCTAAAGGGTCCGTTCTTATAACTTATATTTGGAGTGTCGTTAGTGTTAGGTTTTGGACATAATCTATGTGTTTTTATCTCTCCTTAGGTTCGTATTGTCATTTATATCGGTAGTTTAGTGTTCTCTTATCATTGTCGTTTCTTGATGTTTTCGTAGGTCCTTTGTTAATTGTTTTACAGTTATTCATGTGTAAGTTTTAAAGGTTTTGAATCTCCTTTGGTTCTACAGGAAGTCATCCACTTACCAATTTGACGTGAAGTAAGTCTATCATCTCATAATAAATTGTGACTCTTATTTACTAAACAGTTCGGTACTTTTCTGTACTCCTTTGGAAATTACGTATTATGATTCACTCTCTTAGGTCAGACTTTACCAATAGATGATATACTAAGGTTCACCTATTGTGAAACGTATACTTTTTTTTTTGATATCTCTAATATTTTCCTGTCATATCTATAAAAATCCCGTCACTTCACAATGTGATATTACCATATATGTACAGTAATATATATAAACAACTTTGGGGACCCTAAATGTCCTGGTTCTCACTTGGGACTATTCTTGATTCCTGAAACCCACTATTACTTTACAGTTGTATCTAAGTACTCAACACTGTTTATATAGAAGGACCACCTCCTACAATTATTTCCTCCTCCGATAATTACACGTCTCCGTCCTTCATACACCCCCTTAGCGATATAAAAGACGACTTAAAATGGTACTTGAATTTTCAGAAGAAATTTTTATTCTATATAATTTTGTTATGTGTTGTTTTGTTTTTAGTCGACGAACAAAGACTCTGAGTGGAACATAAAAACTACACTCCAACCATTTGTCGACTCACAAGTGTAGGTTTTAAAATAAACGAATCCAGCTACCCGTGACGAAATCATGACGGTGTACCGTCCCTCAGTCGGTATAGAGGAGTCCGGTTTTAAAAGGTCCTTTTATATTCCGAGAGGTTTTTGTGTTTTGAAGATATCTATATTTCACGTTCTACTTGAAGTTCGGAAGTGTCTGTAAAAGTAGTACATTAAAAGGTCTTCTTATTGACCACGAGGTTGATCCCTATGTACCCTTCCACTGTAAAAAAAGAAGGGGAGTGACTAAATGTACAGTATTCGAAATTTATTGGTGGAGGAAAGACTTTGTATTATCACTATATTACACTCCCGAAGACCCACGGTCTCTTCCTCGTTTCATTTCTATAAAACGTACTCAAAGGTCCTTACAAAGACATAAAGGACTTGGATTCATAAACGTAAGTTCCATATTTTCTGAACTAAAATACCGACGTCTGTTTTTCGACCGACTCGGTAGTACTCTTTTTTTCGGAAGACCTTCTACATCAATTCGTTCCTACCTTTTCATCGTTAATTTACACATCATAGCGGAAGGACCGGAACTCCCGATCGGTTACAAGAGTCCTGAGAAACCCTTGTTAAAATTAGTTTTTCGTATTAATGAGAATATCTAGTGAAATCTCGAATGTTTCATACCAGTGTATTTAATAGGGTAATAATAAGTTATATAAACCACAAAATCTCTAAACGTACAAAAGAAAGTATCGGAGTGAACTAGAAATGTAGTCACGGTACCTCGTTCCCGGGTCCCTAGAAGAGACAAACTGTTCCTTCCTTTGACTCAGAGTTATTTATAATCACTGTATAAATTCCAAACGAAAAAACAACCGTTCTCTTCGTCTTAGTTTTTGATCAAGATCTAAAGACCCGAACATTAGTAAATATACCTTTCGTCAAAAATTTTTCTTCGTCTCTTTCCCACCGACTGGAGTTTAGATACTGGTATATTTTTGACGAGACTTTTTATGAAGGAAGACCGTCAGTTCGTCCTCGACTCGAGGTCGTCCTTTACATCCTCCTCTTGTCTGAGGAGAGAAAGGGAGACACGTATACGAAGGACACCAGGGTTTACGGTGGACCTTACTAAAGACAAGTACTCCTCTTAAGACTTTTCAGAATTCATGTTTAAAACATCCTCTTTTGGGTTTACGGACTTCGTTTTTATAGCAACATGATGAGGTTAACGAGTCTAATTTAGTTATACAGAGAATCGAAAGTTCCCGCTCTCTCTTTGTAGGTGAACCTTTTTGACTCTGACGAACCTTTTCATGTCCTTTTCGGTTTTTATTTACTTGTCATCGATAATAACTTAGGTCTTCAATATTGAAACCCCTCCCGTCCTGTACCTCCTCACCTCGTGCCAACCTTTAACGATATCCTTTAGTTTAACGACAGGGGAGTCAACCGTGACGTAAAAACGGGACCGATATAAAATGGAGCGAACTCCCGAAGTCACTGGAGTACGGGGAGCATGCTGGAAGGTTGGTTGTTTGTCATCACTTTATGATAGACAAAGATAACTTTTCCTTGCTTAGTATCGTTCCGACGTCCCGACTCACACCGGTGGTCGTCTTTCTTCAAAACGAGGTAAAAACACGTGTACTTCCCCTACTCCCTTACGCGGTAGGGTGGACGCTGTACTAATAGGGAGTGAGGACCCTCGTGTTCGGAGGTCCAGGTCAGAGAAGATGAGAAACTTTTCCTCTCGAAGGTAGGGTTACTCTTTACCCTGATAGTTTTCGGTCCAAAGTCGAAAAGTACGGGTATGAACTTGATCAACAAGGAAAAAGCGAGTAACTCCTTTGTAGATTAAGAAACCGTGGTTGTGATATGTCACAAAACCGTAATAGATGGTTGGTGCTTCCCGTCCTCTCAGAGTATTCGTTTGGCCACGATGTCTCTGGACCTACAAATGAGACGTCCTTTCTCTCACTGTGGAAGTCCGAAGGGACGTTCCGTTAACTAATTTCATTCCGACGACCGTCTTCCTCCGTCCCTATGTCTTGAAGGACTTGGTGTAGAGACGTCAAACATCGACATGTGAGATCTCTATTGCTTGAACTATACGGAATCCACAAGGATCAACTGTGTCACCATGTCTTAGACGGTTCCGTTCTCTATGTCCTCTACACCCAAACTAGGGACCCAGTCCTTCTAGGGGACCTCTTCCTTTACCGTTGGGTGAGGTCATAAGAACGGACCTCTTAGGGGACCTGTCTCCTCGGACCACCCGATGTCAGGTACCCCATCGTTTGTCAACCTTTACTGACTCGTGTGTTCGTTTTATCACTAAGGACTCCCGTAGTACGTTTTTAAAATCACTTTAAAAAGGATTTAATAGAATTTTTTATTTAATGTACTAGATATTAAAAATTCCTTCTTTTTATATTTATTACATAAAATTTGAGTGGGTTCAAAAGTTAACCGTGGGTAAATTATAACTTAAGTGACACCTGATTGTCTTTGTCTCACCTTAAAAAGAGAACGGGGATACACAGTAATAACATCCCTTCCTCTGTCGACTTGTACCTGTTTGCATCATCTTCTGATATTATACACGACACTAAATTTGTTAGAGCACCGTCATATCCTTTCTACTTGAAACATACCACTGTAGACACTGAGTAACCATCCTTCAATGTTAAATCAGACTTAGGACTTAAATAATCCAGTAAAGTCTTGGACTGGTTCTAACTTCCTTGACTTTCTTCTTTGGTCCGGGCACACTCCTTAACGTTTATCGACGTGTACTCCCACCTCCCTCCCTCTCTTCCAACTTTATATCCAACACCAGTATATTACCCCTCGAAATATACATCCGATTCATTAACCAGTAAATAAGGTTCATGATCCTTCACTGACAAAATGTCGTCCCCCTACCGTTATTGAGATCGTTAGTACATATCATAACTAGTCTCTCCCACTGGTAACGTCATGTATCGGTCTTTCAACTCTCCCAGTCGTGATGCAATCGTCACGTTTTCCTTTCCAGATACTCTCTCTATAAAACCTATACTAAGTCTAAAAATGTTCATGAACGTTAGGAAGTGTCTGGTGTGTCTATCCATATAGATAAAACTTTAAAAATGTCACTAAACTATGTGTTTTGTTTAACACAATCCTTACTTTGAAATAGGTTTCCTTCTCTTTTTGATATCATTGAATGATGATTTTATATTTTTTTTTTTAAAAAAAAATTGACGGGGTTTGAGACACACCAATCCTTATTGTCCTACACATATGTCACCTTTTTCAGAACTTAATTAATGTGTAATACTACGAAACCCGTTCAAAGAGTTAGAGACTCAGAGTCCTAAGTGTTTATACTCAGAACCCGTTTCATTAAAGTTCACAACGTTAAGTTATATAGGAAACATATATACTTTAACACAAAATTAATTTTTCTTATAAGATTTAATAAAAGGATCTTCATGTCTTAATTTTGTGCAAACCATTCCGTTAACGGGGATTACTACTGTCAAACTGCTATACACACAGATTGTAAATTCAGTGGGGAAACAGATATTGAGTTTGTACGTTCAAATGTGTGCAGATTCCCCTGACACTTTGCCTAGATCCTCAAAAATATAAAGTTGAAAATGACGAGTCAAAATACCATTCTATATAAAATACTTTTCGTAACGGGAAACCTAGTTATGATACAAATGTTGCAATTAGATTATTTATTACTTTTATTGGTAATTTGTTCCGTCGGTATAATTCATTAAATATTTATTGGTAAAATTTCGACATCGACTCATTAACTAATACTGTATTTGGTGAAAACCGGAAATTTTTTTATGAGACAGGGGATTTTTTCTGTCGTCAAGAGTATTTTGTACTTTATACAAACAAACAGTGTATAAATAATGTGTTTTTCAAACGTCTTTAAAATCCTATATTTGCTAATCTAGTAGTCCCGTAATAACTGAAAGAGACTATATGCTGGATAAACCCCGATTACATCATAGTCTGGAAAATCTTCTTAGGTTATATTATTTTTATTTTATCCACTGATCTTTTAAAGACGGAAAAATCTGTAAAAGACTAAGAATGTAGATCTTATTAGTATTATTGAATTTGTACATCTTCTCCAAGGTTAAACGTTATTTTCGGGTTGGTAATTTAAATAAAAAATTTACTGTAATGATATAATTTATAGTATCAGTTTAATTTTTACGTCGATCGGTAGGGTAGTCCATATTACTTAACACTTTGTCTTTTTATTCAGTTATATATACATATATATATAAATTTTAAAAAATGTTTAATACAATAAAAAGGGATGGGGAGACCAAAGAGATTCCTACAATAAATGATGATGTGACCAAAGTTTTAATTTTAGTGGATAAGATAGATTAAAAAATATATCCACGAGTTTGTCAGAGGTCCTACGTTTATTCACGTCGATAAAATAACATGTATGTTATGATTTATAGACCTTCGTAGACTCAATGATTGAATCATAAAGAAAAAAGTAGGTCCACGGACTCTATATCATTAGGGTCAAATTTTAACTGACGTAAATTTAAGTAATTATAGATGGAATGACTAACTCATGTTAGTAAGTCAAAGATCTCTGTCCACTACCATCATTATATTGAGTTAAGGTCCATAAATTTAGAAGCGACTATGTGAAAGACTGGACACTGAAAAGGGAGAAGTTAAACCGAGTATCTCGGTGGTAACGGCACCCGGGTCTCTACCTCACAGTTAATTCCGTTCTTTTGTTTCCACCGTTTAAGAGGAGAAATTAGAGTTCAATAGACCCAGTCGTTGAAGTCAAGTCAAGTCAAGCCAGCAAGTCAGCACAGGCTGAGAAACGCTGGGGTACTTAGCGTCGTGCGGTCCGGAGGGACAGGTAGTGGTTGAGGGCCTCAAGTGAGTCTGAGTACAGGTAGCTCAGGCACTACGGTAGGTCGGTGGAGTAGGAGCCAGCAGGGGAAGAGGAGGACGGGGGTTAGGGAGGGTCGTAGTCTCAGAAAAGGTTACTCAGTCGAGAAGCGGACTCCACCGGTTTCATGACCTCAAAGTCGAAGTCGTAGTAAGGAAGGTTTCTTTAGGGTCCCAACTAGAAGAAGTCTTATCTGACCAACCTAGAGGAACGTCAGGTTTCCTGAGAGTTCTCAGAAGAGGTTGTGGTGTCAAGTTTTCGTAGTTAAGAAACCGTGAGTCGGAAGAAGTGTCAGGTTGAGAGTGTAGGTATGTACTGATGACCTTTTTGGTATCGGAACTGATCTACCTGGAATCAGTCGTTTCATTACAGAGACGAAGACTTATATGATAGATCCAACCCGTATTGAAAAGAAGGTTTCTCATTCACAGAAAATTAAAGTACCGACGTCAGTGGTAGACGTCACTAAAACCTCGGGGGGTTTTATTTCAGACTGTGACAAAGGTGACAAAGGGGTAGATAAAGGGTACTTCACTACCCTGGTCTACGGTACTAGAAACAAAAGACTTACAACTCGAAATTCGGTTGAAAAAGTGAGAGGAGAAAGTGAAAGTAGTTCTCCGAAAACTCAAGGAGAAGTGAAAGACGGTATTCCCACCACAGTAGACGTATAGACTCCAATAACTATAAAGAGGACCGTTAGAACTAAGGTCGAACACAAAGAAGGTCAGGTCGTAAAGAGTACTACATGAGACGAATATTCAATTTATTCGTCCCACTGTTATATGTCGGAACTGCATGAGGAAAAGGATAAACCTTGGTCAGACAACAAGGTACAGGTCAAGATTGACAACGAAGGACCGGACGTATGTCTAAAGAGTTCTCCGTCCAATCCACCAGACCATAAGGATAGAGTCTTAAAAGGTGTCAAATAACACTAGGTGTATCAGTTTCCGAAACCGTATCAGTTATTTCGCCTTTATCCATAAAAAGACCTTGAGATAACGGAAAAGGTACTAGGTCACCTACAACCGTTAAACTAGAGACCAAGGAGACGGAAAAGATTTTGGTCGAACGTGTAGTCCTTCAAGTACCAAGTGCATAACGACTTCGGACCGAACCTCTTAAAACTCGTAATGAAATGATCGTACACTCTACGCACGTTAACACGTCATCAAACTCGTAAGAAACCGTAACGGGAAGAAACACTAACCTTACTTTTGACTGTAAAAGGTCAGGACACCGGTGACGACTCAAAAGGTTTAAACAACCGTATAACTCACGTCGAGAAAGTGTCGTAGTAGAAAGTCCTAAACTTTATCGAGTTGACCTTAAGGTAGTGGAGGTGATCTAAACAAGTATCACTACGAAAGATTCCGGGTGAACTGAAGTGTAAGGTCCTACAGACCGAAATCTACTTACTAGTGTGGTAGCACTAATAGGTCCAGCACTTCTAGAAAAAACATGTCAAGAAGACACGTAAGAACGGTAGAGAAGAATTATAGAAGACGAAGACAATACAGGTATGGTAAAGACAGGAAATAACTCGGGTAGAAACGTACTTTATAAGGGTCCCGGATCCAGACTATCTATCTCACGGACTACTTGATACCTTACTCCATGCACTGGAACATGTCCTCTGTCCCTAGTTCTGGTATGGGTACCTTTTCTTTACGTTTTTTCGCTTTACCACAGACTCCTTCGGAATGTTTATCGACACCCCTTTTTTTTTTTTCCTTTTTTATTTTTTTAAATTTTTTCCTTTTTTCTTCTTTGTTTGTTTGTTTTTATCGACACTTTTCTTCTCTTCGTTTTTCGGTTCCTCTTTTTCTTTCTATATTCGTAGACTTACGTTTCAAGGTTTCTTATCGTTCTTCTCTATTCTTTCGGAAGCAGTCGTTAGTCACGTTTCTTTATCTCTTTTTCTTGTCTTACCCTTTCTGATCTCTAGAGAAGTTCTTTTAATCTCTATGGTTCCCAGTCGTTCCTGGTCACATAGAAGGAGGGAGGGACATATTATATTCTATCGAAGACAAACCCCTTCCTCTCTTCTTATAAGGTATGTCTCAATTTTCTTCTGAAGGATGGAGGGGAGGGGTTATCGGTGTAGGTGGTGTCTACTTCAGATTTCCTTTCCTACTTTAACGTATCATAGAATGATTTAACTCCGTAGTCTTCGTATTCTCTTAGACACAGGGTGAAGGCTCTACCTCTGATTTCTCTATAATTCGACGTCTCGTTTCAGGGTGTACAACAGTGCCACAAAATCGAGGTCTTATTACAATGATTCTAGACTTACAAACGGACTCACGTACGAAAGATTCAGCGGAGTCAGTACAGACTGAGAAACACTAGGATACGTAGTGTCGATCGTTCCGAGGAGACAGGTACCTTAAGAGGTGAGTTCTTATGAACTCACCTAACGGTACGGGAGGAGGTCCCCTAGAAGGGTTAGGTCCCTAACTTGGGGTCATAGAATTTAGAGGACGTAACCGTCCACCCAAGAAATGGTGATCGTGGTGGATCCTTCGGGGACTTACAAACCCAGGGGAGGTTTAAATGTACTATTTTCAGATTGGGAGTTCCATTACCATAGGTCCTCAACCCTAGAAACCCTCCACTAGTTCAGTTCGAGGGAGTAAGGAAGGTAGTACACTCTCCTGTTGTTGTTCAGTTGTCAGACTCTACCCTTCTCCCAAGAGTAGTTTTGTGACGTCTTGTACGTCAGTGGAATCAGAACCTGAAGGTCGGAGATCTTGAAACTCTTTCTTCAAAGACAAATCGTCTGTAGGTCGAATACCATAAAACAATGTCATCGGACTTGTTTGATTCTGTCGGTAACACCGTCCAGATCCGTGTTCTGTTGGAGGGACTCAAAGGGGTCTAAGTCTCACTGTGTCCTTCCCGGAGACTTCACTGTCACGCATGGTCCTCGACGAAGTGAGAGTCGGTCAACAGTTGTCCCTAACCTTGTGCTGGTGCATAATTCAACCTGTGTAGTAACGGTTTCGTTCCCGGTCGAAATTTAGGTAACTTATCTCGATAAAGTACTAAATCTCCGTCTGTCGGGGGAGGATGAATACTGATTCATGATAGTCGTATTTAGAAGAATAAACGGATGACTTTGGAGTTTTTACATGGTAGTTGGGGTCCCAACTTTTTTAAACAAAATCTCGGTTCCATTAAATCTCTAGAGACTTTAAAAGTTTTAAAGGATCAGTATCAACCTATTTCGTAATTTGTTACGAACTCCCGAACTCAATCTATAATTTAAGGTAACATCTTATTTACTTTTACAAATATTTAAACGTACAGAAGACAAGAATGATACTTAAAGTATAAACGGTATTTTTACTTTATTGTCCCTTGTATAAGTCATAGTGTATTATCAAAATAAAAACGTAGCAATCATTCGTGTTTAGGTAGACACCAACCTTTTTTGTTCCACGAAAATCAAAACCCATGTTTCTAACCAATAAAATATATAAACAGTTAAACGAAGTAACCATTTGACACACTTATAAACCTCTCCTTGAACAAGTTTAATACCCAGGTTTTAAATAACAAGATACATTCTAAACTAGATCTCGTTTAATGGATTAAAGAGACTTTGATGTCTTTTTCCCTTATAGTTATAAGTGGAATGTACCAACTACAGTTCAATTTATTGTATATATATGTTCAAGAATTTTTAAGGAAAAAAAGTAGGAATATTGGACTTATTATTCTCTTTCATGGATCATGTCACGAAACGTTTACCAACTATCAACTGTTTATAACAACTTATTATACCTCGCTCTGTTTAGAAGGATCATATCACATTGATCTCCAAGAAGAAGGTAGACCAGAAGGGTGAAGGAAGAGAAATGCAGAAAACTATTAGTTGAGAATAGAAAAACGAATAGATTAATACAGTATCATCTGAAAGGGGAAATTCCGAAGTGACTTATACGACTGGAGAAGAATGAGGTGGATTCTGAAGGACTTTGTTTTAATTTACAATTTCACCCCGTAGTCAGGTGGATTGGATACAATACGTTAGGGGAAACTATTAGAGAATTAGATGAGGAGAAGATGAAAGTATATAAGACAAGGTCTTGTCAAGTAAATAACACGTACACCTTTATTATGTTACACCATGTTTCTTTGTATGTCATAGAATACAGTTCGTAAAATCTATTTACTGTTCTAAAGAGTAGAGTAGATTTTGACTGTTTTTCGGTTTTCATGTAGTACAAATTGAAACTTATTGTTTATACTAATGAAGTAACGATTACTTCGATTATTCAAATGAATATATTTATTACGAGGTCTCGAGATCAATTTTTTGTCAATACTGGATTACTCCCACACCACGACAAAAGACAGAGTCTTAATAAGATTTCGATTTCAAGTCACGTTTTGGTTTTCATTCTGAGTTGTTTATTAATTGTTTGTGTAATAAGTAACTAAATACTGTTGTTTATGCTAACGAGTACTTTAGATGACCTTTGAATATCAGAGTATCGTATTACGTCACCCTGGAGGAACTTGACACTCGATTTAGGAACGTTCAAAGGAAGTCGAGAAACAGGGACAGTCCTCAAAGTTGCGCATTGTAGGTTGTTGAATAAATTTTTGTCTCGTTTGTGAAAAAACACGTGAATAAGAAAGAAATATGTTCAACTCTTGTTCAGTGTCGGGAGAGGTCTTGTGTTTCATGAAAATTTTTCTTGATCGAAGTACTCATATCGAAGACAAAAGACTTTTATCTATAAAAACATTCCACGTATCAATATTACGTTTATACTCGTCGTTTGTGTTTTATCTTTACTATTATTTACAATATTAAATATAAGGGTCCGTTGAAAGTCAATACGTCGAATTTCACATAGAAAAAGTCCTTAATTATGTTTGTTTAGAAACCCGTTAGATACTTATAGTACCTCCAAAACAAAAATTTAGGAATAATATAAAGTTTACACTTTTGAGGGAGGAGGGAAACTCTAGAAAATTTATACAAAAGGAGATTATTTGGTGTTCTTGGGAAACAAGTAAAGGTAGAAGTTTTTTCCTGGAGTCCTCTCAGAAAATCTCCTTTAACCCATGTGTTAGTATTTTTGTCAAGACAGTCTTGTGTTTACAAATTTTTTATTATTAACAGATATATCCAGAGAGACTTTCTTGAAGGGTAAACCGGATAAACTTCCGATAATCCCTACTAACGGAAACGATAGACGATAGACATCTAAACCTGAAGTTGGGTAAAACGTTAGGTTAGTTTTAAGATACATCACGATACATAAATAACAAGTCGCAACCCCCTTCCCTCACAGTGAACATTCCCTCTCTACGGGACCACTCGTACACGACACAGGAAAAATACTGAATGAGAGTATCCTCAAGACAGCCCTGTTAAATCCCTCGACAGTTACGGTCGGGGTGAATCGACGAACCCCATGACAGAAAGTTTCGAAATGTTCCTGGAGTTTATAAAACGACAAAATGGTTCTTTTAATTTGAGCTTACCGACCAGGACAAAATTAAGTAACCGTCAAGAATCCTATTTCATCTGAGATTGTCGTAGTGATTAAAACCTATCATTCTAGAGATACAAGAAAAGATTACTGTTGACTAATTTTAGTCAGAGTGTAAGGGGAACGACTGGTGTAGATAGAGGGTGAGACCACTTTTGTAGGTAAGACACGAGTCATAAATTTCCTGTGTGATTGAAAACCCGGATGACTCGTTCATTTTAGGACGAGTGGTGGGTATGGGAACTTCGGTGTCTCATCCGAATTGGAAAATAGATCCTATTTTCCTAGAAAGTTTTTAAGTCATTACTAAAAGAATCTTACTAAAAGAAAAACCTTCACTTTTAGTCTGAATTTTTTTACCTCTTTAATAGAAGCATCTCCCTCTCCTACCGTTTGTTTAAAATTTCTGCACATTTCATCGTATACCGATACAAAGATTTGAACTGTCCTGTCAAACACCCATATTCCCCTTACTGTCCTGAGTAGTACAGACTGTCTCTCCTTACTAAGGTAAAAAGAAACTTAACAACACACACACACACATAAATTAAAACACTTGTACTTCTTAAATCAAGGGAATTATTGTCCTTTTCCACTGTGTAAAGTTAAACCTCGTTAGTAGTTATAAAACACAATAGTATGGGAGTAACGGATGGTAGTACGAAATACTTACCACCACGGAAGAATTTACAAACAACTTGTAAATTTGTGTTTCTTGATGTTTACAGGTTCAAAATTTCTGAAATTTACCATTTATAGTAAAATATTTAATAATAAATTGTATAAAAGAGTTTAGGTACTGTCATAAACTCTATGACATGTACAAAAGGAACGACTATTAAAGGTTTAAATTAGAGGTTACTTGATCTTACTCAGATCAAAGACATCTACAAGGAATAACTATGTATTTATAAATTGATATAAAAAATAAGACCACACAAGTTGACACTACCCCTCATTAAGTTCGTACTACATTCCTTGTATAATTACGATCTTCGATCTTCGACTCGTATTCTTATGTTCTCGTATCCCGGTAAGGGATAGAAATATACGTATGTAAACCTGGGAAGTGGCTAGAGGGACCGGAATAGATGACGGGTGTAGGTTCGTTTAAGGTTGAACTGCTACAACGGAAACTTATACAAATCTCATAGATTCCTTTTATAATAGTTTAAGACCCCAAACGTAAGGATATTGAGTGACTATCACAGATCAAACCCATTAAACCGAGAGACACCTTTGGTAAAGATCGAAGGTCCATTTAACCAGTGACCAACTCTCAGAATAAAGAGATGTTGTCCCGAACTGATATTATTCGGTCTTCCGACCTTCAGAATAGAAACTTTTAAGAAAAGAAAAGTATTTTAAAGTAAAATATTGTATAAACGACTTAGTACTCAATGTGTGGTTACCTGTATTTTCGTTTCTCATTTCCGTTTGTCGAACGATAATTACTTCTATATGAGTGATTGTATTTTTAACTTAACTTCTCTCAAACCTGTAACATGGAATCTTGTTTATCCACGGAGTTCCTTAGGACCGTTTTAGAGACTGGAGAGGGTTAACAGTCTGATCCCGTTCTACACCTACAAGATGAGTTGTGTAAGTAGACCGAGAAGGTTTCCTGGAGGTCTTAGTCGTATTGATTATATCGTATATTGTAAAAAAGGGTATTAAAAAAACAGACGAACGTAAAGAGTAAAGTTAGTTACTACTATATAATCAATCAATAATGATATATTATTTACTAGAGATATTAGTCACAACTTTCGTTATTATTCGTAACTGAAGAGAGTCAAAGAAACTCAATCCTTATACTTTCGTCACACAGACTCCAACATCAGTTCTATAACCGATGACTTTATATGTCCGTACTTTTAAGTGTACTTTCAGGACCCTCTTACATGTGACAGGACGATTGGTATCAATGGAGTGTTTTATCTCTTTGATTTCCTCCCTCAGAATCTTCTTTAAAGTAAGAATGAGGTATATAAGAACATAGTAAAATCGAAAAAGAGATTATTTACATAAACACAAATTAAGATCTTAATTTGTTATTCTTCTTTTTTCTACAGTCGAGTAGAGTTGACTTCCGAAGTCTCCAAGGGTCCACCGAGTGAGTGTGACGATCGTTTAATCAGGACCGACAAACGCCCTCTCGAGGTAAGGAGAAGGGTATGTTGACAGGATCCCGACGAACTCATAATTACTATACCCCCGACCGAAGGAGATCTCGTTTCTAACAGTCCTCACTCGATACTAGGAACACTGAAACGTACCCTCCGGTATATGGTAGTGAAGACGGTGTCACATAACCAATCTTTCCTCAGGGATCCAGACCAAGTTCCTTTCCCGTTAATCCAAGGTGAAGAAGTCCCCTCCCATAGCTTTTAAACGTCTATACAAAGTTACTTCTTTCCGTTTAAAGTCGTTCAGAACGATTAATGTGGATGACTTTTCGAAGACGTGTCGAGGGGAATAAGAAGGGAAAAGAAACAGGATGAAGTCCGGGAGTTATATAGAGGGAAGATTTAACCAGAAGACAGACGAAAGAATTTACAGAGGTGTTACGTTGGTCTCGTTAGAACGACTTTAGACTGGTTCAGTGACAAAGAAGTTTGAGTATCAGACAAGAGGTACTGTCTTACTTATTTTGTGTTCGTGGAATTGGATTGTGATTGTGAAAAAGTACTAAGGATCTGAATTGTGAGAAAAAAAAAAGACGACATTCCAAATATAAGATAATATAACTTAAAAATTTTTAAGGAACTTATATAGCACCATGTAGTCTACAATAGAAGGAGAAATATAGTCTCCAGTCTTGAAAAAGATCTCTCCGGGTCTATCATTCGTAGAAACCGAGACGTCCCTTATGTTACGACTCTTTTGATTTAAGACGACACTGTTACACTGTGCTGATACGAGTTTATTTTGATAGAAATATTTTTATCCATCACCTGGTCTACGTCGGGGACCCGGTGTCAAACGACTGGAACATGATAATGATATGACAAGAGGAGAACCTATTGTACGAGTTTGAAAAAAGAGGTCCATTGTGAACACACTAACTAGGAAACTCTTAGGAAAATCCATGACAGAGGAGATACTTAAGACAGTGCACGAAGATTCAACCTTATTCTTGGAAACAAGACACTAGGGTACCGCTGGATATTTATCACAATACCGAAAGAGGGTATTTAGACTTTAACGGTTGAAGGACTTTTGGAGGTAACTTGACCGTCCAGAGAAAGTAAAAGTTTTAGGGGAACGGGTTGTATCAAGGACCGATCATACAACTTGATTTAACTTGGTCAATTCCTGATTACGTGTCTTCTGAATCTTTTTAAATTATATCTTACCCTAACACGTTGTCTTATTGACAGGAGAAAAATTAAAATAGACAATAGACGAGAAAAATAAAAAACAATTGATACCAGACGACTAAAAGGTAAAACAATAGATAGATAGATAGATATATTTATCTATCTAGCTCTCTCTTTCTCTCTCTATGTGTGTATGTGTGTTTTCGTTACCCCAGACTCCCATCTAGATCTCAACGACTTACATACTTTATAAAGAATGGACACTAAAAGACGATATTTTCTTGTAGGGAAGTCCCTTGTACTAGTTATGGTTATTCCAAGTTGTAACAGACAAGTAAACTTAATATACACCTTAACAACATACACATGTATTTACGTACGTGGGTTTCCCTTTAAGAGTAAGTCCTCCGAAATCACTACGTTTGCTAGGATACTAAGATCTCCTTGGTGTTCACTAGTATAAGGTCTCCGTCCCGTCTCTTAGTGACTTAATACTGAGTAGATCGTCATACTTAGACAATGTCGTTTTGAATTTGAGTATAAAGTTTATACTACTCCCTTACTTTTTTCGATACGTATCCTTCTTAACCTCATGAATCTTTACTGAGAACCCATGTGTTACGATTTACTAACATCCCGAAATTCGTTGAACGGACTTATTTGAGTGGGACCTAACAGAGTACAAATTTTACTACACTAACCTACTGATAAGTATGGAAATTATATAAACAAGAAAAACAGGTTTAAGAAGACATTTTAAAAATTAACCTCGTATTAACGAAATGTTACAAAATAACCAAAGACGGTATGTAATTACACTTAGTCGACATTCACGTGTATATAGGTAAGGCAGACCTCGGAGGGAGGGAGGTGACGGGGTAGAGTCGGGAGATCCAGTAATGTCTCGTGCTCTGACTCGAGAGACACGATATGTCGCCGAAGGGTAATCGATAGATAAAGTATTTGCCATCACATATATACAGTCACGATGAGAGAGTTAAGAAGGATGGAAGAGAAAGGGGACGACACAGATGTTCAGGTAAGAGATGTAGACACAGAGATAAGGACAGGACTTTTATCCAAGTGGTCCTAGTAAAAGGATGTAAGGTGTATATACGTAATTATTCGTGATAAAAAAAGAGAAAGACTGAATGAAGTGAGACATATTATCCGAGATCCAAGTAGACGGAGTCAAGTTGACTTTCTGAAGAAGGAAAAGACACCGACTCATTATAAGGTAACATATACGCATGGTGTTGAAGAAATAGGTAAGTAAACAACTACCTATCGATCCAACGGAGTACAGGACCGATAACATTTATCACGACGTTATTTGTGACCCAATGTATACAGGAAAACTTAATATACGGGACATTACATAATCAAGAATTGACCACACGTAAATGTACATACAACGATTTAAAAATAGTTATACATACAAGGACAATAGATCATAACGTATTGATTGGTGGGATTTTGTAGTATCGGATTTTTGACTGGTATATATAGACCGAGTCATTACACGTGAAACCTGTCCTAAGTCACCCTTGTCGAAACGAGTCGAGGTGAGACAATAGTCACCCCTATCGGGTTTCTGACCTGAGTCAGTAGTAGTCCTCCGAGAGGATGAATGACGAGTTTATCACTCACAAGAGTCAATCAACCCTGTCGAGTTCGTAGATTCCGACACCGGTCTATGAATGGTCACCAGAAAGGTGCACTGATCAATTGAAGGATTGTTGTACCGACGACTCAAGGTTCCATTTCGTAAGGTTGTCACCTCCGTAGTCCACCTTTGAGAAAGTGGTAAACTTTGGATAACAGTCTTCTGTACGTCGTAATAAAAGTAAACGTAAGACAAGTAGTTTTGTCAGTTTTTCTAAAAGGGTTAAAGTTCTCCTCCCATTTATCCAAAATAGAGAAATATTTCGTTACCCGTGAAAAGACCTACTTTTGTGTCCTGTTCTTTATGAGAACCTCAGTAAACATATATGTTAGATAATATTATCTTTCGGTAAGATGATATCAACTTGTATTGTAATGTCATTCTAAACTCTCTCTCTAGCTTACACCTCGAATCACCCAAAAATTGTTTTGTTAATCCTAAGTTAGACGAACATATGTCTTTATTCGTATCGTATTGAGATCATTTAGTGTTTCTTTTTTTTTTAGAATACAACCTATATTATCCATTCTTACAACAGGAAACTGACAAATTTCCTTGTACCGGTCCCGTCATTATCAACATGAGGTTCTCACTATAGTCACTGTATAGTGTCTCTTTTCACCTTCTCACAAGAACCGTCTTTGAGGATAGGAGGACAAGGTTATAGGTAAAAAGAAAAAAAGGATAATCTCTTAGAGTCTAAAGATCGTCGTGTATACTGACTTACCTTATTTCTGAGATAAATGTTCGGAGATAACATCGATTGACACCGGTACACTATTGCACGACCACTTCGTAGGATACGTGTAGACCCTTCACAAAGATTTCCTCCCCATGAGTAGAGGGAACACGGGAACTGTAGAAGGACTACTGACCTTACAATATCGACGGAGGACTTCTCAGTACAATCTTGTTCTTCGTTTTGACACCCACCTAGTGACTACTAAAAGTTCAGTAACAAGGTTGTTACCTGACATGGGAGAGAGGGTCTTAAATACATTCCTTTTATCTTTGCCTACAGAATGATTAAGTGACAATAAAGTTTAATCCAGTATAAGTTGACTTGATTACACATGACATGACTACTGACGTAAAATTAATAACGGTAAAAAAAACGTAACAGAACGTACGGTAGTTGTAAACGACTATGATTCAGGGACTCTCTACATTTTAGATCCGATATGTTAGTGGTAAAGAGGATGACAACGTAAATATCAGAAACTAACTGGATGTGTGTGAAGTTTTGTCTTACGCAAAACATCAAAAACCAATCTAACAAACTCGACACGTGTATGTTAAAATCAGAGGAGTATACATTTAGTCCGAAGGGGTCACCGAGTCACCATTTCTTAGGTGGCCGTTACGTCCTCTGTACCTAAACTAGGGACCCAGTCCTTCTAGGGGACCTCTTCCCGTACCTTTGAGTGAGGTCATAGGAACGGACCCTTTAAGGTTCCTGTCTCCTCGAAACACCCGATGTCAAGTGCCCCAACGTTTCCAAGTCTATACTGACTTCTCTGACCCGTACGTGCGTGTGTATATATTTCGTCTTTATCAGATGAAGTTTTATAAAACTCCTCTCAGTACACTCTCTACACTTTTTGTGAAACGTGTTAACAGGGTTTTCTTCTTTTTAAGAACAAACACACACACACACTACCACCAGTATCGATAACACCAACACTAAGTATCGATTATAAGTCAACATTAAACAAGACTAGTGTACGACGTTTGTAACTTCTTGGTATACCATAGTATTTTCCTCTTCACTACCGACGAAAGTCTTTACAAGTATACAAGAGAAATAGCATGAGTGAAGAACATAAAGATGTCCACTCCACGAGAGTGATGACGATGTCCGTGGATACAGACATGGTACCGAGTCTCCTGGCGTGTGAGTACGGGCGTGACTGACCAAGTCTTTATCCGTGTACGTACACTTGACCCACCAGATTAGTTTTGTGACTGGTCCCCAAACACACCCCGGCCCCCGTCTCCCTCTCTCCCCTCCTTTTCCGTACCACTTTTAGTGCCATTACTACACGCTCATTAGTCGGAGGGTTCGGTAATAGATGGGGTAGTCGTCGTCCTTTCTGGTGTTGGTATACCTCTCTTTTTAGTTTCCACACTTTTACACTCTCTCTGTGAGGACTATGCATGGTTTAGTCATCAAAGTCTATAACACATACGACCGAAGTGAGGACTGAAAGGGTTAATGGACTCAGTTTTGATGAAAAGATAAAACGAGTTTGTCGAACGTAACTCATAAACTGACAACTTCTTTACTCAGGATCTATAGTTATGTCTTAATTTAATCTACTTGTCTAGATAGTCCCATACAATCCTTTTAGAGTATAAACTTCTCGTTTGACTCAACCTCTATAACCCTAATATTGGTACACACGTACACAGACTTCTTACACACACACACTCCCAGACAGTATGTTTGTCATATTTGGGTGGATTATGTTTGTTACGAGAGAAAAGGTCAAAACTAAAAGTATAAAATGGTATAAAAGATTATAAGTAACTAGATGGATACACTCGGGAGTTGTACTCTTTGTGCGTAAAATTGAGGTCAGTTAGTTAAATAGGTTTTCGGACTACACACAATATTTATCGTCAGACGTTCCGATCATTCCCGATCGATACATGGTACGTCTAAACTCTTCCACGTATGCCAAAGGACGTTCGCAATTGCGTCGTTCGTGCACCGAACCGAAACTTCTAGTTTCAGTCAGAATAGAAAACTAAAATTAGGAAATAAAAGAGGTATTTCGTATTAAAATTTTTAATTCTTTGATAAAATCAAAACTTTGGAATTTTATACAAGTTTTAACAAAGTATATATAGTCAGTCGGAAAAGGGAGTGACTAAACCTATAATTACTGCCTCCCGTCTGTCTCGAAAACAGTTTTGTCAGACAAAATCTATTCTTCTCTCGTTTATAATTGAAGTTTCTGAAAAGATATTTTTAACACATTTACTTTTAGGTTCATAGTCTTATAAACAGTTATAATAAAATTACATCGACTGAGATTTCCCCTTGTTCAAAACGTACGTATACCGAAACGAGAAAGTCTCTGGAAGTATTCGTACTCACACAGAGATGCATGTACACACACATATATATACGTAGATATATATATTAGTATTTTATATACGAATAAAGGAAATTATTTGAATTGATACCAAGATATTTTGTTCATTTTATAAGGTAATAAGGATTTTATTCATTTAGTACTGGAATTGTATATGGACCTACCTACTGACTATATACTTTGAAGACTTTATAAGTCAGATTAGGTCTCTCAATTGGTCAGACCGTTGTCATATAAGTCTAATCAGTATATCTTAGATTTTAGAGACAATTCTAACAATATTCCATTGGTTATGGTTTTAGTCTAACTAATGTAAGAGACGTCGGTTTCTACCTCTTCGAGATATATCAGTCGTTTTTGTTCTGGTCCTCGACTGACACCGAGTCTAGTACTTGACGAGTAACGGTTTAAGTCTGAATGTAACTTCTTTCATCCCTTTTGTTGATCTTGTAAGTCCATACTGGATTTAGTTTAGGGAATGTTAATATGTCACCTTCACTGTTTATCTAAGTTCCCTAATCTAAACTATGTGTCTCACGGACCTCTTGTTACTTGCCTCCAAGTCCTGTTACATCTCCTCCGTCCCTAGTTCTGGTAGGGGTTCCTTTTCTTTACGTTTTTCCTTTTACAGACAGACTCCTCCGGAATGTTTATCGACACGTTTCTTCTCTTCGATTTCCGTTTCTTTTTTCTTTTTATATGAGTAAACTTACGTCTCAAGATTTGTTATCGTTCCTCTTTATTCTTTCGGAAGGAACCGTTAGTAACGTTTCTTTATCTCCTTTTGTTATCTTACCCTTTCTGATCTCTAGAGAAGTTCTTGTAATCTCTGTGGTTCCCTTGTAAAGTACGTTTCTACCTGTGTTATTTCCTGTCTTTAACATACCTGGATTGTCTTCGTCTTCTACGATTCTTTCCACCGTTCTTATGTGTCTTCTTGATATGTCTTTTCTAGAAGTACTGGTTCTATTAGTGCTACCACACGAGTGAGTGGATTTCGGTCTGTAGACCTTACACTTCAGTTCACCCGAAATCCTTCGTAGTGATACTTGTTTCGATCGACTCCTCTACCTTAAGGTCAACTCGAGAAAGTTTAGGATTTTCTAGTACGACTCTTTCACGACGTAAGTTATACGGTCGTTTAAACCTTTTGAGCCGTCACCGGTGCCCTGACCTTTTCCAGTCAAATGTAAGGTTAGGGTTTCTTTCCGTTACGGTTTTTTACGAGTTTGATGACGTGTCAACGTGAGTAGAGTGTACGATCGTTCAAGTCAAATCAAGTCATCGTGTCAGCACATGCTGAGAAACGCTGGGGTACTTGGTGTCGTGCTGTCCGGAGGGACAAGTAGTGGTTGAAGTCTCAGGTGGGTTTGGGTACAGGTAACTCAGCCACTACCATAGGTTGGTAGAGTAGGAGCCAGTAGGGGAAGAAGAGGACGGGAGTTAGAAAGGGTCGTAATCCCAGAAAAGGTTACTCAGTCGAGAAACGTAGTCCACCGGTTTCATAACCTCAAAGTCGAAATTGTAGTCAAGAAGGTTACTTGTGGGTCCTGACTAGAAATTCTACCTGACCAACCTAGAGGAACGTCAGGTTACCTGAGAGTCCTCTGTAGAGGTTGTGGTGTCAAGTTTCCGTAGTTAAGGAGACGCAAGTCGAAAGAAGTATTAGGTTGAGAGTGTAGGTATGTACTAGTGACCTTTTTGGTATCGGAACTGATCTGTCTGTAAACAACCGTTTCATTACAGAGACGAAAACTTATACGCCAGATCCAACCAGTATTGAAAGGAAGGTTCCTCATTCGTAGAAAATTAAAGCACCGACGTTAGTGGTAGATGTCACTAAACACTTGGGTCTTTTTATTTCAGTCGGTGACAAAGGTGACAAAGCTTGTAGATAAAAGGTACTTCACCACCCTGGTCTACGGTACTAGAATCAAAAGACTTACAACTCGAAATTCGGTTGAAAAAGTGAGAGGAGAAAGTGAAAGTAGTTCTCCGAGAAATCAAGAAGATGTGAAAGATGTTATTCCCATTACAGTAGACGTATAAACTCCAATAACTATAAAGAGGACCGTTAGAACTAAGGTCGAAGACCAAGTACGTCGGGTCTCAAAGGGTACTATATGAGACGTATCTTCAATTTATTCATCCCACTGTTATATATCTGAAATGTATGAGAAAAAGGAAAAACCTTGGTCAGACAACAAAGTACAGGTCAGGATTGACAACGAAGGACTGGACGTATGTCTAAAGAGTCCTCCGTCCAGTCCACCAGACCATAAGGGTAAAGAAAATCTTAAAAGGTGTCAAATAACACTAAGTGTGTCTCTTTTTGAAACCGTATCAGTTATTTCGTCTTCATCTACAAAAAGACCTTCAGACAACGAAAAACTTACTAGGTCGTCTACAACTGTTAAACTAGAGACCGAGGAGACGGAAAAGATTTTGGTCAAATTTACAGACCTTCAAGTACCAGTACATAACGACTTCGTACCGAACCTCTTAAAACTCGTAATGAAATGATCGTACACTCTACAACGTTAACACACCATCAAACCCGTAAGAAACGTAATGCAAAGAAAACCTAACCTTACTTTTGACCGGAAAAAGTCAGGACACCAGTGACGACTCAAAAGGTTTAAACGACAGAAGGTTTAAAGAGGTTCCGTTTGGTAAGTTATAGTGTCATTAGGTTCAGATACGGGGTTGGTCATTACGATTTCTTCGACTTCAACTTGTGAAAACACTTCTGGATGTTCTGAAAGATCTCGATTGTGGGGGTTTTAAACAGGAAAAGTAATATCCCCTGACCTTACCTTTTCATCCTTCAGTTCTTTGTGAACCTCATTGTTCGTTTAAACTGGAACCTCATGTCTTACTTCGTCCCGTTTCCGATTATCTCAAAACGGATCTGTTGCGTGACCAGTATCGTTTTGGGAGAAGGTTTCTATGTTCTCTTCTGAGATGTGTACCTGTAGTAGTGTACCAGTTATGTCTTTAGTCCAACTAATATAAGAAACGTCGGTTTCTACCTCTTCGAGATATGTCAGTCGTTTTTGTTCCGGTTCTCGACTGACATCGAGTCTAGTACTTGAGGAATAACGGTTTAAGTCTAACTTTAACTTCTTTCAACCCTTTTGGTGATCTTGTAAATCATACTGGATTTAGTTTAGGGATACTGATGTGTCACCTTTACTATTCATCTAAATTCCCTGATCCAGACTATCTCACGGACTACTTGATACCTACCTCCAAGCACTGTAAAATGCCCTCTGTCCTAAGTTCTGGTAGGGGTTCTTTTTCTCTACGTTTGTTCGTTTTACCGACAGACTCCTCCGAAAGGTTTATCGACACTTTCCTTCTGTTCACTTTTGGTTTTCTTTTTTCCTTTCTATAAGGGTAAACTTACGTCTCAAGGTTTCTTATCGTTCCTACCTATTTTTTCGGAAGGAGTCACTAGTTACATTTCTTTATCTCCTTTGTTATCTTACCCTTTTTAATCTCTATGGTTCCCTTATAAAATACGTTTCTACCCGAGTTATATCCTGTCTTTAAGACATCGCTGGATTGTCTTCGTCTTCTATAATTCTTCTCCACCGTTCTTATGTGTCTTGACATGTTTTTTCTGGAAGTGCTGGATCTATTAGTACCACCACACGAGTGAGTGGATCTCGGTCTGTAGAACCTTACACTTCAATTCACCTGGTATCCTTCATAGTGACGTTTGTTTCAATCACCTCCACTATATTAAGGTCAACTCGATAAAGTTTAGGACTTTCTACTACGACACTTTTACGACATGAGTTATACGGTCGTTTAAAGTTCCTCATTCACAGAAAATTAAAGTATCGACGTTAGTGGTAGACGTATCTAAAACCTCGGGTCTTTTTATTTCAGTCGGTGATAAAGGTGACAAAGAGGTAGATAAACGGTACTTCACTACCCTGGTCTACGGTACTAGAATCAAAAGACTTAAAAAAACAAAAGAATCAAAAAACTCGAAATTCGGTTGAAAAAGTGAGAGGAGAAAGTGAAAGTAGTTCTCCGAGAAATCAAGAAGAAGTGAAAGACGGTATTGTCGCCACAGTAGACGTATCGACTCCAATAACTAGAAAGAGGGTCGTTAGAACTAAGGTCTAACACGAAGGAGGTCGGGTCTCAAAGAGTACTACATGAGACGTATATTCAATTTATTCGTCCCTCGGTCATATGTCGAAACTGCATGAAGAAGTGGATAAACCTTGGTCAGACAACAAAATACAGATCGTTTCATTACGAGTTTTAAGAGGTTCGGTCCGAAGTTGTCATACACTTGACACTTTAAGGTCTACAAGTTCGACCTAAATCTTTTTCGTCTCCTTGGTCTCTAGTTTAACGGTTGTAGACGACCTAGTAACTTTGTCGTTCTGAAAAAGTACTTTTTGTAAGTCTTTATGTAGGTGAAGACGAAGTAACTGATACGGTTTCGGAAACTGACACACCTGGTGTCATTTCACACATTTAAGAATATCTCTATCCTTATGACCTATGGACTGGACGGAGGACTCTTTAGACACACGTACAGTTCTTCGTTTTAAATCTTGACCTATACCTTGGTGTCTGACCAAGGTTTATTCCCTTTTACATGCAGTTCAGACATATCACAGTGGGACGAAAGGGTAAGATAACAAAAGGAGATAAAGAAACGTAACTAGTGACTACTTCATCAGTACATACATACACCCTTGACCTGATATTTCTTTCTACTCACGGCTTCTAAACTAGGAAAACTTGACACCACAACCTCTTCTGAGAACCTTCAGAGAACCTGACGTTCATCTAGGTTGGTTAAGTAGGATTTCCTTTAGTCAGGACTTACAAGTAACCTTCCTGATTACGACTTCGACTTTGAGGTTATGGAACCGGTGGACTACGTTTATTTACTGAGTAAACTTTTCTGGGACTACGACCCTTTCTAACTTCCGTCTTCCTCTTCCCCTGCTCTCTCCTACTCTACCAACATACCGTAGTGGCTGAGTTACCTGTAATCGAACTCATATGAGATCCTCAACCACTATCTGTCCCTCCGGACTGTACGACGTCAGGTACCCCAGTTGTTCTCAGTCTGTACTGGCTCGTTGACTTGACTTGACTTGACTTGACTTCCATTGGTAAGTCTACTACTAGTCAAGTCAAGTCAAGTCAGTGAGTCAGTACAGGATGAGAAACGGTGGGGTACTTAGCGTCGTGCGGTCCGGAGGGACAGGTAGTAGTAGAGGGCCTCAAGTGAGTCTGAGTGCAGGTAGCTCAGTCACTACGGTAGGTCTGTAGAGTAGGAACCAACAGGGGAAGAGAAGGACGGGGGTTAGGGAGGGTCGTAGTCTCAGAAAAGGTTACTCAGTTTGAAGTGGACTCCACCGGTTTCATGACCTCGAAGTCGAAATCGTAGTAAGGAAGGTTTCTTTAGGGTCCCGACTAGAGGAAGTCTTACCTGACCAACCTAGAGGAACGTCAGGTTCCCTGAGAGTTCTCAGAAGAGGTTGTGGTGTCAAGTTTACGTAGTTAAGAAGTCGCGAGTCGGAAGAAGTGTCAGGTTGAGAGTGTAGGTATGTACTGATGACCTTTTTGGTATCGGAACTGATCTACCTGGAATCAGTCGTTTCATTACAGAGACGAAAAGTTACATGATAGATCCTACCAGTATTGAAAAGAAGGTTCCTCATTCGTAGAAAATTAAAGTACCGACGTCAGTGGTAGACGTCACTAAAACCTCGGGTTTTTCTATCAGACCGTGACAAAGGTGACAAAGGGGTAGATAAAGTGTACTTCACTACCCTTGTCTACGGTACTAGAAACAAAAGACTTACAACTCGAAATTCGGTGGAAAAAGTGAGAGGAGAAAGTGAAAGTAGCTCTCTGAAAACTCAAGGAGAAGTGAAAGACGGTATTCCCACCACAGTAGACGTATAGACTCCAATAACTATAAAGAGGGCCGTTAGAACTAGGATCGAACACAAAGAAAGTCAGGTCGCAAAGAGTACTACGTATATGTCAATTTATTCGTTCCACTGTTATATGTCGGAACTGCATGAGGAAAAGGATAAACCTTGGTCAGACAACAAGGTACAGGTCAAAATTGACAACGAAGGACCGGACGTATGTCTAAAGAGTTCTCCGTCCAATCCACCAGACCATAAGGGCAGAGAAAGTATTAAAAGGTGTCAAATAACACTAGGTGTGTCAGTTTCCGAAACCGTATCAGTTATTTCGTCTTTATCTACAAAAAGACCTTGAGAGAACGAACAAAGTACTAGGTTACCTACAACCGTTAAACTAGAGACCAAGGAGACGGAAAAGATTTCGGTCGAACTTGTAGCCCCTAAAGTGCCAAGTGTATAACGACTTCGGACCGAACCTCTTAAAACTCGTAATGATACGATCGCACACTCTGCTCACGTTAACACGCCATCAAACTCGTAAGAAACCGTAATGGAAAGAAACCCTAACCTTACTTTTGACTGGAAAAGGTCAGGACACCGGTGACGACTCAAAAGGTTTAAACGACCGTATAACTCACGTCGTGAAGTGTCGTAGTAGAAAGTCCTAAACTTTGTCGAGGTGACTTAAGGTAGTGGAGGTGATCGAAACAAGTATCACTATGAAAGATTCCGGGTGAACTGAAGTGTAAGGTTTTACAGACCGAGATCTAATCACTACTGTAGCAGTACTAATAGACCAAGCACTTCTAGAATAAACATGTCAAGAAGACACATAAGAACGGTGGAGAAGAATTATAGAAGACGAAGACAATCCAGGTCTGGTAAAGACAGGAAATAGCTCGGGTAGAAACGTACTTTACAAGGGAACCATAGAGATTAAAAGAATTTCCTTAGAGATCGGAAAGGGTAAGACAACAAAAGGAGATAAAGAAACGTAATTAGCGACTTCTTCCGAAAGAATAGAGAAAAACGATAAGAGACCCTGAGACGAAAATCTACGAATATAGAAAGGAAAAGAGGAAACGAAAAGTGGAGAGAAGAAAAGTGTCGATAAACATTCCGGAGGAGTCTGTCGGTAAAACGAAAAAACGTAAAGAAAAGGTACCCCTACCAGAACTAGGGACAGAGGACATGTTACAGTACTTGGAGGTAGGTAACAAGTAGTCCGTGAGATAGACAGTCTGGATCCGGGAATTTAGATAAAGAGTGAAGGTGAGATATTAGTATTCCCTAAACTAAATCCAGTATGGACTTACCAGATCGTCAAAAGGGATAAAAGAAGTTAAACTCAGACTTAAACCATTATTCCTCAAGTACTAGACTCGGTGTCAGTCGAGGACCAGAACAAAAACAACTGACATATCTCGAAGAGGTAGAAACCGACGTTTCTTATATTAGTTGGACTAAAGTCACAACTGGTAGACCACTACAGGTACACCTCTCAGAAGAGAACACAACAACCTTCTCCCACAAACGATACTGGTCACGTAAAAGAAACGTTTTGAGATAAACAGAAACGGGACGAAGTAAGACGTAAGGTTCCGGTTTAAACGGGCAATAAGGTCCACAAAGAACTGAAGGATGAAAACGTAAGGTCAGGGGATATTACTTTTCCTGTAGAAAAAACCCACAATCAAGATTTTCCAGAACATCCAGAAGTATTTTAGCAAGTTGAAGTCAAAGAAGTCGTAATGACAAACCCCGTATCTGAACCTATTGAGACTATAACTTACCAAACGGAACCTTTACTTGTCTCTAGTAAGACAGTAAAAACTCTGACGTAGCTTCATGACGTAAAACCTGAGAAAACAACTGGTACTACCGATGAGGTAAAGAAGACTCCCTAAGGACGGGCGTCATCATCTATATTACCAGTAGACTCAATTTAAGTGGGTAAGATCAGGTAATATCAAGCGACTAAGGATCTTACAACTGCAAGTAAGAACGGTAGAGAACAAACTGGTGAACGTTAAACGGAACTAAGTACCTGGACTGTAAGGTCCAAGGATACATTATAACGAGAAATGTCGTAGTTTAGAACGAAGATAATGGTCAGTGTAGGTGTTGACCCATAACAAAAACGAAACCGAGGTAGGGAAGTAAGAAAGACCTCAATAAAGAGGTGACTAGAGGTCATCGTATAACCCGTGGATGACTGGACCCCTCGAGGAGAAAGCCATAGGATAGTATAACGGAAAAGTATGACAAGTACCCCAAGAGTTCCGTTCTTATGACTTCACCGAACGGTAAGGGAAGAGGTCACCTGGTGTAAGACAGTCTGGAGAGGTGGGACTAGGTGGGCAGAACCCAAAGGGGCGTCCGTACCGAACCAAAGTAACTCAATCTGGTCCGACACCAGGATCACACTAATCTAACTGATCAAAAGACACTCATACAAAAGTCACACAGACGTCACTGGTTAAAAGGATCAACAGGTGTCACTCTACGTCGGTACTTAAGAGTAATAGACAGTAAGTAAGAAGAAAGGGGAAAAAGGGGAGAAAAGAGTAAGAAAGGAGGGAAGAGGTAAAGGATAGAGTGAGAGAGTTTAAGACGTGTAAAAGGAATAGACCGAGTAGTAAAAGAGGGTAAAATATGTCGGACTTCCGTGACTCAAGATTCGTTGACTTACTCGAGACCTATGGAACACCTTATGAACATTGACTATTACTACGTTTTGGGAGAAGTACTTTCGCGGAGACGTAAAGGTTCTCAACCAAAGGGTAGGAGGAAGAGAGGTGTAAGAGTAAAGGACCCTGAAGGGAGGGTTGAGACAATGTGTTGTCTGCGAGTAAAGACGAGGGACCCCTCTAGATCTCGAATCTCGTCTTTATTATCGAGGAGGAGTGTGTGTATGTGTGTGTGTGTGTGTGTGTGTGTTTCTATTTGACATTATTTCACGTCCTCCAATAAATCGTTTTTGGAATTAACAAAGACACGGAATTAACAATACATTTTTTGTTTACCAAAGACAGAATTAATTCCGATATTTATACACCTTCGCATATATTCGGTCCCAAAGACCAAACTTTACGTTTTGTACACAGTCACATTGTGCACCCACTATATTTATATTCATGGTTTTTCTTGTAAAATCCTTCAAGAATTAATAAAAAGGGAGTGGTACTAGTAATTCTAAAGTTAAAAATCATTCTCTACACCTATTCGTCCACCTTAAAGTTACATCGTCTAAACTTTCCCTTAGGTTGACGATACGATTTAAGTTTGTAGTAATTTTACCTTTGTACAGTGGTCCGTCATGTTTCGGTTTATCGTGGAGTATCAATTTTCTTTATACACAAACCGTACATGGCATAAATACTCATAAGGTTCAAAGACTTTCAACACTTTTATCTCATAAGACTCCAAGATATTGTCATCTACAAATTAGAGGTGAAGTTCTTTTAACTTTTATCATGATAACTAAATCTTTCAATTACATAAGACGATAAAGGAAAAATCATTTCTTTTATATTTGTACCATTTATAAATCCATAAGTTTTTAACCATATTCATAAAACTCCTCTATGAGGAGTTTTGTATTTTTTCTTAAACACTCTCTGATACTTTAGGAGTAAAGTTTACCGTTTAGATTCACTAAAACCTCAGAGGGTTTCAAAGCCTCTCTCAGTCCTTATTTTAATCGTTCTTTTCAGATCCAAACTGTGTATCTTAAAACCATTTTATTCATCTTACATTTCTTTACTTACGTCTTCATTTTGGTCTTACTTCACTCGGGTCTTCAATTTATACTTCTACTTGGAGGTTCACTAAACTCAATTTTCGTATTTCATCTATTATAACGTTTAACAAAAGTATACTTATAAACTTAAACTTTTAAAGTTTAACAAATGTAAGTCAAGTCAGTGAGTCAGCACAGGTCGACAAACACTGGGGTACTTAGCGTCGTGCGGTCCGGAGGGACAGGTAGTGGTTGAGGGTCTCAAGTGAGTCTGAGGACAGGTAGCTCAGTCACTACGATAGGTAGGTAGAGTAGGAGACAGCAGGTGAAGAGGAAGACGGGGGTTAGGGAGGGTCGTAGTCTCAGAAAAGGTTACTCAGTTGAGAAACGTACTCCACCGGTTTCATGACCTCGAAGTCGAAATCGTAGTCAGGAAGGTTTCTTCTGGGTCCTGACTAGAGGGAATCTTACCTGACCAACCTAGAGGAACGTCAGGTTCCCTGAGAGTTCTCAGAAGAGGTTGTGGTGTCAAGTTTTCGTAGTTAAGAAGCCGCGAGTCGGAAGAAGTGTCAGGTTGAGAGTGTAGGTATGTACTGGTGTCCTTTTTGGTATCGGAACTGATCTTCCTGGAAACAACCGTTTCATTACAGAGACGAAAAATTATACGATAGATCCAACCAGTATTGAAAGGAAGGTTCCTCATTAGCAGAAATTAAAGTACCGACGTTAGACGTCACTAAAACCTCGGGGGTTTTAATTTCAGACTGTGACAAAGGTGACAAAGGGGTAGATAAAACGTACTTCATTACCCTGGTCTACGGTACTAGAATCAAAAGACTTACAACTCTAAAATTCGGTAAAAAAGTGAGGGAAGAAAGTGAAAGTAGTTCTCCGAAAACTCAAGGAGAAGTGAAAGACGATATACCCACCACAGTAGACGTATAGACTCAAACAACTATAAAGAGGGCCGTTAGAACTAAGGTCGAACACGAAAAAGGTCGGGTCGTAAAAAGTACTACATGAGACGTATCTTCAATTTATTCATTCCAACGTTATATGTCGGAACTGCATGAGGAAAAGGATAAATGTAATCAGGGGACTTTATAAGAAGTGCTTTATGAATTTTCAATTTATATAACCTTTTGTGACATCAAAAACAGACGAAAAACTTCAACGTGTTACACTTTCTTATAATAATCTAGGCCTTTTAAAGTCCTTTCAAATTGACTCACAAGGATCATCAGAAAGTTACAATGTCTCTTTAACTGAGTTTAAGTAAATTTGTTTTTTCTCAGTAAACCTTCCTCTGATCGTCGTAACATCATATTCCTATCTTTCAGTGAGTCCGGAGTGTCTCTAAGAGTACACCCATAAAATCTTAGAATCAATGTTAAAAAGTCTCACTGGTAGACTGTCCGGGTTCCACTTCCTCCATCGGTAAAGAAAAAGTCAGTCTATGTAGACGACTTAATTGTGAATAGACTACGACACACACACGTACGGTTTAACGAAGTCAATACAGACTGAAAAACGTCGGGGTATCTTACATTTGGTTGTCCGAGGAGACGACTACCCTAAGAGGTTCGTTTCTATAACCTCACCGCTCGGTACGGAAGGAGGTTAGACTACAATATAGGAGTATTTTTTCGGGTTTGTATAGTCCCATTAAGTGATTATAAAAAAATGTAAAGATTACGATATACAGAAATTATAGAGAGGTGAACTTTTCTAGTAAACAAGACGTAGTGGAGACCCAGGACGACGGAAAAAAAAAAAAAAAAAAACCATGGAGAGTGTCATTTTGAGGAATTCACTCAAAAAACGGGAAAACGGGAAAACGGGGTGAAGTCTTGGTTATTACGTAAAAGGTGTAGGAAACTGATTCTGACGTTACTACGTAGTCACTGAAAATACAGGACAAAGTAGTATTAGTCAGGGAGTCGTCACGAATTTGTTAAGTTATAGGGGAGGACACCTTTGTTTGTGTTGTCGAGGATCAAAAGCAAAAATACGGTTGTACCAGAGGAGAGAGACGGGTGGAGTAAAACACGGATGGAGGAGAAGTTGTCGAGAAATAAAACATAGGGCAGAAATTTACGACTTCCCGTTTACAGTGAAGAGAAATTTGAGAAGGAGTGTAAGAGTAAGTAAGAGGAATGAAATTTAGAAAGAGAAACAACTACCGAGAGTTCGGAGAGACAGTAGAATCGGAGAGAAATCTCGATGTCTACAATACCATGAACTGTAGAGGTTATTTATACATAAACTGTAAAGTATAAATCTTACAAGTTTTACCTCGAGAACTGAAATAACGGAATAGGGATACAGTTGTGTACCATCGTCGTCCGTATGACATCGAGGTCGGTTTATGGTTCCTCAACAGGACCTAAAAGGTAGAGAGTGCGTGTCTCGAGGAATGGCAGATAGAGTTTTCTACATAGTGTTGATGGGTAAAGAGAGATACGGGTGTATCCTCAATGTACTAATCAAAAAACCAGACTGAAAGAAATTAGACTCTGATTGGTGGGACGAATAAAGAAAACCAAAATTAACTTATCATGATTTTTCGTCGATAGAAGGGACCATGGAGTCACCATTTCTTGAATGGACTGTTGTGTCCTCTGTCCCGTCCTCCACTCCTAAACTAGGGACCCAGTCGTTCTGGGAAACCTTTTCCTTTACCATTGAGTGAGGTCATAAGAACGGACCTCTTAGGGTACCTGTCTCCCTCGGACCACTGGATGTCAGGTACCCCAACGTGTCTCAGTCTGTACTGAGTCGTCGATTTAGTTCCTCACCAATCAAGGAAGTGACGATACTGAATAAGTTCAGGTGTGTATTCTCTGTTGTAAAACTCTATCAATATAAATCGATGGTTTAGGACGTACCATGTCAGACAAACAGATGATCTGACAGTTACTATCCAATTGATGAGAAACCCCCAAAACGATTAAATGTTTTTGATGACCGAAGGGGAATACTCCTTTCACAGATAAAGACCCCAAGGTCGTTTACTGAATCTAACTTTATATAAGTTTTTCGTCGTCGTGAGGGGTGTTGACAGAGACTTCACTTAGACAGGAAAGATAAAGAGCGGATCTGAGGTGGGAGAGAACTACAAGACGAGGGAAAGGGACTAGACACCTCACAAGAAAGATGAGAAGAAAGATGAGAATTCTCTGTAGACCAGGAATTAAAGTGAATTACAGTGAATGTATTTTTGTCACATTTCATATTCGAGGTCTCGGTTATGTAAAGATGAACCCCTAGAACTCGCATCTCTACATACGAGATTTTAATAATTATAATGAACATCAAAATTCTCGTTTTCCCGTTGAACATTGTTAGGTAATTCTTTCAATAAAGTCAAATTTCGACAGTCGCGAATTCGTTCTTGAGAAGAGTACCCGGTGTTCGAACTCTTGGACATAGAACGAAATGTAATTTTATGTGATCCACTTCCCTTCCCTCATCACTTTCCTTTTCCTTCTCACTGACTCGGAGACAATTGACCTGTCAGAGAACTTATGTCCTTCGTACACTCAGAGTTGGAATCCCCTTAACATTCGGGAACTTAAGAGACACCGGAAAATGTTCTTCCAAAATAATGTTCGTCTCAACTTAATTAACTCGTGTAGTCCACCATGAGTCTCTTTGTTTACTAAAAAAAATTAACAGTTTTACATCGTTTATTTCTGACACGAATCTTTAACATAAATAAAAACTCTTGTTAGTAACTTTTGTGTTGAGGTCGTTCTATTCCCTTTCCAACGGATAAGAAACGTCCGTACACAAACTTATCCAGTACACTAACTTGAGATGTCTCGACTTTCCCTAGTCCCCTTTATATGTCCAATGTGAAGTAACGAAGTTTTTCGGACATTTTAGGGTTCTCTTTTATGAACTCGTGTCTTGTCCATCATTGTTGAAAAGTTGATTTTGGGACTACAGAGTTAAGAACACTTAAACATTCTGGAGAGTCTTTTCCTTATTAGAACCTAGTTTTATGATTTCTTGAAATCTCTTACCTGGACATAAGAAGTTTTTTTAAAAAATGGTTTAGAAGTCCTACTACAATTATCATAAATAGTGATTGAAAGTCTTTTCCGACCTTCTCGACAATGGATTGAGACTAACTGATTCGTTCACAGTACTACTAAAATGTAATCAAGAAAATCTATCCAAAATACGGACAGTTAGTTAACCAGAACTCTGACGACTTTTTATGATATATATGGGTCTTTATGTCATCATAGGGAATAGGTACCCGAAGGGACTATCGAGTCTACCTTTTCTTAGACGGACGTTATACCCTCTAGGTGGAAGTACCAAAGTCAATGGTTCCCAGTCGACGTGAGGTCTTATATATATAAAAAAATTAAGGTCTTTATTTTTTAAGTAATTAAAATTTAAACTGGATAAGACTCATCGTACTACTTTAGAGAGTAACAGAACAAGGTAAGGTGGGGTACGTAGTTGTACCTGGGAGTTGGTAGTTGAACCAGACGACGACTATAACTGTCACAGGACCGAACTATTGGGTCCTATTGGGTTTGTCTACTAGGAGGATGATTACATTAGTGGTTATCATTGGACTACATTCTAGTGTTACGGATGGAGTAAGTGGAGTAAAATAGAATAGGGTCTACCACTGACGTCGGTACTTTAATTTTCTACGAATGAGGAACCTTCTTTTCAAGACTGGTTGGATCTGTCGTATAAGTTTTCGTCTCTGTAATGAAACGGTTGTTTCCAGGAAGATCAGTTCCGATACCAAAAAGGTCAACAGTACATACCTACACTCTCAACCTGACACTTCTTTCGATTCATTCCTACTTAACTACGAAACCTTGACACCACAACCTCTTCTGAGGACTCTCAGGGAACCTGACGTTCCTCTAGGTTGGTCAGGTAAGATTTCCTCTAGTCGGGGTCCACAAGAAACCTTCCTTACTACGATTTAGACTTTGAGGTCATGAAACCGGTGGAGTACGGTTCTCAACTGAGTAACCTTTTCTGAGACTACGACCTTCTCTAAACCCCGTCCTCTTCTTCCCCTGTCTTCTACTCTACCGACCTACCGTAGTGACTGAGTTACCTGTACTCAGACTCACTTGAGACCCTCAACCACTATCTGTCCCTCCGGACCGCACGACGTTAATTACCCCAGCGTTTCTCAGTCTGTGCTGACTCGCTGACTTCACTTGACTTGACTATCCGTAAAATAGTAAAGTGTAGAAGTGTTCTTCTTCCCACTTATATCATGTTTTTCTGTAATACTCTCTCTCTCTTTCTTGGTGTAAGTCTATTGAAAGTAATATCATATAACTACATTATCAAGATAAAGTAATAACCGATAACAAAAATTAGAGAATAATACAAATTAAATGTTTAATTTAATATAGTATCATTACATACATATCCTTTTTATACATATCCTTAGGAATACAAAGGTCCGTAAAGGATTCCCACGACCTTGTATGGGAGATACCTATTCCCCCCTGATAATGTTAGTGTAAAAATGGACCGGACTGTAATTTATTCAGAAGTTTTATTAATGTCAACGTATAAATAAAAATCCACCGGAGAATCTTATAGACGATTCAAGAGTTACCTTACTTGTAGTGTAAATAAAAGATTTCTCCGTATCCCCTTTATTATATTTGAATCTAAACTCTAAACGTAGAAATGAATGTTTTTGAGAAAACTTTGAGGTCGGAATACGTTGACTCCGGTTATATTTTTTAAGTACTCATTATCTTAGCTCTGAAAAGAATACCGACGTTTTCAAAAAAACTTCCAAGAAAGTCATGTGTATTTCATTTTATCTATGTACTCCGTCAACATGTATAATAAAAATTTTATATTTCTTTAGTAAACGAAGTTCAACTCACAAAAAAGTTACAATTCAACAAGTTTTATAAAGACTCCGAGAGATGAAGATAAGTAGTAACTGATATGACTATATTAATGTCTCGACGTCTTTTAGAAGACCACCCTTAATCCGATAACACACCCAAACTCCCTTTCGTCAAAGAATTTGTTCCCTGACTAAGGTGAACGGTAAAATGGAAGAAAAGATATGTCCAAACTATTCGTAAACTACAATGTGATGACCAGGAGTTCTATATACCCATAGACTAAACACTAAAAATCTTTGGAGAGTTCTTCGTATAAAAATAAAAGGATGAATAAGTTTTCATCTCTCTTAGTGTATTACGGAAATGGTAAACCTCTTTCTGCGATTTCGAGATTCTGTTCAGTTAAAATAAGTGGATGGAGAAACTTAAAAGATAACGAACGTACCATTTATATTCATTTTAAATGGAGTCTATTAAACATTAGGGACTCTTTTCCTTCGACTTTTATGGTCCTACTGGAGTAGTCCTACCCGAAATGGTAGTTCTACTGGTCCTATGAACCCTGGAGATTATAAAATATCCTTATTGGCATACCTGTATATCAAATATTCTACTTAACATTCTACGTGATTAGGTATTTTAATACGTAATAAAATTTTTACTCTAAAACACAATTTAAGTTTGAAATATTAAGTAATAGTAGTCTTCACTAAACCCATATTCTGACTACAACTTCGACTTTGAGGTTATGAAACCGGTGAACTACACTTCTCGACTGAGTAAACTTTTCTGGGACTACGACCCTCCCTAACCCCCGTCCTCCACTTCCCCTGCTGTCTCCTACTCTACCAACCTACCGTAGTAACTGAAGTACCTGTACCCAAACCCACCTGAGACCCTCAACCACTACCTGTCCCTCCGGACCCCACGACGCCAAGTACCCCAGCGTTTCTCAGTCTGTGCTGACTCGTTGACTTGACTTGACTTTCACGTTGACGATATTTTTTTTTTTTTTACGTTATTGAAAAAAATTTGCAATGATTCATGAAACTGTAGTGTCTCGGTATCTTAATATTAACGAGACAATTCTTATCCATAAGTCTGTACCTCTTCAAGGTTCAAGGTAAGGACTAATATCAAAATGTTTTTACACTACAACCCTCTCCCGGTTTGTAAAAATCATATCGATTAAGAAGAGGTAAGTACTACCTTTTAACCATGGGTTTACGTAGGGGTCACGTTGTTCACGTATCATGTTCGACAAAATAAACTACGCCAGAAAAACAACGGAGTGTTTGGATCGACATTCTCCTAGGTACTCGATAATTCTTATTGTTATCACCCATCCTAGGGACTAGTATTCCTTTACTTACCGAACAACGGTTCAGTACCCGTTTATAACTACTTATGAAGAAGTCGAGTCAAAAGAATCCCAAAAGACGGACGTTTTACTCGAAGACACAATACAGAATAGAAAATTGAATAAGTCAATGGGTCAGTAGAGACTGAGAAACGCTGGGATACCTGACGTCGCACGGTCCGAAGGAACAGGAAGTGGTAGAGGTCCTCGAACGAGTTTGAGTAGGTAACTCAGTCACTACGGTATGTTGGTAGAGTAGAAGACAACAGGGGAAGGGGAGGACAGAAGTCAGAAAGGGTCATAGTCCCAGAAAAGATTACCCAGCCGAGAAACGTAGTCCATCGGTTTAATAACAGTGAAGTCGAAGTCGTAGTCAGGAAGGTTTACTTATAAGTCACAACTAAAGGAAATCCTGACTAACCAAACTAGAGGAACGACAGATTCCCTGAGACTTCTCAGAAGAACTCGTGGTGGCAAGTTTCCATAGTCAAGAAGTCAGGAGTCGGGAAAATTGACAGGTTGAGAGTGTAGGTATGTACTGTGGACCTTTTTGGTATGGAAACTGATATATCTGGAAACAACCATTTCATTGTAGAAACGAAAAATTATCTGACAGATCCAAACAGTATCGAAAATAAGGTTCCTCGCAGAAAATTAAAGTACCGACGTCAGTGGTAGGCGTCATAAAACTTCGGGTTCTTTTCTTTTGGACAGTGACAAAGGTGATAAAGGGGTAGATAAACGTATTTCACTACCCTGACCTACGGTCCTAGAAGTAAAAAACTTACACCTCAAAATTTGGTGGAAAAGGTGAAAGGAGAAAGTGGAAGTAGTTATCCGAGAAACTAAGGAAAACTGGTCCCCTCCTTTTATATGTGAAACAAAAGGTCTTCATCAATATGAGGTGTCTTCGAATAAGGACCAGGTCTATAACAGTCATAATACGATCAGAGAATAAAAAGGATTCAGGATCAGGTACAATTTACTAAAAAACAGAAACACCACAAATGTGGAAGTCTATGAACATCTGTTAGTTATAGATCTTTGAACAAATGGAAATGAGATGTAATTTCATGGAAATTAGAAAGGAATATTTAATCAGTGAAATAAAGTCACCCTTTCCACAAACTTATACTTGATGACCAAATCTTGAATTCCTTTGATTTACAATAAGTTTACACGCGGGTCCCCTCATTCAGTTCTGAAACGTTTCTTCCCAGCAAGTTAACTGAAGTCTCTACCAATTTCTTGTCGTTATCTATATAAGGAACGAGTGAAAATCAGAGAAAAAATTTTCATCAAAATAACCGTATATCGACGAAATGTTACAACACAAGTAAAGATGACATGTCTTTTTACTTAGTCGGTATGTATATAGTGGAGGAGATACCTGAAGGAAGGGTAAGTCCAGTGATTTCACGTAATTCATCTCAAGGATCATACAACAGAAATCAATAGATAAAATATGTGTCATGACCCGGTACTTCTAGGGGACCTCCTCCCGCGTCGTTTGGTGAGGTCATAAGAAGGGATCTCTTAGGGTACCTGTCTCCTCCGACCACCCGATCTCAGGTACCCCAGCGTTTCTCAGCCTGTGTTGACTTCACTGAATCGCACGTGTAAGTGTGTAGTTATCGTGGATACACAGTTCAGGTCAGAGGGTGGGGTATAAAAATCAAAAAAATTAATTAATTAAAAAATAACTTCCGATTAACGAAATGTCTTAAAACGACAAAAGACAGTTTGGAGTTATACTTAGTGGGTATATATATATATATATATATAGGGGAGGGAAAACTTGGAGGGAGGGTAGAGGGAGGGGTACGGTAGGGTGATCAAATTATGTTTCGTTGACAAAGTCAAAGGACTCGGTATGTCTTTTAAGGGTAACCGATAGATAAAATGTATATCATTACATTCAAAGGTACAATGAGAAAGATATGTAGAGTGGGAGAGGAGAGGAGAGGGGTACAGGTATTCAGATAAGAGATACAGACAAAGAGGTAACAACGGGGTATTCATTTAGGAAGTTATGGTAAAAAGATCTAAGGTATATGTACACAATCTTCCACCATAAATAAAAAGAGAAAGACTAAGTGAAGTGAGACATATTATCCAAGATCCAAGTAGCTGGAGTAATCCTGACTGAGTTTACACAAGGAAAAATACCGGTTCACTATAAGGTAGCAACTGATACTACCGATGAGGTAAAGAGGATTCCCTAAGAACGGGTGTCATCATCTATATTACCAGTAGATTCAATTTCAGTGAGTAAGGTCAGGTTCAGACGACTAAGGATTTTATAGCTGCAAGTGAGAACGGTAGAGGACAAACTGGTGAAGGTTAAACGGAAGTAAGTGTCTGGATTGTAAGGTCCAAGGATACGTTATAACGAGAAATGTCGTAGTCTGAAACGAAGATAGTGGTCAGTGTAGGTGTTGACCTCCAACAAAAACGAAACCGAGGTAGAGAAGTAAGAAAGACCTCAATAAAGAGGTGAGTAGAGGTCATCGTATAACCCGTGGATGACTGGACCCCTCAAGTAGGAAGTCACAGGACAGAAGAACGTAAAAGTATGGCAAACACCCCAAGAGTTTCGTTCTTATGACTTCACCAAACGGTAAGGGAAGAGGTCACCTGGTGAAAAACAGTCTCGAGAGGTGGTACTGGGTAGGCAGAACTCACTGGGACGTACCGTACCGAGTATCAAAGTAACTCAGTCTATTCCGACACCAGGTACACTAATCTAACTAATCAAAAGATACTAACACCAAAAGTCAGACAGACTGACGACTACCTTTTCTTATTCTCCGAATACCTTTAAAGGAATACCCTCTCTGACTGACTCCCCCTTTGACCCAGAACAAGACTACCCGTCCCGGTACGAGTCATTTAGAAATTAGGTTAAAAGACAACTTCCCCTCTCGACACAAGGGAGGGACGATGAATGGACTCCGGTTTGATACCACCTCCATTACTTCTATTACCACTGGAGGAAGTTTTCTAGGGTACGTACATAGAGATGTGAGTCACTGAGGTTGGGACGTCGTCCAGTGGTGGTTGGGTGCAGAGACGATCTCTGAGGATCTATAAGTGTCCGTTCAGATCCAGTCAGAGAACACCCCAGTGACGAGGAAAGAGGACCCAAGACCACGTGTTCCAAGACAAACACGGGAGGTCCTCAGATAACGGTCACGACACATTCAAGACTGTCGAGATACCACCCCAATTACCACTTGGGGAGCTTCTCCCGTATACGGTATGGGTTCAGACGACGTGGGTCTCGGGGACAGGGACACCGTCAGGTGACGACCGGACATAGAGGTGTTCTCTACGAGTATGTGTCAAGACAGAGTCAGAGACACCCCAGGGACCCAGGGTCACGTGTGTTCCAGGGTCAGGTAGGATTTCCTTTAGTCAGGACTTATAAGTAACCTTTCTGACTACAACTTCGACTTTGAGATTATGAAACCGGTGGACTACACTTCTCGACTGAGTAAACTTTTCTGGGACTACGAACCTTTCTAACTTCCACACTCCTCTTCCCCTACTGTCTCATACTCTACCAACCTACCGTAGTCACTGAGTTTCCTGTACTCAAACTCACCTGAGACCCTTAACAACTACTCGTCCCTCCTGTCCCCACGACGCCAGGCACCTCAACGTTTTTCAACCTGTACTTACTCGTTGACTTGACTTGACTTGACTTGACTTATAAGGTAACACATATAGATGGTGTCGAAGAAATAGGTAAGTAGACAGATACCTATAGGTCCAACGAAGGTACAAGATCGACAACATTTATCACGAAGTTTCTTGTCACCCTATGTACACAGAGAATAAAAATCAAAACTGTTGGTTATAAATACCCTAAGTCTTGAACGATGAGATTTTATACCATAGAACTATATACCTTTTAAAATTCGACTTTCTCAAACTCTTTTGTCGTCTTCGTCCTCCGGTGAGACGAACGCAAGAGTGGGAGGTGTGGAACGGAAAGAGGGGAGTTTCTCCAGTATTTTGAAAGTACTCTCCACGGGAGGGATATGGATTACCTTTCCTCACCGGAATAGAGACTTCTGGATCCCTACAGTTCTTATTAGGATTGTTCATCCGAACAATTTAAAAGGGATCAAATAATGTTTTTGGAGTATGAGGAATTGAATAGTATAAAGAAATGGTGATGAGTGAGAAATAGTTAAGACCGTATTTACATGTATCTGGACAAGAAAACCAGAAGTAAAGGACTATTCCAGATAACACAGTGTATTTTGAATTGTAATTTATTTAAACATACGAAAAGAGGACAAACAGAAAAAGTCAAATGAAAAGTCTAAGTCGGTCTCTTGGATTTTCCCAGTTCCTTTAGAAAAAGGAGAGGATTTTGTATAAGAAAAGAGTCTACTTTAACCTCCATCTCTTTTGGAACATAACTTGTTAACTGACTCTACTGAAGATCAGTCAAGTCAGTGAACATTAACCAAAAACGAACAAAAGAGAAAAGAACCTTACCTCTTTTGTGTAAGAATGAGTTTCTAAACTTAAGTAAGTCCGTTATATAAATTAGTTGTGTTCTCTTCTCTTAAATGCGTTTATCGAAAAGTGTCGTAAGAAGTTTCGGGTTCTGTGTCCGGAAATATCAAATTTTAATGATAATAACGATTTGAACGTTCGGACAATACTTTAAGGTGTTAACCGTCTATCTTTTCCTTCTTTATTATATCGTCTTTTCCCCTTAGGAACCCTAGTAGTACTTTTAGACATCCAAATAAGTCGAAACCTTCGGACACTTAACCTACATGAGTTGTCAATGTGTTGACTGGACCGGAACAGGATTGACGAACCCTCGGAAGTCCTTTTAAAACGTCAATCAAAATGTTTTCCATACAAAAATCGGTTTAAAATGATAATAAATGAGAAATGTAAAATTACATCGTTACCAAGTGGACGTATTTTGTAAGATATAAGAAACTAAGAAATGATTCTTTAGATTACAGTATTTTCAAGACACGTATAGTAACAGAAAGGGTACAACATCTTGATTTGGATCATCATCTTTCTAAGCAACATACAGGTTCCTTTTAAGAAGTCATAGAAGGGTAATACGAGTTTTAATTTGTTTGTTTGTTTGTTTTTTTGGGAGTAAAAGTAGTGAATGTTTCGAAATGGACCAGATTGGATATAGATGAAGAGACAACTTGTTTACTTTCGTTTGTGTCGGGTTCCAGAAAACTGATACTGAAGACACATGAATTTCTAGACGAAAAGTCCGACCATAAACTAATATACCTCAGTTTATTCGTATCGGTGTATATGGTCTTAAACGACTCCCTTCCTTTCCCCTTAACTAAAAATAATTTGTAGATGGTAAGAGTTATTTATAACCCGTGGGAACACATATGTAGTTGGGACACTTCCATCCATAATAGTAAAAACAAAAAGTCAACCCGGTTGACCCTCTGTCTTATTAATTCGATAAAAAGTTTCATTGTTTCGACCATTCATCTTCTCGTACTTAAGTTAGGAGTGTCTTCAGACTTCTTGGTTTCTGGTCTTATAATTTTACGTAGTGGGATCTCCATGTCAGTTGTAAATACCATTTCACAGGTACTTAGGTAAAAAAACAGAAAGTTGTAAATAACTCACAGCTCATAGACGATCCATAAGATGTTCTACGATCTCCATCTTATCCAATTGTTTTTGACCTTTATCCAACACAAAAGACCCTTGAATACCATGTTAAACTACAAACTGAAAGTCGTTTATTACTAAGACCGATATACATTATACATTGACACGTACGAATCAACGAGTCAGTACAGACTGAGACACTGGGGTTCCTGACACCGGGTGACCCGAGGAGATGAGTACCCTAAGAGGTCCCTTCTTACGACCTCATCCAACGGTATAAGAGGAGGTTCCCCAGAAGGACTGGGTCCCTAACTTGGACGTATAGACCGTAAAGGACGTAACCGTCACTAGGTGGACCCTTCGGGTCATACATTAATGATTTATATTTATGAAACTTCCTTACCTTATGTTAAGAGAATTATATTCTCAATAAATTTCTCCTTGAATCCTTGAAGAGACCACTGGGTTACCGATTCTGAGACCTGAAGTTACGTCCCTTAGACCCAAGCTAAGTACCAACTTCTTGCTCTAGGATGTACGATTTTGATTTTCTAGGGTTTACGGTGTTGATTCTGATCTACATCGGTTTATTCATTCATAATTTTTGTTTCCCCCTTTTTCCTTGATTTTTATTCCCTAGTCCTTCAGAAAGGGTTCCATTACTATTAACTATAGGTTCGTCTTCCTTCTCCATTTATGTACTTTCTGTTTAGTATCACCCACCATAGAAAGTCCCTCTTCCTCGGTCAACTGTATAAACCGGTAAAAGTTCTCGGTAAACTAGATAAACCCGTAATTTTTGTAATCACCTATCTCTTCAGTATCCCATTTCCCCTCCTATAATCTTCTATGTCCTCACGTTTATTTAAACTTCAACTTAAACGTTCAAGAACATTCGGTACGTTTTTAAATCTATAAAGGTATCTTCCTCTTAGTTTATCAGGTGAAACTTTGTGACATCTTGTTATAATACCTCTGTAATTACTTTGTCTACTGATCTGGTTCGACTTCCGTCCCACGGAAGTTACCTGGATTATAAATAATCGCTGTACAACCATGTTATAGTGACTTGTATGTCACTCCCCTTACTATTCGTGAAGGAGTAAGTAAATAAATAAAAAAACTTATTTAATGTACATTTTTGTTTAGTACCTAGAAGAAAATTCTTTGAATAATATATCACTCCTTTTATTAAGAATTGTAGTTATAGAGAATAGATTGAATGGTTCAACACGTTCTGTATCTACCTCTATCCGATCTCAACGATTTAGAATCCTTCGACACCACAACTACCCGACTGTCGACCTTCTTCCTTTCCAGAGCCCCCCTTCACGATTAACTTAATCCAGAATTACCTACCCGTCACGATTCCGTAAGTCTCCGCTATCTCTTGTCGAAAAATCAGACCGTATATCTCCCACATTACCCTGTTCTTCTGATAATTTCCTCCTGTAATATGACAACTGTGAACTTGTTGTGTCCGTAGTTAGACGATTAGTAAATATCTATCGGGGGACATAGATAGTAAAGAGTCGTAGGTGTCTAAGTCGCTCAGTATCCAGTACATCAAGACATCATAAATGGTAATTTTTTGTAGGTTCGTAATCACCTGAACACGTCAAACCTGGAGGTGATAAGTTCTCAGTCGACATATATACATTTCTATTTGACCACACTTTAATCCCTCAGAGAACTTTTCACAGTTATTTATCCCAAATGAACGGTTTAAATCCCTAGTAATGATCACCTTTTGTCTCTTTGATACACAAATATATAAACCATCTTAACGTTTTTTCTTATACGAGGACCTTCTTATGTGAACTTAGTTTAACTTACTCTAGTGGTGGACCTTTATCCTTCAAAACGATGTGGTTTTTCTTCGAATGAGAAAGGGTTGACAACCACGTTTCCTCACTGAGTGGTGAGGAGAACCCACTCAAAAGCTGTTAGATTCTTCTCACGTCTGTCCGTCCCCGTCTCAACAGTAAAAATAGAAAATACTTACGTAGATGGTGGATAATTCAATGAGTGGAACCCTCCTTCGTGGACTCTAAAGGATTGTACTTGGTAATCCCATTGTTTTCGGTGTTTCGGACTGTCTGTTCCTAAGACATTAGGTTTAAATTGGACACAACGTGCACGAGTGGTAGTGGAGGTCTGAAGCGGGGGACGAAATGACTATCTAAACGACAGACACGAAAACCGTTTGAACAACAAAAATGTAGTCACAAGAACATCATTTTCAACTCGTAAAACTAAACGACTAGTATAAGAAAGAACACTGTTCCGGTCACAAAATAACAGAGGTAATACGACCAAAGTGACACACCCGTGACTTTCTATACTACTTACAGTGTTTACTACAAAAAAAAAAAAAAAGGAAAGTCACAATAAGACAAACCTCGTTATTTTGGAAGTAATAAGTTCACCATCGAACTCTATAAGACACATAAACGTAAAAAAAAAGAAAACAAAGAACGAAATAAAGACATAATAGATTATAAAAATCGGAAAGTAAAAGAGTTATCAAAAAATTTATAAATACCACAGATCTTGGACAAAAAATTTTGAACCAAGTGAAGTTTCACAACGTTATTATAATATGGTTTCTACACCTTTTTCATGAAGGTGTCAACGGTTAAACACGATTTATCAGGAAGTCGTAAAATAAAATGTACGGTGGCTGAGAGTGGAAAAGAAAGGATCAAGTGACATCGAAAAGACACTATGTTGAAAAACGACTAAAGATCGTGTAATTTCTTGGGTCCTCTTAATTTACATTCCCAGAACGAGAGAGTCCTTTATGTATGGGTTACTCTTACTCTTCCTAGGGAAAACAAACTACAGTCATCAAAGAAGACCCTAGTGAATGACCAAGGTAGACATTAATGAAGAAAAACGATTTACGAACTCATAACTGAGTCTTTGACGGACGAAAACTATGTTGACTTTTTACACTTACGAAAACGAATTGAAAATCAAGAGGTACACACACATACATAAAGAATATCGGAGTGTAATCCTAAGTAAGTAGGTAACTAAATTGTAAATTCCTTGTGTTTTGCCCGTCACTCCTATAACCGTTTTGAGATGTAAGACCTTCTTTACTTCTCTACCCCAGAACAGTTTGTGTTTCTTGTGTTTCGGGATATAGGTAACAAACCCTCCTTGGACAAGAAAAACCATAGTACCTATTCTTTCTGGTAACTTCTTCTTTGAGGGAAAGTGAAGTTTCTCACAAAACACATATATACTCTGAGGGACTCCCAGGTTTTTCTTTATTCTAAACCTAAGATCATTCTCACCCACTTCGACTTACATTGTCTCTTTTTCAGATTACAGTTTTTATAGGGTTGTCCTTATTTGTTTGTCGTAGTCGACATAGAGTAATATGTCAGACGCTTCTGACATCTCCCGTCTTACCTTTCTTTTCCCACCTAGGTCTTCACTTTATTTGTGTAATTAAAAATCTTACGTACTCCCTAAATGTTAGATTTATCTTTGTTTTCGTACTAGAGACATGACGACCAAAACCCCGGTCGGTTTTTGACCTCTTACTCACCAGTGGAGGGTGACCTAACCACTGAAAGTCTTACATTCGTTCTGGTAAGGTTTTCGCTACTATTATGAGAGCATCTGGTTGTTCCATAGTGTATCGTATAATAAAAGAATATTGAAATACCTCATCGAATTTTAACGTGGGTTAATAAGGTCTCTCCGTAACGTCAACTATTAAAAAATTTATTTTATTAGATAACACCGTCTGAATTATTTATTCGTATTCACCTGTATGTTCTCCTAATATTTAATTTATTAAAAGGATCCTCCATTTATAATGCAATACGAGTAGGAACTCTTAAACTTTAGTCACGAATCGATAGATTTGTTCATATTTCTACACACTCTTTCTCAAAATTAAAGGAGGGGTCGGGTGAAAGTTGAGAAATTTTTTTTCATATGAATCCACAAAATCGAAGGTACTCTGGTGTATACAACAGACAGTAAAATTACACTTTTAGAGTAAACGAAAGTATAGACTTTTTTCTGTACAAGATATGAAACGATGACGACGACGATTCAGCGAAGTCAGCACAGACTGAGAGACGCTAGGGTATCTGCCGTCGGGTGGTCCGAGGCGACAGGGACCCTAAGAGGTCCGTTCTTGTGACCTCACCCAACGGTAAAGGAAGAAGTTACGTACTTTCACTTTTCCCTTTCACTTCAGTGACTCAGCACAGGTTGAGAGTCGCTGGGGTACCTGACGTCGGATGGTCCGAGGAGGTAGGTACTCTAAAAGGTCCGTTCTCATGACCTCACCCCACGGTAACGGAAGAGGTCAAGATATGAAATCGGACTCAATATTTCTTGTTGATATTTTAAACAAATCTCAATATAAGTGAGGAATATAAAACGTCTAACCTAAAGACGAAATCGATGGTATACATTCATTTCCGATAATCTGAAACCTATACAACTTTTTTTCGTTTAATCCTTGATTACGTCTTCGTTTCATCTATCTCTCGTAATAATTGTACATTCTTCTCTTCTTCTCTTGTTTCTCTACCGTCGTCTGGGTTATTTGTTTGTGTATTAAAACCATTTGGAGTTACGATGGTGTTGATGACTTTAAATTGGTATGGATTAAAATGAAGGTGTCTGGTGTCTTTAATATTACTTATATAGAATTTGGTAGGCTTAAAGTCTCTACCAGTTGATGTACTTTCGTCTCATATAAAACTATGTATATAAACTATAAAACTTTACAAATGGGATATCAAATATTTAGTTGAGTAAAGTTCCTTTATTTTATTATGACGTTCATGACATCTAAGAGTTTTACATCGTTCATATACAACTAATTTTTTTAGTACTAATTAAAATTTTTTTAAAAACCAACTATAAATCGTAAAAGTTTATATCCTTATAAAACGGGTTTCGTAGTCAAATCAAGTCAAGTCAGCGAGTCAGCACAGGTTGAGAAACGTTCGGGTACTTAGTGTCGTGCGGTCCGAAGGGACAGGTAACGGTTGAGGGCACTCAGGACTAGTGAGTCTGAGTGTAGGTAGCTCAGTCACTATGGTAGGTCGGTAGAGTAAGAGACAGCAGGGGAAGAGGAGGACTGGGGTAAGGGAGGGTCGTAGTCTCAGAAAAGGTTACTCAGTTGAGAAACGTACTCCATCGGTTTCATGACCTCAAAGTCGAAGTCGTAGTAAGGAAGGTTTCTTTAGGGTCTCGACTAGAGGAAGTCTTATCTGACCAACCGAGAGGAACGTCAGGTTCCCTGAGAGTTCTCAGAAGAGGTTGTGGTGACAAGTTTTCGTAGTTAAGAAACCGCGAGTCGGAAGAAGTGTCAGACTGAGAGTGTAGGTATGTACTGGTGACCTTTTTGCTATCGGAACTGATCTGCCTGGAAATAACCGTTTCATTACAGAGACGAAAAGTTATACGATAGATCCAACTAGTATTGAAAGGAAGGTTCCTCATTCGCAGAAAATTAAAGTACCGTCGTCAGTGTTAGATGTCACTATGACCTCGGGTTTTTTTATTTAAGACTGTGACAAAGGTGACAAAGGGGTAGATAAAGGGTACTTCACTACCCTGGTCTACGGTACTAAAAACAAAAGACTTACAACTCGAAATTCGGTTGAAAAAGTGAGAGAAAGTGAAAGTAGTTCTCCGAAAACTCAAGGAGAAGTGAAAGACGGTATTTCCACCACAGTAGACGTATAGACTCCAATAACTATAAAGAGGGCCGTTAGAACTAAGGTCGAACACGAAGAAGGTCAGGTCGTAAAGAGTACTATATGAAACGTATCTTCGATTTATTCGTCCCACTGGTATATGTCGGAACTACATGAGGAAAAGGATAACCCTTGGTCAGACAACAAGGTACAGGTCAAGATTGACAACGAAGGACTTGGCGTACGTCTAAAGAGTTCTCCGTCCAGTCCACCAGACCATAAGGGTAGAGAAAGTCTTAAAAGGTGTCAAATAACCCTAGGTGTGTCAGTTTCCGAAACCGTATCAGTTATTTCGTCTTTATCTACAAAAAGACCTTGAGAGAAGAAAAAGTTACTAGGTCGTCTACAACCGTTAAACTAGAGACCAAGGAGACGGAAAAGATTTTGGTCGAACTTGTAGACCTTCAAGTACCAAGTACATAACGACTTCGGACCGAACCTCTTAAAACTCGTAATGAAATGATCGCACACCCTACTCACGTTAACACACCATCAAACTCGTAAGAAACCGTAACGGAAAGAAACCCTCACCCCACGGTACCGACGTACGATCAAAGGAGACTACTTAGTGGTCTTTACATCAACACAAATAATAGAGTGTTGAAACCTCCGGTTTCAAGGTAACCAAACTTACAGACTTATGTTCCACAACCCTTTCGTACGGGGGAGACAAATTCTTTCGTACGGGGGAGACACATCCTTTCTTATTAAACGGAGAAAGTTAAAGACCACCGACGACAGTAAGGTACAGAATATCGGTGTTGTGTAATTAGAAGTTCCAGTCTTAGAAGTTTTGAGAGAGTCGAAGTAGAAGTGTCATAGGACAAGATACAGACAGTCTAAAGGAAACGGAGGAATAATATTTCTATTTATATTAACGTAAATCCCAGGTCGATTTATTAGGTCCTATTAGAAACGTTGAGTCAGTAGTCGAATTAGTGTAGACGTTTGTGTAGAAAGGGGGTATATCAGAGTCTGTAATATTGTACCTATAGAAAATCCCTCGTGAAAAAAATTTTCGGATGGTGTCTGTAGTTGTCCTCTCTGGAGTATAATTGTCCTTTACTAAACACGTTATTACAAAAGAACTGTTGATGGTACACGATCGTGATACCATCCGTCTTCACTGCACTAACGTGTGTTCTGTCAATGAAGAGGGACAAAAAAGTCTCGACTGGTGGGATCTCCCCGACTATCAAAGGTAAAGAGATGGTTTAGTCACCTCTTCTGTAGAAATCTTGTACCCCCACCAATCATCCTTCAAACCTTTTATATCTCTTCAACCTTAACTGACAAACAATACCCCTTCGTCTTCTCCTTTTATACCCCGATCATCCTAAAGACCCTGGTATGCTCCCAGGTCTATATCATTAGTCGTCGTCGGCGTCACAAATAGTACATAAAAGTCGAAAAGTTTGAGACTCGGGTACCGACTGAAAGTAGAACAAAGGTATATTAATAAAGGTCGACTACTTAATTGTCTTCTCGGTTCACAATGACGACCTTCCTTCCAAATTAACGGTCACCTTTTTAGGAGGTCTTGACAAAAGGAAACAGTCTTTGTTATTTGTTTATAAGGTTTTGTACCTACGAAACAGTACGACCCAGAGTACAAATTGTACTTCCTCTTAGGGGTCGGGTAGTGGTTACTTATACGTCACGCTTCTTCATCACAGGAAACGAAATTCGATAACTTTCAAAAGTCCAATAAATAAGTCGGGTTGGATCGGATAAAATAGACGACATGGTCCATCTCAATCTTTGGTCCTGTAAACACTCGACTCAACAAACCAAAAGAAACAGTCAAACGTCCTCCTCTGTCGGAGGCTACCGATTCAAATAGGTCCCAACCATACACGATCCCCTCCTAACTTCCGTTTTATATTAATCAATACCTTGAAAATCGAGATCTTAAAATAACAATAAGTGAGAGTTAAGAAATTAAATATAGTCATTATTGCAGTGGAAACAACAACAAATCAGCGATTCAGTACAGGTTGAGAAAACACTGGAGTAACTGACATTGGGTGGTAGAGGAGACAGGCACCCTAAAGGGTCCGTTCTTATGACCTCACCCAATGGTAAAGGAAGAGATCCCCTAGAAGGACTGGGTCTCTAGTTTTAACACAGAGGACGTAACGTCCGTCTAAGAAATGGTGACTCGGTAACCACTTCGGGGTCATCATAGTGGATTACACGATATTATAAACTCTTAAATAAGTTGTATTAAGATCTTCAAAACCGGTGTCGTTAGTCTCGTCTTTTTCTTTATTTTCCTTAGGTTTAACCTTTTCTTCTTCATTTTGAGAGTGACAAACGTCTACTGTACTAGGAGATGTATCTTTTGGGATTTCTGAGGTGGTCTTTTAATGATCTTGATTAATTACTTATATCATTTCATCGTCCTATATTTTAGTTATGTGTCTTTAGGGAACGTAAGGATATGTGCTTATTACTCTTTCATCTTTTTCTTTAATTCCTTTGTTAAGGTAAGTGGTAACGTTACTTTTCTTATTTTATTAATCCTTATATGGATGACTTTCTTTGATTTCTGGATATATATCTTTTGATACTTTGTGACTACTTTCTTTAGTTTCTCCTGTGCTTATCTACCTCTTTATATGGTACAAGTACCTAGTCTTCTTAGTTATATCACTTTTACTCATATGATGGGTTTCGTTGGATGTCTAAGTTACGTTAGGGATAGTTCGATGGTCACCATAAAAAGTGTCTCGATCTTGTTTATTAAAGTTCTAAACATACCTTTATGTTTTTTGGAGCTTATCGGTTTCGTTAGAACTCTTTCTTCTTACCTTGACCTCCTTAGTTGAACGGACTGAAGTCCGAGATGATGTTTCGGTGTCAGTAGTTCTGTCATACGATGTCCGTGTTTCTGTCTTTATATCTAGTTACCTTGTTTTATCTTTCGGGTCTCTATTTAGGTGTGTGGATACCTGTGGAATAGAAGCTGTTTCCTCCGTTCTTATATGATACCTCATTTCTGTTAGAGAAATTTTTCACCACGACCCTTTTGTCAGTTGGTGAACATTTTCTTACTTTGATCTAGTGAAAGATTGTGGTATGTGTTTTTATTTGAGTTTTACCTAATTTCTAGATTTGCATTCTGGTCTTTGAGATTTTGAGGATCTCCTCTTGTATCCGTTTTGTGAGAGGCTGTATTTAGTGTCGTCCTAGGAGATACTAGGTGCAGGGTCTTCAGACCTTTATTTTCGTTTTTATTTGTTTAACCTAGATTAATTTTAATTTTCGAAGACGTGTTGTTTCCTTTGATATTCGTTCCACTTTTCTGTCGGAAGACTTACCCTCTTTTATTATCGTTTACTTCGTTGACTGTTTGTTGATTAGAGTTTTTATATGTTCGTTGAATACGTCGAGTTAAGGTCTTTTTATTTGTTGGGTTAGTTTTTTACCCCGTTTCTTGATTTATCTGTAAAGAGGTTTCTTCTGTATACCTACCGATTATTTGTGTACTTTTCTACGAGTTGTAGTGAGTAATAGTCTCTTTACGTTTAGTTTTGGTGTTACTCCATAGTAAAGTACGGTCAGTCTTACCAACGTTAGGTTTTCAGATGTTCGTTATTTACGACCTCTCCCACACCTCTTTTCCCTTGGGAGAATGTGACAACCACCCTTACGTTTGATCATGTCTTTGGTCTTGACTTTCTCTGTCCACATGGGGTTACAAGTAGCGTCGTGACAAATATTATCGGTCCTGTACCTTCGTTGGATCTACAAGTAGTCGTCTACTTACCTATTCTTTCGACACCATGTATATGTGTTACCTAATAACGAGTCGGTAATTTTTCTTACGTAGACTTAGTCAAGATTACTCTACCTACTTTGACCTCGACTAATATGTCTCACTTCATTCGGTCTTTCTTTTTGCGGTTATGTCATATGATTACGTATATATACCTTAACTCTTTCTACCATTACTATTGGGACATACGCTCTGTCGTTTTCTCTGTGTCTACATATCTTGCCTATAAACCTGAGACTCCCTCTCCCTCTCCCACCCTACTAAACCCTCTTACCGTGACTTTGTACATACGATAGTACATTCTTTGCTTAACGGTCAGATACAAACTATGTCCTATGTCCTACAAACCCCGACCACGTGCCCCTACTAGGTCTCTCTACTATACCCCACCCTCCACCCTCCCCCCAAGTCCTAACCCTTGAGTACATGTGGGTACCGTCTAAGTACAGTTATATACCCTTTTGGTTATGTCATAGCATTTCCTTTTATTTCAAATTTATTTTTAAAATTTCTTTATTTTATTTTTTATTTTGGTGTTCCTTTTTTATTATTTCGATACTTTTTGTGTCACAGAGGAAACTAGGAACATGATTAAGAAACTTAATCCAATATGAAAAAAGGGGAAAATACTCAACTACTTTGACACCATACGACTATCGTTGAGTCAAAAGGTTTTAAATTAATAAATCAATCGTCATAAATATTCGTCGATGAGTAAAAATCAATGACAAGATCCAAGATTCCTACCATAACACCACGACTCTTCTCAATTATCACTTACTCAGTCGGGAGTATGTTTTAGAACTCCACTTATACCGTCTTAACCCTGTTTCAACAACACAGAAGATCCCTTTTGTATCAAGAAGACTAAACTCTAAATTAGAAATACGGTACACAAGAGAATTTATGATATTTGACGTTAAGTTCATCGTCCCTCCATACTACACAGACACTCATACCTCTGACTTAGTCAAGGTGAGAAACAGGGACTGAGAGAAGGATGAGAGTTCTAAAATCTCTCTAAAGAACTCACACTTGAGTTATCACGACAATCTAAATACGTACATACATCTAAAAAATACTTTGTCATTGTTTTTTCGTTAAAAAGAAAAGTTATCTTCCTACTTTTATTGTTCGGAAGTCCCTCTAACTTAACGTTCATATTCTTGATCTGTTTACATATGAAGGTCGAGACACGACTTAAGATTATGGATTTCGAAGAACGTTCAGTGATTTAAGTGACTACCCCTTTATTTATCGAAAATGTATTTCAATTCAATTAGTTCCGATTCGTGAGATACCCGAAAGGACCACCGAGTCTACCATTTCTCAGACGGACGTTACGTCCTCTGTACCCAAGCTAGGGACCTAACCCTTCTAGGGGACCTTCTCCCGTACCGTTGGGTAAAGTCACGAGAACGGACCTCTTAGGGACACCTGTCTTCTAGGACCACCCGATGTCAGGCACCCCAACGTTTCTCAACCTGTGTTGACTTGTTGATTCGTGTCGTGTTCGTAACACGTTCAAGGATCCAACGACTTAAGGATATCAAAAAAAGAACACTCATAAAGAAAGTGGTAAAGTATATCTTTGGTTTATACTAAAATAAGAACTTTAATCTTTTTATATTAAGGATCTTAGACAAATTTAAAGACTGTGTAAAGTGATCCTTCTCTCTTATTATAATGTAAAAGACATTAGGTGTGTTAAATTATCGGAATGGTGACAGACCTCCATCGAACTACGTAACATTCACGTTCATAGTTTGAAATATCAGTCTACATCCTTAATATTACTTTAATTTCTGGATTTAAACTTTCAACACCTGTAAACCTACAATTATTACTAGTATTACTAATAACTCCAAAAGATCTCCTACAGACTATGAGTTTTTCTCTACTCTTGGATCCTGGTTAGAGACATTTTGTTGTGAATTCTCCATCACTTTCTCCTCTAAATCTTTCCATAACACTTTCTTTTAAACATAAAAATTCTTTCCGTTCTTTTAAATTTGAATTTTAATAAGAGAAACTGGAGTAAAGAGGGGAGATGACACATAACACATAGACGTGAGACGTAACTGGTTTGGAGAGGTAACCGTTTATTTATGGACGAGTTGATATTTCTTGTTGTATGAAAATCGTGGTTGTTCTTTTGAGGAAATTTATAGTCTAAGGAAGAATAAAACATTCCCTGGTAAGAGTACCAGACACGTGTCCAACCTTTTCTTAAAGGTCTGTACCCCGTCGTACTTTCCTCTTATGTCAAATAATCTTACCCTCTGTGATTATTTTGTCATCCGACCGGGTTCGCTCTCGACTGGGGAAGACAACCAATCGTCGGTTAAAAATGTCCGAGTCTACCTTTTAAGGACGACCTTCCTACCGTAATTGACTAACCAATCCTACGATGTCCCACTCATTGTCCTACCTATAAAATAGATTACACCCCAGTATCTTGACCGGTCAAATCTAGCCCTCGAGTACCATTATCAACGACACCCCGAACCAACTAAGACCTCTAAAAACAGAACACTAGAAATATATCTCGAGGTGTGGACTCTGGAACTATATTCCAAGGTGTCGGTAATCCTGGGTAATGGGTAATGAACGAACATACGAAACTAAACCTAACGTATTTAACAGTTACTATGTAGTAAATTACATATCGGCAAACAGAGTTCTTTAATATATTGACTTTAAACTGGAGATTGATCGTCTTGTCAAGACCCTTGAAAGACTTTCCGATAAGGGTCCAATATTAGGAGTCAAACCGTACTTATTTTAAAAGGTGAAGAATATAATTGAATGAGTAAAAAACAACAACAACAATGGATATAAATCTTCTTAGACGAAGTCTTTCGTCCTCTATTTACAACAAGGGTTTCTATTATTTTAAACTCTAATCTAGAAATAATACAGGGGTACAACATAGTCTTCTTTTACGTACCCATATCCTTTACATATGGATGTGTCGACGGAACTTTCAAAAGAGATTTTTCTTTTGTTATGAGGGAAAAGACCTCCCTCTTCTTCAACTCTTGTATCTTCTTGAACTTATGTTATCATACTCTATCAGTACAACGGTATCAAAAGACCCTTGGACCCCACGGTACAGATTGTCCAATCGTGCACTTGGAGTACAGATACGTTAACTTGATTTCTTCTAATACAATTTTATAAACATTCATAGTATTGGGTACCATAAGATAGAAACACAAAGATGTAATTTCTGGTAGAGATAAATATGGTCATAGATCTGAAATAACTAAAGAACGTTTTTCAGAAGGAATCTTCCTCTTTTACAATTTTAGGTAGTTGAGACACTGCACAACAAAGAAATGATAACAAAAAAAAGATCTCACATCCCCTTCTTTTTATTTAGAGGGAGATAAGAAAGTTCAAGAATCAACTCTAGAGACACTATTTTCTATTTAATCGTTCTCTGTTTGTCTTTAAATAATTTTATATGTAAATTACATATGTATCGTCTATGGGTCCTCCTTTTTTACTCATTGAGGGATCCAGTGGTTAAATTTAAGGTAGAAGTCGATTTCTGATCCACTGAGTCACCATTTTTTAGGTAGACGGTTACGTTCTATACACCCAACCTAGGGACCCAGTCCTTCTAGGGAATCTTATCCTTTACCGTTGGGTGAGGTCATATAAACGAGCCTCTAAAGGTACCTACCTCCTCGGACCAGCCGACGTCAGGTACCCCAGATTTACTTAGACTGTGCTGATTCGTGTGTGTAGGATAAGATTTCTTTCTTCCCAAACACTCCCCCTTCTCCGTCCCTCCGGTCAATATCCTCCTATGGACCTTTTTTGTATCCATTCCAAACAATACGTCCAAATTTGACTACTGAAGAGGAAACTATTCAATAAACACTAAATTCACAAAAGGAGATATTTATAGTTGTTGGAGTCTATATGGTGGGATTACCGTCTCTCGTTGCGTCTTGATTTCTCTGAGAACTACTCCTACCTTCTCCTCTCACTTTCTCCACCGAATTTTGAATTGTAAGTCTTTTAATTCTAGTACCGTACATTAGGGTAGTGAAGAACCGTTTATTCTACCTCCTTTTCACCTTTGTCACTGTCTAAAATAGAAGAATCCGAGGTTTTAGTGACACCTACCACTGACGTCGGTACTTTAATTTTCTGTGAACGAGGAACCTTCTTTTCAATACTGATTGAATCCGTTGTATAATTTCTTATCTCTGTAATGAAACGACTTTCCGGACTTATGAGTCTCGATAACAAAAATGTCATCAGTATATGTCTACACTGTCAACCTGGAATTTCTTTCGACTCACGACTTCTAAACTACGAAAAACTTGACACCACGACCTCTTCTGAGGACTCTTAGGGAACCCGACGTTCCGTTAGTTTGGTCAGTTAGGATTTTCTTTAGTCAGGACTTATAAGAAACTTCTTCTGACTTCGTCTTCGACTTCAAGGTTGTGAAACCGATGGACTAATACTTCCCGACTGAGTAACCTTTCCTGGTACTACGACCCTTTCTTACTCCTATTTTCCTCTCCTTCCGTTGGCTCCTACTCTTACAACCTATCATAGTGACTGAGTCACTTGTACTCAAACTCCTTTAAGACTCTCTATCACTTCCTATCCCTTTGGACCACACGACGTAAGGTACCCCAGTGTTTCCTAACCTATCGTGGATCCCGGACTTGTTGTTGAAGAGATAGGCATCCTCTTTCTATAGAAATGTTTACCTCTAAAAAAAACGTCTACATTTAAAGAGAAAGTTTTGTCATTGAATTGAAGACAAAAGTCTTGAAGAGGACACAGACGAGAAAAAGTTTTATTAGGAATACCGTTTTTCCGTATTAAATACCATCGTACAAATCGATGGGAAGTTCTCAGGTGGTAAATAGTGTATTCACTTAAAGTAAAAGATTGTGTATCATGATTTCTAACAAATAGTAATGAATATCATTCTACATACAACATACTTTTCGTTGACAGTTTCACAAAGATTTATAAACAGTGAAATTTAATTTAAATATTTCTCTACTTTATGAACATCAATTCACTCTCATATGACGATTATAAAATCTTAAAGTTGTAGACAAGTACAAGACAAAACATAGATAAAAATGGACCAGAAACCTTTGTTTACTATACAGAAAGATGACACGTTAATAAATCTCTTATGAAGTCGTTCACACCCTTAACCGATTCGGGTATATGGGTGAAAAAGAGAAATAGTAAGGAATGTATAAAGTCAGGTGTAGAGATCTTTACATATCTCGTCCTTTTGTTATAACAAGAGTTACAATGGGGAGGGGAGTGAAAATTTCGTAGACTTATTCCTCCATTACGGATTTCCTTTTGAAACCATACGTTTTGTTTAGGTACGAAAAGAATGGATGTAAAACCCAAAAGGTATAGAATGAGTCATTGAAGTACCAGTGGAGTTGAACGGTGGTTCTCATTTATGGAAACAGCATAATATTGTAAAAATCGGAGAAATACACGATCTACTTTGGTAAGACGAAGTGTGGAAAATAGTGATTTAGGAAAATTGTAGAGATATTCTCTCCTCTCTTTATAGAAGTGTCACAAACAATAAGAAAAAGATATAGGACACGTCACACGACATAGAAATGGAGACAAGTTTGTTTACTAAATGACAGTCAAAGAAAGGAGTTTCCTCTTTAGACCTTCCCAAATTACATCTTTTGACAAAAAAAAAAAAAGGAAGAGTAAGGTTACTAAGCCGGAGTCTTACAAGGACCCGTCTCTGTCTCATATAACACTTTTATTCTTAGTAAAAGTGAGAACCGGGTGGTGAGAGAGGAAAGACTCGTTTCTGTTCCTAGTCATGGGGAAACAAACCGTGATGGGGTTCTCACCGTCGACAGTTGAATTTTTTATGTGTATTGTACTCTCAACGGTCAGTTGAAAATAAACCCCGTTTTACTCCTAAGATTGGACACTCTGTCTCAGAGTCTATTGAGACTCTTTGACGAGTCTTCTCCATTCCCTTTTAGTCATATATACACTGAACCACTTCCCCCCATATGCACGTTAGTTCGTGTATTAGAAACGTCTGTCTAAGTCGATCAGTATTCTTCGTGTACAGTGGTACTTTCTAAAATCGTGAAAGGATCAATACTCCTCTATATTTTTAACCCAAGAATTTTAGTCGAGGACTTTTATAGATTGATAGACCTCTAGGGAAGACAGTCAAAAAGGGTCTCGTGTCTCACGAGTAAGGACTATAGGTGGGACTCGAAAAAAGGTCCCCACAACTTTCAGTCCTATACTATATTAGGAGTATCTCCGGCTACCGATCACGGTTAAACATCAACTGTATCATTTTGGGTTCTTATTATCTAGATGTGACTTTAAGGAAACAGACCCACGATACCTCTAAAACCTTACATATTAGGAAACACCCCACTCCGACAGAATTCGTAACACCCGACACATCGTCGGTAGGATTGGGAGATTAACTCTCTATGATTGTAGTGGGAGACAGTTCAAAACCGTGGTCTTTACGTAGGTCTCAACGGTCTACATGGACCTCCCTTCACCTCCTCGACTTCATGGAAGTCAAATCCGGGTGTATACTGGTGCATCTAGATCCGTCTAATTTGTCGGGGTTATGTTCGAAGGACAAGAGTCTGACGACCTTATCACTCGGACTAAGTCACAGAGTTCTTGAGAAATTCTGATCATATGTTGAAGGGTCACCCGTTCGAAGATTCCATCCGGTCAAGACTTGTACACAAGTACTATACGGAAAATAAAATAGGACGGGTCTTACGGAAGACGAAAGAGAATTTTGACTAGTTGTTTCGGAAAGGTTCATTAAAAAAGAGATTAGTGACTTCAACCTAATGTCTACTCATACACGAAAGAAAATTCTCTTAACTATACGTAAGGTATAAAGTAAGGTCTTTGTATATATCAAAATAGATTCACAAAAACTTTTATAACTGAGACATAACCAACGGGTTTGGTGGTAAAATGAACCAGATCTAATTTAAACTCGTCAGGGACGAGGGTTTTGTACAAACTCTAATAATTATTATTTTTGGTGATACTTGTATCGACGTATTTGTATTTCTAGTTTTATCTATGCTTAAACATCTTTCTTTTACCCTTTATGACGGTCCTCGATATTAACTTGTAACGGGTAGACTCAAAGGACCGTCTATGCCTTTTTATTTTCCTTCTCTTCCTTCGTAATTCTTTCTTAGTATTAGTCTTCAAAAAAAAAAGAAAAAAACCACTAAGGACTTCCGATTACCCTTTTACCTAAAACCGGATATTCTCAAAATCTTAGTAACGTTAGGATAAAAGATAAATCTTTGTCATCTAAATGGGTTATCATGGTATATATGATGATAGACTTTTTGTTGATCCTTAGCACACAAGATTTAGTAAATGACTGTAATACTTATCTCAGAAAATCAAACTACTTTTTACCCAAACTTTAGTTATGATAAATAAAACAAGATAAATGTTGACGGAAAATACCCCAAATACTTATCCTTTACAAAGTACTATTTTCACAAAGGGGCCACCAAGTCACCATTTCTTCGGTGGACGTTACGTCCTCTGCACCCAAGTTAGGGACACAACCCTTCTAAGGGGACCTCCTCCCGTACCGTTGGGGGACGTCATAAGAACGGATCTCTTAGAGTACCTGACTCCTCGAACCGTTCGATATCAGGTATGACAACGTTGTACTGATTCAACCTGTACTGACTCACTGATTGTGAAAGTGAAGTATGTCGAAAATCAACTTATTTTTTACCTAAAGTATTTGTCATTACAAATTATAAAACATAAAAATAAATGTAAAATACCCAACTTATCCTTTATGCATGTGTCATTTTTACTAGTTTAGTACGAGTAATTTTCAAGTCCTATTCAGTTGAAGGGGAAAGACTTTATGGAAGGTCCAAGGGGTCTCCAAGAGTGAGAGTAGTCGATGACGACAGAAACAGGTCTCTGTAAAATACGTATTTGTTTGTATGTTTTTAGAGGTATATGTACCATAGTGTGACATATATTTAAACATTGGTTACTTTTACTTTCTTGACATCGTAAAAAATGGATTTTTAATTAAAAATAATCATTCGGTCAAAAATTCAATACTAAGTGTAAACTGATAAATCGGGTGTGGGTATTCTGTGTAATTACAACCCACATGTCTATCCCTGTATAATTCTCAGTCTATGATGGAATAAAACACCTCAAAACGAAGTTAGATTTGAAGTCTCGAAAACCAAGGGAATGAAGAAAAGGTACGTAGAAACCTCAGACATACACTACAGAAACCGGTGTAGTACGTTTCTCTAGGTTGGTCAGGTAAGACTTCCTCTAGTCGGGACCCTAAAGAAACCTTCCTTACTACGACTTCGACTTCGAGGTCATAAAACCGGTGGAGTACGTTTCTCAACTGAGTAACCTTTTCTGAGACTACGACCCTCCCTAACCCCCGTCCTCCTCTTCCCCTGCTGTCTCCTACTCTACCGACCTACCGTTGTGACTGAGCTACCTGCACTCAGACTCACTTGAGGTCCTCTACCACTACCTGTCCCTCCGGACCGTACGACACTAAGTACCCCAACGTTTCTCAGTCGGTACTGACTCGCTGACTTGACTTGACTCGACTTGACTACACTACAGACTTCGACACAGACGTCTGAAGTCAGTTGAGGGTCTTACGGACTTACTCCATAAACCCACAAAATAGACAACAAGTGTTAACACAGTTAGAGAAAGGGGTGTGGTCGCTGGACCATTCCTGGAACCAACGACGATCTATCTCGATAACCCGTAATGGTGAGAAGACCTCGTTTCGATCAAAAGACCTTGAAAGTTGTATCGGTTCGATACACGTCACAAGAGGTGTCTTGGCTTTTCCGTGACTAAGAGGTAAACCAAGGAGTACCCAAGACAAACTGTTAGTGGACTTGAGGAAAATCTAAATCAGTTAGTGATCAGTGATTCGACTTGTAGCTATGAAACCGGTGGACTACGTTTCTCAACTGAGTAACCTTTTCTGGGATTTTACAACTCTTTGTAACTCCCGTCCTCCTCTTCCCCTACTGTCTCCTACTCTTCCAACCTACCGTAGTGACTGAGTTACCTGTACCCAAACCCACCTGAGACCCTCAACCACTACCTGTCCCTCCGGACCGTACGACGTCAAGTACTCCAACCTTTCTTAGCCTGTGTTGACTCGTTGACTTTACTTGACTTGACTTGACTCAGTGATTCGTGTCGTGAACCCCATAGAAAAACATTTATCTTCTCAGAATGTATACATCTCGTAGTGATGATCCGTAACCGATACACGAACTAAGAGAAATGGGAATCCTTCCCCAAGACCCCCTATGTTCCTTCCTAAATATCTGGGAGTGTGTTTGTCCAAAATATATGTTTATTCGTGACGGAGTAGTTCGGTAATCTGTATTGATCTGTAGAATTTGTGTTAAATACACTTCTTCCGACTCGCGACTTCTTAATTACGAAAACTGGACACCACAACCTCTTCTGAGAACTCTCAGGGAACCTGACGTTCCTCTAGGTTGGTCAGGTAAGACTTCCTCTAGTCGGACCCTAAAGAAACCTTCCTTACTACGATTTCGACTTTGAGGTCATGAAACCGGTGGAGTACGTTTCTCAACTGAGTAACCTTTTCTGAGACTACGACCCTCCCTAACCCCCGTCCTCCTCTTCCCCTACTGTCTCCTACTCTACCGACCTACCGTAGTACCTGAACTACCTGTGCTCAGACTCACTTGAGGCCCTCTACCACTACCTGTCCCTCCGGACCGCACAACGCTAAGTACCCCAACGTTTCTCAGCCTGTGCTGACTCGCTGACTTGACTTGACTACAATTTTTGATTCAAAGGATTAAACATTTACAGTATATGTTTACAGGAGGAAAATGATTGGTTACGGAGTCGGAGAAGGAAAGGGAGAGGACAAAGGAATGGGTCATGATAAACCCTTTTCCCTTTTTGTCTTGTTAGGTGTTCTTGAAACCAGTGAAGAGGGGTCGAAGTGAAGGTTGGAAGCCGATTCGGAATATTACAAAGAAAAGAACGGTAAATCTGGTGAATCGGATTGAGACTGTAAAAATAAAACGTTATTGATCTATATAAAAATAACAATGACTACATGTACATCGGGGTCCTATTGAAACGAAAGTACTGTAAGACTCCACCGTAAAGGGTTTCAATAAATAAACACGTCATCAAAGTTTTAGTACGAAACCATCTTACGACCGATTCTAACACTTAATATTACTAATGTAAATCACGTGAATCGTGTGGTTTAATGTAAAATTTATTCCAAAGATAATTCATTGTTCTTTTAAATAACCACTATAAAATTAAGAACAAAGTAAACCCACGTAATTCGGTCGAAAACTAGAGTAAGTACATAGAAAGGAAGACGTGTGAAAGTTTCAAATCGATATTTGAATCGAAACAACGGAAGATAACAAATCTTCGTCAGTGTACAAGACGAGTATAAGTTCCCACTATTAACCTCTAATATCTTTCGTTATTGGGGACTTTCGTAACTAGTACCCCGGTGAAATTTCAGACAGACAGTGTCCACGAATGGTTTCTCTATCTGGTCCTCGTCTCAGAATACGGGAGAACCTTTACCCAAGTCTCGGATAAACCCGTTCGTTATGGTTCTAGGATACATGAACCAGATACAAAATCTTCTAGTGTACTCACAAGGTACAACATTGCGAGGGTCCCTTCTGTACGTCAGTCTTATTCCGGTCTCACTTTGAGAAATTCTACCTCCTGGGTTCTGTCTCCGGAAAGAGTGGACTCCAGATAAGACTTATATTTTAATCATAACTGGTGTTAAAACTGGTTCAGTGTGAACCCGGTACGGACTATAGTGACGGGATCCCACATTTTATTGGTCCTCCTGCTCCCGGTTGTAGTGACTTCTCTTATCGAGTCTCTCGTACTCTCTCATTCCGGGAGACAAGGTGGAGGTACTTCCATTTTCCGTTCGACAAAGTATCGTTCTGCCGTAGAACTCTTCCGGTACTACCCTCCTTCATCTTTTCACCTCTTCAGTCGTAAATGGACTTCACATAGACTTATCTTGGTCTTCTCTGTCAGTCCTTTATTTGACTATTTACTTTCAAAGAGGGAATGGGTTATCGAACCCCTTGTGTACTCTTTTTAGTGTAGTCGACATCTTTTAAATTTCACTGTACCGTACTTATTTATGAAGTTAGAACGACATAGTTGGAAACTGAGTCTCGAATGTTAAACGACACACCAACCATTAAAGTAGGAATCGGTAAGAACTTTGAAAGGGTCCTAGGCCGGACACGGTCTCCAGAATGAGTTCCGGTTCAGAATGAGTTCTAGTTCTGTAAGCTTTAGAGAGGCGACGATGACCTATAAACCTATGTGAAAATAAACCGAGTGAGAAGAATCAAGAAGACACAGGTTCGGATACAAAAGTCGATAAAGGTAATATTGAGAACGACAAATGTTCTACCAAAAATACAGGTGTAAACGAAGAAAAGGAAAAGACAAAGGAACAGAAAAAAAGTCTGAAAAATTAGAGGAAAACAGAATAACGAAAAAAAAAAAAGGAGAGAAACGATGAAACAAAATCCGTTTCTAAAATTTCTAAAGAAACTCTCATAAATATACCTTACAAAATTATAAAAGAATGATCAAGAATAAAACTATCGATGAGAAGTAAAAGAGAAGTAAGTACTACAAGGAGACAAGGAAAATACAATACTATAGAAATAGATCAAACACATGTCTCAAGGAAACTAGACTCAAATAAACATAAACAGATAAGACAGTCATAACCGTTAAACGACTTTTTTATTCTACCCTGTCTTTATAAAGAGACTCGTTACATATGTGGTAGTAGGTGAGTCACGAGACTCATTGACCCTGTTTTTCCCTCCTTCGAACTTGGTCTCACTCAGTAAGAGAGTATCGGAAACAGAAACTACTAAAACATAAAAATGTTCAGAGAAGTTACCTAATACTAGTAGACAACACTACCAAAGGAAGTGAGGGAGGGTGAATAACGAAACAAGAACTCTTATAGTCAAGGAACAAATCGGAGTAACTGAGAAACGTCGTACCTTATTCCGAGTATACAAAAGGGAATTAAGTAAGTCTAGGAATTTAAAGAAAGTTTATTCGTAGTCAGTATTTAACACATCCAGTGTCCGTGAAATCTAGACACAATAGACCAAAATGTATCTACTGTTACGTCTGAATCTGTATCTGTGTCTGTTTATATATCTCTCTAGATCAGATCCGTAGTACGGTACATACCCCAGACTACAGTGACAAGAACCGTCGAACAAATGTCTTGTCCCAAACTTCAACTCAACCGAAAAGAACAAAAGTGACTTCTGTCTTTTAAGAATAACCTCAAAGTAACGTAAAGTATCAAAACATATAAAGTCTTCTCTCAGTTTTTTTTTACGGAAATGAGACCGTGGAGGTTTGTATTCAGGACATGTATAAAAAATTGACTAAAAAAACGTTTTTTAGAATGGATTTTACGGAAATAAAAATACTGGGAGAATAACTGTATTATTTACTGTCATAACAAATCTTTTATAATGTTGAGTCACTCGTTAGACCTTCCGGGACCAAACGTGTGTGGTAGACGTCACTTACTACCCAAATTATAAGGGCTACTCGAACGTTACGGTCCTTGACCGACTGGGAACTTAGTAAGTATAACATCAGTAAAAATGAATCAATGATAAGAATTCGTGTAAGTTAGAAACTGGTATATATGGATAAGAACCACTAGATTTTTCCTTTCTTGTTCCTAGAGTCTCCAGAGAAAAGGGATAAGTGAGTTCTTTTTAGTACAAAACTTATACGAATGACCCGAAAAGTAGAGGTCACTTTACTACTATTTTATGTCTCTTTTACAGAGGGATCCCACATACTGTTATCAATTGGGTCCCGATTCCCAAATCACTCAAGGTACTCTTTTGACGTTTATAAAGATAAAGTTTATTAAAGAAAACTTTAACTTAAATTTGTGTAGTTATGTTCCTTGTGTTTCACAATAAAATTAAGTCGATTAAACCTGGTGAATATCAACCGAAAAGCAAACATCCCCTGTAATTGAATATAAAGAACTATGACCATAGTGATCAAAATAATCTTATTCAATTTAAAGATGCTACACAAAATTATTATATAAGTCAAGTCAAGTCAGCGAGTCAAGTCAGCGAGTCAGCACAGGTTGAGAAACGCTGGGGTCGTGCGGTCCGGAGGGACAGGTAGTGGTTGAGGACCTCAAGTGAGTCTGAGTTTAGGTAACTCAGTCACTACAGTAGGTCGGTAGAGTGGGAACCAGCAGGGGAAGAGGAGGACGGGGGTTAGGGAGGGTCGTAGTCTCAGAAAAGGTTACTCGGTTGAGAAGCGTACTCCACCGGTTTCATGACCTCAAAGTCGAAGTCGTAGTAAGGAAGGTTTCTTTAGGGTCCCGACTAGAGGAAGTCTTACCTGACCAACCTAGAGGAACGTCAGGTTCCCTGAGAGTTCTCAGAAGAGGTTGTGGTGTCCAGTTTTCGTAGTTAAGAAGCCGCGAGTCTTCTGTTTAAAATGTTACTAGAAATATAATGATTGAGATAATTATCTGGATAATATTATTAGAGAGGAGAAAGGAGTTTCAAGTTCTCTCTCGTTTATCAGTGTATAGGTGAGGTTAAGGTAACATCACACTACGTCCTACATTCTGTCGTGATTACGAAGGTACAAAAATGTAATTCTAAACTCAAATTTAGAGTGGAAAATAATAAAATGTACTAGCACTTTTTTTGTTTCGGTACACAAGACGTCAAATACCGGGAGTAAAATCTATACTTCTTTAATTCAAGTCTTCATAGTCCATTAAGGGGATTTTAGGGTAACGATTGTTCACTGTTATCGTCCAAAGATTTATTAGAGGTACCACATATCACATTTCTTCCGGACATTTAAAACTCGTAACATCTACGTTCACGGTGATACCCTCTTACTTCGACATGATTTGTTTACAAAACACTTTCTTTCCGAAATTTTTTGTCCGTACTCTTCGTCGATCATTCAATAGGGTAAAAAGTGACAATTATATACGATTGATCAATACAACTCTTATCGTAAGATAAATTTTGGATGTATTCCTGAATGGTAAACTTCCTGAACATATATTTCGTTTTTTTAAAGTGACTTAACATCTTTAGTTTAAGAATCCTATTTAAGTAGAGACATTAGTCCGGCAAACCGTATTGATCCGTACACGGTCCGAGGAATATTCTATGCAATACTTATGCAAATAAGTCATGAATATAATTTAAAGAGAATACTCTAGTATAAACCGATTGAAATTTTATATTATTACTTTTGCTAAAATGGACGGTATGTCTTTCAATACCGAAGTATCTTACTATGAGAAAAACAAGTCATCTTAATTTCGTATACTGGTCAAATCGTTGACTACCAAATCTTTGTTCCCACCTCCCCCTCTTAATTTCTGTATAATATGTCTCTTTGAAGAAGGTAGGGAGTTTAAGAACTCCCTATATCGTGTGAAGACTAAAATTACTCGGAACACTAGTACTTTGTATAATTATCATGTCTTAGTATTACTTAAGTGTGAACGACGGTAAGTAAAATAACATCTCGAGATCGACAATACAATTTACCTTTCAACGTCGAATGTAAAATCGAAACGCATACAAGAGTAAGACCGACTTAGTAACAGAGTTGAACTCCTTGAACCCAAATAATAAGAGTTTTCGGATAAAGACGACGATGTTGTAAATATCAACTGGTAATAGAGGACACTTACCGTATTTTTTGGTTCTGTAATTTCATTGTCCGTTAGATGAATTTTCACAAATAAGTCACAAAGAAACTGTCAAGAGGATTTATACTTGATTTTCTCGACACATAATCGTCAGATAGTGACTTATTGTCGCCGAATTTTGTTATGTGTATGTAATGGAGTGTCGTCGAGTGTCTAAGTCGTTAGGTCCACGAAAAGACGACCCAGGAACCCAAGGTCTTCATGGTGTCCTACATCAGTTGAGTTCCGAGGAGACACTTCCTAGAATCAACTCCCAGTAACCTCTTATGTCAAAAAGTACTGACCTCAACGTCAAGGAGTATTGGATGACCGATCTCCGGGTGGAGTCATGAAACGTACACTCGAAAAGGTACCTCGCAGGTTGTAGTATGGTCGTTCAATCGTTCTTCCGTTCTTCTTCATGGTACTTCTCGTTTACGGTCGTTCCACCTTCAGTGTCGGAAAACATGGGATTAGTGTCTTCACAGTAGGTGCTGAAAACGATGTAAGGTAAAAATGTTCGTTTAGTGATCCAAGTCCATTGAGAGTTCCACTCCTTTAATGTGTTTTCATACCCATGGTGGTTCGTCTCCTCTCAGTGACCCTCGGTAAACCTTTCCGACGGACAATCTCTGTTATACGAATATTAATATCCTTTTTTCATCTTGAACTAAAGTAAAAAAAAAGAAACGTAAAATGGAGAAGTGAGAAAAAAGAATTAAAGTCTGATGTTCATTTCGAATATTCCAGTCAGAATTGGTTGTTTTTCGTTATCATTTACAAAGGGAATAAACTCGTTTATCCATGTACAATGACGTGACTTTCGTTTTCCTTTTCTTTTTTTTTTCACCCCTAACAAAAAGTCGGAACACTGAACGTATCTTCCTGTTTTTCTTTTCTTTTTTTTCACCCCTAACTAAAAGTCGGAACACTGAACGTATCTTCCTGTTTTGAGGCGTTAAAAGAAAAATTCTCTGTACATACATTAAAATATTCGTAATTCAACAAACAAACAAAAAAAGAGAGAGAGAAAATTACAATGGACTCTAAACCCCCAACTAAATCAAAGTGGGTAGCGTATTGTGGTCCTGTTACATAATATTTATTACGTCTCCTATTATGATCTCTGTTTGATAGGAGAATCAAACTAGTTTCTACCAAAGTGACTATGACACTTTTTATGTCGACCTAAGGACCGAGACATTAAAAAAAAGTGTGAAAATGATAAAATACATAACTAAAGAAACCTAAATTGGACCACTATTCTAATTTCTTCATTTCTGGACGTACCTAAACTAAGAGAAAGAAGTTTTAGAAAGGTTTCAGTAAACATAATTATACACGAGATGGAAGGTTTATAAAAGTCTTAAAACTGTTGAGGAGTCGTCGAGATAACGACGATGGAACAAAATTCTGTGGTGATCTCGAGTATATCTTAAAACGTAAGAGTAAAAAGAACGACTACGATAAGAGTACGGCGGGTATGGGGGATGTAAGATTCGAGTTATCTCGTCGCCCTCATTAGGAGAATTTTATATTCAGTTTAACATAGTGAAGAGACAGTTTTGCGAAGTCACGGAGGAGTGGAGTGAGTTTTACAGTCGGTTTTAGAAAGTTTTCGGACATTTCGGGACACTCACGTCGGTGGTAGTACAGGAACTACCGGAGAGTAGTAAAACGGAGAACTAGTAGTACAAACACCTCTTCCGTTACCGTGGGGTGGGGTCATGAGAGCGGACCTTTTAGGATACCCGTCTCCTCCGACCATCCGACGGCAGGCACCCCAGTGATTCTCAGTCTGTGCCGACGAGTTGAAGTGAAAGTGAAAGGTGAAAGTACGTAACCTCTTCCTTTACCGTTGGATGAGGTCACAAGAACGGACCTCTTAGGGTCCCTGTCCCCTCAGACCACCCGACGGCAGATACCCCAGTGTGTCTCAGCCTGTGCTGACTTCGCTGAATCGACGTCGTCGTCGTCGTCGACGAACCTTACGACAAGAGGGTCTATAAACGAACTGTACAGGGTAGTAGAAAAAGTCTACCATGAGTTTATAAAGAAAGATGAGAAAAAAAAAAAGGATAGGGACGACGTAACGTACACCCTTAGAGTCAAAAGACTCTCATTAACTTAGACTCGGAGGACGCCACCTTCGAGAATTGGTGACCTGACGGTCCTTTCAGGGGAGAATAAAAAAGTGGGATATTTTTCTCGACTTATAAGACGGACCGAAAGAACTACGTGTAAAGGACTAAGAAAAGGAGAGATTGAAATTTGTACAATTGATTAAAAAGACAAAGAGAAAAGACTTCTCAATGACAGACAAGACAAACGGATCTCTGTTACATGTAAGATACCAGTCACGAGTTCTTTAACAAAAATTTATTTTTAAGGACATAGAAAAGAGAACGAATTTATTAACCCGGGTACAGGTAAAACAGGATGGAGAGTAAGTTTATTTGTTACACGTAAGGAAATGAATAAATGTTGTTATGACAGTACGGTCAAAATGGAGGAACTATAATTCACATGTCTTTCTGGTTTCAAACGTTTACTCGAGACAATAGATTTACAACACACTTAATTACATTAGACGGGAGTGACACTGTTAAATATAGGTCGTGTATCTTTATTGTTTGAGACACTACTGTCAAAAACTGTATTTTTGATAAATAACACACCCAGTCTTAAGTCAAAAACAATCCAAATAGTCATTAATTGGGTCTCAATTTGACTTCGCAGAGTGTGATATAAATGGACAAAAGATGACATACGTCTTCTTGTACGTAAAAAGGTCAGATTTACGACCCTTTATTAGAAGAAGGAGAAAAGTAAATAAGGTAAGTAAAGAATTTAAAAGGTAATACTTCACTTTTTATCCCGGAAAACGTTCAACGAATAAAAATTTCGGAAGAGTCGGACGTGGTGTTGAACTAAATCAAAAGAGTGAGTTCAAGTGTGACGAAGAACTATTCCACGAAACCACTCTCAGAGACCCTTTGTAATCAAGTTTGGATTGTCTACTTTATAAAAAAATTCTTTCCTACGTTGTAGGATCAAACTTATGTCCGGAATTTAAGAGATTCTACATAGGATAATTAAACTGAAGTCACTAAAGTTAACCGTTCTTTAATGTTATACTATACTATACTGAAAGGGTTTTTCCAATAAAATTCAAAGTCAATATGATTATCGTCTTATTATATGTCTTACGTTCTTTAATACCATCCTAATACAAGATAAGATATATATTGTTATATTATACAACCAAAAGACACAGTCCTTCTGACTGTCGGACCTCGTTAAATTTTCTTCAAAAAGGTTAACCATCCTGAAGAACTATTAACACGACTTCCACTCTTCATAAACCTCATCCGTTTCATATCTTTGATATCAGTTCCTCACAGGAGTTTCCCGAATAATGAGTTTCCCGAAGGACCCACCACGTCACCATTTCTTAAATGGACGGTCACAGTTTCTATGTTCTCTGTACCTAAACTAGGGACCCACCCCGTCTATAGGACCTCCTCCTTTATCGTCGTTTGAGGTCATAAGGACGAACCTTTTCAGGTGTCTGTTCTCCTCGGATCGTCCGATGTCAGGTACCCCATCGTTACTCAGTCTGTACTTACCCGTTGACTCGTGAAATGAGTTTCAATGTTTTGTGTCACTTTCTTTCATTGTCAAAGTCAAAACTATTTTTCTTTCTGGAAAATTCTCTCGGAAACCCTTTACTTTACCACAACGAATCACTCCTTTACTTAAGATGTCATGGTTCTGTATAAACTCGTCTTGAGGTCTACAAGTTCGTAATTTACCAGGACTTCGCCTACTAAAAATCGAGGAAAGGTTTAGGACTTGAAGGTACGAAGAATTGTTCTTCCAATCTTCTTTGAGCTACCTACTTCTTGATCTCAACAAAAATTGTCTTTCAACTATAAATAAATTATACTATTTCTTTCGGGCACTTTAAATGTAAGGGGAATCATAGTACCCTCTCCACTACAGTTTTCGTTTATTTGAATTTTTGAACTACTTTCGTGTGTCACTTTATACATCCGTGGCCATCATCAAAATTAAATCCCCTTCCGTTTTTTATTTAGTTCGTCAATTACTTCAGTCCTGAGTTTAGAGGTTTATTATTCGAGTTCGACTCTCTTCGGGACTGAATACATTACGACGTTTTCATGTACTCTCTTCAACAACAAGAGACACTGGAAGTATGTGAGACCTATTTCTCTTCCGTTCTTGTCTGACATAGGACCATATTTAGTTGTAGTCACACGACACAACAGATCTTTCCGCCTTGACTGCCTCCAGTCCATTATTTCCTTTTTCAGTAATCTGAGTACACCCTTTTCAAGGTCGACACATAGGCGACTCTACCATAGTTACCCAACTGACACTTTACAAAGTTTGTTCGTCTTAAGATTTACCACTATAAAACCCTCGTGTGTAAGTAAGCGGAACTTTCAAAATTACTCTTTTCGTTCTCGTTGATTTGTCAGAGAGTTCCACTGGTCCGTAAAGACGTTTGAAAAGAAAGCTCAGTACCTGTATACGGGTTAAGAAACTGAATATTCCTGTGCAACATTATTTTTGTAGACTATAGGAAAAAGTGACAAAAATAAATGAACTATCTGTATACTTCTTTTTTCTTTCTGTCTGATTGTTTTATCGACAAAGAAGATATCAACAATCGTTAAATAAGAACCAAAACAAAAAAAAAAAAAAAAAGGGGAAAACTGAATATCGAGTCATCCCCGTCGTTTCTTTATTTACATAAAGTACTCTTTTCGGTCTCTAAAAAAACATAGACAATGTCTTTAATGTAATAACTCCTCTGAATTTTTGTATCCATGAATATTAATTCCATTCACCTTAACTAATAGTTGTCTCCACCAGACCCCGGAATTTACTTTAGGTAGGACCCGTTGGAGGGGAGGGGGTGTAGAGACGATGCAACGGGAAACAGTAAAATGTAGAATGATACTCTACTGTCCGTTTTAATTACTATCGAACAAAAGGGAACAAATATTTTTACAAAAGGAAGTAGAAAAGGTTCAAGTGTACATCCTAAAATAATAAACTATTGGTTTAGTACATAATTACGACCTTATACACTTTTTTACTTACTTTCACTATACACAAAAGTTCTATATCCGTGGTGGATTCCAAAGAGATATACTCTCTTCAACAGATTTCGGGTGTTTTTTCATTTTACTAGTCTACACTAGCGTCCCCTTGTTGGAAGGTCTTAGGTCTGATTTTACAGGTAAACGTTTGAACTAAGAGAAACACACACGATCCAGTAAACTCAGTACAGTCGGAGAAACACCGGGATACCTGACATTCGACGATCCGAGGAGACAGGTGCCCTAAGAGGTCCGTTCTTAGGACCTCACTCAACGGTACGGGAGGAGGTCCCCTCGAAGGACTGGGTCCCTAACTTCGGGGTAGAGAATGCAGAGGACGTAACCGTCCACACGAGAAATGGCGATCACGGTGGATCCTTCAGGTTAAGAGACTTAAAAAAGATTTTTACGAAATTTCTTTTTTTTTTTTAAAAAAAAGTGGTCAACGATCAGTTATGATTTACGACTCAATTACTCTAATCTTTTACCCTTTTATAATGATATCGTTTTCCAGAAAAATAAAATTGTATAAATAGGTAAGTGACCTATCTTTTATTGTGCAAGATAAACATATCTATTTTCTACTACTTTCAGACTCGAAATTGTTGCCGTCATTACAACCTTCTAAGACTCTTTTAATCTATTAACTTTATAAACAAATATAACTGAAAGTCATAATGAGGATAAAAGAGGAAATAAGTTTATATTTAAGATACCTTAACCTCGATGATGAAACGTTAGTTTAACCTCGTCGTACCCTACTTAACCCCCTAACCCCAACTGTATATGTGTGATAACTATGATACATATGTTATATATTGATCACTCTCGGATAACATATCGTGTCCCTTGAGATGGGTCACGAGACACCACCGGATTTATCCTTCCTTTAGGTTTTCTCCCCCTTATATACATATACATAGAGACTAAATGAAACGACATGTCGTCTTTGATTGTGTTATAACGTTATGTATATATGAGGTTATTTTCAATTACACGTTTCTTGTAAAAACGACAAAAAAACTTTGGTAATTGGTATCTTCAGTTGTGGGAAAAATTATTTAACACTTATTAGAAATAAAGATTGAGTCATGAGTGATTTAATTTTCTTTAACGGTATCAAATAGGCATAATGATCACTTATCAAAAGTATACTTTCTTCTAAATCTTTCTTCTTTTTAAACCACTCAATTCTTATCGTTTTTTCTTACTATTTCCACTTCTTTCAAATCCTATACAAGTATATTGACCTATCTCAGTAGTATAAATAGAGAGACCCAGAACTTGATTTCTTTCTTTGAGTAATAGTTGAAGCAAGGAGAATTGGATACGATTCTTGAAAGTTAATAAATTTACACGATAAATGAAAAGAAAGAAAACGTTCTTATCGGTGTCAAAATAAAATTAATATTGAGATTCATTTTTCTTTCGGGAACTATGCTTTGAAATTTGTAGTTTAGTAATCACGTAGAAAACGATATCAAGACAACATATTGTTCTTCAAATCACATGAGAAGGAAAAAAAATGAACGTTGGTTAAATAATAGTATATTTAGAATTGTCGGGGGTGGGAATTAGAGTAATTTTATCTTCAAATTAGAGAAGAGGGACTCAAAGAATAGTGGTTCTTTTGTATAAGTCATCGTCTCAAGTATCACCTCGACAGAACCTAATGATTTTAAAGTAATGAAGGTATTTTAAACAGTGTCATGTAAAGGTCTGTCCATTACTTAATAGTAACTTATGGACAGTTTTATCTACTAAACCCGAGGAAACTTCTGACCTGATCCATTGGAGTAATACGGAAGTTTGGGTTGAAAGGACTCTGAGACACTGTTACGTCTGTAATTCGAATCCGACTCGAAGTAGGGATTCCTTCTTGTATCGTCCTTCATTTCTCTTCTTCGTCTATCTGGTGGGTCTTCGGTTGACGTAAATTTGGTCTTCCATCGACGTTTCTATTGATCCAAAACGTCTTTATCTCACTGCTAGAGTAGATCACCAAAAAGAAAAGAATCTATGAATGACTCCAATTATTGCTCCGTTTAACCACTTAATATGTTTTCAAAAAAATAAGTGTTAAAAAAAAATTACAAAAGTTCGGTGCACATAATTCTCGGAGACATGATCTGTAACACAATTTATGAACCCTTGAACCCTTACGAGCTAACTTTCTTTTAGTAAGTGACGGGAGTCTCAAATCAGTTGACGAAATAAAATCGTGTCATCCATTTACAACTCTTTATCCGTAAGTCTCCCCTTTTCTTTATCTGTTCTTTGGAGATTAATTTTATATCTCTAGGTATCCTGTAGGGGTCTTCACCCTGTAACCTCAACTTTCTTCTCATCTTGAACCTGTCCTCTACCCTAGAGATACGGTTCCCCGTTATGTCCACTTTCCTACTTCTAGATGTTACATAATTTATGTAATCCTTGACCTTCCTTACGTTGTGGTGACCTCTGTTACCACTAACACCAGGAACTCGTTTTTCTAGGGACTGTCACTTCTTTAACTTTCCTATTCGGTTCTATAAACCTGAAAGAGGATTCTGATAACCTTCGGTATCCTCATAAAATTCCGATTTTTACTTATAATTATAAAGTAAATCATTCCAGTCACAGTCAGTACACTCATCTTGAACTCCCTCACGGTGTCAAGACTAACATGAATTCTTAGACCTTTCTTTCTACTTTCCGATTTGATACCGTCGTTATTTACCTTACTTCGGACCGGGGTTCTTTTTAACCCTGTATTTGTTCCCTATAAATCTTTCGTCCTATGCATCCTGAACTATTGATCAACTTATGAATCTACCCCTTATTAAGTATTTTATATTTATTGAAGTAAAAGACTTTATCTCTTTTATACTTTTTCCTTGTGACTACTACTCAAACAAAAATCAGTATAACAAAAACTAAACAGATATCCTGTAAGGTCTTTTCTCACGTTTCTCACAAATCCTTCTATCGTTTGGACCATGTCACTCCTTCTGTACAGACTTCTCTCCCCTTAAGAGTAAGACTGTCAGTGTGGAAACTTGAAATCTTTTCAATACCCGGGGAGACTTGGAGTCAAAGAAATAGATATCTTTCTTTATCACAGTCGGAACCTCTGTACGGAGTCAGATTCTATCGGACAGATCACGTCAAACGAAGGACAACCTCCTGTAACTGTCGTACGGTTTGGTAGGGTTCCATAGGATTTGCCAGTGTAGTTCCTCCTTGACACACACCGAGTATTACAGAATTGTAGATAAATGGTTTATTACAGAACAACTATTTGATTTGAAAAGGTCTAGGGTCTTGTATTACCTAAAAATCTACGTAAGATAAAACTGGGGGAAAGGATATTAATAAGGTTCTAAAAGAACCATTTATGGATTCACTAGTCTTTCGTAGTAGATGAAGTATCATTATTTATACGTAAAATTTATCGTCAAAAATTTTTCCACGGTGTCCTCTTAAAGTAATCGAAAACCCTCGATTTTCACTGTTCTCGAATAAAATGGTCTAAATGATCTAAAATTTTACAGGAAGTTCGACAGGTAGTCATTGACTAAATTATGTACAAATTACTTAGAGAAGATACACCGTCCGTGATAAAGACCGTAGTCAATGTCCTTTCATAAGAAACTGTTACCTGTCATTTATTTATTATTAAAGTTCATCTTCACTCATATTTTAAGTTTGTTTTATGAAAATTCATGACTATTCACAATTCATTTTTTTTGACCCTTTTCCTATCTAAAAAATTTTATCCCCTTCGATTACCCAGAAACCTATACCGCCAGTTCCTGATAAAGAGACTCTTCTACTGTCAATTTACCTCTGAACTTACTGTGTCTGTTGGTCCCCAGTTTACCAGTTTCGTCTTCCCCTTCGTTCAAGTTTCGTCCTAGGTCAGTTAAATAAAAGTTAATTATCTTTCTTCTGAGTATCCAGGTCTCGAAATCAATTGGACCCCTTCCGACTGCTCCCTTCTCTGACACTCCACTCGTCTTTGTTTCACATATTCTGGAGTCTCTGGGACCATTTCTCAACTTAAAATATAATTTATTTTACTTTTTTTTTTTTTTTGGAATCTTTTACATTCCGTCTCCTCACTCTATCACACTGCAAATAGAATTTTTACAGAAGGACCTAAGAGACCTCTGACCCTCTCTTCGTCACCCCTTCCACGGTGGTAGGTGGTTGAGTGTACCTGTTGGAAGACGATTCTTCGGAGGAACTCACTCCGACCGCCTACTGACCGTTCTTGATCAATCTTTAGGTACCGAATTACAATTAGTTTATTTGTACGTTAAATTATTTTCTCTAAGGGGCGGGAGGTGACCTTTGATAGTAATTTAGTAGAAAATTGTAGTAGTATCTTTTAAGTATTTCTTACAGTAGAAAACACAGAACTTGATAAATAAAAAGGGTCTGAGTTGGTATGTAAACTAAAAAATAATTTTTTTTTAGTGTCAAATTTTTATCATCGTTTTCTTAGAGAAAGATAGAAAAGAAGACACTTGTTCTTACGTTACATAACACTGAACAAGTTTCGTAAGTTGAGAATTTTCATTTAATGTAAAGTTTGTAGAAATAACTTCTCGATTTTTCGATTTACTTTGGTATAAAATACAACTTCCTATTTTTTCATGTTCCTTAAATAAATTTATTTTAGTCGTGGTATTTAGATTGGACGTATATTCTCTTGTCAAATTGACGTTTCATTGTCCATTTTTAAACAATCGATGTTAGAAAAACCTCCCCCTTCCCTCTTACTTATTATTATAAAACGATATTTTATTAGTAAATTTTTCTATAAATTAAAATTTTCCATAGAAAGACCATCACAAAGTTGATCTGGACATATGTACCCATGACTTTACAGTTTTCTGATAAAAATTTTATAACTGACCTTTATAGTCCTTCTTTTTATATTTAAAAATTTAATAATGTACAATATTGTAAATTAATATTTACGTTTACCTTTGGGTGAGGTCACAAGAACGGACCTCTTAGGGTCCCTTTCCCCTCGGACCACCCGACGGCAGATACCCCAGCGTGTCTCAGCCTGTGTTGACTTCACTGAATCGGCGTCGTCGTCGTCTCTACATTAACTTATTCTTTAATGAGTTCACATGGAAAAATTAAACCCCGAAAAAATAAAAATGAGACTCAATCGATAAATTTTCCTACTATAACATGGAAAGCGAACTGTAACCTACATCGTTATACTAGTATTTCACTTAGTAAATGAAAAGATTCTCGTAAAGAGTTAGAGAATTTGGTAAGACATAGTAGGTGTCGTAATAGTAAAAAAGAGATAGTAAGTAAACGGGACTTGAAAGGTGACTTTGAAATCCGGGGAAATGGGAACGGATAAACTGTAAAAGTGAATCTACTGGTTATTCGTAAAGTTTTACATTTACAGGTTTGGTATTTGAGAATAAGAGTTGAGGGTAGAGGGTAGTTTGACGAATTGGAACTCAGAACCGATGAGTTTTTTAATCCTGGTAACGGATAGGTACACTAATCTTTGAATGTTCACGGGGAGTCGGAAGAGGGTGAGACAAAGTAGAGAGAGTAGAGAGTGTAAGTGGTTCACTTAGGTAGATGAAGAAAGGTATACATGATTATCATAGTCTCATATTCGATATGAGTAAAGAACTTATATAAGGATGTTCGGTGGATTAACTCAGAGAAAAAATTGGAGTGATATTTGGTGATAAGTAAATCCTCGGTCTCGTTAGAAAAATCATCTTCATAGTCTCGAATTTTTATACCTAAGGAAAAAAACGTTAATCTCATTAAGTTTTTGAGAAACAGGACCCGGTGTCTCGGGAGGTAGTGGACCGAGGGTAATTGGATAAATTATTGTCGTGAGAGTGAGTGGTTCAGAGTCGGTGTCACGAGAAGAGATAAACAGATTGTGTGTTTTTATCCATAGTTACTAGGAAAGTGACCAGGAACATGATTGATCAGACGGACCTAAAGAACAGTGAAAAAAAAAAAAGAGGTACTACAAGAAGAAGAATAGTACGTACTAAATGAAATTTACGGTAAAGTAGTATCTCCCTAAATAACTTAAGTTATGGATCCGTACGAGAATGGTGTAGTGGGGTAAATTAAGAGACCTATTGAGAGGTCTAGGGTACTCACAGAGTATGTAAGAGTACTCTGTTTCTTAAAACAGACAGGAGAATACTCGACACACAAGTCAGAATCTAATCACGGACCGTATCGTCATTTCCCCGAAGGGTCTACCACGATCGCCATTTGTTAGGCGAACAGTTACGTCCTCTGTGTTCTCTGTGTCGAAACTTGGGACCCAACCCTTCTACTGGACCTCATCCTTTACCGTCGGACGAGGTGATAACAACGGACCTTTTAAGGTACCTGTCTCCTCGGACCTTCTGATGTCAGGTGCCCCGGCGCTTCTCACTGTCCTGACTCACGTGTGTGTGTACACTGCACACACACACACACACACACACACACACTCACTAACTTATGTACTTACTACTTACCTGTAAACCTAGACCGACATAGGTCACTGTGACTTTATAGTCAATATTCGTGGAGTTACATGAAGTAAAATACCAACTTACTAATTTAGTAGGTCATATTCGAGGACAACCCAAAGGATCCACCGAGTCATCATTTCTGAGGTAGACGGTCACGTCCTCTCCATCGTAACTAGGGACCCAACCCTTCTAGGGGACCTCTTCCCTTACGTTGTGTGAGGTCATAAGAACGGACCTCTTAGGGTACCTGTTTCCTCTGACCACCCGATATCACGTACCACAACGTTTCGTCAGTCTGTGTTACATCACTGACGATGACGACGACGACGACGACGATTCAGCGAAGTCAGGACAAGCTGAGACGCTGGGGTATCTGCCGTCGGGTGATCGGAGGAGACAGGGACCCTAAGAGGTCCGTTCTTGTGACCTCACCCAACGGTAAAGGAGGAGGTTACGTACTTTCACTTTTCACTTTCACTTCAGCGAGTCAGCACAGGTTGAGACACGCTGGGGTCCCTGACGTCGGATGGTCCGAGGAGACAGGTACCCTAAAAGGTCCGTTCTCATAACGTCACCCCACGGTAACGGAAGAGACTTACATCACTGATTTGTTGATATTTTGTATGTAAAGACAGTAGATTAAAAAATTAATGATATGAAGAATTTTTGAATAAGTCTCATTTAACCACTAACGATCTATAAGTAAGTGGCTAAAGATAAACTTTTTGTCGTTTTTCGCAGTCCGATGTTCCGAGTCTACTATAAATATAGTCTCACAGAAGGGGTTTTCCCGGGTCTACGTGACGTACACCCCGTCGACGAAAACGGGAGACAAAGACCAGGAATTAATGAACCCGAAAAAGGACGTATACAATTTTAAAAATTTGATAAACCTTGGAAGGAGAGATGAATGTAGGGTAGTGACACGTTAAAAATGAAACCTGAAATGTTGTCAAACTATGTCCCTTCACAGATAATTATAACTGGTGGTAGACGTTTCGAAATTGATGTTGACTTGTTGCCAACCTCAGATGTAAAATGATTTCTTTTCCGTCGGTTACTATGGTTTTGTGTACTATCTGTAAGAGTCTATAAAACTACAGGAAAACTAGACAGGAAAAAGAATAAACGTAAAAGGGAAGAACAAATTACCACAAGAAGAAGTTCTCCTCATTCTGTAGGAGGAGAATTTTGGGATAACCAAGACCTAAGTAAAACAAGTCATTAGACTGTTGGAGATTCCATCCTCCGAATTTTCATATACTCCTGAGATTGGGAGGTTTGATACTCATTTAACGTTTTTTTTTTTTTAATTTTTTAGAGATGTAAGTCTCGTAATAGTAAAGGACAACCGGTTTTACAAGTAAACCCAAAAAGGTATTCTGACATATACCTCGGAGATTGTATACGTCGTGGATTGGGAGGTTTGATGTACGTTTTACGTTTTGTTTGTTTGTTTTTCGGACATGCCTTGGGAGTTTTGTAAGTCTCTTAATAGCAACGGACAGCATTTTATTTTTTTCTGTTTTGTGTTTTGACCTCAAACGAATAAATCAATTGTATTAGACTTCCAAATTTCCCGCAATTGTGATAAACGATCGTCAAATATGATAATGGATGGAAAGAAACGTCGGTAATAGTGTCGTAATCACCGTATATGTGACTCGCCCTCACTTTCCGTCTTTATGTTAACAACGGAAGTAAAATAGACGGGATAAACATACTGACTGAAGAAATAAAAGGGGTCTGAACGTGACTTAAATGAAAAATCTTCAATCGTATCTACTTTTTGTCAGAGAACCTAATTTTTCATCCCGTTGCTCCACTTTTCCTTCACCTATACTCTCGGTGCTTCCATATGTTGCCTGTTAAAAGTTGGATTTGTTTACGTAAACAGTCGTCCCCTTTAACAACTCACTCCTTCTACTACGAGCGACGTATGCACTCTTCGCACGTACTATTCAGTAAATTTAGTTCCGATATGTAACAGAAATCCGTTAATAAGAGAAGACGCAAACAGTTTACAGCTTTCGGCTAACTTTCGTCAAAATTTGGCAACACAACAACGTTAATACGTGAGGAAACTGTTTCCTATTACTAAATAAAGGGGTTCTTTTACGACATCAAACACTCTAAATATCTCAATACCCCTCTTTATCAATTGGTTCGGCCATGGGTCCGCTCCCCCACCTACGATCATACGTCAAACTTTCTTAGTCGAATGGATTACTAACTATGCACGTGACTTTCAAGAAGTATTAGGACAAATGAAACAAACACTCGTAGACCCGTGTTATAGGTGGGTTCTGCTTTTAAATTGACACCAAAAAGGGATGGGTTATTCTGAGCCACACCTTTGTCTTTGTGCACCACGATAAAAATATACGATAAATCTTACACTACAGCACACACACCTCCGATCTCTCCCATTCGGAACTGCCTTGTGTAAGTTCGAGTCGACTTTCCTACCTGTTCGCAGAACCAGGTACAGTCAGTGTGCCACCTACACAGTCCCGGAAGGGCGTCTCTCCGTGGAAAAGTTTCCTGATACAGTCAATTCCGTAAATACGCACTGCAAGAGTCCTCAGTGACGTGGTATCTCTTAGGTGGACGACTAAAAAAAAAATTGTTCTAAACACTGAATGTATTCAATTGTCAAAAACAGACGAAAAATTATTCACTTTTTTATAAAATTTTAATTATGGTTACTATGACATACATTAGAAACAACGTGAAAATTACAAGGAGAGACAACGTGTCGTGTCTCAGCCTGTGCTGACTTCACGGAATCGTCGTCGTCGTCGTACACGATGACGTAATAGGTTCTCCTGTTGCTCTTTCCGTACTAGTATTGTTATTGTTGGTCTGTATGAGATAGAGACAAAAAGGTCTCAACACTCCTAAGGTTCAAGAAGGGTACGATACGATTCAGTGAAGTCAGTACAGGCTGAGACACGCTGGGGTATCTGACGTCGGGTGGTCCGAAGGGGCAGGTACCCTAAGAGGTCCGTTCTTGTGACCTGACCCAACAGTAAAGGAAGAGGTTACGTGCTTATCGAGGAGGGTAAAGGACCGACCCTCAACTCACTCACCGACCAAGAGGAATCGTCGGAATCTATAAACAGAGACACTGGGGTACCCTAGTTAAAGAAGGTGTTACAGTGACGGTCTGAGACGAGGTAACTACGGTGAAGGATGAGACAACGAGGTAGAACCCTACAAAACGAGAATGTCACCATACTGGAGACAGTATTAGTGACCATCACTAGAAGTACAGAAACAGTGACTGAGACAAAGAGAGTGATTTTGTTTTTCACTTTCACTTCAGTAAGTCAACACAGGTTGAGAAACGCTAGGGCACCTGACATCGGATGGTCCGAGGAGACAGGTACCCTAAGAGGTCCGTTCTCATGACCTCACCCAACGGTGAAGGAAGAGATCCCCTAGAAGGATTGAGTCCCTAGCTTGGGTCCAGAGGACGTAACGTCCGTCTGTGAAATAACTTTCCTCTCAGATTAAATAGGATACGACCTTATTACAAACCTAAGGGACATTACCTTTATTATCGTCAAATACTAAAAAATTTGTTATCGGGTTTAGAATGTCGTAAATATAAAGAGATAAAAAAGTCAAAGAGTATGAAGAAGGAAAACTCTTTGAACCCAGGTCGACGGAGTCTGTACCTACTTTGTATTCCGTTCAAAGTTGGATTTTAATAAGAAGAGTAAGTTTTTAATTGAGTACGGGTAGCTGAGAAAAGACGAGGTCACTTAAGTAAAAAGTAGACTCTACAATTCCTTGAAGATACTAGAGGAAGTACTATCAGAGTTGGACCACAGGACTCTGGACTCTTGTTTCTGAGAAAGGATAAAAGGGAGGTTTAGAAGGAGATGGGGTGAAAGAGACGTTTATATTGGGAATAGGTGGACGTTACGCCCTCTGGACCCAAGGTAGGACCCAACTTTTCTACGGGACCTCTTCCCTTGCCATGAGTGAGGTCATCTGACCGGACCTCTTATGGTACTTGACATATCAGGTACACTAGTGTTTCTCAGTCTGTGTCGATTTACTGAAAGTGAAAGTGAGGTGAGATGGTGAATGGTGTCACATATGCGTCTAAGAGAAGGGAGGGTCCAGAGGCTAGGGTCTGGATGTCATTTCAATAAACGTAAAACTTCATCTATGATATTTTTACGTTTATGCAAATGATACGTAACTAGATCTACTCGAAGGAACCACCGAGTCTACTATTTCTTAGGAGGACGTTACACCCTTTGGACCCAAGTTATAGACCCAACCCTTCTAGGGGACCTCCTCCCGTACCGTCGGGTGAGGTCATAAGAACGGACCTATTAAGGTACCTGTCTCCTTAGACCACCCGATGTCGCGTCAAGTACCCCAGTGTTTCTCAACCTACTCTGATTCGTTGCAAGTGAAGTGAAGAAGTCAACTAGATCTATGACAAACCGATGGGTCCACCGAGTCACCATTTCTTAGGTAAACGATTGTCATCTGTGTCCAAGGTAGGGAATAAACTCTCCTAGGGGACCTCTTCTTTACCGTTGGGTAAGGTCATAAGAACGGACCCTTTAGGATACCTATCACCTCAGACCGTCCGACGTCAGATACCTCCAGTGTTATCTCGACCTATGTTGAATCACTGATTTATTATCGTTGTTGTCGATCTATAATATATTTAATGAGAAATTTAATACTTTTATAAGTGTTACAATTCATGTAAAGATTTTAAAATTTTATTAATCCTTTTTCTTTAAAATTAGAAGTTTATATATCAGTTTTAATCATAAGTTTGACTTGTTTTAGGTATCGGATAAGAAACAGAAAAGTAAAGAAATCGTACCATATAAATATTCTTAACCCATTTTGGAACCCTGGTAATTGAGTAAAATTGTTCTATACATCTTAAACATTTTAAGTTTTCTATAGAAAAGACTCATACGTCTTGTCTGAGTCGTTCTTCTCTTACACTTTTAAACGGTCTCTAAGTCCTTATATACGTACTGTAGATACAATCTCCTGAACGTCATCGTTATGTCAATTTAACTTTAATGTATAAACTTCAACCTATAAAGACCCGAGGTGAGAACTGAAATGATGAAGAATCGACACACTTTAATTAGTCCAATGAATTATAGAGACTTGATCTGAAAAAAATTGTCCTCTTGACCTGTATCACTATCTTGACTAAATATCCATCTCCATCTAACCATTTTTCCATCTATCTACTCTCTATGTATCTGTCTATCTTCCTATTATTTTCTTCCAAACCCCTCTCTTTTGATTCGAAAATCTATCCTCAGAATCCCTAAATCTTGAAATACGTCATCCGTATATCTTAAGTTGAATCTAATATACTCGATTAAGTCAAGTCAAGTCAAGTCAAGTAAAGTCAGTGAGTCAACACTGGCTGGGAGACGTTGAGGTACTTAGTGTCGTACGGTCCGGAGGGACAGGTAATGGTTGAGGGCCTTAAGTGAGTCTGAGTACAGGTAGCTCAGCCACTCCGGTAGGTCGGTAGAGTAGGAGACAGCAGGGGAAGAGGAGGACGGGGGTTAGGGAGGATCGTAGTCTCAGAAAAGGTCTCAGTTAGGAAGTGTACTCCACCGGTTTCATAACCTCAAAGTCGAAATCGTAGTAAGGAAGGTTTCTTTAAGGTTCCGACTAGAGGAACTCTTACCTGACCAACCTAGAGGAACGTCAGGTTCCCTGAGAGTTCTCAGAAGGGTTGTGGTGTCAAGTTTTCGTAGTTAAGAAGTCACGAGTCGAAAGAAGTATCAGGTTGAGAGTGTAGGTATGTACTGGTGTCCTTTTTGGTATCGGAACTGATCTACCTGGAATCAGCCGTTTGATTACAGAGACGAAAAGCTATACGATAGATCCAACCAGTATTCAAAAGAAGGTTCCTCATTCACAGAAAATTAAAGTACCGACGTCAGTGGTAGACGTCACTAAAACTTCGGGTTTTTTATTTCAGACCGTGACAAAGGTGACAAAGGGATAGATAAACGGTACTTCACTACCCTGGTCTACGGTACTAGAAACAAAAGACTTACAACTCGAAATTCGGTGGAAAAAGTGAGAGGTGAAAGTGAAAGTAGTTCTCCGAAAAATCAAGGAGAAGTGAAAGACGGTATTCCCACCACAGTAGACGTATAGACTCCAATAACTATAAAGAGGGTCGTTAGAACTAAGGTCGAACACGAAGAAGGTCGGGTCGCAAAGAGTATTACATGAGACGTATCTTCAATTTGTTCGTCCCACTGTTATATATCGGGACTACATGAGGAAAAGGATAAAGCGTGGTCAGATAACAAGGTACAGGTCAAAATTGACAACGAAGGACTGGACGTATGTCTAAAGAGTTCTCCGTCCAGTCCACCAGACCATAAGGGTAGAGAAACTCTTAAAAGGTGACAAATAACACTAGGTGTGTCAGTTTCCGAAACCGTATCAGTTATTTCGTCTCTATCTACAAAAAGACCTTGAGAGAACGAAAAAAGTACTAGGTCGCCTACAACCGTTCAAGTAGAGACCAAGGAGACGGAAAAGATTTTGGTCGAACTTGTAGTCCTTCAAGTACAAAGTGCATAACGACTTCGGACCGAAGTTCTTAAAACTCGTAATGAAATGATCGTGCACTCTCCTCACGTTAACACGCCATCAAACTCGTAAGAAAACGTAACGGAAAGAAACCTTAACCTTACTTTTGACTGGAAAAGGTCAGGACACCGGTGACGACTCAAAAGGTTTAAACAACCGTATAACTCACGTCGTGAAAGTGTCGTAGTAGAAAATCCTAAACTTTATCGAGTTGACCTTAAGGTAGTGGAGATGATCGAAACAAGCATACTCGATCAGTCAAGATGAATTTAATTAAAGTCTTCTTTAATAAATAATCCAAGGACTAGTTAAACCCTTATTCTGAAAACTGTAATTTTTAATTTTCTACTCATTATTACTGATGTTAAATAAAAGTACAGTGACTGTAAAGTAATATAAAACATTTTATGATTATGTATGTTTATTTTATTTCACAATTTCTATCTCATTCACTCATCTCTATCAAAAACGACTCATATTTACAAGAAATTGTAAAATATTCATTATATAATTACCCGAAAGAACCACCGAGTCACCATTTCCTAAATGAACGGTACGCTCTCTCATGTAGATTACGTCTTTTACGTTCAAACTAGAGACCCAGCCTTTCTTGAGACCTCTTCCTTTACCGTTGGGTGAGGTTATAAGAACGAACCCTTTACGGTACCTGTTTCCTCGGACAGTCCGATATTAGGTACCCAGTGTTTTCTCAACCTGTACTGGATCGTTGATTTGATGGAGGTGGGTTATATAATTATTATATTACATAGTTATATAAGAATACTATTGTAAAAGGAATTAAGATGTCTTTATAAGACAGAACCAACCCAAATGTTTATGTACAATAAACGGGAATTGATTTCGTCCGGTGTAAAGTCAATAAATACAATAATTAAACACATATCGGAGTAAAAGGATTAACTGACAGATTTCCAATTGTACTTATCTTGAAAGAGTTTATGAGTCGTCAATATCTTGAATTACTATACAATAAACGGGTGGAATATAAGGTCTTTTTTTCATAGAAAAAAACGATTTTACTTGGTCTACTTACGGAATTAAACACGTCATTAAAAAAACATCATTCAGGAACAACCAATAAATAAAATTTATACCGTTACAACGAGGTATTAAAAATTACATAAGTATGTATTAATCCTTAATTCTCCCCGTCTAGTCTTTACACAAGATTATCCTGTCTATTAGTCAACTTACATAGACTCACGAAATTGGACATAATATGAACAAGTTATTTTATATACGTGTACTAACGTAAAAACCTTCCACATAATATCACCGAATGTACCATTTCGTAGACAGACGTTTCACCCTCTGGACCCAAGCTAGGGACCCAGTCCTTCTAGGGGACCTCTTCCTTTACCGTTGGGTGAGGTCATGGGAACGGACCTTTTAACGTACCTACCTCCTCGGACCCATCCGATGTCAGGTACCCCCAGAGTCTCAGTCTGTGCTGACTCGTTGAAGTGAAAGTGAAATGGTTATTTTCGTGGTGCTTTAACTTTTAGTTAAGTATCTTAACAATCTTTGTAAGTTTGTACAATAAAATCTTATTACTGAAAAAAGGATACACACAAACATAAAAATGTTGTTATTTGATTGAAAATTTTCTGTGTAACTCTACTGAACCCACAAGAGAAACATGTGACATGAAGTCCTTCATGAGGTTTGTCTTTTATTGGTATATCACAAATATGTTTAAAGTGGAACAATAAAGACGTTGAGTAAAGTTTCATTTAATTGAAACTGTTATTAGTATATCAAGGAACTGTTAAGCTTGTTGTGTAAATAATAAAAATATTAATTACACTTAAGATTTACTTACTGGTTTAAGATTGTTTATCTTATGTCTACCAAGTAGGAAGACAGAACGTCAAATAAAAGGGGTATTGTAAATGTGTTGTAAAGACCAACTGACTAGGGGAGAAAAAGAAAGGAAAGTCAAGTGAAGATAGTATGGGTACCTTTGTTGATAAGAGAAAACCCACCGATAGAACAGTATTATATATTTATAAACCCCGTCTATATATTTCTTATAAGTACTTAAGAATCCGACTCAAAAGAGTATATACGATTCTATGCAGAGAATTAAGTTCGGAACACATATATATCCAAGTGTATAGAGTCACATGTAAATAAAAATGTACCATGTATATAATATATTTTTGTATCATGAATATAAATATGATGTATATTTGTGGGTATATCCAACTCTCATATTACAATCCACATGTGTGAAGTCTTCACATTGTGATGGGAACACTTTACTATGAAATTAATTAACCTTTAATACAAAATAAATTTCCTACTGAAAACGGGGTTTCATAAAACAGATTATCATTATAAAATATCATTACGGTAGGAATGAACTAATGAATAACTAATGAATTCCTAATGAATAACTAATGAATTACTAACGAATAATATAAACATGTTTTAAAAAGGAAAGTTAAAAAAGAGAATAATATTACGTGTATACACATACATCTACATTCATTTATTACATATGGGTCTAAAACCAATATAGATGAACTTCTTTGAGACAAATTTGTCCGTACACATTCGAAAAATGTAATTAACACGACTATAAAAAATATAATATGAATATAAAAATTTAAAATGACACGAAAAGGAAATTATAGACGAAGAGACTAAAAAAAGGAAGATAATAATTATGTGACTACCCGATAAAACTTGAGAAAAATGAAAAGATAATATAATTTTATATATAAGTAATATCAAGATAATAAAAACAAAAGGGAATAAATATTGAACGTATTAAATAAAATAGTTAACAACGGTCTTCAATAGAGTAAAAGAATGGAGATTAGAAAGTAACAATAAAAGACAAGATGTAAAAATTTAGGAGGGTTTGATTATAATAAAATAAAAAATATCAACAATAACAATAAATATCTACAGAAATTTTTTGAATTGTCATGTGACTAAAGCAACATATAATAACAAACGGTCATTGAAGAGTTTGGACCCAAAAAAGGGGGAAAGAATAATTGGATCGAATCATATCATCTTAGTGAAAGTCGTTCCTAATAACTACTATTTAAAATTTTTAAACAGTCTTATACTGAGTTTGTTATCCTCACATAATAAACACCAACTGTAAATAAAAGAGAGTTGAACTATTCTATAATAAGATAACAAAAGGGTACAGTTAGAACNAAACGGTCATTGAAGAGTTTGGACCCAAAAAAGGGGGAAAGAATAATTGGATCGAATCATATCATCTTAATGAAAGTCGTTCCTAATAACTACTATTTAAAATTTTTAAACAGTCTTATACTGAGTTTGTTATCCTCACATAATAAACACCAACTGTAAATAAAAGAGAGTTGAACTATTCTATAATAAGATAACAAAAGGGTACAGTTAGAACGATTACACTTTAAAGGACATTTAATTTATCGAAAAGGAAACAGATGTCAAACAGAAAAAAAAAAAAAAAGGAATCACGAAAGTCANAGGAAACAGATGTCAAACAAACAAAAAAAAAAAGGAATCACGAAAGTCATAAAGGAGAAACTCGTAAAAGTTAAAGTAGTTTTAAATGGTACCAACACTTAGAATCATACGAAAGAGATGAACTTCTTGTTATCGAAATAAGTTAAAACTTTTACGAGGCGGAAATAGTGAAGTGTAAAACGACAAAGAGACAAAAAGACTAAAGAATAAGACTTTATTGACATCTAAATAAAAACTCTGAAGAACGAGAAAAATTTTATGGAAAATGAGAAAAGGAATACAGTAATCGAGATATTACGATTAAGATTATCTTATATTAATATATATACGTAATATAAATATATTAATATTATTATAACTTCCTATTTTTTAGACCCCTTTCTCCTCACTGTTTTTCTAATTTCACTCGGTCCTTCCCTTACCCTCGTTTACGTTCTTTTCCGTAGTGACTCGACAGGTGTCGAAACGTTTGTTTTGTCTCGACCACGAATCAGTGTGTATTAGAGAGGTCTTTCGTTAAACCTTTTTACGTAAACCTTCTCCTGTAACTACCTTACCAATTCTCTCTTGTTAAGTGAGTCACAGAAGAGAGACAAAGGAGAGAGATTGGCTAGTTTCAGAAGAGGGTCCTGTTTCATAAGGAGTGTGAATCCGTCTCAAAGGTGTGCAGGTAAGTCAGGTACACGACACACTATCCAAAAGGAATAAACAACGACAACATTACAGTAGAAACTAGGTACACCAGATAATCCAGATAAGAATAATCCCCCGTCCCTAAAAAATGATATTGTTATATTTAGTAGTAATTCCAATAAGTAGGTCCTTAACTCTGTTAGTTACCTCCGGGCTCATCGTCTCTCCGGTCTGACTTACACCCTATATGTATTTGATTTAGACATTTTTAACATACACGAATGAAGTGCTCTCAAGGTGGCTTTGTCCTCTCTTCCCCCCGTCCTGTGTTAGAAACTTACTTACTGTATCAGAACAATTACTCAGGTTCGAACGAGACGAATAACGCACTGTCCGGTTACTTAGGCTCTCTACTCTCCAAATCAGTTCCTTATGTTGAAATGAGGCTTTACCGACTGACTCTTCTACCGTCTGGTTACAGAGTCTCATTGGTAAAACAGTCTCAGACCTACAACAACAAGTCAGTGATTTGACACGGACTGAGACACTGGTGAATCTGACGTCGTACGGTCCGAGGAGACAGGAGGTGATAGAAGGTCTCTAACGAGTTTGAGTACAACTAACTCAGTTACTACGATAGATTGGTAGAGTAGGAGATGGCGGGGGAAGAAGAGAACGGGAGTTCGAAAGGGTCGTAGTCAGAAAAGGTCACTCAGCCGAGAAGCATAGTCCACCGGTTTCATAACCTCGAAGTTAAAGTCATAGTCAGGAAGGTTACTTGGAAGTCCCAACTAAAGGAAATTCTGACTAACCAAACTAGAGGAACGACAGGTTCCCTGAGAGTTCAGAAGAGGTTGTGGTGTGAAGTTTTCGTAGATAAGAAGTCGGGAGTCGGAAGAAATACCAGGTTGAGAGAGTAGGTATGTACTGACGATCTTTTTGGTATCGAAACTGACATACTTTGACAGTCGTTTTGTTACAGGACGAAAAATGATACGATAGATCCAACCAGTAGTGAAACGAAAGCTTCTCGTTCGTAGAAAGTTAAAGCACCGACGTCAGTGGTAGGTGTCACTAAAACCTCGGGTTCTTCTCTTTTAGACGGTGGTAAAGGTGAAATAGAAGTAGATAAACGGTACTTCACTACCCTGACCTACTGTGACAGAAGTAAAATACTTACGACTTAAAATTCGGTCGAAAAAGTGAGAGGAGAAAGTGAAAGTAGTTGTTCGAGAAATCAAAGAGAAGTGAAAGACGGTATTCCCACTATAGTAGATGTATAAACTCTAATAACTATAAAGAGACCCGTTAGAACTAAGGTCGAACACGAAGTAGGTTGGACCGTAAACCGTAAACCGTACTACATGAGACATATATTCAAATTGTTCGTCCCACTGTTATATTTCGGAACTACATGAGGAAAAGGTCAAATCTTGGTTAGATAACAAGGTTCAGGACAAGATTAACAACGAAGAACTGGACGTATGTCCAAAGAGTCCTTCGTCCATTCCACCAGACCATAAGAGTAAAGAATTTCTTAAAAGGTGTCAAACAACATCTATGTGTCTCAATTTCCGAAATTGTATAAGTTACTTTGTCTTCATCTACAAAAAATCCTTAAGGGAACAAAAGAGATACTAGGATGTCTACAATCGTTAAACTAGAGACTAAGGAGACGGAAAAGATTGAGGCGTAACATGTAGACCTTCAAGAGACAAGTACATGACAACTTCTGATCGAACTTTCTAAACCCCGTAATGGAACAATCGTACACTCCACTCGTATTAACATACTATCAAACTTGTAAGAAACAGTTACGGTAAGACACCAAAACCTTACTTTTGACTGGAAAAGTCCAGGACACCGGTGACGACACAAAAGGTTTAAACAACCGTATAACTCACGTTATAAAATTCTCGTAGTAGAAAATTCTAAATTATATCGAGACGACCTTAAGGTCGTACAGACGATCGAAATAAGTATCATTACAAAGGATTTCGGGTGAACTGAAGTATGAGGTCCTACAGACCGAGATCCACTCACTAGTGTGGTAGTACCAATAGACCCAGTAATTCTAGAACAAAATATATCAAGAAAACACATCAGAACGGTGGAGAAGACTTATAGAAGACGAAGACAATCCAGATATGGTAAAGACAAGAATTAACACGGATAGAAACGTAATTTACAAGGGAAGTCAAGTCAGAAAGTCAGTACAGACTGAGAAACGTTGGGGTACCTGACGTCGTACGGTTCGAAGGGACAGATAGTGGTCGAGGGTCTCGAACGAGTCTGAGTACAGGTAGCTCAGACACTACGGTAGGTTGGTAGAGTAGGAGACACCAGGGGAAAAGGAGGACGGAAGTTACAAGGGAACCATAGAGATTAAAAGAATTTCTCTAGAGATCAGAAAGGGTAAGATAACAAAAGGGGACAAAGAAATGTAACAAGTGAATCCTTCGGAAAGAATAGAGAAGAAAGATAAGAAACCTTGAGACGTAAGCCTACCAAAATGGAAAGGAAAAGAGGAAACAGAAATCGAAGAGAAGAAAAGAGTCGATAAAAATTCCGGAGGAATATACCATCAAACTTATAAGAAACCGTAACGAAAAGAAACTGTGACATTACTTTTGACTGGAATAGGTAAGGATACCGGTGAAGACTCAAAAGGTTTAAACGACCAATAACTCACGTCGTGAAATTATCGTAGTAGGAAATCCTAAAATTTATCGATTCGAGCAGACCTACGGTCAAAAGAAAAAAACAACAACAACAAACAAAACAAAAATTAGTTCAGTCTTTCTCTTTTTGTTACTTCTTAATTTCAGTTTTCCGTTTTGTCTATCCCTCTCCGTCACCCCTTTATTTAACTCTTCCTTCCTCTCCGTTATCCTTCATTTTACTATTTCAGGAGGTAAAAAGTTTTGTAGAAACCCTTACCGATCGGAAACCTTCTCCAGATAATTAGAGAAGAAAAACAACATCGGTAAGGGTTCACCCGTCAAGTCAAGTCGGTCAATCAGTACAGGTTGAGAAACACTGAGGTACCTGATGTAGTACGGTCCGGAGGGACAGGTAGTGGTTGAGGGCCTCAAGTGAGTTTGAGTACAAGTAACTCAACCACTAAGGTAGGTTGGTAGAGTAGGAGACAGTAGGGGAAGAGGAGGGTGGAAGTTAGAAAGGGTCATACTCCCAGTAGGGTTCACCCTATTTAGTCTAAGAGGGAGGTACACTACTTGTTTCGGTGAAAACAACGTTGGTCCGTCTCCCCGTTACAGGAGACTCCGTCCCATAATACACGCTAATATTATTGTTTCCGTTGTTTATCGTTCAGTTTCTTTACTAAAGGTTGTACCTCAGTCTTAACCGAAGAGACGTTATCGGGTTCCTGTGTTGCATGTAACTAATCTTAATTTACCCAGGTTCTACCGTCTACTCAGTTGAAACTGATTGGGATCTAGGAGTAATATACGTTTAATATTGTATCGTCGTTTGATTTACTGAGTGGTTCTCCGCTGTATTACCAAGGTTCCGGTCGGTAGTTTCTCTTTTGTTACCCGTCACCGGGTTAAGGACCTATAGAGACAGGAAAAGGGTTTTACTAACCTTATAAAGAGGGTGACTAATCGGATACTTTAATGGGTCGGGTATTTTCGCTTGGTATGGTGTAAAGTCCCGATGAGAGTGTGGTAGACTACCGGGGTGGGACAGACACCTCACAAAGAGAGACTTATTTAGGTGAAGAATAGATAGTGAAACAGAGAGTGACCTAAGAAAGACGTTACTCTGTAGTTCTTGGACTGGAAGTAATCCAGAACTTTGGTCCAGACACTAGAGTCAATCTTCTGACACCCAAAACCGACCCAAGCATAGGGTCGTTTTACTCAACTTCAGAGTTTGACCCAAAACCGACCAAAGTTCAGGATCGGTACACCTAAGTTCAGGGTTTTACTCAAAACCGACCCAAGTTCAGAACCGTGTACCTAAGTTCTGGGCTTTACTCAAAACCGACCCAAGTTCAGGATCGTGTACCTAAGTTCTGGGTTAGACTCCACTTGTCAAAGTGACACAGGATCCAAGACGTTTGCAAGGGTTTCTTCCAGAGACATACCTGAAAACGGTATCAGGTTCTTCAAGATCTAATCAAAAATACAATTAAAGAACCGAACTTTAACGTCGTAACACTCTTTTTTACTTTTAAGTAAAAGTTATGTTATGAATGTAAATCTTCCTCAATCCCTGAAACAAAAATAAAAAGTAACCACTGACGAACAGGGGGATGAATCCGGAAACAACTAACAACAACAAATAAACTATTCAACACAGACTGAGAAAACACTGGGGTACCCGACATCGGGTGGTCCGAGGAGACTGGGACCTTAAAAGCTCCGTTCTCATGATTTCACCCAACAGTAAAGGAAGGGGTCGTCTAGAATGGTTCAGTATCTGACTTGGGTGAAGAGGTCGTAACTATCCACCTAAGAACTGGTGACTCGACGGACTCTTCGGGATCCTTCTTTATTTGTAAAAGGATAATTGAAAAAAAGTGGGATGAGAAAGTATGTGTATTTACCTATCGTAGTCTTCTGTTGGTATCGACCAACAGAAAAGTCTTAATTTTGTGAAAAAACGTCGAAATCAGAAATACATGTCTTTATTAAAAATCGATAACAACAGAAGACTACGATAGGTAAATACACATACTTTCTGATCCCACTTTTTTTCAGTGTCATCAACAGTCTTACACTCAAAGACGAATAAGGAGACCAAAATTCCAAAAGAGGAAATCACAACTATGGGGTCTTAAATGAAAAGGAATAAAGTTCCAAAAAATACGTTAATTCACACGAAAAAATTTTTTATATAAAATAGATAGTAAAGTCACACAGACAAAATTTTTTTTCCGAAGATAGTCAAATTGGGTAATACAAAGATATACACGTACGAATCAGTGAAGCCAGTACAGGTGCTCCAGAAACACTGGGGCACCTGACATCGGGTGGTCCGAGAAGACAGGTACTCTAAAAGGATCGTTCTTATCATCCCACTCAACGGTGCGGGAGGAGGTTCCCTATTGGGAATGGGTCTATAGGTTGGGCGTAGAAAGACGTAAAGGAAGTAACGTCCGTCTAAGAAATGGTGACTCGGTGACACCTTAGGGAAAAATATACATAAAGGTATATGAAGACGATACAAAACTTCATGGTCATTAATGAATATTACAGTGAACCATTTTACTTCCTTTCTGTTTACTTTACTCTGAAAACTTCTCTCTCCTTAATCAGGTCACCCATTCTTACCGATATCCTTTTATTCACTCCAACTGCATGACTCCCGTCAAATATTTACTATTACAGTCTCGGACTTCTCGATCCACACTAGGTCGTCTACCTTCCCTACAATTCTTAACAGAAATAGGATTCGCATTACCCTACTGTTATTTATTCGTTTAGTTCATTTCGTCAGAGTTAAAAATTTACATTGAGACCGAAGTCACGATTACTTCCTCACCGGTCTCATCTATTTATACCCTTTGGTCAATTTCTGGTAGTCCATCGACCATTAACTAGTCCCTCCCTGATTAGATGACTTTCTTCTTTAATGTTATTAATAAAGAATAACACCCGGTGTACGTGTCGGTCAACGTCGTTAATATTCTCACTGACTCGTAGCTGGTAGTAGATGTGATAATGTTACTGATGTAAAAGACGTAATGATGACGTTAATGATACCATGATGACGGGAGAGTAACCTGAAGGACTGAAGTTCGTACAAAAGGTTTTCTGTAGATGCCTATGACGTAAGTCTCGACGACGACGACGACGACGACGACGACGCAGTGAAGTCAGCACAGGTTGAGACACACTGGGGTATCTGACGTCGGGTGGTCCGAGGCGGCAGGGACCCTAAGAGGTCCGTTTTTGTGACCTCACCCAACGGTAAAGGAAGAGGTTGCGTACTTTCACTTTTCCCTTTCACTTCAGTGACTCAGCACAGGTTGAGAGTCGTTGGGATACCTGACGTCGGGTGATCCGAGGAGGCAGGTACCCTAAAAGGTCCGTTCTCATGACCTCATCCTACGGTAACGGAAGAGACCGTCAGTCTCGTTAACTGGATTTTACATTTTACCTAGTATCGTGTTAACTGACGTTTTAAAGGTATCAAAGGGTGACTAGAGTCTTCAAGTTTGAGAACTGCACATGTTCCACCTGTTTCTCACACATGTTTGGGAAACATATACTGGAAATAAAAGAGAAGTCTAATTTAAAAGAGATGAGTATAGTTTGAGACTCTAGGTCTCTCTCATTTCTTAAAGTCAGGGTATTTGTTCGACGAAGGAGAAAACGAAGACCTTGAAATCGGTACTGGAAATAAGACGAAGGTTTGTGGAGACTACGGTGTGGGGAAGTAGAGGAGATTGGGCGTAGTGTGTACTTTTGTACGAAATGGACCGACTTCCAGCAATTGCCTCTAGTCTAAAACGTAGTGAGTAGTCGAGAAGACCTTTCTAACTGATCTGGGTTCTAACAACCAGAGTCCAATAATATTACTAGTAGTAAACTAAAATTAACGGATGAATGAGAACCTTTCCGGGAGATGTACTCCTCGTCATAATGAAGAACGAGAGTCAACATAAGGGTCTCGGTTCGTACCATGAACTTCACAGACTTTTTATGAACAACTGTATTACTCATTTGCCTACTGACTTACAATGTGATTTGTCTAAATACATAAACTATCATAGAGGTGGTGTTGTCACAAGTCAATTTGGAAACAGTTAGTCCTTAATATATTAGGGTTGTTTACTGAATAAGTGTCAAGAGTCTCTTCGTGGAGTATTAACCACCGACTTTATCAACATCAAGAGTGGACGAGATAAATAAATAAAAAAGGGGGACTACTTTGATATCTCTTTTTTCTATAAAATTGGTACCCAGTTGTGTATTAGGGGTTTTCATAATTTTTTTTTTTTACTCTCATTCTCTAAGAGATCTTGAACCAAATACAAGGACAAAAAATCAAGGTATAGAACTCTATTTACATAAACTCCAAAGACGGAATATATTGAACCCGACACCTAGTCAAAAATCCTCTGACAACTAAGACGGGACCTAAATGAGTCGAGGAGAACCCTTTAAACCCACTTTAATCCCTAATAAGTCAAAATCGTAAACTAGGTGGAACGACGGTTAAAAGTTGTAAGAACAGTCGTAGAACAAAGGATTTAGAACACTGTACTAAGACGATACTGTCTAAAATAACCATGAACTATAACTGTAACAAGAGAACACTAAAAATCTTGGGGGAAACCTTTTAGACGTTTGTTCAGATTATCGAACAGTTCGCTTGGACCCCAGTCTGACTCGATATTAAATTTTTTTTTATTTATCTAATCGGGATCAATAGACTTGTGAAGTTACAAGTGACTGATAATAAGTATTGGATAACCGAGGTATTTAAAATCGAAATCAGAATACGAATAAGACAATTAGATAATGTAAACATTTTGGACGTCTAAAATACTGAGAAACGAAATATTGAAACGGAGGAATTTTTTATAGATAAAGAATAAAGGTATACTTTTACAGAAAAAAAATTGAGTAAACAAAGATATTCCGACAAAACACCATTTCTACTTTTTACTATAAAAATAAATACAGATGTATTATCTTATTAAGTTAAACTTTAAGAATCAGTATTTTACAACAGGTTTTCAAAATCAATTGTTTTTATAAACTTCGAAAGAGACATTATCTTTTGTCTCCCTCGTAAATTTATTATACTGATTTCGAAAGAGCAATTTATACTGTAGTAAGACTTAATTAAAGAACTAAATAAAACTAAATATGTTTAACAGGTTTGTACTTTACAAACATCTCAAGTTCTTTCTACACTTATTCAAAACTTATTAAGAAATACCTTTCGACGTGGAAGTTTCTCTCATGATTAATAAGTGACGACACCTACAAAACTATGTTAAGGAAAATTTGAACTTTAGTGAGAAAATCCTTTTAGACATTAAAAGAAGAAATACTTTTTTCAATAACAGTTACAACATTACATCCGCCTTCGTATCATAGTTATATTCGTTATATTCCTGAACAGACGGTATTTCATTTATAAGATATATACCATCGATCAAAATTACGAAGTTTTAGAAAATGTCATCGTTTAGTAATATTTTTAAAACACTAAGGTAATTCGAGAAAACAATTAAACAACTTAGAAATAGAATAAAATCTTTTATTCCTATAATTGTAAAATCAACTTTCATCTTCAATATGTAGATGGTATCTTTTGGATTTAATAGATAAAATCTTTCTTTTTACTCCGAGTAAATAAGAGGACGATGAGTCACTAATAATGAAAATTGTACCACTATATAAAGAGAAGACAATGAAAACGATAAATTGGATTAATTATAAATATAGAAAGTTTTTTTTTTTGACAAAAACATGGAAAAGTCATCTACTTGGAATCTCAGACACAAAGTTAAAGAGTGTTTCTAAAATTAACCCTCCACAAATTAAACTTTCAATTAAAACCCTTTTCTCTATAGGAATATAACAATTTAGAAGGGAAAGACCCTATACCACATAGAATTGTTAAGAAAGAAAGGAAAAATCCGGATATACAATTGTTACTATTAATGAAGAAAATATCTCTGGAATTTTGTATGAAAAAAACATTTTGTTTTTCATAAGATCAAAATAACGATAACTCTTACATGCTGCGGGAATGGGTGTATATAAAGGAATTAAATACGTAACTAAAAAAAAACAAACAAATATACACACAATTCGTAAAAATAGACCTGTGAACCAAGAAGGATTAAGTAGAACAAAAAAAGAAATAAGTAAACTAATTGAATTTTAATATAATGTCCTTAGACTATCAAAATAGAGTCAGAATTTTAAAAACAACAACAAATCAACGATTCAGTATAGGTTGAGAAACATTGGAGTACCTAACGTCATCCGATCCGAGGGTACAAGAAGTGATAAAGAGTTACAGGAAACGCAGTAACTACGATACATTGGTAGAATAGGAGACGAGAGGGACAGAGGAAAAAGGAAGTTAGAGAGGGTCGTAGTCCTAGAAAAGGTCACTCAACCGAGAAACATAGTCCATCGGTTTCTTATTTTTTAAATCTTAAGTAAAAAAAATTAAATAACTAAATTCGCCACCACGATTTTCCGTTATAATTTTTCAACTTCTCTATCGTCTGTAGGACAAAATAAAAGTTTGAAGGTTTATAATCTTGATCTTTGATACTTTTTAATATTCGATAATTTTATAAAAATTTACAGATTAAGCGATATCTGTAGAAATACTACAATTTTAATAAAGGAAACATCTAATCTATTAAAAAATAAGTCCTTACCCGAAATTTATTAATAAATTATACTATTGTACAACCTTCTACTAGTATACATGTAAAGTGGGTATGAGTAAATTAGAAATTCTTATGTATATATTTAAATATATAAAATTATATATGTATTTTAAAAAATATATAATATATATATATAATTACGACTGGAAAAGAATTTAATAACCTATTTAATTAACTAGAGTCACACCATAAAGAGTTTATATGATAACTCAAGCCAGGTACTTAATCAATTTTATCAAATTCACTTTCATAGTTGATTAAGTTTAACTAAGTCTGTTCTTCCCTTTACATAATCGAGTGTTTTATCCTTCAGGTCATCCTGAACGATTCCTAACCCACTCGATCTCGAGTTATTAAAAATTTTAAGTACAATAAAAGTAGAGGGATGACACGATAGAACATGGTAAAAATTGTCGATTGAAGAGAAGATAAAGTATTCACTTTATCTTAAATAAATTAGTAATCGAAACATAATAACTACTTTTTTAAGTAGTTCAACTACATTTTTACTTTACCTTTTAAAACTCCGTTTAACTTCTAACATTGGAATCTTGTCGGACAGTTTATCGAGACTCTTGAAAAAGTGGGTAATCTCAGGTTTCGGGTCAACACATTCAAAAACTCTGTCTACCGACATGTAATTTACTATATATTAGTCTAGATATGTTTCGTTCATCACTAAGTTCCCAGTAGTATTGGGGAATCTACTAATTCTTCTTTCCAATAAAGGATTCCTCAATACAACTACGATCCTCTTAACACGAAAAATACCAACTCATCGACAAAGACAACTACCCTCCAAACCACTCACGGATCATGTTTCTGTGGTACGTGGTATCTCTCTTCTCTCCTCCGGTTTTCCGTCTTTTTCAATACAACTTCCAAAGGAATTGAACGGAATCTTATATACAAAAGTAAAGTAGTCATAATATGTGAATCTAAAAAGTTTATTAAGTATGAATACTTACCGTAACTCTTTTATGTCTGACCAGAAGAGACGTCATAAAAAAAAAAGAAATTGAATCTTTCCTCTTTCGTGTCTTAGTTTTCTATATTCTTTTAATTCCCCGACCCGATCTTTCACAGTAGGAAAGTCGTCGACGACACATACTCTTATGGACAAGACGACGGACGAAAGTGTAACGGTAACGGTCGTAACTCAAGATAATTTTTCCTTTTTGTGTTGTTTTGGACACCAATTTCTTATACACACACACAAGTCAGTGAGTCAGAACAATTCGAGAAACGCTGGAATACGGTCCGAGGAGACAGGTACCTTATAAGGTCCGTTCTTATGACCTTATCCGACGGTAAAGGAAGAAGCTCCCTAGAAGGGCTGTACTGAATCCGTAACTTCGGTACAGGGAACGTAGAGGACGTGACCGTCCGACTAACAAATGGTGACTCGGTAGTCACACTTACGATTAGTTTGTTAAAGGTGATCATACTGTAGTACAGGGAGGACGTATTAAACTAACGTATCATGAATATCACCAAGTCTCTTATGTAGATAAAAATGACTAAATCCTATTGTGAAAACTTACTAGACTCTATTGATTTGATTCAAAAACCACTAAGTATAAGAACGTTAAGCTAAGAGGAATTTAAGAAAATTCCTGTTTTTAAATTATATTTTCTTACCCATCGAGAAGGATGGAAAATCTGTCGCTTGTCCTTAAAGTGTACTTTTCCTGGTATGGCCTACTTTACCTCGTTTACACGATGTCCGATCTCTTTCCTCATCCCAAGGGTCAATCAAACAACCGTCTCTGTTTTCTCACCTTTTCATGTACTTCCGACTCCTACCGTCTCTTTTTGTTCCCCCTTTTGCTTCTCCATAAAGATTCCTAATACTAACGAAGTGCCATAAACTGTTCACATTTATTTCTTAAACTATATACAACTTTAATAAAAACTAACGTACCTAATACAAAATACCAGGTGTTGTGGAGATACTCTGACTTGGTGTAGTAAGAAATCCGAAGAGTGTACGTAAAACTAATACGGGTCGTACCAGTAATAATTTAGGTTCTATTGTTCAGGTGAAAACGGTCGTAAAATTATGAGAAGTGATGAGTCAACAAGGAGTAAGGAATAGATACCACTCCTATGAGGGAAGTTTAGAGGGTAGTCTGTCCTGTTACTTTGTAGACACCTTGTGGTTGGTGTACATTCGAGAGTACGATTACGACACTACTCCTTTATGCTCGTAAATTCTCGTGAGTCGTCTCTGTCTGTGTGTCAACATCTTTCGTACCGATAGACGAGTCGAACTTAGATAAGGGGTAAAAGAGGGAGTATTGGTTTGGAGCTAAACAAATCTACAGCTACTGTTTGATGAGTGGGGTAGTGTAAAAACCTCTTCGACCTAGGTAGGAGTAAAGATTACCACTAAGTACTACTAAACAGAAATTCATACTAAAATTTCTTTAACTGTTCATACACGGTAGAAGGACTAATAACTCCAGGATCGACAAGTCGGAATTCCCTTCCTAGTGTAAGGGGATCACTCCCTCTCCGAGGGATGGTAACCTAAAATTATGTTTTCACGTAAAAGTACACGACAACTCTCTGAAAGACACTAGGGTTCCCATTGTGGTTGGTATAGTCAGTTTACAAGAAGGGGCTCGATATGGGGTTTTCGGTTACTACACTTGTCGCCTCATTTCTCGACCTCCCTTGACTCAGGGACTAGTGTAGTAATTCGATGACTTAGTTAGGTATTGTAGACAGAAGGAGAACTAAATGACAATACCCTAGATTACTGAAAATATCGTAAAAATCAACCTGAAGGACAATCAATGTCAAGTTTAGTAGAGTTGACTATATTGTCAATTATTAATTTATTCTTTCAAGACTTTTAAATGTCATAAAAAGTGGACCTTCGGAAATACGTGATTATATGTCTATACATGAAAGACACACATATACGATTCAATGAAGTGAGTACAGGTTGAGAGACACTGGGGTACCTGACATCGGACGGTCCAAGGAGACAGGTACTCTAAGAGGTCCGTTCTTATGATCTCACCCATCGATACGGGAAGAGGTCCCCTAGAAGGACTGGATTCATAGTTTGGGTTCAGAGAATGTAGAGGACGAAACAGTCTACCCAAGAAAGGTGATCGTTGTAGATCCTTCGGGTACATTAAAGACCGTACGTAGTTAAAAATCGGATGTTCTATTATTGTCAAAAAAACCAAAAAAAAAAATTTACGAACGTAAGTATTATCATTGTATGAAAAACGTTTCGATACTTTTAGAGGGAGAGAGGAAAAGGAGATGAATTTAACGTACCAAACTTACATTTTATTTTGGATTTATAATTATACTTGTCTAAACTTTCCGACATGAGAGAAGGTAGAATTACTTTGAACTGATATTCCGTCTGGGAACTATTTAGTTTTAAGAGACTATGATATTTTATATAATTATTTTAAAATTTATCACCCAATTAAACCTTTTAATTGAACCACCTTTTAAATAAAATTACATACACATCGACCAAACTTAAATATTCTAGATTTCAAAACTCTCCTGCACAAACATCAAAATTAACGCGTACATCGGGTGGTCCGAGAAGACAGGTACCCTAAAATTTCTGATCCTACGACGTCACGAAACGGTAAAGAAGGACGTACCCTAGCAGGGGAAGGTCCCTAACTTGGACTCAGAGATTTCAAAGGACGTAACCGTCCACCCAAGAAATGGTGATTGTGGTGGACCCTTTTGACAATGAATGATAAGTATTGTACTATAGCTACTAAAATTTTAATAGTCCGAAGAGTTATAGGGGATAACAATTACAGATGATATTTTATACTTTTTCCTCTTGAGACTATTCCAGTTTAACTAACAGTGGTTATTTCTTTCTTATTCATTTACAGAATGTAAAACGTTTTGTTTTAAGTTTCAATGTTTTATGGAACCGGACTTATAAACATTTTACATTTTGTAAGAAACGAGTAAACAAGGAAATTACGTTATCCATTTATACGTCTCGGTTTATTTTGTAAGTTGATACATTTTTACTCGTAATCTTGTACATCATGAAAGGAAAAATATTGGACCACAAAGGTGGGTCCTGTGTAAGTGGGACTACGAGGAGATCATCTTTAAACGTAAATCCTTACTTCACTTTACCCGGTCTCAATTCCGTCCTGAGATATAGTCTCGTCTCCAATACAAATCTCATTCAAGAACCATTCTAATAGACTAGTATTGGAACCTAAAATCTACTCTTTGGAGATTTAACATAAGAAACGATCTTGTACCTTTTCTGTTTTTACCACTTCTCCAATCAAAATGTGTGAGGTAGACCTTCCTTTGGTTTTCTATTATTATACGTCTAAGTACACTGTTTGTTTATGATATAAAGAGTTGATTCCATGTGACGTCTTAGTTACTACTGAAGCTTCATAGAACAGAGCCACTACTCGACAGAAGTGTCGTAGTAGTCTCTTTTCATTCAGTTATTTATCTAAAAATTTTCCTCCTTTCTCTTTCAATAAACACTCAAAAAGTTGTAGGAGTACTTTTAGTAATGAAGTACATAAAACGTGTAAACACACACACACCCACTAAACTAGTCCACCTTTTAATACCCGGGTAGGAACAGGAAACACAAGTGATACATACGAACCACGGATCTTTTCACGTACCCTGTACTCTCCACCCTCCCACCAAGTCCTACCCCTTGTGAACATGTGGGCACCGCCTAAGTACAACTACATACCGTTTTGGTTATGTTATAACATTTCATTTTTATTATTATTGTTTATTATTTTCTTTTTTCACGTACCCTGTCTCATTTATGAGGTATATGAACCTACACTCTTATTTATAGTATATTTTCAGACATATACTACTACAGTTTAGCACAACACGATATTATGGATAATACCAACTGTAAGTGTTCTCGTGATGGAACGACACCTGTATACGAATATAACAGTAAGTTTTGTATACGAGTCTTTTTCTTTCGTGATGTTATTACACACTAGTGTCGTTAGTAATTGTCGCGTCACAGAACCACTTCTACTCTCAAAAGGTTGATACACATTTATAGATCACGAGGAACCTTGGGATAAATTAAGTTATTTTTACATATACTACAAAATATTTTCCTTGACATTTAAGTAAGCTAAAATGAATTTTAACAAAACGTATGAACTAATAATCATCTGTACTAAAAGACGTGTGGAGTGTTAGAGTCTGTCAATGTCTACTTGATATATAAACGTATTATACATCTTGTCACACCGGATCAAAAGGAAAGAGTTTACACTCGAGATCCGGATGTTTAACGTAAACTTAATCACCCCAAGTACTAAAATAAAATCACGGACTGTTACTGAACCAAATCTATCAGAAATGAAGTTCTCAACTACCTAGAGTTTAATATTAGGTTTACAAAACTGGAATGGTAGTGACGTTTATACATCCTTTACATTCCTTTTAAATCGGGAGTTAAAAGACTAAGTAAATGAGTAGTTTGATAGAATAATTTCGGTGAAGTATAAGTCCTTTGAAGAATCGTTTAATAAAGGTCGAATAAAGTATCAGGGTCCTTCAACTGTGAATAATTGGACTCGATTTAGGGGTATCTCAGAGGAGACACATATTAAGACTCGAGTGTGTCTAAAATGCAACGATGTTAATTACCCCACCATCTAGAGGTCTAGGAGGGATTTTGTAAATAACACACGTTGAGTTTGGCTTAAAGATAGTCGAAAGTGAGGGTTGGGGGATGGATGAGGTGTACAAAGTACCTTATTAAAAGTCAGTGAACGAGAAAGACCTCGATATAAGGGATTATAAATAGACTTAGAACGGAGACCTATACTAAAGAAATTTTGGTCATATGAGACAAAAAATTTATAAGAAAATAATAACCACCATCAAGGAGGAAAGGAATGTTTTGTCATGTCTCGAGGAGAAAGATAAAAAGAAAATTTTTCTCTTAGATCCGGAACTAAACTGGTTAGATTTTAAGTATTGTCAAAGTTACTCTAGTGTTTTACCCGTAGACATGTGTGTTTCCTTAAACTAAATTGATCACGGTCCCCCTTTTTTATTTCCAGTGAACTGTCGTACAATTTAGGTCTAACTTTTAGTATACTATTTTTATTTACTTTCCTTTACTTTCTGTATAAGACCCAGTAACCCGATTCCACTGGGCTTTCCCTCGCCTCTATATTTAAACACATGTTTTTATACTTTCGTATTAAAATACTTGACCTTTAGATATCCTAAAAATACATTTAAGACATCCTTTATACTCCTCTTCCTACTTTACTCTGTTGGTGTCAGCTGAGAGTTAAATGGTCCAATAATACCCCTTCACTCCGACACCAATTGAACTTTAGTTAACATTTATCTAGTCTATTCGAGATCCGTATATGATCGATGAAGTATCACAATATTTGACGGTCGTTATTTTTACTATCTTGTACTAAAGAACTTTATAAAACGTTTATAACGTTACAAAAAATTTTTTTCTCACTTTATGATTTATCCCCTTTGAGTCAACATAAGACATTATTAAAACAAAAACTCGTATATGGTCTCTTGTGTGTAGACGCAAACCTTATCTCCCAACACAAGGATATCAGTATGTCGGACTCTAAGGAAAACGTTACCTTTATCCCATGACCCAAGATGAAGAGAAGTCTCTAGTTGATGAGTGAAACCGAGCATAGGAGAAAAAGAACTCCACATTAATATATATTATTTCCGTGTCTAGAATTTTCATATCAAATATCAAAATTGTTTATTTATAAGGGTAAATTAGTTGTACGAGTAGTTTTATATCTAGTAAAGATAGCAAGAGAGTTTACAAGACAGTCTGAATGAAGGATATTCAGGGGAAGAGACGAGGAGTCAAGTTTAAATTAATGACAAGAATAAAGACAGACAACTGAATAAAACGGAAGATGACTTGAAGGATATTGATCTTCATATGGCACACATGAACACAACAGACAGATGAATACAAGTCGTACTAGACTACTCCAAGTAGGTTCATATGGCTACAAAGTGAGGAAAAAAACGATTATCAGATAATATACTGATACAGTATTATCAACCAGGTAAGAGGCTAAGTACCCGTAACCCAATAAAGGTCAAACGACAATGGTGGACCTTATAAATACGTGTACGGAAGAAACTCTTAAGATTGGATTAAAAAAAAAATTTCAGGGGAAACCTTATTCGACTTGTTATCGGTATGGCTCTGTCGTTCATGATTAGTGACTTTGAACGTCTACAATGTAATAAACCTTTTTCCCAGAAACGTGTATATTGATGTAATTTTTAAAATTCTACTCTGTAAACGGGAGAAAACAGGGTCACCACAATTTATATTAATACGTATGGAATATTCCCCGAAGGGACGACCGAGTCACCATTTCTTAGACGAACGGAACGTCCTCGGTGTTCTCTATACCCAAGTTAGGGATCCAGTCTTTCTAGGGGACCTCCTCTCGTACCGTTTTGGGTTAGGTCATGAGAACGGACCTCTTAGGGTACCTGTCTCCTTCGACCGTCCGATATAAGGTAACTCAACGTTGAGGGATCTCAACGTTTGTCAACCTGTATTGACTCAGTCGAATCGTGTATGGAACATTCTCTTTTCGTTTCCCGTAAAACTCCCTACGTCTCTTCTCCTCCTCCGTTATCTACAGGTACCTCCGTCTCTGACCTCACTACCTCCGGTGTCGCTCCTTACGGATCTCGGTAGACGTCCGCTCTCCATTTATTCTCTGAGAGGAGATCTCGAAACACTCCCTTACATCAGGATAATCTAAATCCTAAAGGTCGGAGGTCTGACACCTTCTTATATGAAGACAATAAAATTCAGTGGTTGAATCATAATTAAACAATTGTTGTCGATATCATTTGATTATTTGGTAGGTACCAGAGAGGACGGAATATTCGAAAACTAAACTTTAACTACTATAACAAACTCCTTCCTTCATACGCAAGAGTATATTTAAGAGTTGAAATTGAAAACTCAAATTAAGGACCTATTACTTCTAATAACATAGTTATGATTTATATCAATCTTTTGAACTCAACGGTGTGGTGAACAAAAATATTCCTGCTTTTTTTTAGAACAATACCACGTTTAAAACAGAATTACGATATGCATCTTAATCTACTAGGGTTCTAGACCTCTCTTTTACGACCCTACTTTTGTAATCGACGTTGTGTGACTCATTTTCTTTTAAAACGGTCTCTGAGAACAAGAGTCATTCGACTGTAGGTATAAACAGATGTTTGGTATGGTAAAATGAATTAGTAGATAGTGAAAGACTGAAGAGTGATTGCATAAAGATAATTCAAATGACCCTCTGAGACCTCTTACCGGTGTCCAGAAAATAAAATATAAAATAAAATTAAATTAAATTAATTTGAGTTAAGTTGTTAGGTATTAATTCGTGTATCGAAGATGATATACACACAGACCCGAAGGGACCACCGAGTCTACCATCTCTTAGACGGACGTTACACCCTCTGGACCTAAGTTCGGGACTCAACCCTTCTAGGGGAACTCCTCCCGTACCGTTGGGTTAAGGCACAAGAGCTCACCTCTTAGGGGACTGCTCGACGTCAAATACCCCAGTGTCTCAGTCTGTGTTGACTCACTGATTTGTGTCGTGTTGTGTACACACAGATTCATCGTTTTTTCAACTCCATCTCTATCTCTCTAGGTCACGGATTAGAGTTCAACAATGGTGAGTAATCAGTTAACTAAACTCAATATCTTTACCCTGTCGATCTTTATATATAGTTTATTGTAAAAATGTTTACTTTTTTTAAGGACGTAGTTTGTAATAATTGTCAGGATCTTTATGGAAAATTTTCAGTACGTTCATAAAAATAACACTAAATCTAAGTCCCCCTTTTTTCACGACATAATCAGATAAACCTGACGGTATTATTTTAAGGTATTTCACCCACCAAATTTCTTGGTTTTAAATAAAAGAGTGGTAAGATCTCTGACCTTCAAATTACTGTTCGGGTGTCCCACCCACAAGCCATTCCTGGGAGAGGAACCCAACGTGTGTCCGTGGAAGAACGACACAAGAGTGTACTCCTCCTCCCCTCCTCTCTAGAGAAAAAGAGGAAGAAAAATCTTCCGGTGTCAAGTCAACCCAATCCAGAGGTGGGACACTGAAGTAAATTGAAATTTACTGAAGGACCTCTGGGTCAGAGGTCTATTTCAGTGTAACACCCCAATCTTACAGTTATATACCTAAATTATCACTCCCCCGTGTTAAGTCAGGTACCATGTAGAAAGTCATAAGGGAGTGAACTTTAGTATATGTATATGTGTGTGTGTGTGTTTTTTTTTGGTGAGTTTAAGGAAGAATTGGGGTTACGGATGTAGAGAAGTCCCGATTGGAGGAACTTCAACACAAACAGTAGTATGTTACGGAAGTAAAAAGAGAAGGTAGTCTTTGTCCTCCGATTTTAATCCGAAGGATAGAGTGGTGAGATTACTATTGAAATCCGTTTATTGTAGTAACTAGATGAACGGTTTAAGTTAACAGTAAAATTTTTTAAAAGAGGAAAAGAACAAGAAGATAAGGTAAACTGTAACTATGGAAAAAGGTTGAACTCTCAGAAGGAAACCAAAGGTACTTTAGTGACTTCAACCTTATTAATTGATCAGATAATGAATAAGTATTATATTTGAAGGGACCACCGAGTCTGCCATTTCATAGACGGATGTTACACCCTCTGGACCCAAGTTAGGGACACAACCCTTCTAGATGACCTCTTTCTTTACCGTTGGGTGAAGTCATGAGAACGGACCTTTTAGGGTACCTGCCTCCTTGGACCATCCGATATCAGGTACTCCAGCGTTTCTTAGCCTGTGTTGACTTGTTGAAGTGAAGTCAAATTATACTTGAGTCATTTATAAACATATATACTTAACAATTAATAAAATTAAAATAATCAAATATCGAAGATATATATTATACGGTACAAACGTTCTAATTCGTGGATTATTTTAAATACATGTGTAATTAATCTCTTCTCTAGTAAACTATTAAAGTTCGATGGAATAATAAAAAGAGGATTGATATGAATATTTTATAAAATGTAATCGGTTATAATAGATTTAATATATGTTGTACTAATATAGACATAGTAGAAAAGTTATTAATATAAAATCTTCGTTACAAATAATTTGGACACAATATTTAATTACTAAAAATCGTTTTAATGGCAACAATACGTTCTACCTTTGTAACCGTTGTGAAGCATAAATTGAGTAATAATAAATTTTTCAATATCGAGACAGTTTTAGTACTACCAAATAAGGTTAACTTCGAAGTACGACAAACAAATGAAAAAACCACTGAATAACACAGTTATAGTGTAATCACACTGAATCATAAGTATGAGAACTTAGGTTAATAAAAGACCCAACAAACGTATAGATTTTATCATAATGAAGTCAAAAATAACGTAAGAGAAGTATAGAAGTTTGATTAATTCTAGTAGAAATTTTATAATATTTACAGATTAGAGATATTGGGTCTTTACTTTCCGTAAAAATTTAGAAATAGAAGTATGTCAAAAAAGATACTAATATAGTAAAAAATTTTGGAACTTTTTTTTAATTTAACCTTTTACCAAATGAAAGTTTCATTTGAATGAATCTTAAAATTTTCAAATTCTAATAGAGAGGTTTCAACAGACCCATTTAAAGGTCTTTTAATGTCTAGGGTCTACATCCTACTCCTAAACTCTTCAATAACATAGAGAGATAAAGACCTTTTTTCATGTGTCTCCTGTTTAATTAGTTTGGGGATTATAAAATCAAAGAGACTGTATTTGACCTATTGATACGAGTTGTTTATAACAAATTTTTAACACTTTATATGTATTTTCTACTTATTTTATATATGTACATACACATGTCGAATTGTTTGTTATTAATTAAGAGTTTAAGAATCGGTAGTATAATTTTTTCTTTTGTAATGGTCATATAATTTGACGGTGAGACACATTATACCGTGGGAAAAGGACGATAAGTTTGTCAATATGTATTAAGCCCAATTCCTAAGTAGAAAAAAGGTTTATTAAGGTATCCAAAAAAGGGATTTTACTTTTTTTTTTTTCCATTCTTTACCCATCAAGTTGGTTTCTGTTCCTACTTTTCTCAAGGGTCCTTTAATCTCTTTTCTTTATCCTTTTGTGAGGACACAGTCTGGTCTTTTAGTTGGTTAAGTTTAACCTCACCTTCCTACCGTCTAAATCCATTAATATAGAAGTTGTTGTTGTTTTTTTTTTAACCTAGTTAAGTACCTCTTAATTTCCGTAAATTTGAATACTGTTTGTAAATTGTTTACTTAGTCTTATTCGCATACTTGTAATTACGTCAATAGTTGAGGTTGTTTTCTTAATATTTTATTTTTTTTACATATCTATAAACGTTTATTGTAAATATTTCCACTTTATGTTTAGGATTAATTATAATCTTTTCTTATTATTATGTTATATAAACCATCCTCCATCCTGAATACCCTAAAATACTTGAATATGAGAACACTTACACACAAACACGTATTTTACACCTACTACTAACTCTCGATTTTGAAACAGGTGACATAACAATTCAGTTATTTAACCTCCAATTATTTTGTTGTTTTTTGTTATTTTTGTAGTCAATAGTAATAGATTTATAATAAATTTTTTGTCGATTTCAAACTTTTATTGTAATTTATTATTCTTTTTTGTACAGTTAATAGTTATAAATATATATTTTTAGTCATCTTTTTCGATCCCACGATTTTTATAAAAGTAGAGACCCTCTTGGTACTTCCTATTGATAAATTATAAATCTTAATGTAGGTTCCTCAGGTGTTTTTATATAAAAGATTTTACAATAGTATTTTAGTAAACAAGTCAAGTCAAGTCAAGTCAGTGAGTCAGTACAGACTGAAAAACGCTGTGGTACTTAGCGTCATGCGGTCCGGAGGGTCAGGTAGTTGTTGTGGGCCTCAAGTGAGTCTGAGTGCAGGTAACTCAGGCACTACGGTAGGTCGGTAGAGTAGGAGACAGCAGGGGAAGAGGAGGACGGGGGTTAGGGAGGGTCGTAATCTCAGAAAAGGTTACTCAGTTGAGAAGCGTACTCCACCGGTTTCATAACCTCAAAGTCGAAGTCGTAGTAAGGGAGGTTTCTTTAGGGTCCCAACTAGAGGAAGTCTTACCTGACCAACCTAGAGGAACGTCAGGTTCCCTGAGAATTCTCAGAAGAGGTTGTGGTGTCAAGTTTTCGTAGTTAAGAAGTTTCAATCGAAAGAAGTGTCAGGTTGAGAGTGTAGGTATGTATTGATGACCTTTTTAGAATCGGAACTGATCTACCTGGAAACAACCGTTTCATTACAGAGACGAAAACTTATATGATAGATCCAACCAGTATTGAAAAGAAGGTTTCTCTTTCTCAGAAAATTAAAGTACCGACGTCAGTGGTAGACGTCACTAAAACCTCGGGTTTTTTTATTTAAGACTGTGACAAAGGTGACAAAGGGGTAGATAAAGGGTACTTCACTACCCTGGTCTACGGTACTAGAAGCAAAAGACTTATAACTCGAAATTCGGTTGAAAAAGTGAGAAGAGAAAGTTAAAGTAGTTCTCCGAAAACTCAAGGAGAAGTGAAAGACGGTATTCCCACCACTGTAGACGTATAGACTTCAATAACTATAAAGAGGCTCGTTAGAACTAAGGTCGAACACGAAGAAAATCGGGTCTCAAAGAGTACTACATGAGACGTATCTTCAATTTATTCGTCCCACTGGTATATGTCGGAACTGCATGAGGAAAAGGATAAACCTTGGTCAGACAACAAGGTACAGGTCAAGATTGACAACGAAGGACTGGACGTATATCCAAAGAGTTCTCCGTCCAGTCTTAAAGGGTCAAATAACACTAGGTGTGTCAGTTTCCGTCTTTACTATACCTGGATTGTCTTCGTCTGCTATAATTCTTCTCCACGGTTCTTATGTGTCTTCTTGATATGTTTTTTATAGAAGTACTGGTTCTATTAGTGCTAGAACACTAGTGAGTTCTCGGTCTGTAGGACCTTACACTTCAGTTCACCCGGAATCTTTCGTAGTGATGTTTGTTTTGATCACCTCCACTACCTTAAGGTCACTCAATAAAGTTTAGGATTTTCTACTACGACACTTACACGACGTGAGTTATACAGTCGTTCAAACCTTTTGAGTCGTCACCGGTGTCCTGAATTCGAGTCAAAAGTAAGGTCAGGGTTTCTTTCCGTTACGGTTTGTTACGAGTTTGATGGCGTGTTAACGTGAGTAGAGTGTGCGATTATTTCATTACGATTTTTAAGAGGTTCGGTCCGAAGTCGTTATGCACTTGGCACTTGAAGGTCTACAAGTTCGACCAAAATCTTTTCCGTCTCCTTGGTCTCTAGTTTAACGGTTGTAGACGACCTAGTACCTTTTTCGTTCTCTCAAGGTCCTTTTGTAGATAAAGACGAAATAACTGATACGGTTTTACTAAACATATATATAAGATCACAACAAAAATAATTCTTGACTACTCATTTATGTTTTAGGACCGGTAATACTTAACTTTGCTATACAAAGAGATCTGGTCAAAAACAGGTAACTCCCTTATTAATTTTGTTAAAATCCCCGAAATTTAAAGACCAAATAAAGAAATTATACTTCACAAGTCATTTCTGTCAATAATACGTGATAGATATCTCGGAAATGTAGTAAAATATTTATTTTACACGTAATTGCCATTACAATGACTCTGATGTGATATCTGTTTACAAATGTCATTATAAATGAGAAATAAAAAAAGAAATTATCAGAACAGAAAGGAAGGATGTAAGGTTCTCGGTTCCAAACGATAGTCAAGAGAATCTCATCTTTGTCTTCACCTTGGAGTAAAGATTAGGAAAAAGTAGGAAACAACGACAACAGTTAGCAATTCTACACAGAGATACTTGACGTCGTCTGGTCCAAAGGGACAGGAAGTGGTAGAGGGTCTCAGACGAGTTTGAGTGCAGGAAAAAGCAAGAGTTAATACCGGATGACGGAAGGATAAGATGAGACTCTAAGTCCTTTTCCTTAATTTTAATATAGTAAGAATTATGTTAAAAACTACTTTGTCAAAAATTTTTAATAAAAGAAAGTCCAAGTAGTGAAGATCCGTTGACCGATATCGTAAATATAGATTACGAAAACAAAGACTATCTTAATCTAACCAAAAGGAAATCTTTTTTTACCGTTACTGCTGGGACATACGTTCTGTCCTTTTTTCTGTGTCTACACATATTGCCTGAAAACCTGAGTCTCCCTCTCCCTCTCCCACCCTACTAAACCCTCTTACCGTAAGATTGTACATATGATAGTACATTCTTAACTTAGTGGTCAGATACAGACTGCGTCCTATGTCGTACGAACCCCGACCACGTACCCCTACTGGGTCTCTCTACAATACCCCTCCCTCCACCCTCCCCCCAAGTACAAACCCTTGCGTACATTCTTAATTTCTAAAATTTTAAATTTTTTATTTTTTGATATTTTTTTTTTTCTTTTTTTAACATAAAATGTCATCACTAAGTTTTACTAGGAATAACCTAAGATTTTATAAAGACAATCCAATCACAAAGACATCAATAATTTCAGTATAAAAAATAACAGGGGTGTCGTGTGGGTCCTACGTTGGTTTCTGTATTCGCGAAAAGGTGATTTTATGACAACTACTAATAAAAGTATTTAAACACTGTTTTATAAGATTTATATTTGTTATTTATGTTAATAGAATTGAAAGGAGGAAGAATACCTTATAAATTTTAGGAAGGAATTAATTTCTTATAAACTTCGAGGTTTTAAATAACATTAAAATTCAATCTTTTATAAGGTAATTGATCTACTTACAGAAAAGAGTGATAACTAGAGAAAACGAAACTTATTTATTTTTATTACCGTAGACGAATATACATGGGTTACGAAACACACTGAAGATTCATGACTTAATACATAAGGTATATTTACCTAAAAAGAAAATACGGAATCAAAAGGTTATATTAAGGGTCGACTTAAGTTAAAAGTACATTCACTACTTTGTCGGTAGGATCGAATTCCATCTGTCGATGTATCCTATATTTCCTTTTAATTACGTATAATCATTATATCTGCTGGTTCGTAGAGTAGGCATAAACCTAATTATATGATCCTTTTCACGAGTGAGTACATCAAATTCTTACACCATTAGTTTACACTGGTTTTACGTAACATGATATTGTCTTTCAGAACGTTTTATTTTTGTACAAGTACATATCAAATTTATTTAGGTAGTTATATGTTATCCAATTTTTTTCCTTCATGTGTTAAAATCATCCTGTAAGAATAAAAGACTCTTGTCATAATAATTGTGTTTAGTTAATACGAATATTAGAATACCATATTTATTTGACGTCCAAATATTTCATACCGTAATTTTATAAGAATATATGTAGTTTGTTATACAAAGTGATAACCGTCTCATTTGTTTAATTTTACTAAAAGTAGAAACTATATTAACATATATGTACACGAAAGAGAATCAAAAGTATAGACTATCCTGTTATAAATTATGTATAAAATTGTACTATAAACGTTATGTTCACTTAATATTATTTCACAGTTTAAACGAACATTGTATATGACAATCATAATTTAAATAAGACAAGAGAAATGACTTTTAAATATATTGATGGGGTGATGTATACCCAAATTAGTTAAAATTCTAATAACCGTTTTAGTTATATCGTAAGGTAAAAAACCGACATATGTTTAGAGGAAATACATAAATATATAAAATAATATGTAACAAATAAATTGAGAAATAATAAAATATAGAATTTTTCTTCGTTATTTCATTTTACTTAATAAAAGTAATTTTTAAATGTCTAATATATACACGTAGTCAGTATCTTTTCAACGAATTTCTACGCATAAAACTTAGTAAGGATGATTCATTCGATGTATTAGAGTGATGTTACACACGTATTTGAAATGTCCATTCACCTACGAAACAATAAGTCTCTCTTCTATTTGAAATTAGTAACATTGTCTACAAATTCGCACGTATAGTCTTTGCGTCAAAACGAGGTAATTCCTCTGTAAAATTATTTCTTTTAGTACGTCTTACGAATTCTTCATGAGAAGAAAACTTTTACTTTTTAGTCAGTATTTTACACTTCCTAATAAACTCGATACAGGAAATGAAATATGTACTTTACTCCACAGGACCCCATTACGATTCTTACCAAATACGATTTAAATATTTCTAAAACACCCTTTAAATTTCACGTCAAACGTTTATTTTACAATTAGTACTTTACTTTTTTTTTAGGAGAGGACAATTAACATTCATTTTCAAATTATACAAATTAGTAAAATTTCTATCAGATTTCTTTCTGATCGGTACGTTTATGATGATTATTAACTGTAATTATCTGTTGTACATGGTTCATAGTTATTCGTGAAACGCACTTGATAACTTAAATTGACTAATACCAAGACGGAAGGGTTGTTATCGTTTTTAAGATCAAGTATTTGTTCTACTATGTGTGATAGTCTATGAACTTTTAAATATATTGATATTATATATCGGATAATTTAAACGTGTACATATCTACCAATTGAGAAACAGAGGAACTTTGGGGATTATAAAAAATTAGCTTTTGGTTTTTTTTTTTTTTTGAATTCGTGAGTCAAGCAACGTTTTAGTAACCCTTTACGAGAAAACAGTACTACCATTCCCATTCAAGTTCGATACTACGTTAAGCAGACGTTACTATCTTTTTTACTTCTCTTATTCTGGATTTTATTTTGTCGACCATAGTCATTAAATTATATAAGTATTGCGGTACTCTCTAGTCTTTTAACCGTACTTATGGAAATGCTAATCTCTTTTTAGGGTAAAAAACTCCTGGTACCGTATTTGACTTTTATATTCTAAGTCAGTGCGATCGAGTTACGTCAGTAGAATCCAAAATCAAATACCAGACACCCACAGCCTCCTCTCTCCACTTCTTACTTCCGGACCCTTCGTCTCTGTCTTCTATATTCGTGTGTTAGCGTCTAAAGTGTAGGAGGACTAATACGGTGTCAACATACCTATGTTTATCTACAGATGAAAGTATACATTTATAAGTAATTTGACTTCTAATTTTTATTTAACACCCTGGTTGTAAATTACCTACAAGTTTTTCCTTTTCGTAGACTCTCTCGGTTATACAACGTCCTCCTGAGATTTAAGTAAGATTTCGTCCCTAGACTAGAAATGTAAACATTGAGTTCTAACTCTTTACACAGTAGTGAAAACAGATGACTTGACGTTACAAACATATTTTATTCGAACCTTTGTCGTCGTTGTTCTGTCTTAACCTTACCTGTAAACCTATAGTACCCAGTGTGTTTTACACACAAACGATCTTAGGAAGGATCGAAAATTCGACCTCTAGAGTCTCACTGTTGAAAGTCTACGACTGTCTTACTCTACTTTTTAGTGAAACACCTACGACATAAATGTTATTCATCTTAGTTGTAGGTTGAAGAACCGTAGAAAGGGAAACTCTACTACACCTTTAGGGCAGACCGTCGTATGGGGACGTTTCGGGGAGAATACTGACCTCGTCCAAGCAAAGACTCTGGTCCTTTTCTGTAGTAATGGGGTCTTCTCTTTAGTGTTCAGAAGGACTTGAAGAAAATCAGAGAAACTACGAGACCCGGTTTACTTTCCTTTGTCTGGTAGTCGGAAAGTCTCCTCACCACATGTCCTTTATTGACAAATGAACTGGTCAAGTTAAGTCAAGTCAGTGAGTCTCACGTATAATTTTTAATTCATACCCCCCTCTTAAAGATTCAGAACCACGTAAGTTTTAAACTAAGTCAACAGGATTAAACAAATACTAGTGTATTGTGGTGATGTACTTTTCTACACTAAGAGATTACCAAACGTTACCAAGTATACCCCACACATTTTGGTTTCTAACAATAAACATCCATGGTTTCTAAACAATGAGAATCTATACGGAAATTCGTTCTAACTCAAAACTGAATATTAATTGAAAAGTACATGATTAATTATTACGTGGAGATTTTGTACGTTTTATTTATCGGTCGACTAAAGTTAACACTTATTTTTCGATGTGGTCGGGGGATTTGGGACCATCTCTCAAAACGAAGGGAAAATTTATTTTTTACATTTTCGCCGAACTAATGTCCCAGATATTTAGACTTTACACACAAAAGACCGGTAAATTCGTTTTTATAAAGAGACAAAACAGGTTATGATTACAAATAAATCAGGAAGTGAACTAAGAACGACTACGTGTAATCAATCTATTTAAAACAAAAACTTAATATCTTTACGGACCCCTCCAAGGATATCGGATTACTGACTTAGACTCCCAAGTCTACTTCAAACAAGAGAGAGAGAGAGAAAAACAGAACAGAGTGAGAAAGAGAGTTTTATATATCTCATAGGAAGATGACATCTAACTTTCGGATACGGTCTCTCAAAGAACGTTGATCAAAGACGATGAAGATAGGAGTATACTGGAACAGTAGTTGAGTTTATCTTTTCGGGGTCCCCTCTGACACTAACCGGGTCGATGTAGAGTATGGATGGGGATTTAGGAACATCGTCTTCTACTCACTCTAGACTACTCAGGTGGATTTAGATTCAGGTATGGACAGTGACCCACTCTATGACATAGACTGTCATGGTGATGAGGGTGTTCCTGGTTTCGTAGTTCCTACTCCAGTAGAAATTTCCTTTCCCACGATCTGTGCTTCAAATTCAGGTGATCCCAACTACGTGTTCGATCTTAGTCCTTTACGTCTCGTTTGGATGTATACAGTTATAATTTTATCAACAAATGAATGGTATAATAATCCCAGGTCAGTCTATTATTGTGATTAATGAAATTGTCTCTCTTAAATACATCTCTTAATCAATTTGTCCATGACCCACTCACTCATAATCCGCGAGTCAGTACAGGTTGAGAAACACTGGGGTAACTGACATCGGGTGGTCCGAAGAGACAGGTACCCTAAGAGGTCCGTTCTTATTAAAGGAAGAGGTCCCCTAGTTGGGCTGGGTCTTTAGGTTGGACCCAGAGGACGGAACGTCCGGCTAAGAAATGGTAGTTAGACTAGATGGTCCCTTCGGGATTTGACCCTCTGAATTTTCTGTTTCATTGTGACTCAATAGAGTCTCCACTATTGACGTTTTTCGTCGATCTTGGAGATTCAGACCCCCAAAAGGGGGGGCTGGTTTTCTTCAACCCTAACAATCTTGGGTCTTCCAACCTACAGCCATGGACGTTACGATCCTCGGGCTGAAGACTCATCGCTCATAACCGGGTGATCACTAGACACTCCCTGGTGCTACTCCAAGTGAGAACCCTAAAGGTTTTTGTTTGACCTTTGTCCATGATCTATGGTGAGACTCTCTTCTTGTAAACGACTTCCCTTGCTTTCATTTTCTTTCGTCCTGTTCCTCCTCGTTAGGAAAGAAGTAGGAGGTCGGAAGGTCAGAAGAAGATCACGGGGGATAACCGTTTCAGATAGTGTCGGGGACGATCGTTTCGTCTTTACACCAAATAGTTCAGGGTCGGAGCCGTGGTGTTTCTTCCCTAATCTTCCCACCTAAACTTCGACTCTCTGTTGTCGAATTATTGTTCGTGTAGTTACTACCGTCATAGTTAATATGTAGACGACCTCCTATAAATACGTGACCGTCACCCGAAAACAGACATAGACATCTTTGTAGTTATTAATCTTTGTATGTGTTGATTCATCTTTGTATGTGTAGATTCGCGTTTAGTGGTGGTCTGTAGAGGAACGTAAGTCAGGACAGAATGGTGGGTGACCAAAGAATTTCGGTATATAAGAATATAGTTCAAGAAAGACGAGATCCATCTCGAGAAACCTTAGTATTAGATGAATCTGGAACCTCACACACATAGTGGAAAGGTCATTTCCTTCATATACTTTGAATATATAAAAAAATAAAAACCTAATACTTAAGTCTTGAAAAGTCGACTCTGATAACGAACTTAGATCGACTGAACTTGACTTCCTTTTAAAATCCCTCCATAAAAAAAAGAAAATTCAAATAAGACTTGCAAACAATTTCTTTTGGTTCCAAAAACTCAATTTTTTTTTTTTGTGTATCAAAATTAAGTCAATTTGTCAGAAACAAAAGGAAAGGAAAATAAAAGAATATGAAGGGGAGAGGAATATCTTGTAGGGTTTGTAACAAAATCTTTACCGTGTCATAAATCAACTAAGAAAATCGGGTGGAATTTTAATTACTACCTATGTTCTCTTTTTATCTGTAATCCTGAAATAATACTATTTCTATAAAACTTTAGGTAATCCTCCTGACATCGTTAGAACTATTCGTACGTATTTACTAAACAAAAACTTTTAAGTGATTTATCGTCACCTTTTCAAATTACACTTTAGAGTGGTGTCAATTAATATACATAATCGATACAACTCATCAAACGATCGGGTCTATTGGAAATTTGAAACCGACATTACCATTAAATGAATTACCTCCTCGAATTATCTTTATAACTTTGTTTATATGGAGGAATCTAAATGACTCTAACCTAACCCTACAATCTTCTGTACTTACACGACACGTGTGTATGACTGTCTTTTGGTACAGTAAAATTACTAAGTATTAAAGATTAATCGGTACTAATAAGACTCACCAACACCTATATGTAAAATTAACATAGTGTATGGCGTTAAAGGTTAAAGGCACCTCTGCGACTACTTCACTTTCAGCATAACGTTTCAGTAGTAAATTTATAAACTCTTTACCTTCCGAAACTCTCCCTATTTATAGGTGTCGAATTAATATTAAAGATAACTAGAGTTTTCAGTTAAAACAGGGACATTATGTCTACTGACAGAGGAGAAAGAATCGAGTTACAGAACCATCCCAAAGCTTTAACACTACTACGGGACAAGAGTCGCCTACTTCTCTTACGATAGGTGAAAAAGTTTCTATTTTTAAGTAGTTTCAATATCTCAATCCCGTCTATCTCGTTCACTCGTTTTACAGTAACAGTGGCAACCTCTCAAATCAAACTCAGTCTTGACTGACAACTTCCATCTTTACGGAGTTGAACTGTGAATAGAAAGTGTACTAATATATCATCTTAATAAACCTTCTATTAATTAGTCTAATTAAAACGTAAATCCGAAATTTCAAGTTTCATTTCTTGACCATCCAAACGTTCGTTTTCTGTTAACAGACTCGTTATATACAGAGGGTCATCGAAGACTACATTCTCCTTTATTTCGTTCATCGTCTACACATAGAGGTACTACTAATATTGTTGAATGTCGATAAACTGTCGAAGAAGATCTATGTCCTTGTAAGACATACAGTAGATCCAGAGCCCAATGTACCGTATCTTTTCAACTTTATTCGTGTTGATTCCGTAGAATCTTCACGACGAACGAAGATAAATAAACACCGCGTTTTTGTCTGACATTAGTAATTCTTCTCATATAGGGTAAAGTCCTGAAGGGAACACCGAGTCGACCATTTCTTAGACGGACGTTATACCCTCTGGACCCAAGAAAGGGACCCAACCCTTCTAGGGGACCTTTTCCCTTTCCGATGAGTGAGGTCATAAGACCGGATCTCTTAAGGTACCTGATATATCAGGTACCCCAGTGTTTCTCAGCCTGTACTGACTCACTGAAAGTGAAAGTGAAAGCGAATAGGGTATAGCTGTAGGTAAACATTACTTTGTGTCACACAAAAAAGTGAACTCTAAAATACTTATGTTCCCCCTCTGACCAATACTTGTTTATGACGATGTAAATCTAACTCTTTACCTATATTAAATGTCATCTCAATGATTTATGTTTATAATCAATTGTTTTGATATTTACTTTAAGACTCTTAAAACTTAAGAAGAGTAGTTATTTTACCATTATTATCGAAAGTCCTGTACTCGTTACTTAACGGAGACGAAATCTAATTAGTCTGGACCTAAAGAAAAGAAAGTAAGATAAATTGAACCATATAGAAAGTACGAATAGACTACGTTGTCGTTATCTGAATTAATACATCACAGGTATATTACATTGAGTTTATGATTAACTTTTTTTTTACGAATGGGTATAAATTTTAGTGATATTGTATCATTTCTTTTAACTATTTTTCAAACTTTTTACGTAATTATACAACTAAATCAGTTGTTTGTACATGGTTACGTATTTAGGAGAGTCAAGTCAACTCAAGGAGTCAGTGCAGTCTGAGAAACACTGCGGTAACTTACGTCGTGCGGTCCGGAGGAACAGATAGTGGTTTAGGACCTCAAATGGATTTAATTACGTGTAACTCAGTCACTACGGTAGGTTTGTAGAGTAGGAGACAGTAGGGGAAGAAGAGGGCGTAAGTTAGAAAGGATCGTAGTCCCATAAAAGTTTACTCAGTTGAGAAGTGTAATTCACCGGTTTCATAACCTCAAAGTCGAAGTCGTAGTCATGACGGTTACTTATAAATCCTGACTAAAGGAAATCTTCACTGACCCAACTAGAGGAACGTCAGGTTCCCTGAGAGTTCTCAGAAGAGGTTGTGGTGTCAAGTTTTCGTAGTTAAGAAGCCACGAGTCGGAAGAAGTGTCAGGTTGAGAGTATAGGTATGTACTAATAACCTATTTGGTATTGAAACCGATCTGTCTGGAAACAACCGTTTTATTGTAGAGACGAAAAATTATACGACAGATCCAATCAGTATTGAAAGGGCGGTTTCTCATTCGTAGAAAATTAAAGTACCGACGTCAGTGGTAGACGTCACTAAAACCTCGGAGGGTTTAATTACAGTCGGTGACAACGGTCACAAAGGGGTAGATAAACGGTACTTCACTACCCTGGTCTACGGTACTAGAAACAAAAGACTTACAACTCGAAATTCGGTTGAAAAAGTGAGAGGAGAAAGTGAAAGTAGTTCTCCGAAAAGTCAAGAAGAAGTGAAAGACGGTATTCCCACCACTGTAGACGTATAGACTCCAATAACTATAAAGAGGACCATTAGAACTAAGGTCAAACACGAAGGAGGTCGGGTGACAAAGAGTACTACATGAGACGTATATTCAATTTACTCGTCCCACTGTTATATGTCGGAACTGCATGAGGAAAAGGACAAACCTTGGTCAGACAACAAGGTACAGGTCAAGACTGATAACGAAGGACTGGACGTATGTCCAAAGAGTTCTCCGTCCACCACCTGAGCATACGGGTAGAGAAAGTCTTAAAAGGTGTCAAATAACACTAGGTGTGTCAGTTTCCGAAACCGTATCAATTATTTCGTCTTTATCTACAAAGAGACCTTGAGAGAACGAAAAAGCTACTAGGTCACCTACATCCGTTAAACTAGACCAAGGAGACGAAAAAGATTTAGGTCGAACTTGTAGACCTTCAAGTACCAAGTACATTACGACTTCGGACCGAACTTCTTAAAACTCGTAATGAAATGATCACACACTCTACTCACGTCAACACGTTATCAAACTCGTAAGAAACCGTAACGGAAAGAAACCCTAACCTTACTTTTGACTGGAAAGGGTCAGGACACCGGTGACGACTCAAAAGGTTTAAACGACTGTATAACTCACGTCGTGAAAGTATCGTAGTAGAAAGTCCTAAACTTTATCGAGTTGACCTTAAGGTAGTGGAGGTGATCAAAACAAGCATCACTACGAAGGATTCCGGGTGAACTGAAGTGTAGGGTCCCACAGACCGAGATCCACTCACTACTGTAGTAGTACTAATAAACCCAGTACTTCTAGAAAAACATGTCAACACAATAAAAAAGGTGGAGAAGAATTATAGAAGAGGAAGAGAAACCAGGGATGGTAAGGACAGGAAATAACTCGGGTAGAAACGTACTTTACAAGGGAACCATAGAGATCAAAAGAACTTCTCTAGAGATCAGAAAGTGTTAGACAACAAAAGAAGATAAAGAAACGTGACTAGTGACTCCTTTGGAAATAATAGAGAGGAACGATAACAAACCTTAAGACGTAAGTTTAAATATTAGAAAGGAAAAGAGGAAACGAAAAACGAAGAGGAAAAAAATGTCGATAAAAATTCCGGATGAGTTGGTCGGTAAACGAACAAACGTAGAGTAAAAGAACCTTATTAGAACGAGGAACAGAGGACATGTTACAGTGCTTGGAGGTAGGTATCAAGTAGTCCGTGAGATAGTCTAGATCAGGACATTTGGATAAAGAGTGAAGGTGGCATATTAGCAATCCCTAAACTAAATCCAGTATAGACTTACAAGATCACCAAAAGGGATGAAAGAATTTAAAGTCAGACTTAAACTGTTTTTCCTCGAGTACTAGACTCGACGTCAGTCGAAGACCAGAACAAAAACGACTGACATATCTCGAAGAGGTGGAAACCGACGTTTCTTATATTAGTTAGACTAAAACCACAACTGGTAGACCACTACAGGTACACATCTCAGAAAAGAACACAATAAACTTCTCCCACAAACGATACTGGTCACACAAGAGAATCGTTTTGAGATAATCGGAAACGGGACGAAGTAAGACATAAGGTTTCGGTTTAAACGGACAATGAGGTCCACAAAGAACTGTAGGATGAAAACGTAAAGTCAGGGGATATTGCTTTTCCTGTAGAAGAAATCCATAATCAAGATCCTCCAGAACATCCAGAAGTATCTTGTCAAGTTAAAGTCTAAGAAGTTGTAATGACCAACTCCATATCTGAACCTAATGACACTATAACTTACCAAACGGAACCTTTACTTGTCTTTAGTAAGACAGCAAAAAACTCTAACGTAGGTTCATCACGTAAGACCCGAGAAAAAAACAGATACTACCGATGAGGTAAAGAAGTTTCCCTAAGAACGGGTGTCATCATATACATGACCAGTAGACTCAATATAAGTGGGTAAGGTCGGGTAAAATCAAACGACTAAGGATTTTATAGCTAAAAGAGAGAACGGTCGAGGACCAACTGGTGAACGTTAAACGGAACTAAGTACCTGGATTGTAAGGTACAAGGATACGTTATAACGAGAAATGTTGTGACCCGGAACGAAGGTAGTGGTTAGTGTTGGTGTTGACACTAAACAAAAACGAAAAGAAGGTATAGAAATAAGAAAGACCTCAATAAAGAGGTGACTAGATATCATCGTATAACCCGTGGATGGTTGGACCCTTCAAGTAGAAAGTCACAGGATAGAAAAACAGAAAAGTATGATAAGTACCCCAAGAGTTCCGTTCTTTTGAGTTCACAAAACGGTAAGGGAAGAGGTCACTCGGTGTAGACAGTCTTGAGAGGTGGTACTGGACAGGTAGAACCGACCGGAATGTACCGTACCGAGGATGAAAGTAACTCAATCTGTTCCGACACCAGGCACACTAATCTAACCAATCAAAAGACACTAACATGTATCTAGAAGATACATGATAAATAAAGTTTAATGGTTTTATAAGAACACGGATAACTTTAATTTCTTTTATATTTACTCTTAGATGAATCATGTCATGAACCGTTTATGAATCTTAAGAAAACTAATAATGGTAATTATAATACATAAGGGATTATTCTAAATATTTTCCTTATTCCGTATGAAATGTCACTATATACACTAGGAACTGGAGGAACTTTGAATACCAAATCATCCTTGCAGTTTATTTGTTATTTCATCTATTTATTTATTACACTATCTAGTTCATAACCAAAACAACTTTTATGTAATTGTTCTCATTTTATAGGACACATCACCGAAAAAAAAAAATGACTTTGAAAATATACATGTATCAAATTTGAGCGAGGAGAGAGAGAGAGAGAGAGAGAGAGAGAGAGAGAGATATATATATATATATATATATATATATGTATCTATGGATGAAAGGGGTAATCAGTCAGTGAGAGTGGTTCTTCGAAGGTATTCGGAGAATAGGAAGAGGTAGTCTCCCGTCTGTCTCATTTTTGGTGTTAGTGTTTTGTGATTGTTTAGATTAGTGTATCTGTTGTCGGAACAGATTGAGTCACTTTTATACTTGGTACAGTGTATCCCGGTGGGTTCTGTCTGCCCAGTACCACCTCTCAAGACTGTTTTGCACTAGGTAACCTCTTCCCTTACCGTTTTGTGAAGTCATAAGAACGGAACTCTTTGGGTACTTGTCACACTTTTCCGCTTTTCTATCCTGTGACTTTCTACTTGAGGGGTCAAACAACTAGTGACTAGTCACGTTTCTTTATCTTCTTTTGTTATCTTACCCTTTCTGATCTCTAGAGAAGTTCTTTTGATCTCTATGGTTCCCTTGTAAAGTACGTTTCTACCCGAGTTATTTCCTGTCCTTACCCTCCCTGGTTTCTCTTCTTCTATAATTCTTCTCCACCTTTTTTATGTCTCTTCTTGACATGTTTTTTCTAGAATTACTGGGTTTATTAGTACTACCACAGTAGTGAGTGGATCTCGGTCTGTGGGACCCTACACTTCAGTTCACCCGGAATCCTTCGTAGTGATACTTGTTTCGATCACCTCCACTACCTTAAGGTCAACTCGATAAAGTTTAGGACTTTCTACTACGATACTTTCACGACGTGAGTTATACAGTCGTTTAAACCTTTTGAGTCGTCACCGGTGTCCTGACCCTTTCCAGTCAAAAGTAAGATTAGGGTTTCTTTCCGTTACGGTTTCTTACGAGTTTGATAGCGTGTTGACGTGAGTAGAGTGTGCGATCATTTCATTACGAGTTTAAGAAGTTCGGTCCGAAGTCGTTATACACTTGGCACTTGAAGGTCTACAAGTTCGACCTAAATCTTTTTCGTCTCCTTGGTCTAGTTTAACGGATGTAGGTGACCTAGTAGTTTTTTCGTTCTCTCAAGGTCCTTTTGTAGATAAAGACGAAATAACTGATACGGTTTCGGAAACTGACACACCTAGTGTTATTTGACACCTTTTAAGACTTTCTCTACCCGTATGGTCAGGTGGTGAACGGAGAACTCTTTGGACATACGTCCAGTCCTTCGTTATCAGTCTTGACCTGTACCTTGTTGTCTGACCAAGGTTTGTCCTTTTCCTCATGCAGTTCCGACATATACCAGTGGGCCGAGTAAATTGAATATACGTCTCATGTAGTACTCTTTGTGACCCGACCTCCTTCGTGTTTGACCTTAGTTCTAACGACCCTCTTTATAGTTATTGGAGTCTATACGTCTACAGTGGTGGGAATACCGTCTTTCACTTCTTCTTGACTTTTCGGAGAACTACTTTCACTTTCTCCTCTCACTTNTATACCAGTGGGCCGAGTAAATTGAAGATTCGTCTCATGTAGTACTCTTTGTGACCCGACCTCCTTCGTGTTTGACCTTAGTTCTAACGACCCTCTTTATAGTCATTGGAGTCTATACGTCTACTGTGGTGGGAATACCGTCTTTCACTTCTTCTTGACTTTTCGGAGAACTACTTTCACTTTCTCCTCTCACTTTTTCAACCGAATTTCGAGTTGTAAGTCTTTTGTTTCTAGTACCGTAGACCAGGGTAATGAAGTACCGTTTATCTACCCCTTTGTGACCGTTGTCACCGACTGCAATTAAACCCTCCGAGGTTTTAGTGACGTCTACCACTGACGTCGGTACTTTAATTTTCTACGAATGAGAAACCGCCCTTTCAATACTGATTGGATCTGTCGTATAATTTTTCGTCTCTACAATAAAACGGTTGTTTCCAGACAGATCAGTTCCAATAACAAAAAGGTCAACAGTACATACTTACACTCACAACCTGATATTTCTTTCGACTCGTGGCTTCTTAACTACGAAAACTTGATACCACAACCTCTTGTGTGAACTTTCAGGGAACATGACGTTCCTCTAGTTTGGTCAGTTAGGATTTCCTTTAGTCAGGATTTATAAGTAACCGTCATGACTACGACTTCGACTTTGAGGCTATGAAACCGGTGAATTACACTTCTCAACTGAGTAAACTTTTATGGGACTACGACCCTTTCTAACTTACGCCCTCTTCTTCCCCTACTGTCTCCTACTCTACAAACCTACCGTAGTGGCTGAGTTACCTGTACTCAAACTCACTTGAGGCCCTCAACAACTACCTGTCCCTCCTGACCGTACGACGTCGGTTACCCCAGTGTTTCTCAGTCTGAGTAGACTCAATGACTCGACTCGACTTGACTATGTATATGTATATAAATATATGTCCACGGATGTATATATAAATAAAAAATTAACTTCCTACCAAATTAGACTTAAGGAGTTAAAGATTTAACAAAGGTTAGAAAGGTCTCTCTTTTTCTTGAAAGTAAAACTTAATCTCGACTTTTGACTATGGGGAAACTCGTTTTAGAGCACGAGAAACTGTCAATAAAAAGTTTGTGTTAATATAAGAGATTCATTCGTTAAATTTCTTAATTTTGTTGAATTAAAAAAGTGGTAAAGTGTGGGTTACAATTTATTCATAATAGAAATATATATATATCAAGATAGTAAAATATATCTAGTACTCCATCTTTATATGTCTTTTTATATATACATCTCTCTCTTTAATTTCAATTGAAAGGGTACTTTCGTGTTTTTGTTGACTCTCACATAGGGATCTCAGTGGTCACTACTTATTGATGAAATGTTTTCTTCAATTCCAATAGTTTTTACTAAGAAGTTTAACGTCAGTGTTGAACTTTCCTGTAAGGGGTCAAGAAGACTCACTTCTACAAATTGACGTTCAAGTACTGAGAGTTCCCAAGATAATGACTCGTCTCACTCTTTATCCCCACCACAGATATTTAAAGCACTGTTGAAAACGAGAGATAGGTGTAATACACAGAAAAACCTCTCACCTAGATATGAAAATTAGACAAAGAGTTTATCTGGGATTTTACCGTTCTTCGGGATAAGAGTTCCCACACCGTACAGTTGAACTTGGAGATTCTTTCCCTAGTGCACTGTTCTCTTCTCGACGTACGTCGAAGAAGATCAACCTTGATCTACTGATGACCCCTCGGGGACAAGATTAAAAGAAAGTTTTGGGGTGTTCTAACTAGTGCTCGGTAAAAAGTCACACGATGTTCGTCGGTATTTCAGGGATACTGTTAAAGGAATTTCCAATCGACCAACTAAACACTGAACCTTTCGCAAAAGAAGGTCGTACACTAAAAGAGTTTTCCTCAAATACCCCTTTCTAGTACTCCTCTTTTCTCCTAGAAATACTGTACTGTTCATCAGACACACCGAAAGGGGTACACATCTCCTACCTACTCCCGCCTGTAGTACAATATGGGATCTTTGGACTATAGGACTCCTGTTGACTCGAACATTCCTGTGAACTCACAGTGGAAATATAAAAGTCTGAACCTCGGTAAAAAGGACCCAAGCTTAGGACCGGGAGAGTGAATCTATAAGACGTTGAGCCCTGTCGAAAGAATTAGGAGAGACGGAGTAGACATTTTATCCCTACCATCATTACAATGGACGATGAACAATTCATGAATCTTCTCACAGAACACTATCATTTTGTGGTAAATTTTTTATTTTAGTTCAAGATTGTCAGGTACAACTATTTGTCCATTATAGATTTAACGACCTTAAACCATTGATTTGAGTTATGAGACATTATTTCCTTTCCGGAGACTTTTTATATAGACTTATATAGATAAATCTACTTTCTTTCACTGAGGTCCAGGGTGGACATACCAGGACCGGTGATCTCGTCAATCAACAAGATTTCTGTACGAACTCTCTGTAGTGAGTTAGTAAACACGTAACCATAAAATCAAGTTTAACAACCCCAAACCCTGTCTAAACGTCTTTCCTTATCCTTTCACAATCTCTTTCTTTTCTGTAATTACTATCCTGATACCCGAGACCCCTCGAATAGTTGCAGTCGTTCAACAAACTTAAGACGAAGTTGGCTTTTTTTTTTTTCACTTGTAAAGTTTACACATAACGAAATTCTGATAAAACCCTAATACCTACATGTTCCCCACCATTATATTAGACTTTTGTTGAGTTTTTACTCAGAAATTATATAAGAATTTCAAATCTTTTTTTATGAAAGGAGGATTCGTAACTCTATATTTTTATTTGTCCCTGTGGTACAAAATAAGAAAGTAGAAAAAAAAAAAAAAAAATTTCGTGTAAAAAAAAAAATAAAAAAAAAAAAATTAAAATTTTAGTAATTAAGAATGTACGCAAGGGTTTGTACTTGGGAGGAGGGTGGAGGGAGGGGTGTTGTAGAGAGACCCAGTAGGGTCGTAGTCGTCTACTTACCTATTCTTTCGACACCATGTATATGTGTTACCTCATAATAAGTCGGCAATTTTTCTTAAGTAAACTTAGTCAAGACTACTCTACCCACTTTGACCTCGGTTAATATGTCTCACTTCATTCGGTCTTTCTTTTTGTGGTTATGTCATATGATTGTGTATATATACCTTAAATCCTTCTACCGTTACTGCTGGGACATACGTTCTGTCCTTTTTTCTGTGTCTACACATATGGTCTGAAAACCTGAGTCTCCCTCTCCCTCTCCCACCCTACTAAACCCTCTTACCCTTAATATTGTACATATGACAGTACATTCTTAACTTAGCGGTCAGGTACAGACTGCATCCCACGTCGAATAAGAAAGTAGAATTTGGAGAATTTAATTTTTTATGTATATAGTGGAGATTTAGAGAATTAGATTGAATTCGGTTTTATGTGGGTCAGTAAAAAGTCGGTTTAAAAGATTAATTAGAAACATTCACTTTCAATAGTTTTAAAAAGACGTATAACAGTACGTCAAGAACAGAGTTATGACTCGACGATGTTGATATTAAGTGTCAACATTAGTGAGTGGTGTCACCTATGAAGATCAACGATTTCTAAAATGTAATTTCACAAGGGTCACCTATCATTTCATTATAGTGTCTAAGGTGACTTTGAGTAAGATTTATTCCAGATAGTGACCTCACTTACAAGATCTATTTAGTTCAGGGGTTTACAGTGATAACTACTTTAACTAAGACGTTTATGACAGACGTATATCTTTTCCATAGAAGGATTAAATAAAACAGAGACACATGTACTATTCTGTTACTATATACTTCATCACAAAGGGTTTAAACCGAATAGAACTCTTAATGTACCCATGTATTAGATACCACCCGAGAATTGAGAAATAAAATTTATTTACAGGGTTCACTAAACTCGTACTTCCTTTGTATCGTTACATTTTATTGTACGTTTTACCAAGTCTGAATGACAAGATACAATCTTTTAAATACAAGATGTAATTTACATCTGTTTTACAAGAATGTTTTACAAGATTACAATCTTGTAAATTCCCTCTCACCTGTCAAAAAACTCTGAATCTTAATAAGAAAAGACCCAAAATTTATGTTACGAAAAATCTTTAGTCTCTTTAATCACTGTCCTTCATACTTATTTTTATCTTCTGATCTCCTCCGTCTCAAATGTTTGGTGAAGACAAATTGTTTCGACTGTACATAATGTACTACTTTTGTTTTCGTATTAACGATTTTTTAATGTCGAAATTAAGTTTAGAGTTTTGTTATTAGTACATTTAAATAAACTTTAGAGTTGTAAAAATCTCTTAACACACGCTAACTATTGTGTTCTCTCTTTAACATATAAACAAGTTTATTACCTTTGAGTATTCTTTGTATCTCTGATTGTGTCGAAATTTATGATCGACCCTAAGAAGATAACATCGGTCTGTCAATCTGTGTAGTCAACTAACCTTGACCCTTTCTTGTACTCTACTTTATTTTGAGGAGAATAAAAAAAATTTAAATCTCCATTCTTCTATATAATACTTGGATGTTAAACTGAGGGTTTATCTGGTGTCAAGAAATGACTATTATTTTTCGTCACTAATTCTTCGATGGGTATGGACTTGACGTTATGTTACCATGGGAAACACACTGACATGCACAACTCAGTGCACTTGACATCGGAAAGTCCGAGGAGACAGGTACCCTAAAAGTGTCGTTTTTATGAACTCACCCAACAGTAAAGACGGAGGTCCCCTATAAGGACTGGGTCCCTAACTTAGACGTAGAGGACACCGAGAACGTTACGTCCTTCGGTATGTGAATCCCGAAGGGTGTACCCTTCGGGAATTGTATGAATCGTCGGAATTCTTATTTAGGATACCCGTAAATCTATAGTTGTTCAGTTTTGCGTGATTTTCGTTCATTCTTTTACTTCTTCCATTAAAGTTTGGGAGAACGGACAGTTTGTCTGTCCAGACTGACTGTGTTTGGTTACCAGAAAGGGATGTTGTTTAACGGAGTAGATACCTAGCTTGAAGTGAAGTGAAGAGAAAAGAAAAACAAAATTTGATGACCTTTTATTCATTGTTTTTAGGTTAGTACTAAATTGAATAACTATGCTTTACGATCTTCTTTTTTATTACAGAAATAATATCTGAATTGATATTTAATATGTTAACTTATTTACTTTGATAAGGTGACATGTAGTAAAATTTTATTCTTGAGATCTTTAATTATTGTCTTTAATGTAATTTTAAGGATACTTTGTTTAGATGTATTAGATGAAACAACCTATTGTCCTTAAAATTTCTATTTCAGATGTCTAATTAGAGAAAATTTCATACCCTCAGAAATTGTTGATTATAAATAAAAATAACCTTGCGAACGATAAAAAACTGACTTTTTGATAAATATACGTCCATTGTCCTTCTTTTTCTTGGTGATGCTCTGTTCCCTTTATATGGTTTGAGAATTAGTCTGGAAAAGCCTATGTGGGTATTAACTGACACACAAACATCACTATATTGATTTTTGCCTGAGACTTATAACAGTTCCTCTTTGTTTACCTTTTAAAATTGTTAGTTATCCGATACTAATAGGGACTTTTATATCTTAAAAGGAGAAATCATGTTGAGTCTGTAGAGTCAGTGAGAGGACGACAAGGTAATCTCACAAAGAGTCAATGGTTAAATCGTAATATTTTGAGTCTTACTTTGACTAACATTGTTATAAGTTTAAGGGTCTTTATCATATTTTAGTATAGAAATTAATATCGTTTTAAAGATTTCGATACTATGTGTACTTTCGTATATAAGAAAGTGTTTATGATATTGTATAAGACTCGTTTATTCAAGTAGTCAAAGGTAAAGATATTACAAGTAGTAGATCAGGTCCTTCTCGGAGAAACTAACGGTACTAAAATCCACCTTCAAAGACACAATCTTCTAATAGGTCTAATTAGGAAAAAAAAAAAAGGGGTAAGGACAAGGAGTCTTGTCCTACTTGATTTCTACGATAAAATCGGAAAGGTCCGATAATGTATACCAGTTTCCCAAATAAGAGGGATTAGAGGATAAGAATAGGATAAACTTCTAGATTAGATGAGGGGTTCCAAAAAGGGATCGAAGAAAAGTATTTAAGACAGTGGTGTTGTATTGGTCAACAGACATTACTCTATAAGAAAATAAACCCCGTCGTTCTTACATTCCCAAACCCTTTCCCCTCAATCTTTTCTTTGTAGATATGAACAGACATGTACTCAAATAATTGCTCAACTAAGGTGTAAAACCTATAAAACAGTTGTCTGATACTGAGTATCGGAGTCGTAATAAAGTTTTGTACAGACCAAAGGGTTCCTCGTATAGGGACGGTTTAATTAAATGTTTTTTGTTCAAGGTTGGATGAAGAAGTTGTATTAGGATTATATTATGGGTTAATGTCGAAATAAATAAGTATTGAAAAAGATTATTTATGTTCGATAGAAACGTATGAAATCGATTGACGGTGTAAAAAAACTCTTGATTTTATGTAATCTGTCTCGGACCGTTAGTTAAGAAGGATTGTATGGACCTTTTTGTGTGTGTTTGAGTGATCTAAAAAATGAGGTACTCAAAACACGAGTGTACTCTGACTCATAGTTCTTCAACACCAAAATCAGTTCCAGACAGGTGATTAACACACTGACACCTGTTTGTCTTGTCTAATGATACTTTGGTTACCTACAGTTCGAAAGTGTGGGTTGCGAACATATCCGAAGAAAGTGCACTGATGGTCTCTAGAATCGTTACACCAGTGTACTAACATACAGAAACATTTTAAACGTCTTCATCCATAAAATTGGTATTTACCAATTCGAAGGAAAGAAGTGGTATTTACCAATTCTAAAGAAAGGTGAGATTTAAAGGAAGACACTCTGTAACGGTGGAAGGTGTTGGTCCACCGTAAGACCAACAGAAACTGTCGAAAACCTAGACCGTACTTCTTCAACTCAACTCCTGTATCACTCGAAACTAATACATTTCATATAAATACACTAAAAAGTCAGTAAAACACTTATGAATCCATCTATCGGGTCCCACTTTACTAAAAATCTTTATGGGAAGAGTGAGACCTTATCACCTTACGGGGAGGGTATCACCTTATCGAAAGGGTGATACAACTATATAGATTCTACTATCGTATCACACAGTCGATTAATTGATTTCTTGTAATAAAATGAAAAGACTAAAAAGGTCATAAACCTTATAGATTTTAAAGATTAACGAGTATAGAAAGGAATAAGAATTATACATAAATTAAAATACAAGTATTAACGTATAAGGAAAATTCTTTACAGGGGAATATATTCGGAGTCTACGATGCTCTCTAATAAGATGGAAACCTGTCCAATTATTATAAAAGATCCAGAGCAAAGGTTTGACATTTATTTGTAAACCTACAATAAAGACAGATTATTTGGATTCTTTATACTCTTCTCCCACATATTTTTCAATTTTTTACAAAGAAACGTTTCATTCGGGTCACTGGGATTTATTAGAGGTAAGTGATGAAAACACTCATCAAGTCTTTAATCTGGTTATGTATGTCTTTACTCGTCTTCATTCCAAGTCAGGTTATCGAATGTATAAGAAAGGGGATTAATTTCTCACGAACGAAGGACCCTGTCATCGGTAGGTCAAAAGACGAAGGAAATGAGGATTTCTAAGTCGTCGTATCGATCGTCTACTAACATCCAAAAGGTCATTAAGTTAATCATTGACGAATCACTTACTGTCGATACAGGATCGGTCATTCGATTCGCAATAATTTTATAGTTAATGATAATTTGGATTAGTAATTTTGTATTAGTAATAATTTTATAACTATTTGTTCTGACTTCTTTTGATATACTTTAAATACTAGGTCTTCTCCGTTTATTGTCTATACATTTTTTTATCTACTTAATCACTATCTGATATTACTTTCCTTCCTTTATTTTGTCCCATTGAAACCATTTTATATTGTTAAACAAAATGAAAAACATCCTGTCAGTCCCTTCTGGTGGAACTCTACTAAAACCATGGGTCAGAACTCTTTACTCTTATTTTTCCCGAAGTGTCTCGACTCCATTCTATAACTTTTCTTCATGCACATTTCTGAATCTCAACTTTATCCTAAAATCCACAATTTTCTTAGGTTTCCTACAGGTACATTTATGTCTTGTCATTTTCTCTTCTTTCAGACATTATTTCCACCCTCGATCCAGTACGTCTGAATTTCCGAATTTATTTCTTAATCCTAAAAAGAATTCTATATAAAATAAATAAGTAAACAAATAATAAAAAATGACGTGTCTCAGAAGAACGACGTAGGTCCTAAAGAGATCAAAGTCGCCCGGCCGAAGTAACGTCACTGAAAGGAACAACGTCTCGTGTTCCAGATCTTGTCTCCCCGAGTCGTGAACACCCGAATACCCGAATCAACGGGGTACCGGACACTTAAAAGGGTCTGGTCCCTAACTTGGGAACAAGGGACTTAACCGTCCGTCTAAGAATTGGTTACCTGGTGTTTCCTTCAGGACCTAAAAATTTTTACCTTTTTTTGTGAAATCCGGTTTTTTTCTCCCCCCCCACCTAAAGTTTACTAAAGATAAAAGTTGACAATACGTTTTGTTAACGAATAACATTCTTTCCTCATTTCATGTCAAGTCAAGTCAAGTCAGCAAGTCAGTACAGACTGAGAAACACTGGGGTACTTGGCGTCGTACGGTCGGGAGGGACAGTTAGTGGTTGAGGGTCTCAGGTGGGTTTGAGTGCAGGTAACTCAGCCACTACGGTAGGCTGGCAGGATAGGAGACAGGAGAGGAAGAGGTGGACGGGAGTTAGAAAGGGTCGTACTCCCAGAAAATGTTACTCAGTCGAGAAACGTAGTCCACCGGTTTTATAACGTCAAAGTTAAAGTTGTAGTCAGGAAGGTCACTTGTGGGTCCTGACTAGAGGAAATTCTACCTGACGAACCTAGAGGAACGTCAGGTTCCCTGAGAGTTCTCAGAAGAGGTTGTGGTGTCAAGTTTTCGTAGTTAAGAAGTCACGAGTTGAAAGAAATATCAGGTTGAGAGTGTAGGTATGTACTGGTGACCTTTTTGGTGTCGGAACTGGTCTACCTGGAAACAACTGTTTCATTACAGAGACGAAAATATAATTTTCGTATAACGAAAATTTTCGTATAACGACAGATCCAACCAGTATTGGAAGGAAGGTTCCTCATTCGTAGAAAATTAAAGTGCCGACGTTAGTTGTAGACGTCACTAAAACCTCGGATCTTTTTAATTCAGCCGGTGACAAAGGTGACAAAACGGTAGATAAACGGTGCTAGAATCAAAAGACTTACAACTCGAAATTCGGTTGAAAAAGTGAGAGGAGAAAGTGAAAGTAGTTCTCCGAGAAGTCAAGAAGAAGTAAAAGACGGCATTCCCGTCACAGCAGACGTATAGACTCCAATAACTATAAAGAGGACCGTTAGAACTAAGGTCGAACACAAAGGAGGTCGGGTCGTAAAGAGTACTACATGAGACGTATATTCAATTTATTCGTCCCACTGTTATATGTCGGAACTACATGAGGAAAAGGATAAACCTTGGTCAGACAACAAGGTACAGGTCAAGATTGACAACGAAGGACTGGACGTATGTCCAAATCACGAATCACTCTGACTTTCTTTCTCTTCTAAGTATCTCTCTAGACAATTCAAGATCGAATTCGTCGAGTCATCGATCACCAAGGTAAATGATTATTTCATCTTTATTCTTAGTCTCTTTCTCATGCCTAATTCTCTAACTAAAAATATCTAAGGGTGGTTTGTCGGTTTGTTTTTACGGTTCATCTGTCACTTATGTACTCAGACCTTTATTTTTGTCTCGGACCCAACCTATTTGTGTCACTCTTTCGGTAGCCCCTCTCTATGACAACCTTTTTGAACCAAAGTCTAAGGTTTTTTATGTAAATGGTCACTATATTGAAATCTAATTATAGAATTATAACGAGACAGAAGTAAGGTGGAAAATTATTCACCTTGATCATCAACTATAATTATTATTAAAAGACCTTTTAACGTATATCTTTTTACGTAGGTCATTTACTACAGAAGCATACTTATTGATGTAGAACACAAATTACTGAAGGAATCTTAAGATTATCCACATTCACCATTTTCTCGTATCGTTTTAATCGATAGATTTTCTCTCTTTTCCACGGTTTAGGGGGTTTACGTCTTAAAATATTTTCCCTTGGAATTCTGATTGAGTAAAACACACAGGTCAGTGAGTCAACACAGGTTGAGAACCGCTGGAAAGCCTAACATCGGACGACCCGAGGAGACAGGTACCCTAAAAAGTCTGTTATTATGGTCTTACCCAACGGTAAAGGAAGAGGTCCCCTAGAAGGGTTGGGTAGACTTAGTCGTTGACCACAACGAAAGACAGGACGGTCCTTTCTGGATTCAGGTAAAGTTATACTTAGTTTGAACTCCCATATTAAACCCGTAACAAAGGATTACTTTGATCTGACTCGAACATTCCGTCAACTCCTCTCATACGCCAAACTAAAAGCAAATAAGTGTCGTTAAAGTACAATATCGAAGGACCTCGGTTTCATTTGTGGCTTGTCCCTTAAAGGTCAAAAGATGAATAATCGTTTCCGACAGACCCCAATTAACATCGTGTCAGCACAGTCGGCGAAGTTTAGGAAACGGTTTTAACTTTTCTCTCTCTTCTCATCTCCTTTCCATTTAAAATTCTTAGTTACCATAAGTCATTCTTAGTTCTTTCCTACCTCTGTCCCTAACTCATTATCCGGTTACATATAATTTGATACTTGTTCCGAAAAGATAAAATCTTTCAAATTAAGGTTAGTTCTAAATTGTTGAAAACGAAGAAAAGGAAAAGAATTTCAAAGAGGTGTAAAAGTTTGAAGGGAAATTATTTTTGTGTGTTGAAAAAGTTACCGTGTAAACCTTTTCATATGTTTTATTTTGGACCCCTGAAATAAAAATATTCGATGTATAGTCTCTGGAGAAGAGAAAAGAATCGAGACAGTAGAAAAAGAACCAATATCGATGGAAAGACTTATTAAAGGAATAGATATTTTACTCGTCCACCCTGACTATACATTCCTTTAAGGGTCGAGACTATAAAACACTAAACTAAGTAGAGAATACAATTATTTCGTCCTTCGTGGACCATTGTCGTATACGGAAATGGTAGTTAACAAACTAGAGAAACGAAGTTTTACTCCACTCTTCCCTTCTCACTCCGTCCTTTTTATCTAAAGTGTACCATTCTGTATAATTAGAAAAGTGCCGACACAGAAAAAAAAAAAAAAAGTCGACACCCATATAAGTACACACATAAAACGTATAAAAGTTAGACTATTAAAACCCCTCCCCTTTAAACTCACCAAAAATACCTAGACTTCTGATTCCTTGTCTCTTTTAAACAAAATTACAAATTCCATAAAAGATTACCCTCCCACCTCCGTTGAGAGTTAGATGTTGAGTTTCTATATAATTTTTTTTTTGTCATTTATCAAAGTTTTCAATCAAAATTTACAATAGTGGTATTACTATCACATTTATTTTAAATGTAGTTAAACACATGTTAAATAAGAGTTCGCAAAAATCTGTTGTCACATGTTCCCAAACAATTTTTAAGACCTCATAAACTTACTTCATATACTTTTATACCGTATTGAATGAGAAATAATGAGTAATTTGTCAAGAAACAAAGATAAAACAAAAGAAAAAAAGAGAAAAAAGAATTAAAAACTTCTCCTTTCATTAATTAGGATATTATTAAACCTCGTCCCCTGTAAATTTCTTCTTCGTAGAGAGACAACAGTGGAGTAGTAAATTAAAGACTGACTCCCTAGAGCTGTTCAGATATATATATGTGTATGTATATGTAGACATATTTATATATATATGTGTGTGTAGATCTCTGTCCTTCTACCGGGTTTTCACTATGTACTTCCAAGACCTCTTTTTCAAAGGAATGAAGAAATCCCCTATGACGTTAAAGGGTATTTGAAATGTCGCTTTTCTCACTCCTTCATTTCTTAGTCTGTGTATCTTAAAACTACGACCACTAAGATTCTAAAACAACTTCACTTTTTTGTAGCTAACTGAAAATGGAACTAGAAGTGGAGTCTTTTTTTTAGTTACAAACAAATAATATTAGAGACATTCGATATAAGTAGAGGTCCATTATTATAAAAAATACAATTTCAATAAAACTCAAGACTTTTCTTCGATTGTTTAATAGCAAATTCCAATATACGTATAATATTAATTGAGTCGATTCAAAATAAAGTTTGTAAATCAAGTTCCACCTTAGTAATGGTTAGGTTTATTCAATATTCGAAGAAATATTCTTTGGGTACAAGACAGGAAAACGGGAAGAAGGAGAATCATGAGAAAGAGAGGAAACAGACTTATATAAAGGTGACACCGTAGTTCAAGACCTAGATATTTTATCTCCAGTACAAAAAGGGTTTTCTCTTTACGCTTTGACACTGATTGGTGTTTTTAGTCAAGATCGGTAAAATTGTGGTACTAAAACAGTTGGGTGACTAAAATCAAGAGAAAGTATACTAGTCCTTTAAGTCCTTCTAAGATACATGTTTGCGTTATTGTAAAAAAAATCTTTTAACGGGTCATATTATATTTTCATTCCATTATTTCCGTTCTAGAAGTGGTTATCTGAGAGATTTTTACACCAATATCCAAATACCGTCGGGTAGTCGGACTATAGGTATAAGTAGAATCGAAGACTGGACTTACATATTATTCTTCTCCTTCTTCCCTTTTTAGTAATCCGTAAAATTTTTAATAAAAAATAACCTCATATCAACTAAATGTCACAGTACAATCAAAGACGACATGTCGTTTCACTTAGTCAATAAGAATATATATATAGATAAGAAGATCTAAGATTAGGGTATATCCAGTAATGTCTCGTATAAAATTTTACAAACGACGAACATACAAAACTTCCCAATCTCCCAATTCCCCCTCACTACCATCCATAGTTTAGGAATGTTCCGTCCGTAAAGATCAGATTCCAGTCCGACTTTGAGTGGTTTGCCATGGTATACTAACAAGTGACGAGTACCCTGTCTCTTCATCTACCCGGTTACGATTGTACTTGGTTTAGTGTCTGTTCCACTGAATAAACCTCCTCTTTATCTTTAAACTTCCATTTCTTCGAGTTATCATTCGTTCCACCCCAGACTTTCCTTTTAATAATAGTGTACTATCTCTTGTACTTACTACATACAATTCGAAAGTCTAGACAGGGGTTCATATCTAAGAGAATTTTTACTCCTGTCGTTAAACCATAAGAAGTAACTAATTTTTAAAGATTGACAACAGTAATAAGTCAGTGATTTAGCACAGGTTGATAAACACTGGGGTACTTGACGGTGTGTGGTCCGAAGGGACAGGAAGTGATAAAGGGTCCCAAACGGGTTTCAGTACAGGTAACTTAATCACTACGATAGATTGGTAGAGTAGGAAACGACGGGAACAGAGTTATAAAACGAAATAGGATTCGATAGTACGAATCGTGAAAAAGAGGGCAGTAACACAAAGATTCATCGGATATTTTATCACTGTTTTTTCCGGGTAAAGGAATTTGTGTCCAACTGCAGGGAAAAAGTCGAGACTCTAAAAAGAAAGAGAATAGTTGACAGTTATGAACTACCTAGGTAAACTGACGTTTTAACAACGGGTATAGACGAAAGTGTTGTAAGATGTAAAAGGGAAATTAAGAGTTTTACAATGGAGTGAGGTTGCCCGTTCATCGTGAAAAATCTTACATAAAGTTGAAGATGCGACCTAAAAATTAAAAGGATAAGATAAGGTTTACTTGAGAAATCAGAATAGGACTGAAGATAGTATATATTCAACGAATGAAGAGTACATGTTAGAGTGTACTTCGTAGTTTGATTGGTATAATGAGGTAAGTACCTTGGATAGTAGTCACCAGTTATATCTTACGGGAAAACGAAATAAATTAAATATTAAAAGAAGTAGGAAAAGGATAACAGTCAGAGGAAGGAGAGGGGATACCGGTCGATTTAATTTACACTATGTATGGAAGTATAAACACACATAGGAACACAACCTCCTCATACATTAAAGGAGTCAAGACACAACAATACTGTCTTTAATCTTCGCTATCTGGTCGCAATGCCGCGAGTCCGCCCAGTCGTAACGACGAGAGTCTGTCTGGTCACAGTGTCGAGAACCTACCTAGTCACAATGTCGAGACACAATGTAGAGTCAAAATAAATCTTTTATTTCCTTTTATGTAGGAATTCCGCATTCCCGTACTACTGGGTTTTCTGCGCTTCTCTTCTCTGTCTCTCTGGAGACCGGGAAACGAGGAGAAAAATACAAACGAGAGGAGGGGGCCCGGACGGGACACATTTGACCCGACCGGTCCTCACGATAAACAAGGTGGCCTCCAGGAGTGAGACCAGGAGCCTGGAAGGAAACGAGATAAAAGTACCCGAAAAGGGAAGGAACAGAAAATCGGTGGCGGTAAGACCTGAGGAAAAAGGATAAGATTGATGGAATGTGGAGACGGAGTTCTCTACTCTCCGGGTTAATAAACCCTTATCCCCGTAACTCTAGAGAGACCGATGTAGGACGACTTGACCCTGCCACTCCCCGTAACCCGGAGGGGGAGAACGATCAGAGTCCGGAGTCTCAAGAATCTCGTCACAGGTAGATTCCCACTCACTATAAAAGACACCAGTCGACATCAAAGTATATAGGACCAACTCGACCGTGACGTACAACATCGAACAACTGGACCCGTCTCTGTCTTCCCCAATCTGTTAACTATTGTGTACCTCGTTAGTATTCGTCGTAGTTATACCATATTGTTCCTGATCATCCCCGTAATCGGTTGAGGTTTGAAGGTAATGGTTCCACCGATTTCATGGAGGAACAAACCCCTAGTCTTCTCGATAGAGGACAGACAAAGTCTCATGTTGGGGGACGGTTCGACACAACCGAGAAATCTCGACAGGACTCTTTCCCTTTCCGATGGGTGAGACAATAACGTTCATCTCCCCAACCCCAAACCTCCAAAGGTGTCGTATTAGATTTGGGAGGACTAATGATGGTGGTAACATCTTCGGGGAAAGATCTGTGAACACTCTTTTAAACCCCCAATACATAGGTCTCTATCCTTATAACCCTGTATCCCATATACGTCCAATTTAGTTTCATAACGACCTCACGAGATCTCATTCTAATTCTAGTAGACCAAATAGGTGTAGGGGTGATTATTAATAGTGATAAGTTGAAAGATGAAAGACGGTTAGTTTACCGACATTTCACCATTTAATAAAATGAAATTAAACGTAAAGAGACTAATGTTTACTCGAACTCCTAGAGAAGTATATGAACTATCGATAAACGCAAATTGAGACAAATAGTAGACAAGTATAGTAAACGGGGTATAATCGAAGAAGAGTGTCTTACATATAAATTATACCGTATCATATAAATGAGTATGTTACGTATATCGAATAAAATTATATATAAGAAAAAAGGATTTTCCTCTTTCCAGATAAAGGTCTTCGAAAAGAAACGTTCCAGCGAGTATTAATAAAGAACAGTTTAAGTTTCCTGAAAAGAGTGTGTGTGAGTATCACCCATCGTGACATTTTAGACCTAAACGATTGGGGGGTCATAACGAATCTTACAAAAGAAGGAAATTGAGGAAACACGTAAGACGTAAGAAATAAGACAAGAATAATACTTAAGAGAGAAGAAAAGTACTGAGACAAGTTTCAAAAGACAAATGAGATAAGGAAAGGATGTCCTTGAGTACCTAGGTTGATAAAGGATATATGGGTATTATTACTTAGTCAGTTTAGAAGGTGGAATATAAAACGACAATTCGGACGTTTAGATTGATGTATCTGTTATAGAGGTGGACTAATAGAATAGTAGTGGCGTTTGAATCGGACAATTCTACCGTTATTTTTACAGTGGTTTTTTCTTTACAGTGGAAGTATATGTTCGACAAATAAAACAGACACTTAGTGGTGTCGATAGTTCTACCTTTGGAACTTCAATGGAAACTATAAATTAAGAGAAAATAGACGATCCGATCCACTGAATAAACCTAAAAGAGATAAGGTTTACACAAAACCAAAAAGGGGGAAAAGAGACGATAGGACCAGGGAATAGATAACGACGGAGGGATGGGTCTCCAAATGGTGAAGTCTGGGTCTCGTTAACTTTTGGGTGACTGATCAGAGACACTAATCCGAAAATAGTATATCTAATATAAAATAGTATATCTTCGGTGTAAAAAATAATATGAAAACAAGAAAATATAAAAAGGTTTGTAACAAAATGAAAAAAGATTGTTGTGTGTATTATTCGTCACTATAGAGAAGAGAATCTTATTTAGTATATCTTAATACACCGTATTTTCTGTCGTAGGATGGAAACGTAAATGAATGAGTTTAATCGAATAGAAAAAAGGGGTTTCTATTGGTGACAATTTATAAACCACAAAGGTTTATGAATATTCCAAGAAAATAGGTAAAGATCCGGGACCACCGAGTCTACCTTTTTCTCAAAAGAACGTTACGCCCTCTGGATCCAAACTAGGGACCCAACCCTTCTAGGGGACCTCTTCTCTTACCGTTGGGTGAGGTCATAAGAACGGACCTCTTAGGGTTCTTGTCTCCTCGGACCACCTATTGTCAGGTACCCCAGAGTTTCTCAGCCTGTGCTGACTCGTTGGTTGAAATAAAAATACGTATGTATATCCCGAAGGGACCACCGAGTCACCATTACTTAGATGGATGATTACGTCTTCAGAATTCAAATTAGAGACCCAGTCCTTCTAGTGGATCTCTTCCTTTACCGTTGGGTAAGGTCATAAGAAGGACCCTTTAGGGTGCCTGTTCCCTTTGACCGTCCGATGTCAGGTGTCCCAGTGTTTTGTCAATCTGCTGAATCGCTTATTTGTTACGTATGTACATCGAGTAAGGGAAAAAATAATGAATACTCACCCGACTATGAAAAAGAAACATATATTTCCGAATTATAAGATACAGTTGTCTATACTAACTTTGATCTAATCAAAGACGGATCTCACCCACCACTCACCTTCTCTCACACGGACCACCGGCCTCTGGACATTCTGTGAAAATGTCATTAGGTGAACTTTTCAGTACAAACGAGAACCGTTTACACTTGACTTTATCTTCTTGACTTGTAGACATTCCTACTAAATCCTTTGTCTTAATGGTCCTGAACCGGAAGTACATAAACACTCTACACATCATCTACTACCTATCGTGCAAATCCAAAGGTCACACTGTCTGGTCTCACATTCACCGTTGTTATTGACTCTATACCTTAGGTCCTTCGTTTCGTCCGTCTGTCACCTTCCCTATAACTAAACCCCTTAAATTTGTTGTTCACTAAACTAAAGAAATCTGAAATGGAACACTCCTTACTATTCAAGTCTTAAGTCCCAGAGGGGTTTTAAGACCCTTAAACTATTGTCCTTTTTGGAACGTGAGTTCAAACCGTATGTGAAAATAATGACTGGTATGTGATCACTTTAAGACCATAAGTAACATAATACCGTTATAATATGACCACAGGATATCAAAATGACAAATATCTTTGAGTCTATCCGATATGGGTTATTGAAACATGACTCACATGTAGAAACCAACGTCTCATCTAAACCTCAAACCAAGTAAATATATGCCAAGACTCTATAAAAGCCCGGAAGGTCCATGTTATATACACCCGGTATGGTTACTAAGGTTCACCTTGGTGTCTCCTGGTCATCGAACATAAGGTCCTACACACTCGTTCTGACAGGTACACGATTACGAAAGGGAGTTCTCCTAGTATCACGACCAATTGAAGAATAAATTCTGGTCTTCAACTTCTCTTGTTATTAGGATCCGTCATCGATCCTACTTCGTAGGTAGAGGATCAGTAAATTATAAGTATTCTTCTTTTGTGTTCACCGAAGAGAGATGGAGATATTACTGAAGAAAAAAAGAACAAGACAGGAAACAGTATATCATCTTCTTCGGACGGGGGGTGTGGGGGTGGGGTTTGTCCTGAGGTCTTTATTAAAACTGAATTATCTACTTAGAGAGACTTTACTCTTAGTGATAATCCTCCAGGACTCGGGTGACTATATTTTAGATAAGAGGTCTTACTCGAAGTAATTAATCATCTTGATATGAAAATACAGTGAATTAAATGTGAAAGTGAACGGATCTTGAACCGGGATGAATAATGATTTGTGAAGTTTGGGTTGGTGTTGATGAATGTGTGAGTTCAGATGGTAACGTCGTACTTGTGTCGGTGTCTTTTGTATTAGTTAATTAGAACCAATACAAGGTTTTTATGGGAAAAATTACTTTTGATTATAAACTTAAAGTATATTAAAAATATAGTGATCTATATAAAAAAAGAAAAATTTTCGATAAAATTTTCTTTATTTTTACAAAGCGAACTCTCCCTGTCAAATCCGGATGTTTTTCATCAAACTCTTTAAGTGAATATTACAGGTTATATTATGAAAAGAATAACAGAGAGAAAGAGTTCTTAAGAATTTTCGAAGTAAGACTGAGAAATAAATTCGGGAATTAAAATGATCAAAGATTCATGAGAAATTGAAGAGGAAGGTTTGGATGAGTTAATGTTTTTCGTATAAAAGGGTAATATTAAGGATCGTAGACTAACAATTATTTATAAACTAAAATCTTTTGGTTCTTAATTTAATTTTTTATTCTAACCGAGGGTGAAATCTTTGAACAAAGAAGTCTCATAAAGGAAAAGAAAGAGAATTAAATTTATAATGAACAAGGTTTTGAAGAAATAATTGGTGAAAATAGGTTATTTCAAGGATTAAATGCGACTCTTTATATAAAATCTCCTTATTTTTAACTCTTTCAAACGGTCGAAGATAGACTACAACACCAAAACTATCTCCTCTCTCCTCCTTATTTATGTTTTACTCAAGGTTTACATCGTAACTGTAAATCCTTAAATAAAGAAAAGTCCAGAATAGAACAGGACAAACAAATAAGTCCTTCTATCACCGTTTCCGTTACCAAATTGTGAAAAGACACCTGTCTCGTCTCTTTCGTACCCTCTATGGCAAATAGACCTGATAACTGATTCGTATATAAAGGTGGTGTCTTTAAGTTGGGTCAAATTTAAAACCGGTCGGTCAAGGGTCTCCTCCGGTCCCCTACTATATCGATTTTTCTTTTGTCTGAAATCTTCTCTTTTCCCTCTGTACGGACAATTAAGTAAGAAGGACTATCGGACACCGTTTGATCAGGAAGTGAATTCGAGAGAAAACAGACACTCTCTGTTTCATGTAAGACATACCATTACCAAAAGATATCAAGAATTTTCGTTTCTACGTAACATCACGTTCCCTCTTTAAAATTGTCTTACGAATAAAAAGAGACGTAGGGAGAACCCGTAGATCCTTCGAACCACTATAAAAATTATGACATCTACTTAGTACTGACGTCAGTATGAACAGTAGAGTTTCTACTTTTATAACAAAACTCCTCTTCTAATGAAACACTTTTATAAAAACTACCGAATAAAAAAAACATTTCATTCTTTAAAACAAAATGTAGAGATCTATTGACAACGTGTTAATGGGAGGTTTTAACATGTAGAAAAAAGGTAGTGGACATATGGTTTTATTGTGTATTGAAAGAGATTGCTCGTAAAATTTTAGAGTGATAGTAAAAACAAGTAGAGTCGAACGAGAGGGAGTGAGGGAGTGGAGTTAAAATTCAACTTGACGATACAAGTTATAACATAGTAAAGGTAGTGGTAAAAATAAAGTCGATATTCAACTTACAAAGAAAAAAGTTAAAATACTACAAATTAATTAAAAAGACAAAATTTAAATCCTTTTAATTGTGATTAGGAAACCACTTTGTATATAATCACAGTGTATAACATGTTTGTACGTTTGTATGTAACATGGAAATAAAGGAATGTACATAGACCACATTAATTGATGGACTTTGTAAATTCCATCAATTTTTGTATATATAAACCATTTACATCAATGGTATATATCATTTACAGAGATATATCACATATGTGTAAATGACAAATATCATTTACAGAGTCTATTAATACGTATGAATATCTACATGTACATATTAGACAGAAAGAATGTTTATAACCGTATGAATAAAAGTTATCTGGTTATTAAATAAATTATAGTTTGGGCTTAAAACAAAATAAGGAATGTAAACGAAAGTCTTAAGTTAAGAACGAGACTAGGAACAAGTTACGGAAAGTCAGTTACAACTGAAAAAAAAAAGTCGTTGTAATAGGTTTAATTTTTGTATATAAATCAATCTATGTATGTATGTAAACTTTTCATGAAAGATTCACTTGATTTTGTAATAGGTTTCATTTTTATATATCTCTATCTATGTATGTATGTAAACTTTTCATGAAAGATTTATTTAATTGAAATCATATCATTCCGAAGAAAAGATTATAGATTTTTGTTTGTTTGTTTTTTCTAATGTTTGGACTTCTTCTCTTACCAATGTACTTTAAAGAAGTATCACTTTAAGTAGTGTATAGGATCAGAGACATCTATTATTGGGACAAATCTATGACCACGTACCTACGTAAAAGAAAACAGTTGTTGTGGATATTTGTGTCGACACACGACGAAGAGACCCGGTTCTACGGGAACTAAACCAGTTCCTTGGTTTTGTTACATTTTCCTGTCTACGAGGTATTCCTTTATTCGACCACGTGTAAATAACCTTTTTTATCTCATAAATTACTTTTGAAAAAAAAAAAAAGTTTATTTATTGTCCGAGTGAATTGTCAACATGACCTCAGAAACATAACGAATGTTCCGATCACATCTTCGTCAAATGAATTCTGTATTTTTGTCACTATTGTCAAATTAAGTTTTGTACGTTCTCTCAAGGTCTTTTTGTAAATGAAGATGAAATAACTGATACGGTTTCGGAAACTGACACACCTAGTGTTCTTTGACACCTTTTAAGACTTTCTCAACCCTTATGGTTTGGTGGATTGGACTGAGAACTCTTTAGACATACGTCCAGTCCTTCGTTGTCAATCTTGACTTGTACCTTGTTGTCTAACCAAGGTTTATCCTTTTCCTCATACAGTTCCGACATATAACAGTGGGACGAATAAATTGAAGATACGTCTCATGTAGTACTCTTTGCGACCTGACCTTCTTTGTGTTCGACCTTAGTTCTAACGGCCCTCTTTATAGTTATTGGAGTCTATACGTCTACTGTGGTGGGAATACCGTCTTTCACTTCTCCTCGATTTTTCGGAGAACTACTTTCACTTTCTCCTCTCACTTTTTCAATCGAATTTCGAGTTGTAAGTCTTTTGCTTCCAGTACCGTAGACCAGGGTAGTGAAGTACCGTTTATCTACCCCTTTGTCACCTTTGTCACAGTCTTAAATAAAAACCCCCGATGTTTTAGTGGCGTCTACCACTGACGTCGGTACTTTAATTTTCTGCGAATGAGGAACCTTCTTTTCAATACTGGTTGGATCTATCATATAAGTTTTCGTCTCTGTAATGAAAAGGTTGTTTCCAGGTAGATCGGTTCCGATACCAAAAAGGTCATCAGTACATACCTACACTCTCAACCTGACACTTCTTTCGACTCACGGCTTCTTAACTACGCAAACTTGACACCACAACCTCTTCTGAAAACTCCCAGGGAACCTGACGTTCCTCTAGGTTGGTCAGGTAAGACTTCCTCTAGTTGGGACCCTAAAGAAACCTTCCTTACTACGATTTCGACTTCGAGGTCATGAAACCTTTGGAGTACACTTCTCAACTGAGTAACCTTTTCTGAGACTACGAGCCTCTCTAACACCCGTCCTCCTCTTCCCCTGCTGGCTCCTACTCTACCGACCTACCGTAGTGCCCGAGCTACCTGCACTCAGACTCACTTGAGGCCCTCTACCACTACCTGTCCCTCCGGACCGTACGACGCTAAGTACCCCAGCGTTTCTCAGTCTGTGCTGGCTCGCTGACTTGACTGATGAAAAAATCTACCTTCACATAAACATCTCCTTGATGTAGATGAGGGTACTATCATGAAACAAATGATACGTCTTCTTTTTTTTTTTATTCTGATCTTTTTTAAATTGATGTGATAATACTTATTGTAGGACTACATTTGTATTCGGACAGATTTACAGACACAAACCTTTAATTTCTATATACTACAAGTACGTTAATAGAACACATACATTATCAAAAATTTGTCAGTATAACTTCACTAAAGAAGTACACGAAAATATGAAAGTCAAGTCAAGTAATATGAAAGTATATATAAAAAAAAGTAGTACTTTAGTCTTAAGTAAAAACAGATTTAAGAACTGAAGTACCTCTATTATTAGATCTATTATTAGATCTCTAAGACTTTGTAACCGTCTTTTCTTGATATTTATTTTGTGTCACAAACTAAATTTTGTTTGAGTAAATTTATTAAAAAAGTTAAAAAAAAAGACTTGAAGACCAACAAAAAAAGAAATTCAGTAGGGAAGTAAACCGAAGGTCGAAATGAGAAAGTCAACGATGTAATCACTTTTATTCCCATTGTGAACTTTTACTGACCCTTAGTTTAGTATAAAAAGAGTGTTCAAAATTTACTGTCCTGTTTAATAACACTACCAAAATATAATATGAATTACATTTTGTGAAGGTACGTCCCTACTTGTCTATCAATCAATCATTTCCAGTTCGCTTTTCTACCTCCTTGTTATACCTTCAGACTCAGTCATCGTATCTATTCCCGGTTATTGACACGTTTTAGATTTCCAACTCTGTCTAGTGTAGTGACTTACAGACTTTTCGTCAATTCATAATTCTTTATACGTGGATTCTTTCTTAGGTATGATGTATGCGTTACTGTTTTAAGTCACTTTTTCTGACTTCAGAAACAAGAGAACCTTGAATGGGAGTTCTCATCTCAGTCTAGTTTATACTCCTTTACTTACTTTCTCTAGTAAAATTACTTTTCTTATCTAATCTTTGGATGAATACACTATCTCTCGTGGTTCAGTCCCGATATAATGTTTAGAAGTCCTTCCCAGAAATACTCCTTGATTGTAAAGTCATCTCACCTTATTACAATTCTTCCTTCTACCTTTTAGTAAGGGACGTCTCCCTTGTCGTCCATGTCTCCGGGACCCTTATGAACCACAGAGTTTACTTGGTTCTCTCATCCCCCCTATTTACACACCTATCTTGTATCATTCGTCTCTTTCTCTACCCTGACTTTTCCGTTCTATTAAAATACTTCCTGATCTTTTCAGTCACCTTTGTTGTTTGACGTCTTTTAAAAATTTCTCTACTCTTATGGTCTGGTGGAGTGGACGGGGGACTCTTTAGACGTACGTCCAGTCCTTCGTTGTCAAACATGGTCTGTATCTTGTTGTCAGACCAAGGTTTAACCCTTTCCTCATGTAGTTCCGATATACAGTAGTGGAACGAATAATTTGAATATACATCTCATGTAGTACACTTTACGGACCGACTTACTTCGTGTTCGACCTTAGTTCTAACGGTCCTCTTTATAGTTATTGGAGTCTATGCATCTACTATGGTGTGAATACCTTCTTTCGATTCTCCTTGACTTCTCGGATAACTACTTTCACTTTCTCCTCTAACTTTTTTGACCGAATTTTGACTTGCAAGTTTTTTACTTCTAGTACCGTAGACCGGGGTAATGATGTACCTTTTATCTCTCCCTTTGTTACCTTTGTCACTGTCTGAAATAAAAGAACCCCAGGTTTTAGTGACGCCTACCACTGATGTCGTTACTTTAATTTTCTGTGAAAGACGAATCTTCTTTTCGATACTGTTTGGATCTGCGTATAATTTTTCGTCTTTGTAATGAAAAGTTTATAGGTAGATCAGTTTCAATACTAAAAAGGTAATCAGTACATACTTACACTCTCAGCCTTGTATTTCTTTCGACTCGAGGTATTTTAACTACAAAAATTTAACACCACAACCTCTTCTGAGAACTCTCAGGGAACCAGATACTCCTCCAGTTTGGTCAGTTAGGATTTCCTTTAGTTAGGACTTATAAGTAACCTTCCTGACTACGACTTCGACTTCGAGGTTAGGAAACCGGTGGACTACCCTTCTTGACTGAGGAACCTTTTCTGGGACTACGACCCTTTCTAACTTCCGTCCTTCTCTTCGCCTACCGTAGTGACTGAGTTCCTCAACCACTACCTGTCCCTTCGGACCCCACGACGTTAGGTACTTCATCGGTTTCAGTCTGTGCTGACTCGATGACTTGACTTGACTTGACTTGACTCTTTTCAGTCTCATCACGTAAATCTGAACTGTGATTGCATTATCTTCGGTTACTTCCCTTTTTAACCCAAGTCAATTATTCTGATGGTGTTTCCTGGCCCCCACCCCCTTTCACTACCACCGGACCAAATCCTATCATCACCATCTTTCTTCTTCTCCAAATACTACGTATCAGTCAACTGCTCAGAACGACTACTTACGTACCTGTCTTACTCATTTTCGTTCCCGAGTTCATTTGAGTTGAAAACGAGTCTAGTGAGAGACCTATCATCATGACAAATGGTTTGACTCTTTCAGTTCCTTCTCGTCTGAACCAACCCTTTCTTTTATTTTAAACCAAATAGTTGGTTTTCAAAGTTTATGATCAATCTTTTTGTGTATTTCTTTAATTCATCAATCATCTTATATAGTTAGACTTCTACCACATTTCCCAGACCCAATCTCCCTCCACTACAAACTCCCCTGGTCTCTTTCTTATTTCTAAACGTATCTTACGTTCTAATTCGTATTTTTCCTTCTTCCCATATAAAAAGTCCCTAAGTTTAACGTTAGGGTAACTTTAAACATCAGAACTTAAAACTTCAATCCAGTCAGTCGTTAAAAAAAGGGGTGTGGGACTATAATTCACAAATCCATCTCTGTACCTCATCCGTCTATCTATTTTATCGGCTTATACCTAACATCAATTATCTTTGTAAGTTCCTTTCTTCTTTATTGGTTTCATTTGAAAAGGTTAGTCCTTCTCCTTCTTTCCCTCTGTGTGATGCCTGTTATCGTCGTCGTTAAGACTATAGGATTGATAATCTACATCACTCCCTACGATAGGAGACACACCTCTTACAGAGCTCACCTCAGACTCAGGTGAGGACCAGTAAGAGGGAAACAGGTCCCGGAGATGTCACGAAACGAAACGGATGTTCTGTGACGGAAAAGGTAATAGGAGGAACGAAATTGACTTGATTTATAACTACGTACATGAGTAGGACCGGGACTCGAGGAATAGTCGGGTGAGGGAAGACCATCAACCTACCCCGGGGTACCCAATAAGATTAGCCACTTGTTAGTGTCAGTGAAAAACACGTCCGACGACCAAGAAAACCGTTCTGTTGAGAGTTTTTGAAAGATTATAAGAATAGATCAACTAAGGTCACTGGATTCACACAGTTTCAGGTGTGAATGTCGAGGTACAAGAAAAAGAGTTGTCGTTAAAAAAAAAGGATTTATAGTAAGTACTAAAAAGAAACAAAAGAATTAAGTTCCCATACGGGTTTACTCTTTAGACTTACGTCCAGTTCTTCGTTGTTAATCTTGACCTGTACGTTGTCTGACTAAGTTTTGACCTTTTCCTCATATACTTCCGATATCTAATAGTGGGACGAATAAAAAAATATACGTCTCATGTGGTACGTTTTACGTTGCGACCTACTTCCTATTCGACCTTAGTTCTAACATACCTCTTTATAGTTGTGAGAGTCTATACGTCTACTATGATGAGATTACCGTCTTTCACTTCTCCTTGATTTCTCGGAGCACTACTCTCACTTTCTACTTTCATTTTTTCGACTGAATTTTGAGTCGTAAGTTTTTTGATTCTATCGTAGACCAGGGTAGTGAAGTACCGTTTATCTACCCCTTTTTCGTCTTCGTTACTGTCTAAAACCAAAAGACCTGGATTTTAGTGACGCCTACCACTGACACCGTTACTTTAATTTTCTGTGAACGAGGAACCTTCTTTTCATTACTGGTTGGATCAAGTCGAGTCAAGTCAAGACAGTGAGTCAGTACAGGCTGAGAGACACTGGGGTACTTAACGTCGTGAGGTCCGGAGGGACAGGTAGTGGTTGAGGGCCTCAAGTGGGTTTGAGTACATGTAACTCAGCCACTATGGTAGGTCGGTAGAGTAGGAGACAGCAGGGGAAGAGGAGGACGGGGGTTAGGGAGGATGGTAGTCTCAGAAAAGGTTACTCGGTTGAGAAACGTACTCCACCGATTTTATAACCTCAAAGTCGAAATCGTAGTCAGGAAGGTTTCTTGTCGGTACTGACTAGAGGAAATCTTACCTGACCAACCTAGAGGAACGTCAGGTTCCCTGTCGTATAATTTTTCGTCTCTGTAATGAAATGGTTGTTTACAGGTAAATTAGTTTCGACACCAAAAAGACCATCAGTACATGTTTACTAGTAATACTTACTACAATATATAAAATCTAAAAACAATGTAATCTTGGTATGGAACTCCACTTTTGAAGTCATAAAAATTATTATTTAACGAGGTCTCAGAGTCCCTATAACTATAAATCGAGTGTTTGGGTTCAGTCCAAAGGAAATTAGATTCGTCTCAATCCGTGATAGAGACGTACCTGAAGACACCAACTACACCGTTTTTCCTCTTACGCTGTCCCCCATCTAAACGATAAACTGAGTCTCACAGAAGGACCTAACTCTACTTAGTGAAAACGATTGTAAATTAATCGGTTTTTTCTAGTATGCCAAAGTGTATTGAAGTTTTACCAGTCCTCTCACGTTAAGATGGTGTGGATCATCCTCTTCTTATAATCCTATAAAAAATTTTCAACATCGTTAATAGTGCATCCCGTAATTGACTATGACGACGATTCAGTGAAGTCAGCACAGGCTGAGACACGTTGGGGTATCTCTCGTCGGGTGGTCCGCGGGGGTAGGAACACTAAGAGGTCCGTTCTTGTGACCTCACCCAACGGTAAAGGAAGAGGTTACGTACTTTCACTTTTGAGTTTCACTTCAGTGAGTCAGCACAGACTGAGAATCGCTGGGGTACCTGACGTCGGGTGGTCCGAGGAGGTAGGTACCCTAAAAGGTCCGTTCTCATGACCTCAGCCCACGGTAACGGAAGAGGGTCTTGTAATTTTATACACAATTAACTTTCTTACTCTACTACAACGTTCCTTCATTTATTCTTATTGTTTTGTTTTGTTTACCTGTGTAAAAAAGAGGGGTCGTTATTGTTCTTTATCGTCCAATAGATTCCCAAACCAATTGTTTTCTCGGTGTTCTGTTCTTCTTTTAATAAATGAAACCCCTATTATTCACTATTGGACGAATACCTGACCAGTTCTGTCTTGACACTTAAGTTTTCGTCCATCTGGTTGAATACTAATTGACTTTCGGAGATTGACTCTCACTTCTGTGGTAGAGTTTATCGTAAGAAGACACATAGGAGACTAGTGTCTTCATAAACCAACATTTTCTTTGGTAATGTACTAAGTGGAAGCGAAGAGGAAGTTTCTCGTGTAAAAGGAACATATTCGTCTTCGGTTGTGTTCATTACGTTACTTTTCAAGAGACCTGACCTTTGCACTCTAGAGACGGTTGAAAATTGACGTACTCGTAACTACATGATGTTTCCCCACAGAAAGTTTGAACTCAACTAAGGTCAGAGAGAACACACAATCAACAAAATGTTTGAATTTAAGTGTCAGGAGAATCGTTAGACCGAAGATGGAGGTAATGAACTAGTTTTGGTAGGTGAGATTCGAGAAGACAAGTGTAACGGAGAAAGAATATAGTATGAGAGCAGTGTAGAGTGGATCTAATAACGGATGACTAGTTAGAGAAATAACGACGGAAAGGGGGGTGGGGTGGGGGTGGTGGTATTTAACTGAGAGGTGGACCGAACTTCTCATTAGATTTTAAATCATCGGTGAGTAAGTAACAAATTAACTTTAACTCCAAGAACTTACTACTAGAAATGTTTAAACCCACCTCACCCCTCCCTTCCAACTCCTTCTTTTGTTTAGATCAGAAACCATTTCAGTGTGATAAAGGAGTTTTCTCTTCTTGAAAAGGCCATATAAGGAAAAGAAAGGGAAGTCGTACTTCAAGTCTCACAAAGGTATGTGTATTATAGGTTACAACACGAGGGTCCAAGGTACGGGGTCGTTTTCGTAAAAAGAGGAAGGGACAGTTACTCCGAGTGGTCTTCGTTAAACGAAAGTCGACCGTTCCGGTCTTTAGGTGGAAACAACAACATGGAGTACCTATATAGTTGAGAGGTCGTCATACAGTACTACATCAAGTGTTCCTAGAATTAACTGAAAAGGGAGATGTTCCATAGTGTGATCTAATAACGTAACTAACATCATACGAAGGACTCTTCTTTATCACAAATCAGTTTTACCGATTAAAAGGGAATGGAGATGACCTTCGTGTTCCCCTTAAACGAGGTCATAGATAACATTCCTGTAATATCTCGAGGACCTTCATTTTAAAAAGTTTAGTACCCCTGGGGTGACACTGACTCAGGAAGACCTTAAAGGTCGAGAATCTGTAGGAGTGTGACTCAGAAGTCGTAAACAGTTAATGTCAAGTCCAAAAGGATGACACCATGCTCAAGGATTTTTTGGTCGAACACTCACAAATGAGACCATTCAAGATTAAGAGAAATAGAAGGACAGAGAAGTTAAAAACTGGAGTAAAAAACCTTCCTTTACCCCTAGGTAATTTCACCGAGTCTGTCATTTCTTAGACGGACGTTACGTTCTCTGGACCCAAGTCAGAGACCCAGTCCTTCTAGGGGACCTCTTCCCTTGTCGTTGGGTGAGGTCATAAAAACGGACCTCTTAAGGTGCCTGTCTCCTCGGAACACCCGACGTCAGGTACCCCAACGTTTCTCAGTCTGTGCTGACTCGCTGACGTGAAAAAACTTCCTTTGTCTTTCTTGACCACTTGAAAAAGTCAACAAAAGTCGAAATGTGAACAATCCTTCTACACCTTTGAAGATTCGAGAAATGTACCACCTGGTCTTTGACTTTTAACATGCAAAAGGAATTTCTTTACGTATATATCAATTCTACAGATCTCAGTCTGAACGAACGAAAAATTATTATCTCAATTGATGTGTCAAAAAAAAATTACAGTAATATTAGAAAATTTTTTTGATATAACACATAAAGGGTAGGTCATCGAGGTACTGTCTGTCATTACAATTTCGAGTGTAACGAAATCTCAAAGTACGACATTAAATTTGAATTTATACGAAATCCGATAAAGAATTTCTTTACTCTTCGAACTACATATATGTAAATATTCATAACCGTACCTACAAGTATGACTTCGATTTCTGAAAAAAGGAGAGTTACATAGAGTATTATTGATAATGGGACTTATCCGTTAGTCTTTAAAAAACCGTCTGGAGTTAAAGGAAATTTTACGAAGTGAAAACTGTACTTTATAATCTCGTATCTTCTAATTTTGGTACTCGGATTATGTTTTCTAGGAGTCAGAACTGAAGTCTAAATGTTTTCATAATTCTAAATTTTCCTTCTTTTATGAATCTTGTTTTGGAGAACGAGTTAAAGTGAAAGTAGTATTCTCCTTTTGAACAGAAACTAAAACCAAGTGGATAAAGTGTAAGTTTATTTCTCGTGTAGACACAGAAAAAAGGACAGAACGTATGTCCCAGCAGTAACGGTAGAAGGATTTAAGGTATATATACGCAATCATATGACATAACCACAAAAAGAAAGACCGAATGAAGTGAGACATATTAACCGAGGTCAAAGTAGGTAGAGTAGTCTTGACTAAGTTTACTTAAGAAAAATTGCCGACTCATTATGAGGTAACACATATACATGGTGTCGAAAGAATAGGTAAGTAGACGACTACCTGTAGATCCAACAAAGGTACAGGACCGATAATATTTGTCACGACGCTACTTGTAACCCCATGTACACAGAGAAAGTTAAGACCAAAGGAGCCACACATACGGGTCGTCACCCTAACGACCCAGTATTCCATCAAGATAAACGTTAAAAAATTCCTTAGAGGTGTGACAAGAGGTATCACCGACATGATCAAACGTAAGGGTGGTTGTCACATCCTCCCAAGGGAAAAGAGGTGTGGGAGAGGTCGTAAATAACGAACGTCTAAAAACCTAGCGTCGGTAAGACTGACCACACTTCACCATGGAGTAACACCAAAACTAAACGTAAAGAGATTATTACTCACTACAACTCGTAGAAAAGTACACAAACAATCGGTAGGCATACAGAAGAAACCTCTTTACAGATAAATCAAGAAACCGGGTAAAAAACTAACCCAGCAAATAAAAAGACCTTAACTCGACGTCTTCAACGAACATATAAAAACTCTAATCAACAAACAGTCAACGAAGTCAACGATAATAAAAGAGGGTAAGTCTTCCGACAGAAAAGTGGAACGAATATAAAAGGAAACAACACGTCTTCGAAAATTAAAATTAATCTAGGGTAAACAAATAAAAACGAAAATAAAGGTCTTAAGACCCTCCACCTAGTATCTCCTAGGACGACACTAAATACAGACTCTCACAAAACGGATACAAGAGGAGATCCTCAAAATATCAAAGACTAGAATGTAAATCTAGAAATTAGGTAAAACTCAAATAAAAACACACGCCACTATCTTTCACTAGATCAAAGTAAGAAAATGTTCACCAACTGGTCAAAAGGGTCGTGGTGAACAATTTCTCTAACAGAAATGAGGTAACATATAAATAAGATCAAGTATTATCTTTTTTTCTGTTTCATAAAAATTATCGTCTTAGTATTAGAGAAGGTAAATTAAGAATATATTACTGATTTTATCTATTCTAAAGTATTGGTCAAACGGAGAACAAATCCTTATCATCGTATTAAGCTAGGTGGAGTTTTAATCTCATACATAAGAGTTATCTGTCAATTTAACTTTTTACATCATCATCTTTGAGCCCCTCTTACTGTTTCAAACCACAAGTTTCAACGTGTCAAAACTACCTTCCAACTGGAGAATGTATTTTAGTTGTACGGTCTCTCTCTCTATTAGTAAACATACGAATACTGTCTTTTAATTAATTGTTACATTATAGTCTAGAACTAGTTTGTGGAAACATATCAAAATATCTCGACTCTAACAGTAATTATACTATATTAATTTTCAAACATATATCTGTTTCGATTATAAATCAAACTTTACTGAGTCGTTTTTACATAATGAAAAGAATTTTTTTCTCTTTTCTTACGTAAATGTAAAGACATATCTTACACTCAGACTACTGTCTTGTGACAGAAATGGAGGAAGAATTTTTGACATAATGTTCTGTGTTTTCGTCATGACAACTTTTATTCTGGTGAGTAAGACTTGACAGTTCTGAACATACAAACAATCGATCCAGACTTTCGAATTCACTTTCTTTTGAGTTAAACACTTAACTTAAAAGAGCTTAAATTGAAGACAATTTAGTATAAGACGAATCGTTTAAAGAAATCGAATTTAATATCTCAAAGTGCATTGGAACCTTTTGTAGGATTTAGTCAATTGTAGATTATTAGATAGAAATAAAATAAAAAAACTCCTAAAAAATTTTATATAAATGAATAAAATTAACCTCCGATTAATGAAATGTTATAACATGACCAAAACGGTATGTAACTGTACCTAGGTGGTGACCACATGTACACAAGGGGTAGGACTTGGGGGGAGGGTGAAGGGAGGGGTAGGGTAGGGAGACCCAGTAGGGTCACGTGTTCTGGGCTCGTGGGACAGAGTACTTAACTTGGACCTGACCACTAGTAAAAGTGTATACTATTATATGTACAAGGTTACGGTAAGAGAGTGGGAGCAGAAGAGGGTCTCAGGTTTTCTGGCAAGATATGTAGACAAAGAAAACGACATAGCGTACACCCCAATAGTAATGGTGGAAAGATTTAAGGTATATATACGCAATCATATGACATAACCACAAAAAGAAAGACCGAATGAAGTGAGACATATTATCCGAGGTCAAAGTAGGTGAAATAATCTTGACTAAGTTTACATAAGAAAAATTTCCGATTCAGGAGTCTATACGTCTACTGTGGTGGGAATGCCGTCTTTCACTTCTCCTTGAGTTTTCGGAGAACTACTTTCATTTTCTCCTCTCACTTTTTCAACCGAATTTCGAGTTGTAAGTCTTTCGCTTCTAGTACCGTAGGTCAGGGTAGTGAAGTACCGTTTATCTACCCCTTTGTCGCCTTTGTCACAGTCTGAAATAAAAAGACTCGAGGTTTTAGTGACGTCTACCACTGACGTCGGTACTTTAATTTTCTGCGAATGAGGAGCCTTCTTTTCAATACTGGTTGGATCTATTGTATAAGTTTTCGTCTCTGTAATGAAACGGTTGATTCCAGGTAGATCCGTTCCGATACCAAAAAGGTCACCAGTACATACCTACACTCTCAACCTGACACTTCTTCCGACTCACGGCTTCTTAACTACGAAAACTTGACACCACAACCTCTTCTGAGAACTCTCAGGGAACCTGACGTTCCTCTAGGTTGGTCAGGTAAGACTTCCTCTAGTCAGGACCCACAAGAAACCTTCCTTACTACGATTTCGACTTTGAGGTCATGAAACCGGTGGAGTACTCTTCTCAACTGAGTAACCTTTTCTGAAACTACGACCCTACCTAACCCCCGTCCTCCTCTTCCCCTGCTGGCTCCTACTCTACCGACCTACCGTAGTGCCTGAGTTACCTGCACTCAGACTCACTTGAGACCCTCAACCACTACCTGTCCCTCCGGACCGTACGACGTTAAGTACCCCAACGTTTCTCAACCTGTGCTGACTCGCTGACTCGACTTGACTTGACTTGACTTATAAGGTAAAACATATACATGGTGTCGAAAGAATAGGTAAGTAGACGACTACCTGTAGATCCAACGAAGGTACAGAACCGATAATGTTCGTCACGACGCTAGTTGTAACCCCATATACACAGAGAAAGTTAAGACCAAAGGAGTCACACATACGAGTCGTCAGTTTGAAGACCCAGTATACCGTCAAGATAAAGGTCAAAAAATTCCTTAGAGGTGTGACAACAGGTATCACCTACATAATCAAACATAAGGCTGGTTGTCACATTCTCCCAAGGGAAAAAAGGTGTGGGAGAGATCGTGAATAACGAACATCTGAAAATCTATCGTCGGTACGTCTTACCGTACTTTACCATGAAGTAACACCACAACTAAACGTAAAGAGACTATTACTCACTACAACTCGTAGAAAAGTACACAAACAATCGGTAGACATACAGAAGAACCCTCTTTATAGACAAATCAAGAAACCGGGCAAAAAACTAACCCAGTAAATAAAGAGACCTTAACTCGACGTCCTCAACGAACATATAAAAACTCTAATTAAGAAACAGTCAACGAAGTAAACGACGATAAAAGAGGGTAAGACTTCCGACAGAAAAGTGGAACGAATATCAAAGGAAACAACACGTCTTCGAAAATTAAAATTAATCCGGGGTAAATAAAAACGAAAATAAAGGTTATGAGACCCTCCACCCAGTATTTCGTAGGACGACACTANCTTTATAGACAAATCAAGAAACCGGGCAAAAAAATAACCCAGTAAATAAAGAGACCTTAACTCGACGTCCGCAACGAACATATAAAAACTCTAATTAAGAAACAGTCAACGAAGCAAACGACGATAAAAGAGGGTAAGACTTCCGACAGAAAAGTGGAACGAATATCAAAGGAAACAACACGTCTTCGAAAATTAAAATTAATCCGGGGTAAATAAAAACGAAAATAAAGGTTATGAGACCCTCCACCCAGTATTTCGTAGGACGACACTAAATACAGTCTCTCACAAGACGGATACAAAAAGAGATCCTAAAAATATTAAAGACCAGAATACAAATCTAGAAGTTAGGTAAAACTCAAATGAAAACACATACCACAATCTTACACAAGATCAAAGTAAGAAAATGTTCACCAACAGAAATTTCTTTCTTTGTTGAGATTCTTCGAACTTACATAAATAAAAGAACTCTCCCTGTTTATACGTAAACATCGGAGTACAGAAATTAATATTTTTTAAGTACCAAAATATTCTATTCTTGATACCATTTCTAAAAATGATAAATTATATTATATTGGGATGTTCTACCGTAAAAGTCAAAAATTAAAAACTGTCCCGTAAATCCGTTATTCATAGTTCTTTTGAGTTCCTTTTTGGTATTAAACATTATAGATAAATTTTTGGGAAAAAAGAAAAAAATATTTCAACTCTATTAAACCTTTTACAACGTTACTATAAAAATGTCAATTAGGTCTTCATGATCACAACTCATTTTTATACATGGACCTCTCTGAAGAACAAAAAGAATCTGAAATTAAGTATGATGTCGGTATCCTTATTAGATAAACGGTTCTAATTTCTTAATAAGGATCTATATACATGGGACTTTGTTTATAAATTCTTGTCATTAAACAATGTAACAAACGAGTTTATTTTTAAACTGTAAGACTTTTAGTCCCAGGTGATCTCTCGGGTTCAATCTAATCTTTACCATTGTTTTTCAAAAGGAATTAATTACAAAGGTGTTTAACAGTTTTAGTCTGATATCTTTCGAAGGTACGTATTTTCCTGTCTAAACCAGTAAAAACATTGGTTCCGTTACTTTTATAAGGTAAGATTTACACACAAAGTCTCGAACTTGGGGGTTTATAGAAATTAAGAGAGAATTTTAAAAAAGAGTTCCGACAAGTTGATCTCAAATTTTATTTTATGATTTAAAACGAAAACCACTATCCTTAGACACCTTATTGTCTCTTCTATACTCTTCCACACCTACTTCTACTACTATTTCTCCTCCTTTTCCTCTTTACCAAATCCCAACATCTTCTTCCTTTTATAATATCGTCACTATCTTTTTACTCTTCTCTGTGATACTCGACCTTTTGTTAAAACTCTTAACGGATATCTGAAGAACAATTTATATAATAATTATAGTTCACGGAGAAACGTTAGATCTAAATTAAGTAATTTCTTTTCACAACGTACGAATCAGTGAGCTCAGTACAGACTGAGAAACGTTGGGAAACATGACAACGGACTACCCGACAGGACAGGTACCCTAAAAAGTCCGTTTTTATGATTTCACACAACGGTAAAGTATGAGGTCCCCTAGAAGGGTTGGATCCCTACATTGGTCACAGAGGACGTAACGTCCACCTAAGAAATGGACGACTCGGTTTTCTTTTCCCAGTATTCGTCAAATTCGGATAGAAGGAGTTGACCGTAGACAGGTCGACGATGTCCTCAAGATTGACTTCTATGTGTTATCATGAATTGACCCTCAAGAAAATCTTCTGGTAGGTAAGTTAGTGAATAATAAGTGAGTCTTTTATATACAACTCGAAGAGATTTACGATTCGTGACAAGATCCACTACAACTTTTTCACCTTTATTCCTTGAGACGGAATATCTATCCCACTCTACTTGTCATTTGTTTATTTCGTTATGTACTTGATCAATGTCTAGTCTAAAATTTTTTTTTTAGGTTTCCAACGATATTATATCTCATTAAGATCTCACTTGATCAGATGTTTACAAATAGGTCTTTTTGAAAAGACTCGTCGATTAAACTCCATAAACTTTCCTTTGGGGTTATTCTACTCTTCCTAGAGTAGTACATTTCATGATTTTTCTTTTTTTATTTTTCTTTTCTCTCTTTTTATTTAAGTTTCTTTTCACAGGATATAGGAAGTCCTTGTCTTGTCGTTGTTTTTTGGAGGTACCGACTTCAGACCGGTTATTCTTCCTGTTACTATGTGTTCTAATCCACTCTTTAATTCGTCTAGTCTTTTGAGTCCAGTCTCCAACAACTATAATAAAACGGAAGTTGCTTAAAAAGTTACTTTCTTACTATACTAGAGGTATAAATTTTCAAGTGAGACGATAGAGATTCCTCTTACCTACGATTCTTCTGTTTACACAACCGTCACTCTAGTCTATCTCTTAATGTCTTTTGGTTTTTCTCTACTGGTTAGATCTGTCAAACGATCTTTCGTCTTGGTAGTGAAACGACTGTTTCCAGGTATATCAATTTCGATACCAAAAAGGTCATCAGTATATGTCTACACTCATAACCTGGTATTTCTTACGACTCGTGACTTCTTAACTACTAAAACTTGACGCCATAACCTCTTCTAGGAACTCTCAGGAAAGTTGTCGTCCCTAACTCTTGTCCTCCTCTTCCCTCTCTGTCTCTTACTCTACCACCTACCGTAGTGACTGAGTTTACTGTACTCAGACACGTTTGTGTACCCCAGTGTTACTCAGTCAGTGCTGAATCACTGACTTGTTGTGGTGGTGGTTTTTTCTCTACTGTAACCGAACCTCACTCTTCCGTCGACACCTCTCCTTTACTATACCTGTATCTTTGTGTAATTTATACTCATTCTGAAGTACTGTTTAACTCTCTCCACTCTTCTTTATTGCTACTTATTGACGAAACTTATTGTTACGTTTAAGACTATACCCTTGCTAACCCTATCCTTTTAAAAGAATAAAACTTAACACACCTCTTCCTTTTAATTTCGAAAGGTACATTTTATGAAATCGTAAAAATAACGATCAACAGAACTTAAAAGTAAGAGGAAGAAAAAAGGATTTAATTATCTTAGAGTTAAAAATCGATACGTAAATGGGTATACCTTGTTTTCGATGTACAGGGTTTGAGAGACTATCTACACTGATACTCTGAACTTTACATCAGGATTCAAAACTCTCAAGTTCAAACCCTTGATACAATTTATCTTCTTTCTTACACGAGAAGACTAAGGAAATGAAGAGAGGAAGATTAAATCTGTAACCACACAATTTCTGACGGTTTATGTAACTGTAAAGAAGATGGTTCTGGATAAATAAGAAAGGAACATAGACACGATGTAAAGACTATTCAAGGGTTCATTACGACTAATAGACCACAAATCTGGTCTTAAAAAACATCGTTTCTACGTCATTACCAGTAGTCATAATGGTAGTCACTGAAATCATGCAAAGTCAGTGGGTCAGCACAGACTGAGAAGTACAGGGGTACCTGACGTCGTGAGGTCTGAAGGGACAGGTAGTGGTTGAGGGTCTCGTATGAGTTTGAGTACAGGTAGCTCCTCTACTACCGTAGGTCTATAGAGTAGGAGACAACAGGGGAAGAGGAGGACGGAAGTTAGAAAGGGTCGTAGACCCTGAAAAGGTTGCTCAGTCCAGAAGGTTAGCCCACCGGTTTAATAACCTCATAGTCAAAGTCGTAGTCAGGAAGGTTACTTATAAGTCCTGACTAAAGGAAATCCTACTTGACCAACCTAGTGGAGGAACGTCAGGTTCCCTGAGAGTTCTCAGAAGAGGTTGTGGTGTCAGGGTTTCGTAGTTAAGAAATCGAGAGTCGAAATATCAGGTTGAGAGTGTAGGTATATACTGATGACCTTTTTGGTATCGGAAGTGATCTACCTGGAAACAACCGTTTCATTACAGAAACGAAAAATTATATGACAGATACAACCAGTATCGAAAAGAAGGTTCCTCGTTCACAGAAAATTAAAGTACCGATATGAGTGGTAGACGTCACTAAAACCTCGGGGGGTTTTATCAGACGGTGACAAAGGTAACAACGGGGTAGATAAACGGTACTTTACTACCCTGGTCTACGGTACTAGAATCAAAAGACTTATAACTCAAAATTCGGTTGAAAAAGTTAGAGAAGAAAATTAAAGTAGTTCCCCGAGAAATCAAGAAGAAACGAAAGACGATATTCGCACCATAGTAGACGTATAGACTCCAATAACTATAAGAGGGTCGTTAGAACTAAGGTCGAACACGAAGTAGGTCGGGTCGTAAAGCGTACTACACGAGACGTATATTCAATTTATTCGTGTCACTTTTATATGTCGGAACTACATGTGGAAAAGACTAAACCTTGGTCAGATAACAAGGTACAGGTCAAGATTGACAACGAAGAACTGGACTTATTTCTAAAGAGTCCTCCGTTCAGTCCACCGGAACATAAAGATAGTGAACTTCTTAAAAGGTGTCATAGAACACTAGGTGTGTCAGTTTCCGAAACCGTATCAGTTATTTCGTTTATATATATATATAAAAGGACCTTGAGAGAATGGAAAAACTACTAGGTTACCTACAACCGTTAAATTAGAGACCAAGGAAACGGAAAAGATTTAGGTCGAACTTGTAGACCTTCAATTGTCAACTGCATGACGACTCCGGACCGAACCTCTTAAAACTTGTAATGAAACGATGACACACTTTACTCACGTTAACACATCATAAAATTCGTAAAAAACTGTAACAGAGAGAAAACCTAACCCTACATTTGACTGGAAAACGTCAGGACACCGGTGACGATTCAAAAGGTTTGAAGACCGTATAATTCACGTTGCGAAAACGTCGCAATAGAAAATCCTACATTTTGTCGAGTTGACCTTAGGGTAGTGGAGGTGATCGAAACCAGTATCGCTACGAAGGATTCCGGGTGAACTGAAGTGTAAGGTTCTACAGACCGAGATCCATCCACTACTGTGGTAGTACTAATAGACCCAACACTAGATAAAACATGAAAACACATAAAAACGGTACATAAGAATTATAGAAGACGAGGACAACCCAGGTATAGTAAACACAGNGTTGCGAAAACGTCGTAATAGAAAATCCTACATTTTGTCGAGTTGACCTTAGGGTAGTGGAGGTGATCGAAACCGGTATCGCTACGAAGGATTCCGGGTGAACTGAAGTGTAAGGTTCTACAGACCGAGATCCATCCACTACTGTGGTAGTACTAATAGACCCAACACTAGATAAAACATGAAAACACATAAAAACGGTACATAAGAATTATAGAAGACGAGGACAACCCAGGTATAGTAAACACAGGAAATAACACGGGTAAAACGTATTTTATAAAGGAACCATAGAGTGTAAAAGAACCTTTCTAGAGATCAATCGGGTAAGATAACGAAAGGTGATAAAGAAACGTGACTGGGGACTCCTTCCGAAAGAATAGAGAGGAACGACAAAAAACCTTGAGACGTAAGTTTACCCCTATAGAAAGAAAAAGAGGAAACAGAAATCACAGAGAAGGGAAGAGTCGATGAAGATTCCGGGGGAGTCTGTTGGTAAAAAGGAAAAACGTAAAGAAAAAGAATTCTTACCAGAACTATGGACGGAGGACGTGTTACAGTACTTGGAGGTAGGTATCAAGAAGTCCGTAAGACAGATAGTCTAGATTAGGGAACTCAGATAAACAGTGAAAGTGAGATATTATATTTCCTAGACTAAATCCTGTACGGACTTACCAGATCACCAAAAGGGATGAAAGAAGTTAAATTCAGACTTAAACAGTCATTCTTCAAGTATTAGACTCGATGTCAGTCGAGGACCAGGACAAAAACGACTGACAGCCCCCTCGGACCATCCGACGGTAGAGACCCCAACGTGTCTCAGCCTGTGCTGATTTCGCTGTATCATCGTCGTCGTCGTCGTCATCGTCGTCGTCGTCGTGATCGTCGTCGTTCCCTTGTAAAGTACGTTTCTACCCGAGCTATTTCCTGTCTTTACCATACCTGTATTGTCTTCGTCTTCTATAATTCTTCTCCACCGTTCTCATGTGCCTTCTTAACATGTTTTTTTAGAAGTGTTGGGCCTATTAGTACTACCACACTAGTGAGTAGATCTCGGTCTGTAGACCTTGCACTTCAGTTCACCCGACGTCTTTCGTGACGATGTTTGTTTCGATCACCTCCACTACCTTAAGGTCAACTCGAGAAAGTTTAGGACTTTCTACTACGATACTTTCACGACGTGAGTTATACGGTCGTTTAAACCTTTTGAGTCGTCACCGGTGTCCTGACCTTTTCCAGTCAAAAGTAAGGTTAGGGTTTCTTTCCGTTACGGTTTCTTACAAGTTTGATGGCGTGTTGACGTGAGTAGAGTGTACGATCATTTCATTATGAGTTTTAAGAGGTTCGGTCCGAAGTCGTTATGCACTTGGCACTTTAAGGTCTACAAGTTCGACCAAAATCTTTTCCGTCTCCTTGGTCTCTAGTTTAACGGTTGTAGACGACCTAGTACCTTTTTCGTTCTCTCAAGGTCTTTTTGTAGATAAAGACGAAAGAACTGATACGGTTTCGGAAACTGACACACCTAGTGTTCTTTGACACCTTTTAAGACTTTCTCTACCCTTATGGTCTGCTGGACTGGACGGAGGACTCTTTAGACATACGTCCAGTCCTTCGTTGTCAATCTTGACTTGTACCTTGTTGTCTGACCAAGGTTTATCCTTTTCCTCATGCAGTTCCGACATATAAAAGTGACACGAATAAATTGAAGATACGTCTCATGTAGTACTCTTTGCGACCTGACCTTCTTTGTGTTCGACCTTAGTTCTAACGGCCCTCTTTATAGTTATTGGAGTCTATACGTCTACAGTGGTGGGAATACCGTCTTTCACTTCTCCTTGAGTTTTCGGAGAACTACTTTCACTTTCTCCTCTCACTTTTTCCACCGAATTTCGAGTTGTAAGTCTTTTGCTTCTAGTACCGTAGGCCAGGGTAGTGAAGGACCCTTTATCTACCCCTTTGTCACCTTTGTCACAGTCTGAAATAAAACCCCCCGAGGTTTTAGTGACGTCTACCGCTCACTTCGGGACTTTAATTTTCTGCGAATCAGGAACCTTCTTTTCAATACTGGTTGGATCTATTGTATAAGTTTTCGTCTCTGTAATGAAACAGGTAGATCAGTCCCGATACCAAAAAGGTCATCAGTATATACCTACACTCTCAACCTGACACTTCTTCCGACTCTTGACTTCTTAACTACGGAAACTTGACACCACAACCTCTTCTGAGAACTCTCAGGGAACCTGACGTTCCTTTAGGTTGGTCAGGTAAGACTTTCTCTAGTTGGGACCCTAAAGAACCCTTCCTTACTACGATTTCGACTTTGAGGTCATGAAACCGGTGGAGTACACTTCTTAAGTGAGTAACCTTTTTTGAAACTACGACCCTACCTAACCCCCGTCCTCCTCTTCCCCTTCTGTCTCCTACTCTACCGACTTACCATAGTGACTGAGCTACCTGCACTCAGACTCACTTGAGGCCCTCAACCACTACCTGTCCCTCCGGACCGTACGACGTTAAGTACCCCAACGTTTCTCAGCCTGTACGGACTCACTGACTTGACTTGACTTGACTATCTCGAAGACGTAGAAACCGACGTTTCTTATATTAGTCAGAGTAAAACCACAACTGGTAGACCACTATAGGTACACATCTCAACAGAGAACACAACAACCTCCTCTCACAAACGATGCTACTAACGTAAGGGAACCGTTTTGAGACAATCGGAAACGGGACGAAGTAAAACATAAGGTTCCGATTTAAACGGACAATGAGGTCCATAGAGAAGTGAAGGATGAAAACGTAAGGTCAGAGGATATTACTTTTTCTGTAGACAAAACCCTCATAATCCAGATTTTCAAGTCCATCCAGAAGTATCTCGGTAAGTTGAAGTCGAAGAAGTCGTAATAACCAACCCCTTATCTGAACCTTATGACACTATGACTTACCAAACGGAACCTTTCCTTGTCTATAGTAGGACAACAAAAACTCTGACATAGGTTCATAACGTAAAACCTGAGAAGACAACTGATACTCCCGACGAGGTAAAGAAGATTCCCTAAGAACGGGTGTCATCATTTATATTACCAGTAGACTAAATCTAAACGGGTTAGGTTCAGGTAAAATCCAGTGACTAAGGATTTTACAGTTACAACTGAGAACGGTAGAGAACAAACTGGTGAAGGTTAAATGGAACTAAGTGCCTGAATTGTAAGGTCCAAGCATACGTTATAACATGAAATGTCGTAGCCTGAACTGAAGATAGTGGTCAGTGTAGGTGTTGACACGAAACAAAAAGAAACCGAGGTAGAGAAGTAAGAAAGACCTCAATAAAGAGACGGTAAGAGGTCATCGTATGACCCGTGGATGGCTGGACCCCTCCAGGAGAAAGTCACAGGATAGAAAAAAGAAAAGTATGACAAGTACAAGAGTTTCATTCTTGTGACTTCACCAAACGGTAAGGGAAGAGGTCATCTGGTGCAAAACAGTCTTGAGAGGTGGTACTGGAGAGTCAGAACCCATTGGGATGTACCGTACCGAGTATCAAAGTAACTCAATCTGTTCTGACACCAGGAACACTAGTCAACTAAAAGTAAGAGAGACGGGAGACTCCGTATTCCTATTCTTCGAATACCTTGTCAGGACTACCCTCTCTTACTGACCCCCTTTGGCCCAGAACAGGACTACCCACCCCGGTACGAGTTATTTAGAAATTAGGTTAAAAGAGAACTACCGACCCGAACACAAGGGAGGGAAAACAAACTTGACTCTCGTTTGATACCACCTCCATTACTTCCATTACTGTTGGAGGAAGTTTTGCAGGACACGCACGTGACGACGTGAGTCACGGGGGTTGAGACGTCGTCCGGCGACGACTGGGTTCGAAGACGACCTCTGAGGACCTGTGAGTTTCCGTTTAGACCCAGTCAGAGAACACCCCAGTGACGAGGAAAGAGGACCGAGAACAATGTGTGTTCCAACACAAAAAAAGGGAGGTTTACGGACAAAGGGGTCAGGGTACATTCAAAACCGTTGAGTTACCACGTCAATTACCGTTGGAGGAGGTTCTCCCGAATACGGTGTGGGTCCAGACGAGATGGGTCTCGGGGACGGAAACCCAGTCAGGTGACGACTAAGTATGGAGTCGTCTTCTGTGAGTTTACGTCCAGACCGAACCAGAGACACCCCAGAGGAACACACGTGTTCCAAATATTACTCGAGTCTCCTATGTCGTAGACTGACATTACACCCTCTGACCCCAAGCTAGGGACCCGACCCTTCTATGGGGACCTCTTTATTTACCGTTGGGTGACGCCATGTAAACGGACCTTTTAGGGTATCTACCTCTTCGGACATCCGATGTCAGATACCATCCGATGTCAGATACCTCCAAAAAAACACAAAAAAAAACACACACACACACCAAAAAAAAAAAATCAAAAAATAAAAAATTTAAAATTTTAGAAATTAAGAATGTACGCAAGGGTTTGTACTTGGGGGGAGGGTGGAGGGAGGGGTGTTGTAGAGAGACCCAGTAGGGGTACGTGGTCGGGGTTCGTACGACGTGGGACGCAGTCTGTATCTGACCGCTAAGTTAAGAAGTACATATGATAGTCAGATACCTCAAAATTTCTCAGTCTGTCCTGACTCGTTGAAATGAAAGTGAAAGTGAAAGGTTCACAGAGACTGTCCATACCCCAAACTAAGATTTACACTAAAGCGTGAAGTGTGGTAGAACGACCCCGAAGAGAAAATGGGAACCTCCACCCCATAGAAAAAAACCAGTCTAGGTTGGAAGAGGACAATTACCAACAAGTCGTCGTTTAATATTAAAACCTCCAGAGAGTCCTCTTCTACTCGCACGTAGGAAGATGAGACGGTAGAACACAATCTTTCCTTTTAAACTAACCTTTCGACCCCTTCTTAATTATGACTTTACCTAATGTCTGACTTACTTTCTCTTCACAGATTCCTGATATTATGGGAAACTCTTCAAGATGTTATTTGTCACTCTCACTTTATGGTTCTTTCTCTATTTCCCATTACCTCCATTAATTCTGTACCTTATACCACCCTTTACAAAGATAACACTCCGTTTATTAAGTTTCTTCTTTTGGTATAACTGTTTTATCCTTTAGATCTTACTTTACCTTCTTTATCGTAGAATTTTCATTCATTTCTGATCGAAAACTCTCTTCCGTGTCGAGAAGGTGCCTCTTATCCTCTGTTTTTACACTTCTACCTAAAAATCAAAACATCACCCTTCAACTCCCTCCGTATATCAAGTCACACCTGACCGTGTACGACATACACTGTCTTACTACAATGGAATGATAGGAGTTACACTCTCACGTTACAAGCAGGAGACACCTAAGTAAGAGGAAAAACATATGAGAAGACATAATAATGAAGGTGTAAGGTACATCGACTATAACAACAGGGATTTTTTCTAGTGAAAAGGGGGATTCCTATATAACATTTTTTATTATTATTATTATTAAATTTCGTCTCTCGTATTTTTCTTTATATGTACACATATGTCTCTCGTACGTATATAGACGAAAAACTTCTTTTTTATATTTTTTCCGTTTCGTCTTTTGTTACTTTAATAATGTCTGTTCCATACTCACTTTCCTCTTCTCTCCTTTTTCTCTTAATGGGAGAAAACTCTTATGGAAAAAGTATCGTTGTACGAACCTTCGTACAATTACAAAATGTATAAGTTTTAAGTTTTATTCAGTCGTTGTCACTCTTAAACCCCCCTTTTTTAGTTTCGACTTTGTTTACTTGAGTCGACACAAAGTTATAACATAATTTCCCTATTTTTGTTTGGTTTCCATTTATTTTGTTTTCTAAATTAGTTTCACTGAAATATTGTGTCCCAGAGCCGTAATATAAATGGTAGACTCGGTGGTCCCTTCGGGGTCAAACACTGATATATGGTGTTTAACTTCTCGTCATATGACCCTAAACCCCAATTTTTGTTTCTCCAGAACTTGAGAAAATCATCTTAAAGGAAGACATCATCATACCTACTTTGTCACGAGTCTAATAATGTCTCCTATACATCGAAACTCGTCTACTTGTGCTCATCACTGTAACGGTCTTCGGTCCCAGAAATTTTAGATCAACTTCCTTTTATATTTATACCAACCTCTTGTTCCTCCCTTCCTTCTTTATACAACTCTATTTGATGTCGACCTTCATAGTCATACTTAAATACAACATTTATGAAAGACAGACGACGTTTCCGGTTATTCATTTCTTTGAGACCACAGTTACTTGTACACATCTCGGACGTATACAGATATTGAGAGGGGTACTTTTTAGTTTGACCTTAGAAGTCTATTAAATGGTTGAGCGTCAGATCTTGTCCCATTCTACTCAGGTCTTATTAAATAAATACTGTCTTTCAATTTTTCACGTTTTTTCTTTAGGTAGTGGTCAAACTTCCACTAGGGTGATTGGTTCGGACGACGACGATTCAGTGAAGTCAACATAGGCTGAGACACACTGGGGTATCTGCCGTCGGGTGGTCCGAGGGGACAAGGACCCTAAGAGGTCCGTTCTTGTGACCTCACCCAACGGTAAAGGAAGAGGTTACGTACTTTCACTTTTCACTTTAGCGAGTCAACACAGACTGAGGATCGCTGGGGTACCTGACGTCGGATGTTCCGAGGAGGTAGGTACCCTAAAAGGTTTGTTCTATTAATTCGTCCCTTCATTACTTAATATTTGGTAACCTCTTTTCATCTTTGTGTACATAGGTATGACTATTAGTTGTTCATTTGTTCCTTTTTCTTCCTTCCCGAGGAGAAATTTTTATCTTACGATTAGTTATTTCCAGTTCTTTCCTGTCCTGAATCTTTTAGTAGTAAAACGTAAGTAGTATTCCTTATAAAAAAGGTCAAGTTATACCTCCCCCTAAAAAGACTACACGTCGTCTTAAAAGTACCAGAACGTCCTAGAGAGATGTCCAACGAAAATTCTATCTTTCCCTATATGCCATTAAGATATCACCTCCTTGTTCTGTCAAAAACTATGCAAGATTTGACGTAGTGGTAACTCCCTATATGTCTGTATACAACGTGAAGGATTGAACTGTGAAGTTTATCACGTGTCACACAAAATGTATCTTAACTCTCGGTCCTATTATATATTTACATTCTGATTTACAGTCTGAAATGAAACCCCCCGAGGTTTTAGTGACGTCTACCACTATATTCAGTACTTTAATGTTCTACGAATGAGGAACCTTCCTTTCAATACTGGTTGGATCTATCGTTTAAGTTTTCGTCTCTATAATGAAAAGGTTGTTTCCAAGTAGATCAGTTCCGATACCAAAAAGGTCACCAGTACATACCTACACTCTCAACCTGACACTTATTTCGACTCGCGGTTTCTTAACTACGAAAACTTGACACCACGACCTCTTCTAAGAACTCTCAGAGAACCTGACGTTCTTCTAGGTTAGTCAGGTAGGATTTCCTCTGGTCAGGACCGACAAGTAACCTTCCTGACTACGACTCCGACTTTGAGGTCATGAAACCAGTGGAGTACGTTTCACAACTGAGTAATCTTTTCGGGGACTACGAACCTCCCTAACCCCCGTCCTCCTCGTCCCTTGCTGTCTTCTACTTTACCGACCTACCGTAGTGGTTGAGCTACGTGTACTCAAACCCACTTGAGGCCCTCAACCACTTCCTGTGCCTCCGGACCTCACGACGTCAAGTACCCCAGCGTTTCTCAGTATGTCCTGACTCGTTGACTTAACTTGACTAGACTTTACACTTCAAGATTGTTTGTATTATTCTATGTAATGATTTTTCTTTTCTCTCCTAGACATCAGAAGGTTTTACAATGACAGTACTACTGTTGTCAACTCGTTACAAGATCTAATTTCCTTTGATGTACGTTACACATTAAAACCTGATCTAGAATCTAACCTCCGTCTTTTAACAGTATTTCTTACAGTAACTCTTTTAACCTTATACATCTCGTCTTTTGTATCTCTCACTTAGTTACAATTTAGGAAATTTTTAAATTTGATATAGTACTAATACTTTCTTATAATAAAAAGAAACCTTTAAATGGTACTTCGTAAATTCTCAGTTCCCGTTTTCTTATACACATCTATGTGTCTGGATTACATGAGTTTATATCGTGTGAATGTATTTTCTTACTCTTTAAATTGACTACAAATAATCCTATTTTGTATTCTGTCTTTTATCTTTATTTCGGTTAATGAATATTCATTCCTTTTATAAAAACTCCTACAAGTCAAGTCAAGTCAAATCAGAGAGTCAGTACAGACTGAGAACGCTGGGGTACTTAGTGTCGTGCGGTCCGGAGGGACAGGTAGTGGTTGAGTGTCTCAAGTGAGTTTATGTACGGGTAGCTCAGCCACTACGGTAGGTCGGTAGAATAGGAGACAGCAGGGGAAGAGGAGGACGGGGGTTAGGGAGGGTCGTAGTGTCAGAAAAGGTTACTCAGTTGAGAAGCGTACTCCACCGGTTTCATGACCTGAAAGTCGAAATCGTAGTAAGGGAGGTTTCTTGTGGGTCCTGATTAGAGGAAACCTTGCCTGTCCAACCCAGAGGAACGTCAGGTTCCCTGAGAGTTCTCAGAAGAGGTTGTGGTGTCAGGTTTTCGTAGAAGAAGCCACGAGTTGAAAGGAGTGTCAGGTTGAGAGTGTAGGTATGTACTGATGACCTTTTTGGTATCGGAACTGATCTACCTGGAAACAACCGTTTCATTACAGAGACGAAAAGTTATACGACAGATGCAACCAGAATTGAAAGGAAGCTTCCTCATTTGTAGAATTAAAGTACCGACGTTAGTGGTAGACGTCACTAAAACCTCGGGGTTTTTTATTTCAGACTGTGACAAAGGTCACAAAGGGGTAGATAAAGGGTACTTCACTATCCTGGTCTACGGTACTAGAAGCAAAAGACTTACAACTCAAATTCGGTTGAAAAAGCGAGAGGAGAAAGTGAAAGGAGTTCTCCGAAAAATCAAGGAGAAGTGAAAGACGGTATTCCCACCACAGTAGACGTATAGACTCCAATAACTATAAAGAAGGTCGTTAGAACTAAGGTCGAACACGAAGAAGGTCGGGTCCCAAAGAGTACTACATGAGACGTATATTCAATTTATTCGTCTCACTGTTATATGTCGGAACTGCATGAGGAAAAGGATAAACCTTCGTAAGACAACAAGTACAGGTCAAGATTGACAACGAAGGACTGAACGTATATCCAAAGAGTTCTCCGTCCAGTCCACCAGACCATAAGGGTAGAGAAACTCTTAAAAGGTGTCAAATAACACTAGGTGTGTCGGTTTCCGAAACCGTATCTGTTATTTCGTCTTTATCTACAAAAAGACCTTGAGAGAACGAAAAAGCTACTAGGTCGCCTACAATGATTTTATATTATTATCAAGGTGTAATGTCTTCATACATAGCTATAATAATACTATAAAAGGTTATAAAGGGTTCGTGTAGACGGATCCAATCAGTAAAAATTTATATATACATATATATATATATATGTATATATATATTTGAGAAGTTTTTGACAGTAAGACTCAGAGGTGAACGGAACTGGGATTATAGAGTTTAAATGGTCACTTTCGTCTAAAATAGGACTAAAGCGTTTCGTCTTTTATAATACTTGAAGTTCTATGTATTTCAGACACTAGTGTGAACACAATTACTATTGTATTGTATTTTCCTCAATGTCTTAAGAATAACCCTTGATATAAGTCGAATACCATCGACTTCTAACTATCGGTAATCCTTCCCCTTAAATACTCCTTTATTTATACCATATTGTAAAAGGAAGATGACAGTTAAAAATGGGTTTGTTACGTTACTACAAATTTACCAGGGATATAACTTTTCAAAACAAAGAAGGAGGGTGGAGGGTAGAGGTTGGGATTTTACTTTAGACAATCTAATAGACGAAAATTTACACTTACTTGTTTGTAAATCAGAAAAATTTTTTAAATTTTGTTTGCTTTCAGTTTGATGAAATAACATTAATACAAGAAAAATATTTAATATTGTTTATCGATGTAAAGTGAAAAAAACTTTAATATACATGAGACACTTAAGGAATCAACTGGTAACTATTACCGACTTTTTTGTCACAAAGGAATTAATTTCAAAAGTCTACTTGAAAAGAACGTAAATCGATACCGGAACAACGAAATCAGGGGACAGAATTTTACTCTATACAAGTTATCAACCTCTCTAAGACGTATAAAGTTTATTACTACAAGACGAACGTAAAGTAAGACCCACAAGTACATCGAAAACCTCTGGATTTGTAAATTTTCCTCTCTTTTACGGCTGATATTAAGATACGTGGTAGAGTTAGACAATTGAACTTTTTAACCCCCAATCGATCCATCCTTTTCCAATTAGAGTCTCTAGACCGAACGTTTTCGACACGTTTGTATCCACTTATTACACCCCATCTCCTCTTTTTTTATTCACATTTGTTTATAGAGAACGTTTCCTTCAATTTCGTTTAAGGATCCTCATAGTACCCGTATTTATAAATTGTTTTATTTAACTTTAGACAGGACTTTTGGTCAGGGATTCGTCTTGTATTGTTTTACTATGACTATTATAGTATTCGAGATGACTATAAATATACCTTACACACTCTTAATTGTAAATAATTCGTAGATAACACACTGTCTCGTCATTGTTCTTAAATTTATAATAAAGAGTGTTGGTTTGATACTCGATAAAAAAAGAAGTACAATATGTATTTCTTTAGAATAAAATCCCTAACTTAATTAAACACTCGAGTGTATGGAGTCTTGACCGTTTTGGTTGTTCATGTAACACAAGTTAATGAGATCTCAAAATACATTTGTTCCAAACAGGAAGAACTACTTGGTAGTACAAAAGATACTCTCAACACCTCGAGTGAGAATTACGTGAAATTCGAAACCTCACAGTCCTTTTGACCCCGTGTCAAAATACGTACTAACAAAGAGAGGTTCGAGTTTAACTAGTCAGACGGAGTCACAGACGTGTTAACGTCAAACTTGAGTAGAGTTAGACCGAAGTTTACGGCACTCACAATTCTACTATTTACAAAGTATGACCTTGTCTCCAGTCACTTCTGATGAATGAAAGGAATTCTTGTCCACCGAACAGACTCTAGGAGACAGATAAACTCGAATTTCTGATACTCCTTTACACCATAGTGAACAAGTGACCTCAGGTCCCACCTAGTAGACCTTCCTTCTTCGAAAAATCATCGACTTTATTTGTATACCAACAAAGTCAGGTACTTAATAAGTAGACTTCCCCGAAGGGTCCACCACGATCACCACTTCTTGGACAGACGGTCACGTTCTCTGTATTCTCTGTCCCAAACTAGGGCTCCAGTCCTTTTAGGGGACCTCCTCCCGTTCCATTGGGTGAGGTCATAAGAACGGACCTCTTAGAGTACCTGTCTCCTCAGACCGTCCGATGATGTCAGGTACCCCAGTGTTTCTCAGTCTGTACTGACTTCGCTGAATCGTCTTCGTATGTCACTCCCTCTTAAGTCCATGTTTATATCTCTGTCTCGACTCTAGTGACTTTCACTTTTCCGACCCTCTACTCAAATCTTTATGTTTGAACATGTTGATGAACTCGACTCATCATCTCTCAACATTGTTTTGTATAACCCCTCCTTTCGGTTGTGAACCGAACATCATATTAAAAACGACATAGTATGATAACTATGATGAACGACACTCAACTTAATTTACACTGGAATAAACCTTTATCTCAGAAACATCTATATTAGTTCAATTCTACTCTATTATCACGTAGTATCACCGGGACCCGTCCCCCACACCCCTCCATTACTTCTAAAATCGTCTCTCTATTTGTTTTAAACCTTAAGTCTACGACAAACATTTTAAGACATTAGTTGAAAATTTTGTATTTCAAAACGAACAAAGACCTCTCTATGATAGGAGTACCGTCGTCTAGACCTTTAGTCTCCTTATAAACCTGTGTATGTATCCTTCTTACGGTCCACTTCTACCTCTGTCTATAAACTCACTACACAAATGTTTGATTCCTTACGGTTGGTGGTCTCGGACCCTTCTCCGTCCCTTCCTAGGTGGAATCTCAGAAGTAACATACGTACCAAGATGTTTCCGTTGAACTAAAGTATAGAGATCTGAGGTCTTGACTCTCGTCTACGTAAACAAAAGAATTCAATGGGTTGAACACTCTGAAACAATGTCTTCGAGGTCCTTTGATCATGTATGAGGGTAACAGAACCAAGAGAATGATGTTGGACTCTGTAATTTTATCGAAAAGATTACGACGTCCGTGACATAACTTTTGGTGTTCACTAAGTTGTAAGGAAACACTATGATGACTTGGATGAAGTAGATTTTTCCGAATTTCCGTTCTGTACTTTACGTTATTCATTTAACTTCTTACCCCGTTTTCTTACTTCCTCTTATTCTTGTTTTGATAGTTTACTTCTGTATTGATACTGACTCGGTGTGTAAAAGAAAAATTGTTTGACCCAATTTTAAGTTTTCACCATGCATATGTTAAATCTCTTAAGTATGTTGTTTTGGTTATAATTCGTCTTTATACAGACCTTGAATCTGATGTGTCTTCGAAGAGAATCCTAGGATATACTATTTCTTGTTTTAGTAACTGGTGTGATACTATCTAAGTCATAGTACAAAGTATCCCAATAAAAATATCAACAGGAAGTATATTAAACTCTCAAAATGAGTTTAGAGTTATGTCATTTTCATTAATTACGGTCCCCAAGTACACGGAGTTGAGTCTTCGGATCATCTATTTCAACTGGGGGGAAAGTTATCGGATGAATTTCTAATGGTAAGGGTACAAATAACACCCTCGGAGGGACCACCGAATTTACCATTTTATAGACGGACGTCACGGCCTCTGAGTACAAACTAGGGACCCGACCCTTTTAGGGGACCTCTTCCTTTACCGTTGGGTGGGGTCATAAGAACGGACCTCTTAAGGTACTTTTCTCTTAAGGACCGTCCGATGTCAGGGGAGTTCGGATGTATATAAAAAAGGACAAAACCAAGAGATAAGAAAAAGAAACTATGAATCATCCCAGATTCGTGGTTGCGTTAAGTTTGATCCCGAGACATTGTTGGATTCCCACATCCTACCCCTCCCTCTACCCTTTCTCTAAGTTCTCCCTCCCCTATATTCATATGGATACCGACTAAGTACGACAAACTGTCTTTGGTTCCGTTAAGACATTTCGTTAATAGGAATTAATTTTTTATTTATTTAAATTGTAATTTTCATTTATACTATCGAACTTTCGATTTTTTTATTTATTTATTTAAGTTCCTTGAACGAAATAGGGATGAATATAGGGGGTTTTCAAACCATCACGGAACGTGTCTTTATTTGTAGTTTAAGGGTACATTCTTTTAGGGTCCGGTGTGGTCTTATCTATTATCACACACTTTAGTGAATGAGGGTGTTGACTAGAAACGAGATTTTGGATTTTAACAGTACGAGTCTTGGAACTTATCTGTAAAAAAGTTTTTGTATCTACCGGTTGTACATACACTTTTCTACGAGTTGTAATAATTAATAGTATCTTTACGTTTAGTTTTGGTTGTACTCTATTATGAAGTGTGTACAATCTCCGCAATGGTAGTTTTTCTGTTCTTTAAAATTCACAACTGTTCCTACACCTTTTTTTCCTTGGGATCGTGTGTCAACCACCCTTACATTTAACCATGTCGGTGAGACTTTTTGACCGTCAAGGAGTTTTTCAATTTTATCTTGATGGTATACTAGGTCGTTAAGGAGAGGAATAGTAAATAAATTTCTTTTGTTTTTGTGATAAAGTTTTTCTATGTAGTGGAGTTACAGGTGTCGTCGTAATAAATGTCATCCGTTCTATACCTTCGTTATATTCACGAGTAGTCGTTTACTTACCTATTTCTTCTACATCGTATATGCACACACAAGTATATATATATGTATATATATATATACATACATACGTGTTTTACCTTATAATGATTCAGTATTTTTCTGATTTTACAACGATAAACGTTGTTGTACCTACCTGGACCTCCTATAATATGAATTACTTTATTCACTTTCTTTAAGTTTATGACAATACAAAAGTGGCTATACCCCTTAGATTTGTGTTTTTACTTACTTGTTTATTGCGTCTTTGTATGAGTGTCTGTACCTCTTATTCATCACTAATGTTGTCCCTCTCCCCGTCACAACCCCCGTTTTCTCTACTTCCCCTATCTCTCGATGTTTGATGGTTGATATTTTATTCATTGACATCCATTGTACATTGTGTGTCTTATATCAGTTATAAAATATTAGTGAAACATACAACCCGTTAGATATTTTGATAACTTGGTGATACAACGTGAGGACTTTCATTATATTACAAGATTCAGTTGATATGAAGTTATCAAAAAGTTTTCAAGGGAGAGACTACTCTGACGTCACAAAGTAAATGAGAGTTCTACCAAATTGTAAATCAGGATATTGGTAGTGAATCTCCCATTTAAGTGATGAGTTTTAAAGAAAGAGTTCTAGACTACCATTCTATACAATAACTGAAAACACGGAAATATAGAGGTAAACGGAAATGAAAGACTTTAGGAGTACGATTTCAACTATCACTCTTTATCGAAAGAGAGTACCTTAATATGGGACAACGGACCTACGTTTCGAACATTAGAATTAGAATTTGGCCTTGGGTTGACTACTTTGTAAAATAAACTGAGGTAAAATAATACCAGAGATGGTGGTTCCGAGAACGCAACAAGATTTTCTTTACCTGGTCTTCTGTTATACTTCTATTAGTTCATAGTGTTACTCATCCTAAACTAAGTGACCTAACCTTAAGTACAGGTCGGTAACAAGGTTCCTCAATCCTTTGGTTACCAAAACTTAATTACATCGTTATATACGAAAGAAAAGAAGAAAACAGGGAACGACAGATGGACGAAGGATATTCGAGTCGGGTAAGTACTGATCAAACCCAAAGGTCACCGACAAGTCGAATCCTCAGATGACGACCTTGAAAACAACGTGATGTATTTACCCACACATTCTTCTATTCACTAACATAAATTGAACCTTCTCTTTTCAATGAGTATGACATTATGAGTAAACCTCGTGATTTTATTACTGTGTTTATACCACCCGCACCTGGTTCTTAGGACCTTGATTTCAGGGTATAATCGGTTATTTTGGTTCTACTTCGTCTTTCTGGATTGTTACCGGTTCTTACTACTAAAAATTTAAGACGAGACTAAAAATTCAGTGACTACTACTAATAACTATATTTATACAAATCCTTAGATACTATATTGTATTTTGAAACACTTGATCTTAAAATACAAAATCAGGACTGAGTAAAATAGTAAAATGCACACTTTTAAAGTCGTTTAGACATACTTCGAATTAAATACGTAGACTTTTTATCCTTTATTAACAGATAATCATATAAATACTTTATGTCTTTGTCTTTTTACTCTATTAACACTTTCATGACGTTGTCATTATTTTAAAAATATTCTATAAGAAGTATAAAGTCGTTCTTAAAATATCCTTACATTATGATCCCTTTAAACCTATTTCTGTCTTTCTAAAGAGACTTCTTCATTTATTATATAGACACTAAGATATAATATATTACTGTTAGATCCGGTATTATTCTATTGTCTTAGAGAGAGAGACATTGGAGAAACACTTTGTACAATCATCTTCCCAAAAGTATAAGACACAACTTATAGTAATAAGATGATTTATTACAGATTGATTTATAGATTGATTTATTTACAGATTTTCTCAACACACAAAAGTATCCTGGTAAAAATAATACATATTTATGCATTTAAACCTTTCTTCTTTTTTTGTGAAATAAAACCACCCATCTTAATACCTACCAAAACAATGTAATCATTCACCTTATCGTTAGTAGTTTATAGTGGATTTTTAACAAGAGTGACCTTTATTACGGTCGTACAATTCGATTACTACCTATTGTGATAAATATATTTTTAAACGAAAACCGTGGTAAGACTTTACTTTTGAAAAGTAAAATCAGGGAGTTAATCGTATTTATTATGAAGTGATAATTAATTAGTAGTAGTATTGAGTATTAGTTTAATAGTTTAACTCGAGAGGAACACTTTCCGTGATGTGTTTTATTTTATTACTTCTACTCGGGACGGTGAAAAGATAAGATACTTTGTTAACATCTCCTCCATAGATAGACGTCTGAAAATGACAAGTAAACATAAATGAGGATTTCTCTTGCCAGAAAGAATGGAAAGTAAAACTTTTACGACATTACGTCCTCTCTAAAGTCTCTACCGTTCGGTCCCTCGTTGTAGGTTTCATTGACAGATTTTCACCCTCGGTAGAGGGACAGAGACGGGGTGTCTACACCCACACTTTCAACAACGACAAATTAGAGATTCAACACAGGGTAAGAAAACGATCACGTACCTGATATCGGACGGTCAGAGGAGACGGGTACCCCAAAGGGTCCGTTTTTATCACCTCACCCAACGGTAAAGGAAGAGGTCCCTTAGAAGTGTTGAGTCCCTAATCTGGGTACAGACGACGTAACTGTCCACATAAGAAATGGTAACTCGGTCTTCTCTTCGGGTATAGAGGGGAATTTATATCCTTTGTAAGATAAGTCCGTTTTAATCGTCATTTGTAGATACCGTTTTTCTTAGGCGTTAGTAAAAAGGTTCAAGAATGGAAGAAGTGAATAGAAGGGGAGTGACGGAGGTGACCTTTACTATAAATTGTTATATTGTCTAATTTATGTCTCCTTATCGTTCGTAGTAAAGAGAGGTTTCTTCCTTAGTAGAAATGATTAACGTCTCAGTTCCTTATCCCTTGCTGAGAGGAGATGTACGAAGGTAAGGTTTGTTAGGGGACACTACTAAACAAAAACTCCTTTGGTGGGGGTGGTAACCCCGAAGGGGTCACCGAGTCGCCCACTTCTTCGGTGGACGTTACTTCCTCTGTGTCCTCTACGTCTAAACTGGGCACCCAACTCTGCTAAGGGACCTCTTCTTTGATCGAGGAATAAGAACGGACCTTCTCAGAACGTGAAGTTATAAGAACGGACTTTTTAGGATACCTGTCTCCTCGGACCACCCGATGTCAAGTTTCCAAGTGTTTCCCAGCCCGTGGTGACTCACTGATTTGTTCGTACGTGGTGGGGGAGGTGGTAATTCTGACAGTGTCTTATTTCGGGGAATTCGTCGATATATCCGTACTTATAAAGACTTCATGCACACCCACCAGACAATTTTGTTATTTCATATTTTATCTCGAGAAACGTCTATCGGGTGAGACGTACTTTTGCACTTATATGTATATATATATACCTCTTCGTTTACCGTTAGGTAAGGTCATAAGAACGGATCTCTTAGGACACCTGTCTCTTCGGAACCACCCCACAACAGGTATCCCAGCGTGTATCAGCCTGTTCCGACTTCGCTGAATCGTACGTACGTACGTAACCTCTTCCTTTACCGTTGGGTGAGGTCACAAGAACGGACCTCTTAGGGTCCCTGCCTCCTCGGACCTCCCGACGGTAGACACCCCAGTGTGCCTCAACCTGTGCTGACTTCACTAAATCGGCGTCGTCGTCGTATATATACATATATTAATGTACATTAAAACTTTATTATACTTCGAAGACCCTCTCTGTACAATAATTTTCTGAAAGTCTCGAAAAAAGAAAGAAGTCGTTTAATTAAAATATTCTTTATCTTCAGAAACACTTTATATATAGAGTTTTCTATAAAAGAGATCGGAGGTGTAAATAGATAAATCGATTAATAGTAAACGTATATATACGTATGTATGTGTATTTAAATATTTATATATAGAATGAGTTTTTAATAAGACGTGGACATTGAGATAAAGACAAAACGTCTATTAAAGTAAACATGGGAAAAAAATCTTAGGTATACATTCGCTATAGTATACGATAAATAGAAAGAGACAGACTGAATAGGTGTTTTGTATGCATCAATGTCTACATCTTTTGATTAAATACTAATGGTCCGTCGTTCCCTCCCTATTTAACCCTCTAACCCTAACTATATGTATATGTGATGACCACCGAGTCTCCAATTTCACAGACGGACCTTACGTCCTCTGGGTCCAAGCTAGGGACCCAACCCTTCTAGGGGACCTCTTCCTTTACCGTTGGGTGAGGTCATGAGAAGGGACCTCTTAGGGTACCTCCCTCCTCGAACCATCCGATATCAGGTACGCCAGCGTTTCTCAGCCTGTGTTGACTCGCTGAAATGAATGAATGAATGATATACATTTTATCTTTTAATTATTCCTGGATGATATATTGTGTTCCTTGAGGTAAGTTATGAGAAATCACCGGATATACCTTTTTCTTAGATTTTTTTTTTTCTTCCCTTATATGCATATACTTGTTGACTAAATGAAACGTCACGTGGATTTTTATTGTGTTGTAACATTTGGTTAGAATGCGGTTATTAAAAAATCTTTTAATAAGACGTTTCTCGTAAAGGATTCGTAAAAAAAAGTAGAATTTGATGAACACTTGGATCTAAAAATTCCCTTTAGTCTCAAATCTTTATGGTTAACATTCAGCGAAATCGTAACACGACATAATCTTTCACACTTATTTTGTAGTGATGTAGTAGTATAGTTAGGTGTGAGATAAGTCTCCAAAGACACTACCACAAGTGAAAAAACAATGAATAAAAAAATACCTCCATCCTTTCTCCATCAATAGAGAAAATTTGATATTAGTTTCTAGAAAAGTTTAAGTATTATACAGGATGTATAGACATAAAGAAAGGTGTATGTGAACCAAGTAGTGTTGTAAAGGATAAAGTGAAAAAGGATAGGTATAATCGGTTCTAAGAAGTCCCTTCGGATTAGTTGTCTTACACATATACGTATGTATGTCCATCTGCACCTCTTTCCAAATAAATACGGACGTGGACTGACTTACTCCGAGTGGTGCAATCCCCCTCATTATACACATTGAGTTGTAGGTGCCCACATGTACAATTGAATTAGGTTTTTATGGAAGTGTCTTTATAGGTCTTCATACAAAATGATTTATAGACCCCTGGTACTAGGTCGATTCAACTGAGTATTCTAATAGGTAGTATGGTTGATGACTTTTTATCAAAAGAATGATAACTGTAGACACACAGAAATCTTTCACAGATTTTTACTGTGTGATCACTTACAAAGAGACACTATTTTGGTTCACCTTGTTCCCTCTTTTTATCCGGAACTCTCATTAAATTTAGGATCAAGACGACAAGATATCCACTAAATCGAGTTAATTTAATCAATGAACTCAGTACGAAAAAGCAGACATTTTACTCCTATCTAGAAAGGTGATTAAGTGTAAAGTAACTAAACGTGGATAAACTCTTTATCTCTAACTTAGTGATCAAAGGACGATATAAATCCCGAATTTTTTCGTAAATTGGTTTCAACAAAAGACGAACAATTAAAGATTTTTAAATGTAGACATACCATGGATTACAAAAGAAAATATAACCTAGCTCGTTTAAAACATCCCTTTTATAGACTTTAGGAGGTATCGACATAGGGTAAGGGAAAACAAATAAAAGAGTGATAAACAAAATTTATATACTCTTATATTTTCTATTTTTGACTTGTCGTTAATGGACATTATCAGAATTTTCATGTTTAAATCTTGAAATTATTTATAATATTTAATAGAAAGAGGTATTCAATTTGAAGTTGTCGCTGACTGTGCAGACAGTGTCTTTGTTTAAGTAAATGTACCTTCATTTCCCTCCTGTCTTAAAGAACTCAAAACGAGTTAAGGTCAAACTGACAAACCACAGAGGAACAAAGATTAGAGAAAGACTCCCGTTGTTGAACTGGAATTCCTTCGAATTGAACTTCGAATTTCTCTTCTAAGTTAATATAAAGAAACTAATCCGCACCAGAAACTTGAAATTCCGTCTCACATCCAACAAAACGAAAAATTAAAGGGGGTCAGAATTTAGAGAAGGGACCAAGTTTGATACTTCTCAGACGGACGTCACGTCCTCTGCCCTCAAGTTAGGGACGTAGTCCTTCTAGGAGACCTCTTCCTTTACCGTTGGATGAGGTCATAAGAACGAACCTCTTAGGGTACCAGTCTCCTCAGACCGTCCGACGTAAAGTACCCCAGCGTTTCTCAGCCTGTGTCGACTCCATACCTTTGGTCGGTCAGAATTTAGAGTGTAACACCGATGAGAAAGCCATTCTTGAATCGCTATCCGTATGTCCCATAATCTCTCTCTCTCTTCAACGAGTCAGCACAGGTTAAGAAACGCTGGTGTACCTGAACATCGGATGGTCCGAGGAGGTAGGTACCCTAAAAGGTCTGTTCTCAAAACCTTACCCACCGGCAAAGGAAGAGGTCTCTTAGAAGGGTTGGGTCCTTAACTTGGGTCCAGAGGGGGTAACGTCCGTCTACGAAATGGCAGACTCGGTGGTCCCTTCACCCATAATTTTCGTTATTTTATTCTGTAAAACTCACACTATTAATGTCAAAGTGGTAACAGTAATAAAATTCCTTTAATATTACTCCTTTTGTCACGTAAAAAATAAACAATGACTTGTGTCTTAATTAAACGGTTAATCAAAAACAAGTACAATTAAGAGATCCACCATATTTCTTCCTTGTCTACATATGATCTTTTTTTTTTAATGGGTCATAAACAAAACGTTTCACTTCTTACATTGATATTAATCCTTACCGTTAGAAAAATTAAAAGTTGACTATACATTATATAAGTGTTTAATAGTTTTTATTTTTTGTTTGTAAGTGTACAATACATACAAATATGTCAGGTTCCTGTTTTTTATTTCTAGGTTACTAACGAGTACACACGTGTAATTTACAAATCTGTTTATATGTGTACGTGTACTATAGTATAATATATATACAGTTTATATATAGTATAAGGAGAGGTGACTCGCCGTTAAATAAAAAGAGAGAACCAGTTTGAAGTAGTGAGAATCAAAAGACTTAGTGTCTTGAAATGTCCGTCTTTTAGTAGTTGTCAAAATGAGGTCTCACACACGTTTACAAAAGTATGTCGAGACAATAATTGTTATTACTGGAGTCGTGTTACGTAAAGGTCCCCTTAATTACTGACCCCAATTACCGGGTTTCGTTTCGGTAGGTCAGTACTTAGGGATTCTTTATGGGACACGAAACTAGTAATAACGAAGTAATGTTGTATTTTTATTAGTCGTCGTTAATGTCACCCTTGATACCCTTGTCAAGTCGGAACTTTTAATTGACAAAGACCACATTGTCACGACTTCTACAGTACCGAAGGTCACTTAATTCATATTCGTTAGGACATTGTTTTTTCTTAACTATGTTTACTGCGACTTTACATTACACTAGGACTCACCGGTTATAAGGGTAACTTTAATCTCTACACGTACCGACTGGTTTCCTTCACTTTGCTCGGATACGTTTATTTTATGGTTCGTTCACTTGGATTTGATTTAAAAAACTTTTTCCATAAATAGAGTACGAGTCTTTTTTAAATTTTTACCTATCACATTAGCACAGGCATCAAACTACTTAAGGTCCTTTTATCATTGTTTCTTCTATTTTTCTATTAGACTTTTTTTAGAACTTTACGTACGTTTTTTTTTCGTTTTAATTTTATAAAAAATAATACATTCTAGATCAAGAAAAATAAAATAAAAATAACTTCATACTAACCAAATGTTACACAATCAAAGTCCATATGTCGTTTCACTAAGTCAATATGTATACGTGTATGTGTGTGTTTGTGTATATATACATACATACAAGAAAAAGTCTAAGAAAAGGGTATATCCAATAGTGTTTTATGACTCATATCAAGAGATACGATATATTATCCACAAACAACCAATAGTGTATCACTATACATATACAATTGGGATTTGAGGATTAAATATTGAGGGGTAAAGGGACCACTGAGTAGCCCGTTTCTTAGACGGACGTTACGTCCTCTGGACCCAAGTTAGGGCCCAGCTTTCTAGGGGACCTTTTCCCTTACTGTTGGGTGAGGTCATGAGAACTGACATTTTAAGATACCTGTCTCTTCGTACCGTCCGATGTCGAGTACTCCAACGTTTCTCAGTCTGTGCTGACTCGTCGATTGTGAATGAATGGAAGGGGAAACCATTAGTATTCAAATATAAGATACAGACACCTAGATTTATTATTGAAAATTACAAAATTTGAAAGTGTAGTTAAAAGTTAATAAGGCGTAAAAGTGTATTACATTTGGAAAAGGTTTCGTTACGTATATAACAACTTAATTTCCTACGAACCTATTTCAGAATATTTAACTTGTATTATAATCAGTGAGTGAACACAGACTGAGAAACACTGAGGTACATGACATCGGTAGTCCGGGGGAGACAGGTACCTTAAGAGGTTCGTTCTTATAACCTCACCGAACGGTAAAGGAAGAGGTCCCCTAGAAGGACTGGGTCCACAACCTAACTTGGGTCCAGAAGGTGTAACGTCCGTCTGAAAAATGGTTGACTCGATGGTCTCTTCGGTATTTAACTTGTATACATAAATTATTTTTAGTTTTACTCTTATGTAAAAGGACATAATATCGAAGACGGGGTTTCTGATATACTTACTAACGAGTGATTGTTACAGAAGTTGGTCTTCAAGTTATCGGAAAATTACGTAAGGAAAGGAGGTGAGACAAGTTCCACTTGTAAACCGTATCAATATGAACGAACTAATAATAAAAACATTAGAGAGAGAGAAATAGGAACTGAAAATCTGTTTAAGAACAAGAAAGACAGATTAGTGAATGTGTAACTTAGAAATTGATAGAAGAAACTTTAGGTAAAGAGAAGGGTGAGAGACATATGTCCATAGGTAATTCTGAGCAAAAGTTGTATTAAAAGAAGGGATATTCATAGGATTATGAAGATCTTATAGTAACCGAGGATATTCAAATTACCAAAAGGAAATATCTACCTATGGTTCAAATAAAGAGGTAAAGTTAGGAGAGGGTTTAATCATGAAAGATTGAGAGATCTCATGTAGTACTCTTTGCGACCTGCCCTTCTTTGTGTTCGACCTTAGTTCTAACGGCCCTCTTTATAGTTATTGGAGTCTATACGTCTACTGTGGTGGGAATACCGTCTTTCACTTTCTCCTCTCACTTTTTCAACCGAATTTCGAGTTGTAAGTCTTTTACTTCTAGTACCGTAGACCAGGGTAGTGAAGTACCCTTTATCTATCCCTTTGTCACCTTTGTCACAGTCTGAAATAAAAAACCCCGAGGTTTTAGTGACGTCTACCACTGACGTCGGTACTTTAATTTTGTACGAATGAGGAACCTTCCTTTCAATACTGGTTGCATCTATCGCATAAGTTTTCGTCTTTGTAATGAAACGGTTGTTTCCAGGTAGAACAGTTCCGATACCAAAAAGGTCATCAGTACATACCTACACTCTCAACCTGACACTCCTTTCAACTCGTGGCTTCTTAACTACGAAAACTTAACACCACAACCTCTTATGAGAACTCTCAGGGAACCTGACGTTCCTCAAGGTTGGTCAGGTAAGACTTCCTCTAGTCGGGACCCTAAAGAAACCTTCCTTACTACGATTTCGACTTTGAGGTCATGAAATCGGTGGAGTACGCTTCTCAACTGGTAACCTTTTCTGACACTACGACCCTCCCTAACCCCCGTTCTCCTCTTCCCCTGCTGGGTCCTACTCAACCGACCTACCGTAGTGCCTGAGCTACCTGCACTCAGACTCACTTGAGGTCCCCAACCACTACCTGTCCTTCCGGACCACACGACGCTAAGTACCCCAGCGTCTCAACCTGTACTGACTGGTTGACTTGACTGACTTGACTTGACTTGAGAGATCAGTCTCCTCCACTACCGTGGGGTGAGGTCATGAGAACGGACCTTTTAGGGTACCTACCTCCTCGGACCATCCGACTTCAGGTACTCCAGTGCTTCTCAGTCTGTATTGACTCACTGAAGCGAAACTGAAAAGTGAAAGTACGTAACCTCTTTACGTACTTTGAGGTGAGGTCACAAGAACGGACCTCTTAGGGTCCCTGTCCCCTCGGACCACACGACGGCCTATACCCCAGCGTGTCTCAGTCTGCGTTGACGTCACTGAATCGTCGTTGTCGTCGTTGAGATCATCTGTACTCCGGGACTTGTACAAAAACCGTTACAAATTTCGATGGAGTAGTGAAAGGAGTAGACGAAGAAATAATTGGGAGGGGAACGAGTTTTGGAGATGGAAAACTGTAGTCGTAAAGAGTAGTGACGAACTCAAGATAAATTGAGGTATAAGTTTAAAAGATCAGAACTAGAGGTATATTGAGTCCGAGTAAACAACGAGAATTAAGGTATCGGTATACGAATTAATTTGAAATTGGACTTATTAAAGGCATCTGAAAGTCAAGTCAAGTCATCGAGTCAGTACAGGTTGAAAACGTTGGGGTACTTGACGTCGTCCGGTCCGGAGGGACAGGTAGTGGTTGAGGGCCTCAAGTGAGTTTGAGTACAGGTAGTTCAGCCACTACGGTAGGTCGGTCGAGTAGGAGACAGCAGGTAAAGAGGAGGACGGGGGTTAGGGAGGGTCGTAGTCTCAGAAAAGGTTACTCAGTTGAGAAGGTACTCTACCGGTTTCATGACCTCAAAGTCGAAATCGTAGTCAGGAAGTTTTCTTGTCGGTCCTGACTAGAGGAAATCTTACCTGACCAACCTAGAGGAACGTCGGGTTCCCTGAGAGTTCTCATAAGAGGTTGTGATGTCAAGTTTTCGTAGTCAAGAAACCGTGAGTCGTAAGAAGTGTCAGGTTGAGAGCGTAGGTATGTACTGGTGACCTTTTTGGTATCGGAACCGATCTACCTGGAAACAACCGTTTCATTACAGAGACGAAAACTTATACCATAGATACAACCAGTATTGAAAGGAAGGTTCCTCATTCGTACAAAATTAAAGTACCGACGTTAGTAGTAGACGTCACTAAAAACTCGGGACTTTTTATTTCAACCTTTTTTGAGACTTAGACCCTCCCTAACCCTCGTCCTCCTCTTCCCTAGACAAAGGTGACAAAGGGGTAGATAAAGGGTACTCCACTACCCTGGCCTACGGTACTAGAAGTAAAAGACTTACAACTCGAAATTCGGTTGAAAAAGTGAGAGGAGAAAGTGAAAGTAGTTCTCCGGAAAATCAAGGAGAAGTGAAAGACGGTATTCCCACCACAGTAGACGTATAGACTCCACTAACTATAAAGAGTGTCGTAAGAACTGAGGTCGAACACGAAGAAGGTCGGGTCGCAAAGAGTACTACATGAGACATATCTTCACGTCTTCATTGATATCTTTTTAACTTCTCTGTCTCGGTTTCGTTTTTGTCGTGGGTTTACACCTACATTGACCACTACCTTTATTTGAAACGACGACATTTCTCGTTATTACATGTCCTTGGACGTTACAATCCAGGTACTTAGTTCCGTTTAACCTTCACTAGTTTATCTACAGTTCTCACTTGTAGTTGTAAAATCCTTAGTCACTTGATTCTGTCTGACCTTACCCACTTAAATTGAGTCTACTTGCAATATGGATGATGACATCCTGTCTTAGGGAATCTTCTTTACCTCATCGGTAGTGTCAGTTGTTTCCTCAGGCTTTACGTCATGAGCCTACGTAGAGTTTTTGTTGTCTTACTAGAGACAAACAAAGGTTCCGTTGGGTGAGTTATAGCGTCGTTAGGTTCAGGTACGGGACTGGTCATTACGACTTCTTCGACTTTAACTTGCAAAGATACTTCTACATGTTATGGAAGATCTTGATTGTGGGTTTTGACTACAGGAAAAGTAATATCCACTGACCTTACGTTTTCATCCTTCAGTTCTCTATGGACCTCATTGACCGTTTAAACCGTAACCTCATGTTTTACTTCGTTCAGTTTTGGATTATCTCAAAACGGTTCTCTTGTGTGACCAGTATCGTTTGTGGGAGAAGGTTATTGTATTTTATTCTAAGATGCGTACCTGTAGCGGTCTACCAGTTATGTCTTTAGTCTAACTAATATAAGAAACGTCGGTTTCTACCTCTTCTAACGTGTCAGTTGTTTTTGTTCTAGTCCTCGACTGACACCGAGTTTGGTACTTGAAGAATAACGGTTTAAGTCTGAATTTAACTTCTTTCATCCCTTTTGATGAGTTGGTAAGTCCATACTGCATTTAGTTTAGGGAATACTAATATGTCACTTTCCCTGTTTATCTAAGTTCCTTAATCTAGACTATCTGTCTCACGTACTTCTAGTTACCTACCTCCAACATGTCCTCCGTCACCAGTTCTGGTAACGGTTCTTTTTCTTTACGTTAATTGTTATGTTGGTTTCTTTTTCTTTATGAATCTATATTTATGTTATTCTATAAATGTCTCAGTAATGTGACTTGTGATAAAAATTTTAGTTTCTTTTAGTTTTAATTTTCTTTCAATATGTTGTTAACGTATAATCTTCTGAGTATCACAATTTTACAATTAATAAGAATTTAACCTAAAAAAATAGAGTTATTTTTAGGGTCGTACTGCAAATACTTTACCTATTCACATAAGATTTTAAGCATATCTTTCCGTTTACTAATTCTTATCGATTTTATTAAAATATTTCCATTTTGTTTTAACCTATTAAGTGTAATAAACTAAAGTTCAAAATGAAATTCAGATGTTATTTTATTCAGATGTCACTTTCACTCTTTATCTAAATCCCCAGATCTAGACTGTCTCACGGACTACTTGATACCTACCTCCAAACACTGTAACATGTCCTCTCTCCTTAGTTCTGACAAAGGATTTTTATCTTTACGTTTTTTCGTTTTAACACAGACTCCTCCGGAATGTTTATTGACACTTTTCTTTCCGTCACTTTACGTTTCCTCTTTTCCTTTCTACACGAGTAAACTTACGTCTCAATGTTTCTTATTGTTCCTCTCTTCTCTTTCGGAACGAGTCACTAGTCACGTTTCTTTATCTCCTTTCGTCATCTTACCCTTTCTGATTGCTAGAGAAGTTCTATTAATCTCTATGGTTCCCTTGTAAAGTACGTTTCTACCAGAGTTATTTCCTGTCTTTATCATAGTTGAACTGTCTTCGTCTCTATAACCCTTCTCCACCATTCTTATGTGTCTTCTTGACATGTTTTTTCGAGAAGTACTGGGTCTATTAATGCTACCACACTAGTGAGTAGATCTCGGTCTGTAGACCTTGCACTTCAGTTCACCCGACGTCTTTCGTGGCGATGTTTGTTTCGATCACTCCACTACCTTAAGGTCACCTCAATAAAGTTTAGGATTTTCTACTACGACACTTTCGCAACGTGAGTTATACAGTCGTTTAAACCTTTTGAGTCGTCACCGGAGTCCTGACCTTTTCTAATCAAAAGTAAGGTTAGGGTTTCTTTCTGTTTCGGTTTCTTAAAAGTTTGATGACGTGTCAACGTGAGTAGAGTGTGTGATCATTTGATTACGAGTTTAAGAGGTTCGGTCCGAAGTCGTTATGTACTTAACACTTAAGCTCTACAAGTTCGACCAAAATCTTTTCCGTCTCCTTGTCTCTAGTTTAACGGTTGTAAGCGACCTAGTAACTTTTTCGTTCTTGCAAGGTCTTTTTGTAGATAAAGACGAAATGACTGATACGGTTTCGGAAACTGACACACCTAGTGTTCTTTGACACCTGTTAAGACTTTCTTTACCCTTATGATCCGGTGGACTGGACGGAAGACTCTCGGACTTACGTCCAGTCTTTCGTTGTCAACCTTGACCTGTACCTTGTTGTCTGACCAAGGTTTGTCCTTTTCCTCATGCAGTTCCGACATATAACAGTGGGACGAATAAATTGAAGATACGTCTCATGTAGTACTCTTTGCGACCCGACCTTCTTCGTGTTCGACCTTAGTTCTAACGGACCACTTTATAGTTATTAGAGTCTATACGTCTACTGTGGTGGGAATACCGTCTTTTACTTCTTGATTTCTCGGAGAACTACTTTCACTTTCTTCTCTCACTTTTCAACCGAAATTCGAGTTTTTGTTTTTTAATTCTAGTACCGTAGACCAGGGTAGTGAAGTACCCTTTATCTACCCCTTTGTCACTTTTGTCACAGTCTGAAATAAAAGACCCGAGGTTTTAGTAACGTCTACCACTAACGTCGGTACTTTAATTTTCTACGAATGAGGAACCTTCGTTTTAATACTGGTTGGATCTGTCGTATAATTTTTCGTCTCTACAATGAAAAGGTTGTTTCCAGGTAGATCATTTCCGTTACCAAAAAGGTCACCAGTACATACTTACACTCTCAACCTGACACTTCTTTCGACTCGTGGTTTCTTAACTACGAAAACTTGACACTATAACCTCTTCTGAGAACTCTCAGGGAACCTGACGTTCCTCTAGGTTGGTCAGGTAGCATTTTCTCTAGTTAGAACCCACAAGTAACCTTCCTGACTACGACTTCGACTTTGAGGTTATGAAACCGGTGGACTACGTTTCTCAACTGAGTAAACCTTTCTGGGATTACGACCCTTTCTAACTCCCGTCCTCCTCTTCCCCAGTAATCTCCAACTCTACCAACCTACCGTAGTGGGTGAGTTGCCTGTACCCAAACCCACCTGAGGCCCTCAGCCGCTACCAATCCCTTCGGACCACACGACACCAAGTACCCCAGTGTTTCTCAGCCTATGCTGACTCGCTGACTTGACTTGACTTGCCTTGACTTGTTATACACTCTGACTGTTTTCCTTTGTAAAGTTGTCTTATCTTATCTCTCAGTTATATATTTGGGTGAGTTTATATCATTTATCGGAAAACTATTTCAACGTTTCCATTAACTTCCCTCTTTCATGTCATAAAAATAGTTTACTATGACCTTGTTGACCTGTTTATACGTTTGTACGTTTAAACGTTTTTAGGTTCGTTTTGTTTTATACATGTAGAGTACGGAATACGTTTTTAACGAAGTTCTATGTAACATCTGGATTAATATTTTCGGTTTTGATCTTTTGAGGGACTTGTGGATATTATATAAACCTCGTAAACAAATCCTTTCCTCAAGAATTTGTACTAGGGGTTTTCCGTATTAAGAATTTGGTTTATCTCCCGAAATAGTTTTAAACGAGACACTTTCTGTGATAATTTTCTACTCTTGTGTTGGTATCTGACACTTTTTAAAAACGTCTACTAAATAGACTCTCATTAATATAGGTCTTATATATTGTGTTGTCATCCCTTTGTTTTTGAGTCAAATTTTTACTCGTTTGCTAAACTTCTCTATAAAAGGTACCTTCCATTCATCCAACGTTTATTACACTTTTCGACGAATTGTATTATAAATGTCTTTAACTTTAACAGTTGTAACAGTATGGATAAACTTACGGAAAAAATTTTTTCTTTCGTTTTTAGTTAAAAAAAAATAATGTCGTCTACGACCGTACAGTATCTCGTTTACCTTGACGGTGTATATCGACCTTCATTTCCTTTTGACCATGTCGGTGAAATCTTTTCTGTTGACTGAGAAATAATATTTTAATCTGTATACTGACTAGTAAGGGTGAGGATGTTTCTTTACTTTTGGACGTGCATTTATAAATATCATCGAAATAAACACTATTTTTAAATCTTGGGTAGGATATGAGAGAATTGATCCTTACCTATTTGTTTGAGACCATATAGGTACGTTACCTTTCGATAAGTTATTTTACTTACTTGATAACTATATGAAATGACGTACAAATTTGGAGTCGACGTAAAATGTTTCATTTTCTTAAGTGTAAGTTGACCCCTAATATGTTTAATAACATATTAAGATGAATATACCGTAATACCTTTTGTATGTCGACATCCTTTTTTTGTCCACGAACGGTTTCGGACCCTGACCTCTCCTGCGAACTGATGTTTTCTTATCGTACTCCCTTAAACCCTCGACAACCTTGTAAGACATAGAACTAAGACTACCACTTGTGTGTCTATATACGTAAAGAGTTTTGAGTGTCTTGTTTTTTCTCATCTAAAACATGGTCTGTTCAATTTTTCATTTTGAAATTCAGTCATCACGAAACCTTGTATGTACTGGTTTATAAGTCAGGTAGACAGGATTCAGTGAAGTGAGAACTCGTTGAGAAACGCTGGGGTACCTGGTATCGGGTGGTCAAAGAAGATAGGTACCTTAAGAGGTTCGTCCTCCTGATTTCACCCGACGGAAAAGGAAGAGGTTTCCTATAAGGGTTGGGTCCCTAGTTTGGAAGCAGAGTGGAGAGAACGTAATAGTCTGTCCAAGAAATGGTGATCACGGTTATAACCATTCGTAATTTAAATTAACTCACGGTTACTCTACTACTTCCTAAGGTTCATGTTTTGTATCTACTGAAGACGACTAGTCATAATCCTTCATAAGGTGGGATTCCAATTTTCCGAATAAGACTGTACCTAGATTTAGTAATCCCTAATAGGTCTGGTCCTCTAGTATATAAGTTCAACCGAAACTTTTTAAAAAACCTTGAAGATTTTCCATTTTTGTTCTCAAGATCCTTTCAAAATACCACGATATTGAAAACAAAGATGTTCCAGAATTATGAAAACACTTCTAATTATTCTAAAATTTTATATTTTATAAGACTATTTACATTTCAATCGAATAGGAGTTAAGAAGGAAGTAACGATTTGTCCACAGTCACACAATAAAAGAATAACGAGGACATTGTTTGATGGTGTTTGAATCACCGAATTTTATTAGGTGTAAATAATAGAATACGACAATCTCTAGTTATCAGACTTTACCCAAGAAGAACCCACTAGTTTTATAATAGTCCTGACACGAGGGAGATCTCCGAGATACTCTCTTATACACGGAAACGTAAAAGATCGAAGATTTCAGGTGGACGCAAGCAACCGACCACCAGACAAGGAAGTAGAAGTTTCAGTCGTATCGTAGAAGTTCAGTGAGAGACTGAGACTGGAAGCCGGAGGTAATGACTTAGAGGAAAGTAAAGACTGGTAAGAGGGAGGAAGAATGTTCCTGTGAACACTTGTGTCGTCACCGGTGTCCTGAACTTTTCCAGTCAAAAGAAAGGTTAGAGTTTCTTTCTGTTACGGTTTCTTACAAGCTTGATGACGTGTTAACGTGAGTAGAGTGTGCGATCATTTCATTACGAGTTTTAAGAGGTTCGGTCCGAAGTTGTCATGTACTTGGTACTTGAAGGTGTACAAGTTCGACCTAAAGTTTTTCCGTCTCCTTGGTCTCTAGTTTAACAGTTGTAGGCAACCTAGTAATTATTTCGTTCTCTCAAGGTCTTTTTTTAGATGAAGACGAAATAACTGATACGGTTTCGGAAACTGACACACCTAGTGTTGTTTGACACCTTTTAAGAATTTCTCTACCCTTATGATCTGGTGAACTAGACTCAGGATTCTTTAGACACACGTCCAGTTCTTCTTTGTCAATCTTGACTCGTACCTCGTTGTTGTCTAACCCAGGTTTAGTCCTTTCCTCATGTAATTCCGACATATAACAGTGGGACAAATAAATTGAATATACGTTTCATGTAGTACTCTTTACGACCTGAACTACTTCGTGTTCGACCTTAGTTCTAACGGCCCTCTTTATAGTTATTGAAGTCTATACGTCTACTGTAGTAGGAATACCTTCTTTCGCTTCTGGATTTCTCGGGGAACTACTTTCACTTTCTTCTCTCACTTTTTCAACCGAATTTTGTCGTAAGTCTTTCGATTCTAGTACCGTAGGCTAAGGTAAAGAAGTACCGTTTATCTACCCATTTGTTACCTTTGTCACCGTCTGACATAACAAAACCCGAGGTTTTAGTGACGTCTACCACTAACGTCGGTACTTTAATTTTCTACGAAAGATGAACCTTCTTTTCATACTGGTTGGATCTGTCGTATAATGTTTCGTCTTTACAATGAAACGGTTGTTTCCAGGCAGATCAGTTCCGATACCAAAAAGGTCATCAGTACATACCAACACTCTTAACCTGATATTTCTTTCGACTCACGGTGTCTTGGCTACGAAAACTTGAACCACAACCTCTTCTGAGAACTCTCAGGGAACCCGACGTTCCTCTAGGTTGGTCAGGTAGGATTTATAAGCGACCATACTGACTACGACTTCTACTTTGAGTCGTCTACTTTGAGGTTATCAGACTGGTACACTACGTTTCTTGACTGAGTAGTCTTTTCTGAGATTACGACTCTTTCTAATGTCCGTCCTCCTCTTCCTCTACTGTCTCCTACTCTACCAACCTACCGTAGTGACTTAGTCACCTGTACTCAAATTAATTTGAGGTCCTCAGCCACAACCTGTCCCTCCGGACCGTACAACGTCAGGTACCCTATGTTTCTCAACTTGTGCTAACTCGGTGACTTGACTTGACTCGACTCAGATGGGTCAATTAATTAGAAGGTAGAGTTAGGAGTTAAATTAGTATAGAAGTTTAAGGGAAAACGTACATTCTCGTACAATTGAGAAGAACCTTAATACCATACTCGTAGTAACCCACCCTCACCTCTCTCCCTTCCTTCAATAGTCGGGTATGGGTAATAAGATTCGGGACACTGTGTGTTTCTTTTTTTAGATGGGTAACGAAGTGGATGAACAAATAATAAAACGAGTCAAATACGGGTCAATGATTATTTAGTACTTAAAACACAAGAAAAGAAGTTATCCTGTCGGATTTTGATTCAATGAGAACGGTCTTCTATTGTGTGATCTCTAGGGAAATAATGTATACTCTTTCCGTACTCCCATGTTCTGTGGACTCAAGGAAGACCTCTTCATGGACGATCTTAAGTTGTTAGTCGGTGAAGGACATACAGAATGGTCATCCGCTGAGTCTGGAATCAGTCAATATCATAGGGACTCATTTGTGTGTTTTTGTCACTTCCTTCCGTTTTGTGTTAAAATGGAGAAGGGTTTTTATTTTCTTACAGTGGTTCTTTTTTCATATATATTATGTATTGTACGATATAGAAGAATATGATACATTACTTGTATATATATTGTAATTATATTTATATATAGTATTATACATTTAAAAGATGTATATTACATATAATATGTTTAGTATAGTATATATTTTTAGAAATATCACAAAGTGAATGATCCATAAGGTATTTATAGTATTTTTAAGCCATTTTATGACAACCTTTCCGTGATTTTTAAAAATTTAAAATATTATCTTTGAAATCTTTTTAATAAATATTACAATATTTCCATCAGTTCACGTTAAACAGGGATTTTGTGTATCTCGAATAATAAAATTCTGCCTAATTGACACTAATAAGAACAAGAACACAGACACGATTTAACGTGCACGATTCAACGAAGTTATACACAAACTAAAGAATAAGACTAGTTCTTCATCTCTGTGGTTCGAAGTTGTGTCTCATTGAAGTACATCTAATATAAGTACCGAAGACCGAAGAGAGACTGGGTTCTCCTTCCCCTCTCCGAGTAAACAAACTCCTTAAATCCCCTGCCTCAAGTCGGAGGAGGAGGAGCAGAACAGGAGAGATTAGACAGACGGATGTCCCTCGTACCCCGGGTCCGTCGGTAGACGGTCCGACATCCACGCTGACGAGTTAAAACCCGACTACACTACCTACGATTTGAGGGACGTCGGAATCGAGTGTTGAAGGTTAAGTCGGAAAAGAATAGTATTTCTAGTATAAAGTTGGAAGTAAAAAGAGTAGACAAAAGTTTGAACCAACCCTTCCTCTTCGTGATTATACACAGAGGACTTTTACGGTGAAACTGGTAATTGTGTTTCTCTTCTCTTTGATCCCTCGGACTACTCTAGGACCCTCCTCCGTCGGCTTTCCTAAAATTTGACCCAAAACTTCCCACTCGTCTTGGGTAAATTTAGTTCACGTCTTCTTTTCTCTAAGGTCAGTACGTTTACTGTACCACCTCCCCTTTCTGGTGACTCTTTATTTCACCATATTCCCCTTGACTGGACCGAGACCACCTAATAAGACTCTGTAAATATTTTAAATTAGTATTTTAAACTTTCAGAATTTTCAATCTGGTTTATTAAATCTGAACTAAAGTGTCCATTGTCTCTTCATAAAGTATGAGACCTTTTCTCCTTACTTTGTTACGTCATCAAAAAATTTCTAATAAGGCCGACGCTACATTTGCTCAACCTATCACCTCCCGTCCCTCGTTCCCGTTTAACTGATTTCTGGTTTTTATAGTTGGTCTTTTATACGTCTCAGGGTCCGAACTTATTAGTCTCACCCTACTGTCTTTCTTCGCTCGAATAATAACGTTTTAACGGGCAAAAAGAACCTTTTTAAAGGAGACACGTATATGTTGGAAATCTTCTCGTCTCTTTTATTCCGTATACCTGAAACAGAAGCTTTTCATAAATATTAGTAAACCTTTTTATTAATCTAACGTTAACACGACTAAACGTCGAAAATGTGTCATTTTCATTACGACTGAATGATTCGTAATTAAACCTCTTTTATCGTAAGTTTTTGAATTTACTCCAAAATCCTATAGAATCAAGAGTGTAACATCTAATCCTTTGATTCACTTAAAAAGTTCATTGTAGTAAACACATGTCGACTTTGTTCGGGCCCGTACACTTAAAGATGTAGTTAAGAGAACAGACGATTTGGAACGACGGGACTTGATTGATTACGGTTGATGTAAACTACCCTGTGTGTGCGATTTATTTTATTGTTTAACGACCATTTAATGGTTATCCAACAGGGATCATTATTCATTGGTATGTACTATGTCCTTCACAACAAAGGAGTTTCTCCTACGGCTATCCTATAACACTAACTGTCAAGGGATTATTCTCTAACTAAAATAGAGGACATCTTATCAAGGACAGTGGAAACGGAGAAGTATAAACAAGGGACTAAATATTTCCAATGTAACAACCACATGTCTCTTTAAACTAGTTCAGCGAAACCGTCACCGAACTCCGAGTGGTTTGCTGCACGTCCGAGACAAAATCGATTGCACACAATACACTTAGTGTCGTTACCTTTACGGGGTATACATCGACCCTGACTTTCTCACATTTGTATAGACACACTACAAGGACCTGGGGGTGTGTCGTCATATGAACTGACGTTTGTAGAAGGTCTTTAGACGTCGAGGAAAATCAGTGAGGTGTTTCTCGACGGTACAGAAGCCAAAGTCACTTGTTTGTCAAACGATACACTTGTCGACTTCGTTCGACACAGTTGTTCTGCCCCAAACTTAATACTGTACGACGACACAGATACTTTCGTCTTCTTCCCTCATGTACTAATGCCGGCTCTCGTACACCAATCCTTTCCTCCTTACCATCGAGAGGTCGTAGTCAACAACTACCTTTTGTAGACGAAAGAAGGGGGAGGGGAATTTTCTAAGAGAACCCTTTGTCCGTGGGCTACGATAGCGAGGTTTGGTCCAACAAGGGAGTCGTCTCAAGACTCCGTTATAAAACTTAGATAACTCTTTAGTAATTTTTTATCATTTTTATTGTACAACCTACTTTATTTTCCCCTATACTATTCTTTACACTTTCGAATGACGTAAGAGTCGGAATTTTATAGTAGATACGAAATCGAGGATTAAAAGTGTGAAGTGTCGACGATTACCTAGAGTCACCTTGATTTCATTCTGACAACTGTCTTTTTCTACAGAAAAACAGTAAAGACAGTCCAAAGAAAGGAATGAGAGTATCTCTTCCAAGAATAAACGGAGTTTCGGGGAATTATCGTCGCTTCAACGAAAAGAAAGTGAAAAGATTGAACTCTAGTAGAGAGAGAAAAAAAAAAAAGAATTCTTTTTTTTCCTCACAGAAGACATCGGTTGTTTTACTACATCCACTATTTCCTACTTCCTATATTTGTCGAAAAGGACAGATCTAACGGTGATTTCAGTATCCTTTGTTTTTTATGTCATCCCCTAGACCACTACATGGGACCACGGTGGTCGATCTCCGTTTACAAAGTCCACAACCCTCTGGAGTATCCGGGAGTTTAAACTCTATAAAGGTTTGGTTCGTTTACTAAAATTCTAGGAAGTGACTCCGATCCTTTTCTTTTAAGTCTGACTGAGTGATTATTGTGTTCGCTATTCGTGAATTCCCTTTCTCAAATAAGACACAATTTCGAGACTACCGGAACGTATTACTGTAGTTTGAAAGAGTCTTTTATTGTCTGAGGACCCCAAGGAGTCGACTTGTGTCTGAGACGTTTCAAAATTTAAGGAAACAAATAGGTAACGTGAAAGGAAATTGTAAGACCTCAATTTTACAACAAGTCTATATGACTGTATTAGACTAATTGAAACTTCCAAAAGTTGGATTATTGAAGTACTAGTTTGATAGCTAAGATGTACCAACAAGAAAGTATATATATAAAGAGTCCGTACCAATATCGACTACGTCATTTTGTTTATGATGGAGTAACTGGGTCAAAAAGATGAATGTACTATAAAGAAAATAGAACACTTCAAGAGAGTAAAAAAAAAAGACGTGGGATTCCCACTTTTGTATAAAATAAACGTGTTTCATGTTAACCTTCGAAAATATACTGAAGAAAATTGACAAAAAGGTAAACGATAAAAAGTGTTGTAAAAGACACTTTATTTATAACATTACAAGGGAAATTTTCCTCGAATAAAGATTTTGTGGTTATTAAATAAGTCCAGTAGATTTGTTATGATCGTCCAAAAGTTCTACAAGATCAAAAATAATGAGACAACGAAGAGTAATACTCTATTTTAAAAAGGTCATGAAAGACCATCAAAAAATTAGAGTTAGTAAACTCGAAAAACGATAACAACAATGACTTATGCCTTAGAGTGTCCAACTTTACCGTGAAAACCTGTCCAGACCTCGTCCGGTCTTTTCTGTAAGTGACGGTTGTTGTTCTTGTTGTTGTTTTTATAGTTTTCTTACTCTCAAGAAGAATCTCATGTCCGAGTTTCAATCCGTCTAATAAATATTTGTTTATGACCTACTGTATAATTTGGTTAAGTCAGAAAAGTAAAATTTTATTAGTAAAGTGTTCATAAACTTAGAAGGTCCATATTACCTTCCTAATACTCCGAAACGTTATGTTGTATCGACCAAAACTAATCGAGAAGACTGGAACCTCTAAATTGGAGAGACTTGGAGTCAAGAGTAAATAAATTACCTAAATTATTGTTGTTGACGTCTCACACCACCACTCTTAATTTACTTAAATCCCATCGTAGACCGTGGGTCGTTTGAGAGACTTATATATTATAAGTCCGTGACATTTACCCGTTAACTTTATATTCAGATGAAGGGTAGACCGTTATTTATAAAAATAAATTATTTTGTGGACTGTCGTCCTTAAAGTGTTACATCAAAGTTTTATTATTATCGACACTGTTTTATGAGTCGTTACCATGTCTCATTTACAATGATCTCTTTCTCTTCTGTTCTTTCCATATTGGTGACCTCTTACTAAGAAACTACTTAACACCGAACTCAAACCGATACTTATCTACATCTTGATTTTTACCACGTTCGTTCTCCCTTCTCAGTAGTTGTACTCACTTTGTTTGGGGTAAATTCCACAAGACTATTCCTAGTGGTACGACACAGTCCATGGTACCTAGACACACTTCCTTCCTCTTGACACACAACTTTATTTTTATTCTAACTATACATTTGAACCAGTTTAAATACCTTCTAACGAAACCTTCGAAATTGTTTCTCACATCTCAACCACACGATATTACTACTCTTGTTTAAGTGACTCGTCTTTCATTGAACTAATATCAAATTAGGAATATAACAACCGTTTATCGTTCACTCCTTTGTAAATGACTCTTATCTATCGAAATGACCTCTTCCTTTACCGGTAGGTAAGGTTATAAGAACGGACCTTTTAGGGTACCTACCTCCTCGGATCGTCCGATATCAGGTACCTCAACGTTTCTCAACCTGTACTGACTCGCTGATTGTGTGTGTGACGACCCCTTCTAAACCTTCGCTTCCTCTTGTCATCACTTCTTTAAGGAACCTGAACACACTATCGTTAATATTTGTCTTTACCAAGACGATAGTCTTCATGTCAACGACCCAAAATACTCCGTCGTCTCCTTTTCAGAAAAACAAAATACCTGACTTAAAGATCTTTAAAGTGTATCACGAGGTTTACTCAATCTGGTATACGTGGGCCCTTCACCTGTTTCACCTTGACTGTATCCTTTGTCCTAGTACTTCTGCCTCGATGTCTTCTTAACCCGGTGTCTACAATCAATACTTCCTGGAGTGGTCATGGTTACACCTTGTACATATAATGATTAACTTCATGAACCAACAATCCCGGTGTGCATGACATCAGGTAAAGATAACAGTGTACTCACACACACACACACCACACACACATCACACACACACACACCACACACACACACATCACACACACACACATCTCTGTCTCCCACAGATCTTTCTTTCTTTGTCTCCGTAATTGGTAGTCATTTGTCTCACATTGAATAAAATTTAGTACTTAACTATAGAGGAACGTGAAATTTATTCAAATAATTTTCTTCCTAAAGTACTGAAGACACCACCAGGTCACCAATTCTTAGACGGATGGTTATTGTCCCTGTGTCTAAACTAGGGACCAAGTCTTTCTAGGGTGTACGGAGTCCCGTTGATTCGGGTACGTGAAGTTGATGACTTCGGACGGACTGATCTCAAACCCAAGGTGTTGTTCTCTTCGGTGACGTTACTCTTCGGGAACGAGACGTTTGATTTCTCATCGGGAGTGAGTGACGTTGATCTCTCTCGGACGTATGTGGTTGTTTCTGGGTCCCGTCGTTTTTACGCTCTGTCGTTTTCTCTGTGTCTACATATCTTGCCTGAAAACCTGAGACACCCTCTCCCTCTCCCACCCTACTAAGCCCTCTTACCGTAACTTTGTACATATGATAGTACATTCTTTGCTTAGTGGTCAGATACAAGCTATGTCCTACGTCCTACGAACCCCGACCACGTACCCCTACTAGGTCTCTCTACTATACCCCACCCTCCACCCTCCCCCTAAGTCCTTACCCTCGAACATATGTGGGCACCACCTAAGTACAGTTACATACCGTTTTGGTTATGTCATAACATTTCATTTTATTTCATTTTTATTTTAATTTTTTTTTTGTTATTTATTTGTCTTTTGTAAAAATTTCTTTTAAGAATAATCATTTTTTTCTTCGTAAAATAAATAAAACCCTCACTACAAAAACTTGGTCCACTCGGGTAAACGATACCAATCGGTAATTGGGAAAGTTTTTTTTCTCGTTCCACTTTGTCTTAAAACTTTCCTTTCACCTCTGTCTTTATTTAGTCACTTCTTCTACAAGTTCTTATTTTATGTTCTATTTTACCTCAAGTTCATGTCTTATGTTCAGTTTCTATTTTAAAACTTGATGTCTTATTCTTGTAGTATACTGAACTATCATGTTTCTATTCTTTTCTCTCTTTTTTTTGTTTGTTTGTTTGTAACTAAAACCACTTTCCAGTCTCCACCGGAAGGACTTTCGTCGAAGGTGTTTACCACCGTGGATTCACCAATTCCCTGATTGCTTAAATATCAACTTCTTCATCTTTATTACTCACGTTCGGACAGAAATTGAATAGTCTCAACTATCACAACCCCTCCCCCCCGTCCATGGTACCTTTTTTAACAACTCACCGTTTCCACATAAATGAAAAAATCTTTTCTCTCGACTCATTGAAATATGTTTCACCATTTCCTGTCATTACGTTTATTATATTTTTTACATTGGACGTCTCCTCCCACCGTCAAGGACGATTTTGAAAGAGAAAACACCACTTTCACTTTCAACGAGTCAGTACAAGTGGAGAAACACTGGGGTTTCTGATATGTCAGGTACCTGAAGAGGTCCGTTCTTATGACCTCACCCATCGGAAAGGGAAGAGGTCCCCTAGAAAGGTTGAGTACCTAGCTTGGGTTCAGAGGGCGTAACGTTCTCCTAAGAAATGGTCGACTCGGTGTTCCTTTCGGGTTCTTATGACTTCACCCCATCGGATAGGGAAGAGGTCTCCTAGAAGGGTTGGGTCCTTAGTTTGACCCCAGAGGACGTAACGTCCGTCTAAGAAATGGTTGACTCGATACTCTTTCGTTCCTATTTTTCCCTAGTTCGTAACTTAAGAATTACGACCTTTCGTCCTCTCAGTAATGAAAGGATTCTTTTCTTTTTTCCGACCCTTATTTTCTAAACTTCTTTGAATTTTTGTAATCTTATCGATGACATCTCCCATCCTTTCCTTATCCCGTGTTTTACTTATATTCCCGATAACTCCATGTCGATCTATCTCGAGAGACACTATTGATATCGTTAATAATTTACATTAGTCAGTGAAAATATCTGAAAAATGTAGCTGAAAGTTGTTCCACCTTCTCTTTTGTCTTCTTTGGTGTCCATTCTCACTAATTCTCAAATCTTTGCGTCATGTCCGGTTCCCCTACTCACTAAGACCCCACGGGATTTCCTCTGTAACTCTACTGTCTAATGTCATACGTCGGTTTGGTCTCTTCACTCACCTAAGTAAAGTCAAATTGTAAATACCTTCCAGAGGTCAAAGTTCCGGTCACGATCCAGGGTTATCACTTCTGTCTCCCTTTTTTTTGTCCTTTTACTTGTCCACCACTTCCTAGTCTCCAGTGTTACCCTCGGTTCTCAGTTTTTCGGAGTCTCGTCTACATTTTCACCTTTTACCTTTCTTAATTTTTGATATTCAGTTTCTTTTTAGTAAGTTCAAGATTGATGTCCGTGTGAGACTCTACCCCTAAACGGTCTACCGTTGAGAGATTAACATTCAGTAACGTCAACTCCAGTTTCTTGAGAACACGGTATATCCAATAGTTTCGTCAGTTATTTTCGTGATTCATCTTTCCGTATTTTGTTAGATTCTTTCTTTTGAACGGTGATTTTAGTAGTTCTATGTAGACATATCGTCATTTGTAATCGGTATCCTAAAGCTTTACTTCCTTATACCTCCGATAGTACCTGAAGTTTTCTCCTTCATTGTCGTCATTACTTTCTCATAAGGTTTGGTCGTTACTTTTTATTCCCAAAATGACACAAATCAAAATATCTTCAACGGTTTCCATCAACATAGTAAAATTTAATGGTTCCCATCAACGTAGTGAAACATTATGATGTTTATTATATAATTTTAAGAACAACGAGTAGTCGGAATAGTTTTAAATCACAAAAGTAAGGAAACTTAAAATTAATAAAGTCACCGACACATTAGATGACAACACCAAAATTAAACTTGGAGGGGTTACTAAACTAGAACTCGTGAAAAAGTACACACATACCGGTAAATACATCGAAATAGATACATTACAAACAAGTTTATTAGACGGGCTAATTTTACTCAACGAACTATAAAATAATAACTGAACATTCTAAAGTAATACTTAAGACCTATGACAGTCTCTCCTTTTTTGTAAGGATATGAGAAGATCCAGGAAGATCGACTAGATTTCTTAATTTAACTGTACTCTGTCTAATTGTCCTCTTTTAGTTTAAATATGTATGTCCTTGGAGTACATACACTTAACAGGGGTTTCTCTTTCCACTTTACTCAATATATATGATAGGACTTCATTTCTTACTCTATCTCCGGAGTAAGTGTCCTACTATTTTTCTTTTCAGTCACAAACTATTAATCTACAAACGAGACGGTGTGTCTACCCCGTTAAATCTATGTTAAATAGAGGTCAATATTGAGAGAAAGAACCCTTTTTAGCGGTTAAATTTAAGAAGATCAATCAATTCCCTCCCGATCATCAAAGAGAACTTGGGTGTCCAAGAACTAATAGAAACCGATTGTACGTTTCCACTGTAAAACCCTCCTTAGTAAGTTCCGGGAATGTTACAACTAGCAAACTATCTATTATGTGAACACTTATCAACAAGGGTCAGACATCAAATAGGAAAAAGAATTCTCTTAGAAAATTACCCGGTTTCAAAAATGTAAAACTATTTCAAATAGTAAACGGAAAATATTAATAATTAAAGACACGGAAGACATTATGTGGAACGAGATGTGAACCATTGTTTTGAAAGGAGGATATCTTATACCTAAGTCGTAATATCAGAAGTGAAAATGTTTGTTCAGATACTAATTAGGATTTAATTAAAGTTACATAACACACTGAAACTCAAACTTAACAAAACAATAATACAAAAGAAATACCTATAAGTAAGGGGTAATCTTACAAATTGGGAGATAGTTTGTGACTACCTTAATTTATTTTTAATTAAAATTTATCCTGATGAAGACTCAAGAAATCAGTTACTTTGTTCAACTAGAGTAAATCGAAATCTAGTCCTTTACCGTTGGGTGAGGTCATAAGAACGGACCTCTTAGGATCCCTTCCCCTTTGACCACCGGACGGCAGATACCCCAGCGTGTCTCAGCCTGTACTGACTTCGCTGAATCGTCGTCGTCATCGTCAGAGTCTATCACGGTCACCATTTCTTGGGTGGATGGTTACGTCCTCTGTAATTCTCTGAACCCAAGCTAAGGACTTAATTCTTCTAAGGGACCTCCTCCCGGACCGTTGGGTGGGATTATAAGAACGGACCTCTTAGGGTACCTGTCTCCTCGAGGTGAACGATATCAGGTACCCAACGTTTCTCAGTTTATACTGACATCACTGTCGTACGTGTGAAATAAACGACAAATATCGTTTAGAATTTCAGTCGATCACATTCAATAGGTTGAATCGAGAAGAAAATCTTCTTACAAATCCTATAAGATCCAGAAAATTAAAGATGGATTTAAAACCTTAGTTGAACGTTTAAAGAGGGGTTTCTCGGACCCCATTAGTCTTAACCTCAACGTAACTTAGATATCAAATTAAACCCCTAGTCACTGTGAATTGTTATAACTCAGAAAACCAGGTACTTATAACATGTAGGGAATAAATCTCCAGGAAACTAAAAACAGTCGTTATAAAACCTCGTAAGTCACATTTTTCCAACATGAAAATAATAAAATAAGAATTACAAAACAAAAAACTAGGATAAGAAAAAAAATTAAGATTTACGTTTAAAATTAAAAGTCACAATAAAAGGTCAACAAAAAACGAGAAATATATTTTTGAATAATAACACATATGACTAGGGTATAGGTCAATTAAACGATTTAAGTAAATCATTAACATCATAAAGGAAATATCTATGGAATTGTATAGAATGTAAATTTTTTCTTTTAACAGTATACACTAATTGCTTACAAAATGATGGAGGAAATTCCAAATAAATAGAATATCACATAAAAGAATGAATAACGTAACCTAAGAGTTCAGTTCTTATGACTTCACCAAACGGTAAGGGAAGAGGTCACCTGGTGTAAGACAGTCTGGAGAGGTGGTACTGGGTAGACAGAATACACCGTAGTGTGTCGTACCGAGTCAAAGTAACTCAATCACCAGGTACACTAGTCTGACCGATCAAAGGACACTAACACCAAAGTCACACAGACGGGAGACTATGAGAGAGAGTCGTTGATGACAGAATGAACCCAAAGAGAATGGAACCTTGAGGGCCCAGTCATCCACGGGCTATACGAAGACCTCTAGTCACCTCTTTATTGAGGTCTTTCTTACTTCCCTACTTCGGTTTCGTTTTTGTTGTGGGTCAATACCCAAACTGACCACTACCTTCGTTCCAGACCACGATATTTTTTGTTATAACGTATCCTTTGACCTTACAATCCAGGTACTTAGTTCGTTTAATCTTCACCAGTTTGTCCTCTACCGTTCTGTAAGATCCTTAGTCGCTTGATTTTACCTGACGTTACCTACTTAAATTGAGTCTACTGGTAATATAGATGATGACTCCCTTTCTTGGGGAATCTTCTTTACATCATCGGTAATGTCAGTTGTTTTCTCAGATTTTATGTCATGTACCTACGTCATAGGTTTTACTGTCTTACTAGAAACAAGCAAAGTTTCCGTTCGGTAAGTTATGGTACCATTGGGTTCATATAAAGGGTTGGTCGTTACGACTTCTTCGACTTCAATTTACCAAGATACCTCTGGATGTTCTGGAAGATCTCGATTGTGGGTTTTTTCTACAGGAAAAGTAATATCCCCTGACCTTACGTTTTCATCTTTCAGTTCTTTGTGGACCTCATTGTCCGTTTAATCCGGAACCTCATGTCTTACTTCGTCCCGTTTCCGATTATCGTAAAACGGTTCTCTTACGTGACCAGTATCGTTTGTGGGAGAAGGTTGTTGTGTTCTCTTCTGAAATGTGTACCTCTAGTGGTCTACCAGTTGTGACTTTGGTCTAACTAATATAAGAAACGTCGGTTTCTACCTCTTCGAGATATATCGGTCGTTTTTGTTCTGGTCCTCGACTGACACCGAACCTAGTACTTGAGGAAAAACGGTTTAAGTCTAAATTTAACTTCTTTCATCCCTTTTGATCATCTGGTAAGTCCATACTGGATTTAGTTTAGGGAATACTAATATGTCACCTCCACTCTTTATCTAAATTCCCTGATCTAGACTATCTATCTCAGGGACTACTTGATACCTACCTCCAAGTACTGTAACGTGTCCTCTGTCCCTAGTTCTGGTACGGGTTCTTTTTCTTGACGTTTTTTTCGTTTTACCGACAGACTCCTCCGGAATGTTTATCGACACTTTTCTTCACTTTTCGTTTCTCTTTTCCTTTCTATATGGGTAAACTTACGTCTCATTGTTTCTTATCGGTCCTCTCTATTTCGGATAGATTCGTTAGTTACGTTTCTTTATCTCCTTTTGTTATCTTACCCTTTCTGACCTCTAGAGAAGTTCTCTTAATCTCTATGGTACCCTTGTAAAGTACGTTCAAGTCAAGTCAAGTCAAGTCATCGAGTCAGCACAGGCTAAGAAACGCTGGGGTACATAACGTCGTGTGGTCCGGAGGGACAGGTAGTGGTTGAGGGCCTCAAGTGCGTTTGAGTACAGGTAACTCAGTCACTACGGTAGGTCGGTAGAGTAGGAGACAGCAGGGGAAGAGGAGGACGGGAGTTAGGGAGGGTCGTAGTCTCAGAAAAGGTTACTCAGTTAAAAAGCATACTCCACCGGTTTCATGACCTCAAAGTCGAAATCGTAGTAAGGAAGGTTTCTTTAGGGTCCCGACTAGAGGTTTCTACCCGAGTTATTTCCTGTCTTTACCATACCTGGATTGTCTTCGTCTTCTATAATTCTTCTCCACGGTTCTTACGTGNGTAGTCTCAGAAAAGGTTACTCAGTTAAAAAACATACTCCACCGGTTTCATGACCTCAAAGTCGAAATCGTAGTAAGGAAGGTTTCTTTAGGGTCCCGACTAGAGGTTTCTACCCGAGTTATTTCCTGTCTTTACCATACCTGGATTGTCTTCGTCTTCTATAATTCTTCTCCACGGTTCTTACGTGTCTTCTTTACATGTTTTTTCTACAAGTGTTGGGTCTATTAGTGCTACCACACTACTGAGTGGATCTCGGTCTGTAGGACCTTACACTTCAGTCCACCTGAAATCCTTCGTAGTGATACTTGTTTCGATCACCTCCACTACCTTAAGGTCAACTTAATAAAGTTTAGTATTTTCTACTACCACACTTTCACGACGTGAGTTATACAGTCGTTTAAAACTTTTGTCGTCACCGGTGTCCTGACCTTTTCCAGTCAAAAGTAAGGTTAGGGTTTCTTTCCTTTATGGTTTCTCACCAGTTTGATGGTTTGTCGACGTGAGTAGAGTGTGTGATCATTTCATTACGAGTTTTAAGAGGTTCGGTCCAAGTCGTTATGTATATGACACTTGAAGGTCTACAAGTTCGACCAAAATCTTTTCCGTCTCTTTGTCCTCTAGTTTAACAGTTGTAGGTGACCTAGTAGTTATTTCGTTCTCTCAAGGTCTTTTTGTAGATGAAGACGAAATAACTGATATGGTTTCGGAAACTGAGACCCTAGTGTTATTTCACACTTTTTAAGACTTTCTCTACCCTTATGGTCTGGTGGACTGGACGGAGAACTCTTTGGACATACATCCAGTCCTTCGTTGTCAATCTTATTCTGTACCTTGTTGTCTGATCAAGGTTTATCCTTTTCCTCATACAGTTCTGACATTTAACAGTGGGACGAATAAATTGAATATACGTCTCATTCGTGTAGTACTTTTTTACGACCCGACCTTCTTCGTTTTAACGGACCTTAGTTTTAACGGTCCCCTTTATAGTTATTGGGGTCTATACGTCTACTGTGGTGGGAATACCGTCTTTCACTTCTCCTTGAGTTTTCGGAGAACTCCTTTCACTTTCACCTCTCACTTTTTCAACCGAATTTCGAGTTGTAAGTCTTTTGCTTCTAGTACCGTAGACCAGGGTAGTGAAATACCCTTTATCTACCCCTTTGTCACCTTTGTCACCGTCTGAATAAAAAACCCGAGGTTTTAGTGACGTCTACCACTACGTCGGTACTTTCATTTTCTACTTATGAGCCTTCTCTTTAATACTGGTTGGATCTGTCATATAACTTTTCGTCTCTGTAGTAAAACGGGTGTTTACAGGTAGATCAGTTCCGATACCAAAAAGGTCATCAGTACGCACCTACACTCTGACATTTCCTTTGACTCACGACTTCTTAACTACGAAAACTTGAGACCACAACCTCTTCTGGGAACTCTCAGGGAAACTGACGTTCTTCTAGATTTGTCAGGTTGGATTTCCTCTAGTCAGGACCCACAACTAACCTTTCTGACTACAACTTCGACTTTGAGGTTATGAAACCGGTGGACTACACTTCTCAACTCAGAAACCTTTTCCGAGACTACGACTCTCCATAACCCTCGACCTTTTTTCTCCCCTGGTGTCTCCTACTCTACCAACCTGCCTTAGTACCTGAGTTAACTGGACTCAAACCTATTTGAGGTCCTCAACCACTACCTGTCCCTCCGGACCGCACGACGCCAAATACCCCAACGTTTCTCAGCCTGTGTTAATTCACTGATTTGACTCGATTTGACTAACGTAACCCTTTCTAAAGGTTATCGTATAACTTATATTCAACACGTCTGTCTTTGTGAGCAGAGTAAAGACTAGAATACCCCTTTTACAAAGTAGAAACTAGGATACACAGTACAATCAACTTCCTTTAACATAAAAGAAAAGTAGTTTAGCTTCTACAAGAAAGATAAGTAGAAACGACTCTCGAAAATATTACTTACCTGTAACTTAGCAAATTTCCAAAAGAATTGAATAACTTCAATAATATACTCACAATAGGACTATTACCCCATTCGACGTAATTAAAAAAAAAATTAAATGACCGCGGAATGAAACACTCAAACCCCATCGTTACCCTTGACATCGAAGAGATCAAGAGGTTGCTGGAGGTAAAGTCGAAAAGACTTAGAACCCGGTTCACGTATACGTTGGTACTCACTGATTGTTGACAAAGAAAGTGTCCAATGGGTACTGTACTTACAACCGCCACGATTCTCCCAAGATCGAGATGAAACTTACAAAATTCACAAATTTGGTTGAATCGTAAGGACAATAATAATGGGAGAACCAGTCATATTTTAACGTCTTAAAATAATCGACTATAAATAGAAAAAAAGTATTTTATATCAACAGACATCAAAAAAAAAAAGGGAAATTATTGAAACAAATTAAAACAATAGTCCCATTAATTACAAAATAATTTGTTTAACTTTCATAAAAGATGAAGTAAAAGACTTTGTCAAACACATCCTAAACATAATACATAGGGAGTTTATAAACGATCTTAAGTGGACACTCGGATGGATCCCGACGTCGAAAGAAACACTTATTCAAAACTATTATTTAAATCAAATAAATTATATACATCTTTATAATTTCAAAAGATGATTAGAACATATTTCAAAACTACACAACTAAGAAGTACCTTAAACAAGTAAGATTTTAAAGGAGACGTCAAAACACAATAAAAGTAACAAATCTTAAGGTAAAAATAAATTGATAAACTAAAACCGATTGGGTCCACCGAGTTACCATTTCTCAGACGGACGGTTACGTCCTCTGTGTCCAAGTTAAGGACCCAACACTTCTTGGGGACTTCTTCCTTTATAATTGAGGAGGTCATAAGAACGGACGCTTTAGGTATCTGTGTCCTCTGACCGTTTGATATCAGGTACCCCAGTGTTTTCTCAGTCTGTACTGAATCGTTGATTTTTTGTTGTTTGAAAAAAACGTTATATAGGTCACGGATCCCTAAAGTTACATATAGAAATTGTAAAGTGACAAATCAGTCATAATTTTAACATGGTAAAGTATATTTTAAATTCTTTTAATTCTTTGAGTTCTTTGAGTATCGGTATGTCCGGGTGAATGGAGTAGAGGAGGTAAGTCTCAAATGTCCACAATAATACAAAGTTTTATATTTATTCACTCTCATACGTACCTTATCACTTTTATATTCATTCATTCTCATACGTAAGACATACCTTATATAAAATTGATTTCAAACTTGATACTTACGTTCCTGAGACGTGGTGGTGGGAACGCACGGTTATTAATTCACTAAATTTTCGTAAATGATTAACGGAGTTGTCACAGTAAAGTTTTTAAAGTCCCTCTGAAGAGATTCCTACGTTTATACGTTTTGTCCTTATTATAATCGATGGAGTTTCTTAACAGTAATTTATTTTCTCTTACAAAAAAGTTTGATTACCCTACTCAGAACGGGAACATAAAGAATTATATTTGATATGTAATATTAGTGGTACAACCATCGTAGAAACTTCTTGTTACAATTAAATATGACTTGAGTCGTACTTGTAAATATAATTATTAATATCACCATAAATAAAATTTTAAATTTTTGGGACAGGAAATCGTTATAAACTACTTTCGTAGTAAATGCAGAGTCATACTTACTTAAGTAATTTCACTTCACTTTCAGTGAGTCAGTACAAACTAAGAAACGTTGGAGTACAAACTAAGAAACTTTAGGAGTATGTCAGGTACCTTAAGAGATCCGGTCTTATGACCTCACTCAACGGTAAGGGAAGAGGTCCCTTAGAAGGGTTGGGTTCTTAACTTAGGTCCAGAGGGTGTAACGTCCACCTAAGAAATGGTCGACTCGGTGTTCCTTTCAGTCTATCTCCTATATAGTCTATAGTTTGACTTTTTTTGTCTATGAATATGAACTAGAATCGGTTTTCCGACTCTTCGTTAAGTAGTTTGGTTTAGGGAAAGATTTTCGTTCAGGAATATACAACGTAGTCCGTTGTTCTTAATCCATTCAAGAACCAGGTTTTCTGTTTCGATATTTGGTCCCCTACCCCCCTCCTTAGGAAAAAGAAAGTGATTACAAATATGAGAAAGTAGAACAGTATACTGAGGAACTCTGACAAAAAGTACACTGTTGAAGATACGGGATTTATCTATATGTGTGTGTTTATGTGTAAATGAGTTTATTTTACGTGTGGTGTCCTTCATCGATTATGTTCAATCTTTCAAACTAATCTTACTACTCAACCTTCCTTCCAGTAGTTTGAAGTACTATCTAACGTTTCGTTCCTGTTTCATTTTTCTTGCACGAAATGTATTTTGAAATAGAATAAGTTCATTAGACGGTCTTTCTCGGTGTCATCTGTCTCGGTAATTAAAGAGAAATAGAAAATCTTAACAGACCCATCACAAGCACGGAAATTAAAACTAATCAGAAATCTTCCAGCAAACAAAAGCCCAGGTCCAGACGGCTTCACAGCTGAATTCTACCAAAAATTTCGAGAAGAGCTAACACTTATCCTCCTCAAACTCTTCCAGAAAATTGCAGAGGAAGGTAAACTTCCAAACTCATTCTATGAGGCCACCATCACCCTAATACNGAAAACTACAGGCCAATATCACTGATGAACATAGATGCAAAAATCCTCAACAAAATTCTAGCAATCAGAATCCAACAACACATTAAAAAGATCATACACCATGACCAAGTGGGCTTTATCCCAGGGATGCAAGGATTCTTCAATATCTGCAAATCAATCAATGTAATTCACCACATTAACAAGTTGAAAAATAAAAACCATATGATTATCTCAATACATGCAGAGGCCTTTGACAAAATTCAACATCCATTTATGATAAAAACTCAAGCTATGTATGACAAACCCACAGCAAACATTATCCTCAATGGTGAAACATTGAAAGCATTTCCCCTAAAGTCAGGAACAAGACAAGGGTGTCCACTTTCANTGTCCACTTTCACCGCTACTATTCAACATAGTTCTGGAAGTTTTGGCCACAGCAATCAGAGCAGAAAAAGAAATAAAAGGAATCCAAATTGGAAAAGAAGAAGTAAAACTCTCACTGTTTGCAGATGACATGATCCTCTACATGGAAAACCCTAAAGACTCCACCAGAAAATTACTAGAGCTAATCAATGAATATAGTAAAGTTGCAGGATATAAAATCAACACACAGAAACCCCTTGCATTCCTATACACGAATAATGAGAAAATAGAAAAAGAAATTAAAATATTATTTTCAATTTTACCAAGACTCCTATATGGAAGGTAGAATCATGCTCAGTTTAAAGATGGAGAAACAAAGCCTTATAAAAGTCAAATATCTAATCCAAGCAAAAGCCAAATGTGAATGTGAATCTATAATTGANATGTGGTCTGTCTGTCTCCTCTATGATACGACCTGTCAGCATTTATTCTGTGACTAGATACCCCAGATAGTCAGTGAGATATTGGGCTCAGAGGATAAATAAAGCATGAATTAAAGTCTCAAGAGAATCCACTCTAATAGATTTAAATGACAAGCACAGATGTTGCCAGGTCACTGAGATATATGAAAGGAAGATGCCAGCAGAGCTCTCGGAAGTTTCCCAAAAGGGATGTGTGTTATCCTAAGTTATGGAGAAGGCCTGGCAAAGTAGAGGGAAGTGAGGATTGAAAGATGAAGGTTCTCAGGTGAATGGATAGCATGGAGGAATCAAGATCTACGTAATCGAAGGAAATAGTCACTTGGATCTTGTCGTCCTTAATAGGGTCAGACACTAACATGATTAATAGGACGTGAATGTTGAAAACAGATGTCAACCCCACTTGTCTTGAACTTTATTTGTGAGATTGTCAGTATACCAAGAACTAAAAATTTTCGGACATTTACTACACATTTTATTCCCTCCTCTTTAAATCTCTACATATCAATGGAGATGAGGGGTACACTGATAGTGAGTAACTGTATCTTTTTACATATACACACGTAATCTTTGAGTCAGTACAAACTGAAAAACACTGGGGTATCTACCTTCTGGCAGTCCGAGAAGACAGGTGCCTTAAGAGGTCCGTTCTTAGGACCTCACCCAACGGTAAAGGAGGAGGTCCCCTAGACGGGTTGTGTCCTACTTTGGACTCAGAGGACGTAACGTCCGTCTAAGAAATGGTAGACTTGATATAGTACGTCGTCTTAGTTTATAAAGACCAAGGAAAGATTAGACACGGAACGTGACTATCAAATCCTCCCACCCTCCGCCCCCCGAATTTTGACTTTTAGAGATACCTTTACGGGACACATATTTATAGTAGATTTAACAAGTGACACAAATTTTTATTCCTAACTCCTACGAAAGGACCTAAACATCAGAAATTCTTGTACCTGGAACGAAACACGTCAAATATGGAAACGTTTTTAGGACTTAGACGTTACAGTTTATACTAGTCATGGTACTGTTAGACGACTTGAATTAAATAGGGAGAATTGACAAATTTCTCTTAGAACTGTATGAACCGTCCCCACAAGATTCTTCAACTCAAACAAAGAAGGTTCTTTAAAACTAAAAAAGTATTAGTGTTACCGATACAGAATCGTTCTAAGTACTGACGAGTTATAAAAGTTTCATAGAATCACAGTTGGACGTCCGGAACGAACAGGTTTCACTTCTTGGAACCATCGTAGTCGGAATTATACTCCCCTCCTCCACGTTAGGTAAGAAATTGTGTAATTTTTTTTTGTTTTCTCAAAAAACCTCCTCTTAGTTTCACATTTAAACTTTGATATTTATATTAAAATAGAATATATTTTACATAAATCTTTTTCTTTTTTTGAAGTACCACGAACATTCTTTATTAAAAATCTCTTTTCCGTAGTAATAGGATTACTAAGTAACACGATAATATTGTATTTAATAAAATTTTAACCATAACGGTATCGAACTTCGTCGAATATTGAAACAATACTGTAAAAGGAGGAGTGTTGTGTCCGTTTTACAAAAAAGAAGATTCAATTCATTAAAACTTTAAGGGACTTATCATGAACTTCTAAAAGTGTGAAGAACCTTATTTAATATAAAGGAATAAGAATTAGATACTACTTCAGTGACTCTTTACAGTCTTCTCTACATTTTGGGATCCCTTCGATAATTGTTAAATCGTAAAGGTCAAGTGTACCCTTACACTTAAGGTCTTTTACGTTGATAGTGTTGTCTCTCTTAACTAGAAGAATCGACCCAAATAGAACTTATATAGTAGAATTTATCGTTTTCCATTGGGTAAAGGAGTTAAAAACCACAAAAGACTATCAACAAAAATTGTCTTTAAGTAGACTTAACACAGATGAAGAGGAAATAGTCACACGGTTGATAAAACTTTGAAACTTCAAGTTAGTGGTATACATTAGTTTCGTTTGATCATCTCAAAATTTTTAGGTCGTCTTATTTCAAATTTTAGTTCTTACTTCTTCCATGCACCACAATTATGTACTATCTTGATTTCGTCCTTAAGAAATTTTCTTTGAAGGTCTACTGTCTTCCTCGTGACTCGTCATTCAGATTTTATGCTAGTCAAGTTTAATCTTACTCTTCAGTTCGAGATTCTTACTGAGTTTCCCTAAGTGCATAATCAAAGTCAACCTCCTATAGTCGAATCTTCGTTTTCTCCTTAAAAAAAAAAGGGAATTTCATTCTTTTTACCATGCTGAATGTTTGAATTTTTAGTTTTCGGAGGGTCTTTTTAGGGTAAGATCAAACCCCGGTTTCACTAACTCTATACTAAATTCATTGATTACTATATATTCCTTCATATTCCTTCTCTTAGGTAAAATATAAATGTAACCCCAGGAAACTTACCATAATTCGGGTCTGTCTTATTTCGTTTTAGAACCATGTGAATAAACGAGACGTTCCTATTATTAATTTACCAATATTGAGAGATCTCCGTTAAACTATCTAAGGTCATAAATCTAAGTTTGAGACTCAGTTATTGACGTTCGAATTTATCCGATGGTATCTAATATACCATAGTTGGAACTTTTATATTTTTATTCTTATATGACGTCTTCAACCTTTACAAACCCTCTTTTCTAACACTCTATCTACCTCGTTATCCCACGGTCGTCACGGTAAGATGTAGTACACACTAAAGTCTATGAATTTTTAAGTCTGTCTTTATATCCCAGAAACAACATAATAAATCTCGATCATTATAAGTCACCTTCCTAGTTTTCATGATTGTATTGATACACTTGGACCTATCCTTTACCTTCACATGTATTCGATTTACGAGTAGAAAATTATGTACTTTGTTTTTCAAATTTCTATTGTCTCATTATTTTCGTATCGTATACCAAATCTTAGTATCTCTACGGATACTCTTCTTGTTTCTATGTTTTCCACTTCTTTTCTAAAGTATGACCCTTCCTATTACCCCACAATCCAACAATATGTTAAAGTGAATGGATGTGTACTACATGACCTCCTTTTATTCTTAATATATATTATCGTTATTTCAATACACTTAATCATGTATAATATAGTGTTATATCTAGACATTGTATGTAGGTTTAAGAGATGATTTTGGTGACGGACACGGTAAAGGAAGACTCTATTGATTTCGAAAACCTTTCTTTCTTTTCTAAAAAATATGTCCTAGTATTACGGTCAGTACCTTTATTGATTTAAATGTATATGTTTTTAGATCAGTTAATCTTTACGGACTTATATATTGATTCAGACTTTAGATTGTGATGGTTAAATGAAATGACTGTCGAATATTATACGAAAACATAACTGACAGTTTTATCTCTATATCAGTGACTGAGATCATGTGACTTAGTGTACATACAAAACCGAAATAAGGGAAATTTTAGTTGTTATTTTTGTGGGGGTAGAGGAAAAAGAAAAAATTATGTACCGTTACATGATCAATATACATTTATATATAAAATTTGTGAGGTTGTCTCATGTTTATATATTAGAAGAAAGGAAAGACTTCCAATTCTCTATATCCCAATATATGACTACACGAGAGAGTAAAAAAAAAAAAAAAGTATGGGGTCCCCTTTTGTTTCCCTTCTACTTAAAGAAGTAGTCATAGAACTCGAACCTTTTCACGATGATTCATGTCACCACTTTTAAAGAGTATCCTCTAGGATCACAGTCCTATAATTCGAATTTAATGACCGATACAACTAGTTTGACTTTACCATTAATGAAGTTTGTGTAATTATCATAGGAACCACGACTTTTTTGTTACGAGTCATCTTTGAGGTGATAAATTAAATTCATTGTTCTTTATATTTATTGGAGTCTATACGTCTACTATGGTGGGAATACCGTCTTTCACTTCTCCTTGATTTCTCGGAGAACTACTTTCACTTTCTCCTCTCACTTTTTCAACCGAATTTCGAGATGTAAGTCTTTTGTTTCTAGTACCGTAGACCAGGGTAGTGAAGTACCCTTTACCTACTCCTTTGTCACCTTTGTCACAGTCTGAAATAAAAAACCCCGAGGTTTTAGTGACGTCTACCACTAACGTCGGTACTTTAATTTTCTACGAATGAGGAACCTTCTTTTCAATACTGGTTGGATCTATCGTATAACTTTTGGTCTCTGTAATGAAACGGTTGTTTCCAGGTAGATCAGTTCCGATACCAAAAAGGTCACCAGTACATACCTACACTCTCAACCTGACACTTCTTTCGACTCGTGGCTTCTTAACTACGAAAACTTGACACCACAACCTTTTCTGAGAACTCTCAGGGAACCTGACGTTCCTTTAGGTTGGTCAGGTAAGACTTCCTCTAGTCGGGACCCTAAAGAAACCTCCCTTATTACGACTTCGACTTTGAGGTCATGAAACCGGTGGAGTACGCTTCTCAACTGAGTAACCTTTTCTGAGACTACGACCCTCCCCTAACTCCCGTCCTCTTCTTCCCCTACTGTCTCCTACTCTACCGACCTACCGTAGTGACTGAGCTACCTGCACTCAGACTCATTTGAGGCCCTCAACCACTACTTGTCCCTCCGGACCGCATGACGCTAAGTGCCCCAGCGTTTCTCAGCCTGTACTGACTCACTGACTTGACTTGACTTACTCTTTAAATGTCACGGTAGAATGCCTTAAAATTCTAAAAATACAATTGAAAGGTGTTTCGTGAACTCTAAAATAAGGTTAACATTATGTGTCCTGGTACAAGAGTAAAAACCGGTAAATGTTAGTCTTTACCTTTCGTAGAAAATAAGGAAGGAGGGAAGGACGAACGTAAGGAGGGAGGGAGTAAAGGAAGAAGGGAAGAAGAAACCCCCCTCACTCCCCCACTCCATGTACAAGAACCCAAGGAGAGGTACAGGAATAAAATGTTTCGAGCATACTAAGGAATTATACAGTAATAATTTTTCATGAGACCTTTCCAACGTTCGGAAACAGTAGGGTAGGAGGTTTAACAAGTGTATGAAGGATCTTATCTTTTACATAAGGTATGATGCAGTTGACTCAAATGAAGTAAAGTGTCTTTTAGATTAACATCACTGGAACTAAATAAATAACAAGTAAAACCGATTTCTAAAAGATATTTTGTTTGTAAAATGTGTAAAATTTTATCGAGTAAAAACGTCCGTTGTTTTAATCTAGACTTGGTGGACGAACAACACACGCACTTAGTTGTAGTTTAAGTGTCAAGTAGCACGGTATTTATGAGTATGGAACCCTTGAACGGTCTGTGTACGGAAGAAGTGATTACACTAAAGTGGGGCTAAGGGGTGATATCTTAACGTTGAGTTCCTTCGTCGCTTTGGTAAGTCTCGTGTGTGAATCTTTGCCACGGAAAACTATAACCGAACGTATTCTAGTTCCAGGACAAGTAAAAATTTAGTTTAGTTCAGTTAATTTATGAGGTTCGGATAGTAAGATATTTTCTTCAAAGGGATGTGTCAACAGTCAGAATAAAGTCCACTTACTACCTACTACCCCGAATTCCTTTTACCCCGTATGATATTTCATCCTCTTCTATTCCTCCGTCGGAGATTCGTCAAATGTGTCACGACAAACGGTAATCTGTGTGTGAACATTATATCCCGTCGTTTCACCCTGTGCCTAGTCCTTTGTCACTCTCTAATGATGTCTCAAATTTATTTTCGTACACACCGGTCTATATATAGAAGTCACAAATAAAAATAAAAGTAATAACGTTTTTATTATATAGGAATACAAAAACAAAAACAAAAAAACAAAAAAAAAAAAAATTTGATGTTTGTTCATATTTTTTCGTGTGTTCCTTTTAGTTTTGGGGGGTACCATTGAGTCTCAAGAAAGGCACCGAACCTCAGGGAAACCACCAAGTCCGTCATTTCTTGGACGGACGTTGTGTCCTCTGGACCCAAGTTATAGACCTGACCCTTCCAGGGGACCTCTTCCTTTACCGTTGGGTGAGGTCATAAGAACGGACCTTTTAAGGTACCTGTTTCATCGGACCGACCCATGTTAGGTATCCCAGTGCTTCTCAGCCTGTGTCTACTCGTTGATTGTGAAAGCGAAAAGTGCCATTGAGTATAGATGAGGACCTATATATGTTATTGATAACAATTCCTTAAGGAAGGACTTTGAACGACCATATACACGTATAAGTATAAAAAATTCACTTTTTTTCTATGAGTACGAGACATTGAAGTTAAAGGAAGTCGTAAGGAGATATAATACATATATCTTAAACGAGAAAGAAAATTTATTCAATATTGTGTAAAGTAACAAACTGAGTTGAGAGACTTATCTATAGATCCGATTATCGTAAAAAAAAAACCATACACTAGTGTTTAGTACAGTTTTATACAAACAGGTGTTCAATTTAAGGAACGTCATTTTCAAGACCAGAGGACTACACGTATTAAATTTTAAATGATTTGTACGGTTCAAGAATGTGATTCTTTCAGATTGACGAAGTGACATGAGGTCACGGAGGAAGGGTGTCGGTACTACTATTACTCATTAGTTTGTGATGGACGGTCAGACTATATCTTAAAGTGACGAATCTATTTATTCCTTTTTTTTTTGTGTTTAAAATTCTTCAATATTTCCAAGTCATTCTAAATATATATTGGTAGAGGTAGCCTAGATAGTACTATTTGTGATATTTATTGGAGTGTCAATATGACACTGTCTTTCAAGAATTTCTTTAGATGTCTGATTGAACGACTGCCAGTATCTAAATAAGACTATTAAAATTTACAGAGTATTAAAATTTACTCACTAATTACTAAACTTGTAATAAAGTGTATTCTCATCATTCTGAATTCAAAAAGGGTTGGGACCGGTTACAATTTGTCGATTAATTCTCTCAAATTTTAAGACCCAGAGAAATTTAAGTCTCTATAGAACGAAGATGGGGTTGTGTGATTACTTTGAGGTTCGAGTGTTGCTATAAGAATAGTAATTGAAGTAACCAGAGAAAATATGAGAATGATATTATATTCATTTTACACTGTCATACCCGATGACAGAGGAACTGTCAGTGGACAGGAACCGAAGGTAGAAGGTCAGGTATAACGACCTAACAGAGGATTGTAAAACCCAAAAGGTAAACCCTAGGGGTCATCCAGGACATGTAAAAGTGTATGTTAAAAAGGATGACTTGAGTAGTCAAGAGGTGAGATGGTAAACGAAGAGAGATGAGTCCCGTAGGTCTTAGTTCAGTAGGAAGCTACTAAAGGATCACGAGAATTTCAGATTTCAAGTCAAGTCAAGTCAAGTCAAGTCAGCAAATCAGCACAGCCTGAGAAACGCTGGGGTACTTAACGTCGTGCGGTCCGAAGGGTCCCTACCGCCTCGGACCACCCGACGTCAGATACCCTAGCGTGTCTCAGTGTGCTGACTTCACTGAATCGTCGTCGTCGTCTGGAGGGACAGGTAGTAGTTGAGGGCCTTAAGTAGGTTTGAGTACAGGTAGCTCAGCCACTACGGTAGGTCGGTAGAGTAGGAGACAGCAGGGGAAGAGGAGGACGGGGGTTAGGAAGGGTCGTAATCTCAGAAAAGGTTACTCAGTTGAGAAGCGTACTCCACCGGTTTCATAACCTCAAACTCGAAATCGTAGTCAGGAAGGTTACTATGGATTATATAAAATGTTCTGGACTGTACTAAACAAATATCTGATTATAGAGTAGAAAGGTAATGATTCTGAATTATTATGTCGATTAGTTTATCTTGGGTTACCTTGATAAAATCGTGGAACTTTTGGGAGAGACAAAGTAGGAAGTCCAATCTAACCCTATAGTCCAGGAGACCCTAGGTGAGTTTATACTCAGTATATAAGGTGTACCCAAGTTTTATCTCAAATAATTATACTATCAATGGTATGACATAATATTAACGAACGAATTGACCCAAGGGGTGTGGGTCGAGAGTCATCTGACGATTTCAGGTACTCCTCGAATAACAAAAAACTGAGAGATAGTATCGTACTTCGTCTTTACTCAACAAGTTATTAATCATCACATAATTTATGGTTTTTATCTTTCGACTTCGACTTTGAACCGTGAGGGTTGTCAATAACCGATGAAGAAAATTCGATTAATGGGACATATGTTTAGTAAGATACAAACATCATCATAGTTAAATTCCCAGACTTATTTATAACAATGGAGGACTTAAGATCTATTATATCGTGAAGTTTAGACCTAATAAATAGTTAATAAATAATGTAAGATTATTTATTAACTTACATTATAAATCCTCTGTAATAATCTTTTACAATAATGAAAATTCAAAAGGGGTACATACGTTACTTATTTAAGAACTTCTGACATCCGTAATAGTCAAGTTAAGTCAAGTCAGTGAGTCAGTACAAGTTGAGAAACCCTGGGGTACCTGATGTCGTGCGGTCCGAAGGAACAGATAGTGGTCGAGGGCCTCGAACGAGTCTGAGTACAGGTAGCTCAACCACTACGGTAGGTTGGTAGAGTAGGAGGTAGTAGGGGAAGAGGAGGATGGAAGTTAGAAAGGGTCGTAGTCCCAGAAAAGGTTACTCAGTCAAAAAACATAGTCCACCGGTTTTATAATTTCTATGTCGAAGTCGTAGTCAGGAAGTCACTTATAAATACTGACTAAAGGAAATCCTAACTGACCAAACTAGAAGAACGTCATGTTCCTTGAAAGTCCTCCGACGAGGTTGTGGTGTCAGTTTTCGGAGTTATCAAGCCACGAGTCGAAAGAAATGTCAGGTTGAGAGTGTAGGTATGTACTGATGACCTTACGTACGTAATATGTAGAGTGTATACTCTTCCTTGATCGTAAACTTCTCTCTAATATTACAAGTAAAACATTACCTCTGTCTACTATTTGGAAATAGTTAATGATATCCACCGTTCTCACTATTTCTTAGATGGAAGGTTACGTCCTCTATATCCTTGGCGTCCAATCTAGGGACCCAGCCCTTCTAGGGAACCTCATCCTTTACCGTTGGGTGAGGTCATAAGAACGGACCTCTTAAGGTACTTGTCTCCCCGGATCTTCCGATATCAGGTATCCCAGTGTTTCTCAGCCTGTGATGACTTCGTTGAAAAGTACGTGTGCACTTATAACACTATCTGTTTTATTTTATGACTTTATGTTACTCTTCTTGTTTTGTTAAGTCCGTCTGATTTAGTTCTTGAAATATTTCTATCAATATATAAATAATAGAATAAATATAATTTGTAGATTTTTTAGGACAATCTAACAGTCGATGAACTACCGTCCTTTGTAAGAATTTGATATTTTTCTTTCCTCCTCTCTTTGTAGACCTCTCATTCTCTTTTACTTTAACAAAAATGTGTAACCCTCGAACTTCACTACCATCCTGCACCACCTACAAAAGTTTATAAGCTATTGAAGGTCCATCTGTCTATCAGATACAGATCCTGATTGTCCTTACAAAATTTTCCCGTTTACAACTAATTTGGATTCCTTCTCAAAGGAGAATTTACTTACGCAACCTTTTACTTGTATCCGACGACAACCTTCTTCACTGTCGTGATAGTGATTTCTACGAGGTCCTGTAATAACTACGGTGACTAGTTCCTACTGCGTTTCCTTTGTCCTATTCGATCTTATTTCACATAGGTACCCTATCAGACTCCATGTTCCTATAAAGGACTAGATGAACAATGTAACTTTCTAGTTGAACTAATGTCAGTGATTGATTAAATTAAAAGTTTAAGTTCCCCTTTTACCTCTGAAAAGTCTCTTCTCGACTTTCGAAGGAAGGACGACAATGTAACCCGTAACAAAGTCCTTTATTTAGAGAGATCTCTAATACTCTAACTTTAAGTAAAGATTATTCATACAAATCTCCGTCATGTTAAAATATGGTATCGATGACACTAGACATGAAATCCTGATTCTGATCCCCTCTTCCACCCGTAGAACTAATTTATAAAACCCTCTTTTCAAAGTTCTTGAACCATGTAAACGAGTACTTTAAATTCTCAACCTAGTGTAAAGATAAAGTACTTTATTAAAAAATTTTCAAGATCATTTTTACCGTACTTTTGTCGTAAAATATTTATTAAACCGTAATAATTTATAGGGTAAAATTCACAGTTCGAGGTTAAAAATTACAAGTAGAGTGTGGAGTTGGGAATTATTTTAGAACTCAAACTTTTTCTTTTTTAAAAGATCCTTGGTAAAACTATAAAATCACTAATTATCGCAATACACGACACAACACGAATCAGTGAGTCAGTACAGACTGAGACGCTGGAGTACCTGACATTGGACGGTCCGAGGAGACAGTTACCCCTAAGAGGTCCGTTCTTATGATCTGACCCAACGGTACGGGAAGAGGTTATCACAGTATCTGTAGACATTTTGAATTTTTTTAAAAAAAAAATTTTTAAGTGAGAATTCACCGAGATAACGACGCAACTATTAATATATGGTAGATATAGAATATGGTATCAGAAAAATGTGTAATCTTTTAATTCTTAGTGTGTTTGTCACCTAAACTCACCCGTGACGAAGGCAACGGTCTAGAGTATCGTCAACTTACCGGAATAAATTTGCGAAAGGAGTAGAAAGGAAACAGTAACTACCATAGGAGAGGTGAAAGGGTAAAGGTTAAAGAGTCACATGTGTCTTCGGATTTAAACCGACACCACTCTTTGTTGACAATGAATAAGGTAAAATGAGAAGTTGACATAATACAAGAGGAACTCTAAACGTGACTCCAAATGTTTTCGGAGGGAAGTCCCTGAAGGGACTGTTGGGTCACCAATTCTACAACGGAAGGTTACGTCTCCCACACCCAAGTTAGGGACCAACTCCTCGGTTCTAAGGTGTACTAAGTAGTCGTATTTTGGTTATATATATAAATATATTTTATTACCCTGTTATGGTATTCTTTTGAGTTATTTCTGAAATTTTTACTGGGTGTAGTTTTTTTCAGAATTTTTTCTTTGTTGTTTTTGAAGGGAGGTCAAGGGTCTTTCTTTTTACTGTCTACTACCTTATAAAGAAAGACATAAATAAAGAGTTATAAAGTTATATATAATGAGAGGAAGTCTTTACGGGTGAGAAGTGATGGTAGTGACTAGTTCCAGACTCTAGGAGGAAAGAGAAGAGACAAGAAATTACAAGAAGACAGTCGGGAGTTTACGTCCCGTTTCAGACAAAAACACAAGGTCGAGGATTTGACGGAGAGTCCGGAGATAGTTTAAAATGAAGTAAATGTTCCCACTTGTGCTACACACAGGTCTAATTTAAATTTTTTTTTTGGGTATTTATAACTGATATTTTAAAGTAAAACAAAAGTCGCATATCTTTTACGGTCTGGGTGTCATTTGAGAGTCACTCACAAACAACTTACTTAACTTGCACTTATTGGGGATACGAAATTGATGATAAAGAGAAGAGGACCCTCTATCTTCTTAGTTATGGTTAATTTTCTTTATAAGACTTGTATATTTGTGTTGTACTATTTAAATGAATCCGGTTATTATTCCATCACTAAAAATATATGTGTCATAAGACTTCTTCACTTTTCCACTAACTAAATCCTTATACTTTACGATAATTTTTCTATGACTAGAGATAGTACACTGAACGAAACGTACTGTAATTTTGTTTATTAGGTTAGAGTGGTCCTGACATTGTCGTTAGTATACTACAGGTAGTGTCTTCTATACGTCAAGAATAGGGGTATCGTTGTAGACATCATGAATACGTTTAGTGAAATTTAATTGGAACTGTACTTTTTTTTTTTCATGGGATCCCTACTACGACGACAACACCGTCAAGTCTACTCATTGTACTAAAAGATTATTTTGAAGTGTCGTTTTTAATCCTATTGTTCTAGGACAATCGTTTAAAAGAATTATACGTAACCAATTTGGTATGACAGTCACGACCGTATCCCCATTAATCTTCATAATGTCTATTACTCGATGGAATAACTAGCAACGGGAAAACATTGGGTCGTATCAAGTACATCACCTTACACAAGACTTATTAAACGTCAAATTTTTGTACTCTATTACTATAAAAATGTGAATGTTAAAATTTAAAACCATACTTAAATCACGAGAAAAAGAAAGAGAAAAATCCTTATAAAAGGTATCAGTCGTCTTGTACTTTTTTTTATAATGGGTGGATCTGTATTTAGGTACAAAGTTTCTTTTTTTTGGGAGAAAATATTTTGTACGTCACAACATGTTTATTTTTATGTCTCCGAAATACCGTTTCAGTGTATAAAGGTAGTACTCAGATAACTTAATTCTATCACGAATATTCTTAACTTTCGAATAAACTTTAAAATATGGATTCTCTCTTTATTTATACGCTAGTCAAAAGTGTTTTAGGGTTTCACCTTCTGGTAAATTGAAATCACGTTCATTTAATACCTTAAAGGATAATTTATAGTAGAAATAAAATTTTATATAAAATACACATAACATTATTTTATGTTTTAGTCTTTAGTTTCATACACATCGACTTGACATCCTTGATTTAATCCTTCCTTCTCATAAAAGACTTTTATTTACATTGACGATGACACATAACTTAAAACTTCTAAGGGATCTCATTAATTCATTAATCCAAAGACGAAGACTCGACCTAATGAATTTATACCCCATCGATTAAAAGTTTTAACACTTAACTCACGACGAACCGGGTTCCCTAGTCGGGGACTCTATCTTTATAGTGGAAAACCACCAAACCCAAACCGGGTCTCGTTATATGCTTTCTGTGTTTACATTTTAACACATATCTCATTTCGGTTTAACAATCTTAAGGAAACCATTTTTAATTTGATTAAATGGCAGTTCACAAATTCTACCACCACTACACCCCAACATATAAATAAAGGATCACGACGACATTGTTTAGTTGTTTTTGAATCTTTGAATTTTTGTATAATAAAATATCAAGACAGGTTTACCCAGTGTTCCACACCCGTCTCCGAGATTTTCTCTTAGGATACGTAGAAAAGATCTAAGATTTCCGGTAGGTGGGTGACAGGAACCGAGTACTGGGTTCAGAAGGTAGGACCTTCGATTCGATCCTCGTTACCGGGAAAGGACGACAAGACTAAGAGAAGACGGAAAAGGAACGTGATCCCCGGGGAAACTAATATAACCCAACTGGACCAAACTTCCACTTCAGCGAGTCAACACAGGTTACTGGGGCACCTGACATCGGATGGTCCGAAGAACCAGGTACCCTAAGAGGTCCGTTCTCATGACCTTACCAAATGGTAAAGGAAGAGGTCCCCTAGAAGGACTGGGTCCCTAGCTTCCTCAGAGGGTGTAACCTTCGTCTCCGAAATTGAAGACTTGGTGGTCCCTTCGGACGTCTAGACCAAATTAGATCCGATTTTTTCAATACTGGTTAGATCTATCATATAAGTTTTCGTCTCTGTAATGAAACGACTGATTCCAGGCAGATCAGTTCCGATACCAAAAAGGACACCAGTACATACTTACACTCTTAACCTGACACTTCTTCCGACTCACGACTTCTTAACTACGAAAACTTGACACCACAACCTCTTCTGAGAACTCTCAGGGAACCTGACGTTCCTCTAGGTTGGTCAGGTAAGACTTCCTCTAGTCGGGACCCTAAAGAAACCTTCCTTACTACGATTTCGACTTCGAGGTCATGAAACCGGTGGAGTACACTTCTCAACTGAGTAACCTTTTCTGAAGCTACGACCCTCCCTAACCCCCGTCCTCCTCTTCCCCTATTGGTTCCTACTCTACCGACCTACCGTAGTGCCTGAGCTACCTGCACTCAAACTCACTTGAGACCCTCTACCACTACCTGTCCCTCCGGACCGCACGACGCTAAGTACCCCAGCGTTTCTCAGCCTGTACTGACTCGCTGACTTGACTTGACTTGACTTGACTTAGAAGAATTTCAGTCGACTAATCGTTTGAATTAGGACAGATGTTAGAATTAAGAGAAACGGAACATTGGAATAAATAAGAGTCCAAGACTCTTAATCCTGTATCTGTAGAAACCCATCGGTAATTATAACGGATGAGATTCACTTTAACAGTTTTTAGTGTCCCACTCATCTCTTCTTAAGTAGTCCAGTATACGAAACGACCTACTACCCTTTGTCATGTCAATAAAAGGTGACTTGAATCACTTTAATTTATTTTTATCTCTGACCTGAACTCAATAGGATTCGTCTGTTCCGGTAAATTTGGTACATTCATTTTGATTTAGATCGAATAAAATATTTACATTCACTTTGAATCCATTATCGGACATTATTAGTATTTTCTTTGGATTGAATAGAAGAATTTTTATCATACTCTATTAGTGAAAATTGGTTAATGGACGGTAGACCTGTGGTCTACATTATTGGTTAACATTATTGGTTAGTTGGTTGGTAAGTAACATTTCCATCTATTGAAGGAGTAAAAGTGAAATATTCGGATGAACATTAAGAACAGGGACTCGAAGTTTTGAGAAACTGAAACCTTTGAACACTTGACAACAATATACATGTGATTTTGGAACGACGACATCGATAACGACGAATCAGAGGAGTCAAAACAGACGGAGACACGTTTACTTACTTGACATCGGGTGGTCCACAGAGAAGGTACTTTAAGAGGTCCGTTCTTATAACCTCACTTAACGGGATTGGAGGAGGTTCCTTAGAAGGGTTGTGTCCCTACCTTGACCCTAGAGGACGAAACGTCCTTCTAAGAAATGGTGGTTCGGTAGTTCTTTCAGGTTTGAGAATGATATACAATGAATAACTAGACCACAGAAATCAACGTAAAGACCTAAAAAACTGTTTTATGTAAAGTAAACATCTTAATGTGACTTAATTTAAACGTATTACTCGGTAAGACACATCCCGGTGGTTTCGTCTGTCCAATACAATTTCTCAAGACTGTTTTGTACGAGGTGACCTCTTCCCTTACCGTTTGGTGAAGTCACAAAATCGGAACTCTTGGGACACTTGTCATACTTTACCGTTTTTCTATCCTTTGACTTTCTACTTGAGGGATCCAGTCATCTACAGGTTATACGATGACCTCTAGTCACCTCTTTATTGAGGTCTTTCTTACTTCTCTGTCTCGGTTTCGTTTTTGTTGTGGGTCAACACCTATACTGACCACTACTTTCATTTCAGACTACGATATTTCTCGTTATAACGTATCTTTGGACCTTACAATCCAGTTACTTAGTTCCGTTTAACCTTCACCAGTTTGTCCTCTACCTTTCTCACTTACAACTGTTACTCCTTAGTCACTTGATTTTACCTGATCTTACCCACTTAAATTGAGACTTCTGGTAATATAGATGATGACCCCCGTGTTTAGGGAATCTTCTTTACCTTATCGGTAGTATCAGTTGTTTTCTTAGGTTTTACGTCATGAACCTATGTTAGAGTTTTCGTTGTCTTACTAGAGACAAGTAAAGGTTCCGTTTGGTAAGTTATATTGTCATTAGGTTCAGATGCGGGACTGGTCATTACGATTTCTTCGACTTCAACTTGTCAAGGTACTTCTGGATGTTCTGGAAGATGATTGTGGGTTTTTTCTACAGGAAAAGTAATGTCCCCTGACCTTATGTTTTCATCCTTCAATTCTTTATGGACCTCATTGTCCGTTTAAACCGGAACCTCATGTCTTACTTCGTCCCGTTTCCGATTGTCTCAAAACGGTTCTCTTGCGTGACCAGTGTCGTTTTTGTGAGAAAGTCGTTGTGTTCTCTTCTGAGATGTGTACCTGTAGTGGTCTACCAGTTATGGTTTTGGTCTATCTAATATAAGAAGTGTCTGTTTCTACCTCTTCGAGATATGTCAGTCTTTTTCTTTTTTTTTTTGTTTTTGTTTGTTTCTGGCCCTCGACTGACACCGAGTCCAGTACTTGAGGAATAACGGTTTAAGTCCAAATTTAACTTCTTTCGTCCCTTTTGGTGATCTGGTAAGTTCATGTTGGATTTAGTTTAGGAAGTACTAATGTGTCACCTTCACTCTTTATCTGAGGTCCATAACCTAGACTATATGTCTCACGGACTTTTTGATACCTACCTCCAAGGACTGTTCCATGTCCTCTGTCCCCACAACTGGTAAGAGTTCTTTTTCTTTACGTTTTTCCGTTTTACCAATAGACTCCTCCGGAATGTTTATCGACACTTTTCTTCTCTTCACTTTCCGTTTCCTCTTTTCCTTTCTATATGGGCAAACTTACGTCTCAAGGTTTCTTATCGTTCCTCTCTATTCTTTCGGAAGGAGTCACTAGTCACGTTTCTTTATCTCCTTTTGTTCTCTTACCCTGATTGATCTCTAGAGAAGTTCTTATAATCTCAATGATTCCCTTGTAAAGTACGTTTTTACCCGTGTTATTTCCTGTCTTTCTCATACCTGGATTGTCTTCGTCGTCTATAATTCTTCTCCACCATCCTTATGTGTCTTCTTGATATGTTTTTTTGTAGAATTACTGGGTCTATTCGTGTTACGATACTAGTGAGTGGATCTCGGTCTATAGGTCTTCACACTTCAGTTCACCCGGAATCCTTCGTAGTGGAGTTTGTTTCGATCACCTCCACTACCTTAAGGTCAACTTGATAAAGTTTAGGATTTTCTACTACGACACTTTCACGACGTGAGTTATACGTTTGGTAAAACCTTTTGAGTCGTCACCGGTACCCTGACCTTTTCCAGTCAAAAGTAAGGTTACGGTTTCTTTCCGTCACCGTTTCTTCCGAGTTTGATGGCGTGTTAGCCTGTGTGGAGTGTGTGATCGTTTCTTTATCAGTTTTAAGAGGTTCGGTCCGAAGTTTTCATGTACTTGACACTTGAAGATCTACAAGTTCGACCTAAATCTTTTCCGTCTCCTTGGTCTCTAGTTTAACGGTTGTAGGCAACCTAGTAGTTTTTTTCACTCTCAAGGTCTTTTTGTGGATGAAGACGAAATTGCTGATACGGTTTCGGAAACTGACACACCCAGTGTTGTTTGACACCTTTTAAGACTTTCTCTACCCTTATGGTCTGGTGGACTGGACGGAGGACTCTTTAGACAGACTTCCAGTTCTTCGTTGTCAATCTTGGCCTGTACCTTGTTGTCTGACCAAGGTTTATCCCTTGCCTCATGCAGTTCCGACATATAACATGGGACGAATAAATTGAATACACGTCTCATGTAGTACTCTTTACAACCTGACCTTAGTTCTAACGTCCCTTTATAGTTATTGGAGTCTATACGTCTACTGTCATGGGAATACCATCTTTCGTTTCTTCTTGATTTCTCGAAATACTTTCAATTTCTCCTCCCACTTTTTCAACCGAATTTTGGGTTGTAAGTCTTGTGATTCTAGTACCGTAGACCAGGTTAGTGAAGTACCTTTTATCTACCCTTTGTCACCTTTGTCACCGACTGAAATAAAAAACACGAGGTTTTAGTGACGTTTACCACTAACATCGGTACTTTAATTTTCTGTGAATGAGGAATCTTACTTTCAATACTGGTTTGGATCTGTCGTATAATTTTTCGTCTCTGTAATGAAACACTTGTTTCTAGGTAGATCAGTTCCGATACCAAAAAGGACATCAATACATACCTACACTCTCAACCTGATATTTCTTTCGACTCGTGACTTCCTAACTATGAAAACTTGACACCACAACCTCTTCTGAGAACTCTCAGGGAAACTGATGTTCCTCTAGGTTGGTCAGGTAGACTTCCTCTAGTCAGGGCCCACAAGTAACCTTCCTGACTACAACTTCGGCTTTGAGGTTATAAACCGGTGGACTACGTTTCTTGACTGAGTAACCTTTTCTGGGATTACGACCCGTTCTAACTTCCGTCCTCCTCTTCCCCTACTGTCTCCTACTCTACCAATCTACCGTAGTGGTTGAGTTGCCTTTACTCATACTCATTTGAGACCCTCAATCACTACCTGTCCCTCCGGACCACACGATGTAAAGCACCCAGGAGTGTTTCTCAATCTGTACTGACTCGTTGACTTGACTTGACTTAATTACAGTTTCTCGTCTAAAGACCACCCTCTTTCTTCCCAAAAAGTTGAATACAAGAAATGTACATTGAAACGTCTACCTGATGAAAACTTTTTAGACGAATCAACTCTTAAGTCTTAACAAGATGATACTTTGGATCTCTATATAGGTTAACCTTATAATATGATGTAATTGTCATTCTAATATTTATTCTTTAATCGGTGACAGGGAATGGACTGAAACACTTTCCAGTCCTTGTTGTCAGTGTTGTTTTTATTGAGGGAGATAATATACATGAAATTTAGGGAAAGTCTTGAAACTTTCTCTGAAAATATTATTTTACTTAAAACGGAATTAGGTTTACTAAAATCAACCTATTATTAATTCATATACATATATAGAGGAATTATATAATCATCCATTTTGATCCACTAAGTAAACTTTCTTAATTTTTAATATTATTTTAAAAAATTTTTTTCATTTTATTCAGTAATTTTATATGTCTTGTATGAGTTACTCTCTTGAGTCGTATTGGAACGTATTTACTTTAGTAAAAGATGATACTTAAAATTAAATGTTTTCATCTTTCTATGAAACATCCTTATATAAAGTGATCTCAGTTTAAATTCCGATATTGACTTGTGATAATCCTGTATTTTTTAACTGTTAAAATCTTGGTAATTACCCTCCGGATAACTTCTGTCGTATGTATTAAGAATTCCAAGTTCCTCTTAGTAAAGTCAAAGTGGCCATTAATGAATATTCAGAATAGAATTCTTTTGAAAGTGTAAAAGTTCACTTTTACATATAGAGAAACTGTCTTTGTACTTTTAGAGAAAACAGATTTTAAATACTCTACTGAATTGACTGTTGAACATACGTCGTAATTCTAAAAGATGTCAGGGTTAGTTCAGTCCAGAAATAAACAAGATATCTCTATTTTTGTCTGGGATTTAAAGTAAAATGAAGAGTAAAGTCCTACATGTGTAGACGAGTTAGTAAAATGTTCCGGTTCACAGGACTTTCTCTAGTTTCATAGGTGAACTTTACACAGAAAAAAGCCATAACGACAATACCGTTATGACTTGTCTTTATTGTCTACCTATTCAAGTTAGTTATGATAATAAATTGTATCATACCCTTTCTTTTTAGTCAAATAAACCAATGTAAAGCGTATATTCACATCCGGATCTAGGATTATAGGTGAGTCATACACCCTATACTTACGGTGTGTGGTGAACAGTTACTTGAAGTTTGTCTACCTGAACATGTCAACATCTACGTTTTCAACCACAACCTCTTCTGAAAACTCTCGGGGGACCTGACGTTCCTCTAGGTTGGTCAGGTAGGATTTCCTTTAGTCAGAACTTATAAATAACCTTCCTGACTACGACTTCGACTTCGAGGTTATGAAACTGGTGGACTACGCTCCTTGACTGGACTACGACCCTTTCTGACTTCCGTCCTCCTCTTCCCCTGCTGTCTCCTACTCTACCAACCTACCGTAGTGACTGAGTTACCTTTACTCAAACCCATTTGAGGTCCTCTACCACTACCTGTCCCTCCGGACCGTACGACGTCAGGTACCCCAACGTTTCTCAGTCTGTACTGACTTGTTGACTTGACTTGACTACACGTTTGCAGACTTGGTCCTTACCTTCTTTAACGATTTCCCACCGTCACTTCCGAAAATTTGATTAACTTATTGGTTGCAATTGACTCGAAAATGACACATGGTCGGTGAGAAGATTCTCGAATTATAGAAAAGTGATTAGATTACCGACGGAACCGTGACATTATAACGATTTCTCCTTTACTCGTGTCGTCTAACTTAATAAATGGGAGTCACTGTCGACTTTCACTTTCAACGAGTCATCACAGACTGAGAAACGGTGGGGTACCCGACATGTCAGGTACCTTAAGAGACCCGGTTTTGTGGTCTCACCCATCGGAAAGGGAAGAGGTCCCTTAGAAGGGTTGGGTCCCTAGCTTGGGTCCAGAGGGCGTAACGTCCGTCTGAGAAATGGTCGACTCGATCGTCCCTTCGGGGTGTTAGGGAATTGTAGAGGGGTTGATGAATGTGGGTTCAGACTTTAGGAGAGGTGATCCCTCCGGTACGAAGAAGATGTGTGAGGTGTCACGACTACCCTAGATTGTCATGGGCTCGAAGGGACCTGAATGGGGAAGGACAAACAAATAACGTCAGACCTTGAGCAGATTCCGTCTGGGGACGGAACGAAATATTTCGACTGGAGAAAGTATTCCGGAGGGACCGTGTCTAGTCCTGTAGTGTGTCCACCCACTTTATTGCCTTATTTATTTATTTTGTGAGTAAAGAAGTAGTTCAATTTCCTAAATTACACAAAACGTCTTCACCCTCGTAATTATGACTCCTATTCTAGACGGTCCCTTAATTTTATAAAGTTTTTACAAATAGTCAAATAAGTGTCTTGCTATTTCGTATCGTCACAGTATTTAGGGGTGTATACAGACCCTTTCCAGAATTTACCTTTGATGAAATTTGTGCTAATCTAAAACTCGAGAACTTCTCTCGTACAGAATATATAAATAGATTGGTTGTGTATTATTTATCAATAAGTCATTAATAAATAACTTCCTTACTTATCGTTCTGAATTAATTGGACTAAAGGTACTTATCTTAACTATAAATAATATATTTAAATTTTAGTTCGATTTACTTTTCAACTTGTTTTATAATTTTAAGGAATAAAAAGACGAGTAACGCCGTCTATCGTTTCAGGAAGAAACATAAGGTTGTAAGTTTCTTTCATTCTTTTTACTGATGAAGAACCTGTATAAAACTCGGCAGACGAATTACGAACTGGAAAAGAACTTTCTTTTAAAGTACATACTTCCTATATAGAATTCTTAATTTTAAACAAGTAAGAGAGTCAGTATTAAAATACTCCAAAAAGTAAAAGGGTGTAACGAATGGACACGTGGGATCATAAAGACTTTACCTTCAGTAGACTATCATTCTTCATCAAATTCTAAACATTTACTTGTTTTTCTCAACCTCTTTTCATTCATCTAAGACTAATGGACACCCGGTATGGTAACGACTTAAATTTTTTTTATTTTACTGAGGGAAAATGGATGACGTAATTCAAGTTTGTGGGGAGGAAGGCAAGTCAAGGTAGAAATGATAGATAGTATATAAAATGTGTAAGTGTTCCGTACTGAAACAAGGTCGACGGTGCACCTTGAGAGAAGTAGGGGACATCAGTAGTGTAGTCTTCAGTAAGGAGAACCAGAAGGGACTAAGTACCGAAAGGAAGGAGATTCCCGTGCCTCAAGGGTGAACTCAGGGTGGAGAAGGTTTTTTTTTTTTTTTGTTTTGGTTTGCTTTGATAAAAAAACTTTGAAATACAGATGAAGTGAGACAATGTCTTATAACAAAATACACTTATTCATGGTAATCTGACGTAAGAAGCTCGTAACAAATTTTCCCTTTATAGATATAATTTTTTAGAACCGACTTTAAGTTTCAACCGACGAAGGGTCGTCACAGGTTTTTGACCCATGTCTGGAGGAGTCCATATAAGTTAAAAATACTACGAAAAATAATGTTAACCCGTAAATGAACTTACGGAATATGGTTTACGAGGAGAAAAGAGTGGATCTGTCTCAAGAGAATAGGAGAACACCTAGCAAACGGGCTATTGACTTTGAGACAGTCCTTTAAAAACAACCAATTTAAAATTACGACACCTGAAACACTATATACTTTCATCTTTTCGAAATTATTTCTTCCTACTCCTATCCATTTAGGTCAATGACAGACTGGGTGGTCAGACAGAAATATAAATCTGAAAAAGTGTCTGATAAAGATCATGTTAATAAAATGGAGTGTAAGAAACTTGTTCCTTGTCTTGGTCTATTAAGATCCAATAACATTTTCCAAACCTACAGATGTAAAGATATGAATGATGAACCTATCCTACGACGATTCAGTGAAGTCAGCACAGGCTGAGACACGCTAGGGTATCTGCCGTCGGGTGGTCCGAGGGGGCAGGGACCCTAAGAGGTACGTTCTTGTGACCTCACCCAACGGTAAAGGAAGAGGTTACGTACTTTCACCTTTCAGTTTCACTTCAGCGAGTCAGTACAGGTTGAGAATCGTTAGGGTACCTGACGTCGGAAGGTCCGAGGAGGTAGGGACCCTAAAAGGTCCGTTCTCATGACCCATCCTAGTCATCACATGTGTAATTTGTAAAAACATAGTCCCTTTTTTAAGACACCTTTACGGTGAACTAAAGAAATCAGAAGTCAAAACACCGGAGGATAGATACTTACTTTTTACGTCAAAGAAAAATAATATAGTGTGACTGTTGGATGTTCTAGATCACATCTATAATTGTCCATTTTCTAACCAAAAGTATGGTTATACTTAGTATCAAGTACCCACCGGGAACAAAATGTGTACAGGACCGAGTTTAATTAGTGTTAAATACTTATCATACACTACTATTATGTATAAACGAAATTAGTATATACTTACTTTTAGAATTTCTCACCATGTCCACTAAGTATAACAATTAAAATTTTTCATACTCCGTTTTAAAATCTTTGTCTAAAACACACGTAACATTAGAATTACCTATGATCTCTTTAACGACGATACATTTTCTTTTCCCTCCCATTACTTTCGTTACTTCTCATCCGTTAACAAGAAGACACTCAAACATATGTTCACTCGGTCTTAGAAAAGGAAAAAAGATGCATGTATATGACTAAGTTTTAACCCTTTCCTCATCCAGTTTCGACATATAACAGTGGGACGATTAAATTGAATCACGTAGTACTCTTTACAGTCCGTCCGACCTACTTCGTGTTCGACCTTAGTTCTAATGTCCCTCTTTATAGTTATTGGAGTCTATACGTCTACTGTGCTGACAATACAGTCTTTCACTTCTCCTTGATTTGTCGGAGAACTACTTCCACTTTCCCCTCCCACTTTTTCAACCGAATTTTGAGTTGCAAGCTTTTTGATTCTAGTTACCGGAGACCAGGGAGTGAAGTACCATTTATCTACCCCTTTGTCACCGACTGAATTAAAAAACCCCGAGGTTTTAGTGACGTCTACCACTGTCGTCGGTACTTTAATTTTCTGTGAACGAGGAACCTTCTTTTCGATACTGTTTGAATCTCACAATTTTTCGACTCTGTAGTGAAACGGTTGTTACCAGACACATCAGTTTCGATACCAAAAAGGTCATCAGTACACTCTTACATTCTCAACCTGGTATTTCTTCCGACCCACCGTTTCTTAACCAAGAAAGTTTGACACCACGATCCCTTCTGAGAATCCCCAGGGAACCTGTCACTCTTCAAGTTTGGTCGGTTAGGATTTCCTTTAGTTAGGACTTGTAAGTAACCTTCCTGACTACGACTTCGAAGTTACTACGTTTCTCGGTTGAGTAACCTTTTATGGGACTCCGATCCTTTCTAACTTCCGTCCTCCTCTTCCCCTGCTGTCTCCTATTCTACCAACCTACCGTAGTAGCTGAGTTACTTGTACTCAAACTCGTTTGAGGTTCTCTATCACTTCCTGTCACTTCGGACCATACGACGTCAGGTACCCCAGTGTTTCTCGCCTGTGTTGACTCACTGACTTGTGGGTTGTGAGTGAGTGTCCACTTACTTAAATACGGCACACACACACACACACACACACACACACACACACACATTCATACACACACACTAAAGGGGAGGATTGGGAAACTAAATGAAAACGAATACAGACCTTCTAGAAGAAATTCTCAAATTCTGAATTCCATATAAAATTAGACACACACTATCAACGAGTCAATACAGGTCGAGAAACGCTGGGGTACTTACATCGGGTGGTTTGAGGAGACAGGCACCTTAAGAGGTCCGTTCTTATGACCTCACCTAACGGTAAATGAAGAGGTCGTCTAGAAGGACTTGGTCCCTAGCTTGGACCGAGAGCGTATAACGTCCGTATAAGCAACGGTAGATTCGGTGGTCCCTTTGGATAAAATTAGATGGTTCACACTTTATTTGATAAGTGTTCTACACGTGGAGAGAACCCTCTCGACATCCATGTAAAATGAGGACCTGAATTTCTGGACAAAGTGTAAGAGTTATTTTACATGAAATATTCTTGTTTCTTATTAAGTAAAATCGGGTAAAATTTTTTTTAAGTAAAATGAGATTTATGGTGTACATAAAACTCTACCCTTCAAGAGAAGTTTCTTCATTTTCTCTCTTTACGTTTTGTAGAAGAACTTAAGTATGACGACCGTACGCAACGTAGATTAGAAGAGCAGGGTTGTTCGACCGTAAAGAGATATAGGTACAGATTTAAAACACCGTAGACGTTCCCGATTTCTCTAAATACGGAATTTTTAATAAAATAAATTTCCGTACGTATTTAAATTTTCGTACCTTTAAGTAATAAATTATGAAAGGAGACTACTTTAGGAGAAAATCATCTAAAACTTATAAAGAAATTTTGTACTAAGATTTTGTTCAACTTTCACTGAGCTATGGAACGTTTACTTATCCTACCTAATAAAAGAAAGTTGAGTATAGGTTTTACAAGTTATCGAAGAATAGAAGAGTTGATATACAACGTAAAATTTTTAGTCAAGTTGAAATAAGATTCTTAGATTCTATTTATTATTGGGATGGAGTTTCAGATATTACTTCATGTACCTCTACCTTACTAAAAATAACCGAAAGAAGTAGTCTTAATAGTTACATCATCAAAAAGGGAGAATCAAAATAGTCTCGTGTCTCCGGGGAAACGAGTATTATACGTAGAAAAAATCACTTTCCCCATACAGTGAAAAAGTGTGCAGTTAGTGCAGTGTTTTTAATGAAACTCAGGGATCTTAGTAACGGATTAAACCTCTCTTCTTTTAGTGGACAGTGTGACTGTCTCTGATATTTCACAATTCCAGTGTTACCGTGTAAAAAGAATATTCTGTTTAATAGATAGTCTCCGTCTTTCAATTGTTTAATGATTCTTCTGAATTACTATTTAAGAATGATAAAAGAAGTCTAGTTTCATGGTAAATTCCATATCTGTCAATGTTACTGTAAAAATTTTTAACGACTAAAAGGTAAGAATCTTCTACCAGTTGAACAAACTCGTTGACAATTCCCTGACTTACAAACACGGTGGGGGGGAATTTAAGATACAACTTTAGATTAGTGGTTACACCACCATGAATATCCGTCCCGGACATCCCAGTAAGCGAGGACTCTCCCCTCAAGAGTCCTTACTCTGGTCCCGAGAACACTGTTCTCCTTGGAACAATAGTGCTCTTTTGTGGTCTACTTCATTCGGAGGACGTCGGGTCTACTCCCAAGAGTGGTCTTGGGGTGGTACGACCGTGGTTCTAGAGTCTGAGGGTCGGAGGTCTTAATTACGGTTTGTTTGGAGACACCGACCATTCGGTGGGTTTCGTGTCATAAAACATTATCGTCGGACTCGACTAATTCTCTCGTCGGAGGTTTGAGTTCGAACACGTTAATTTCTGATACAAAAATTCCGACGAAGTCTAGACAGTACTAATTTGACCCTGTGTTTACTGACACGAAACTTTAGTAAACGAAAGTTAATTAAACCTTTAGTCCATTACTGAATAAATAAATAGATAAAAAACGGTATTCCTCTCTAATGCTTAAATCGTAAGTCACTACTCCGTTTCTAATACTTAAGTCGTAAAGTCGTTACTCCGCTTTTCTTCTCTCGTCTTATTTTCCGGATGTCCTCTCTTTCTTCCATTATTGTGTCCCGTCGTTTACAAATCTGCGTCGGCACAGACCAAATACGTACCAGCCCCTTCACCACACAATCTTCCTTTATCATAAGAAATAAAAGATTCTTGAACCCGAGGTCACAGGTTCGATTTGATCAAATAGATGACGGACCTAGGAATGATCGGTATACTATGGTCCGTTTTATGAATAGAAGAAACCAGGTGTCAAACTAGTAGACATTTTACCCATAATACTAATTGGACAGAACTCTCCACCCTCTTTATTTATACTATTACGTCCATTTTACAATAGATATCAGGTTACACATTATAGGAAAGTCACTTACCATTGAAATTACAAATAGTAATTTTATTGTAAATTCATAAACTTCTATGTTTTCGATTCATTTATCATTAAATAAAAAGTTGTTTATCTTGATTTTTGGGACTTCGTGATACGTTGTTGAATTAACTTAGTAACACCGTAATATGTCAACTGTTCTTCTCGTGTACGAATCCTGTGGTCTTTACTTTGTCTTGTGTGTGTGTTTTTCTTCCTTTAGTCTTTCCGATATCTCGGCAACAAAATGGAAAAAGTACTACATTTAAAATACGTTATAGAATCTTAGTATAATATTTAATTACATAGTTGTTTATATGTCCCTTTATATTATAAAAATTATAAATATAGAAGATTTCTAAAACTGAAGCTTACCCAATACTTATCGTCTAATGTGGTTTTCTATAAGTGACTTAGATTTTGTTCTCTTTAAGTTTGGTTTCGGAGAATAGGTATCCTTCTCCTTCACTTCTTACGATGAGAGTCTTAAGGAAGATCTTATAGGTACCATACGATGTACGTAAACCAAGTTTTACATTGTATCAAGAGTAAAATCTTATTTGAAAGTAAGTAAGAGTTATCTGGAAAATAGTAAAAATATTACAGAGTTCGAATTCTTGGGGTAACTATGTCTAGATTAAGTAAAACGGGTTCCGTCTCGTGTTTCGTTTGTTTTTGCTGGATAAAACATAAGTAATCTTAAAGATTCAAAGTAATGAAATAAACGATGTTTCTTGGTTTAAGATAACCCTCCAGTTTAAAGGATGAAGTTATTAATCGAAAATAGAATGACATTTACTTAAATATTCGAAGAGATTACTTCTTTCATATCTGCACTTTTTATGTTCGTTTCCTTTACCTCAGAGAAGTCCACCCTTCCCGTCGTAGGGATTTTCCTTTGTTTTCATTTTTCCTTCTGACTTCCATGAAATGTTGTTAAGACACCCGGTCGAGGTACTGAGAGAAGTAAGAACGTCTTCTTGTTATAAAAAGGCTTCTCATAGACTACATATAAAATAAAATAAAGAATTGTAAATAGTAAAAGGGTTCCCGAAAGGTCCACCGTGACTTTTCACTTGCACTGTCAGACAGTCGACACAGGCTGAGAAACGTTGAGGTACCTGATATATCAGGTACCTTAAGAGGTCCTGTCTTATGATCTCACCCATCGGAAAGGGAAGAGGTCCCATAGAAGGGTTGGGTCCTTACCTTGGCTCCAGAGGACGTAACGTCCACCGCAGAAATGGTTGACTCGATAGTCCCTTCGGGATTCCCACGATTACCATTTTTATAGGCGGAAGGTTACGTCCTCTACGGTCCCTGTACACAAGCTAGGAACACAGTCCTTCAAGGGGATCTCTTCCTTTACCGTTGAGTGAGGTCATACGAACGGACCTCTTAAGGTACCTGTCTCCTCGGACCGTCCGGTGTCAGGTACCTCGGTGTTTCTCAGTCTGTACTGACTCACAGACATTAAATAAAGTGACCTCCGTCTCACCTATCTCTAACTCATTTTTCACTTGTACTTGAGGTTAATATATTTATCCTGAAACGTACATGAGTTTGATTCCTGACGAAAGTACACGGTCTTGGTTCATGAAAACTCTTCTCCAAAAGTCTAAAGACTTGAGATACCTCCAACTGATATCTCGTTTAATACTACCCTTTCACTCTCCAGTCCTGTACTGTGTCGCTTCACTGATACTACTAGTTCACTCAATCTATATGCTCACGTCGTAAAAATCCATCTTTCTCCCAGGACCTTACCAAAAGGATCAATAGACACCAGGTTTACACCGTACCCGTCTTAGATCTACTGTCTCATAGACGGTCCATTAGTAGTCTTCTCAGATAATAGAGATGTAAGTTTTATAAGTCATAAACTTGGGAAAGATGGTGGAAGACAAAATGGATGAACCAGATTCGATGATAGTATAGAGATACACAATAAGATTAAAAAGGACTGACACTGAAGGACGATATGGAGAGTAGGGAGATTATGGATGGGTTACGTCTTGTAATGAATGGTCCGAAGACAATTTCCAATTCAGTATAGTCCAGGCCTCTTCCGTTACCGTGGGGTGAGGTCATGAGAACAAACCTTTTAGGGTACCTGCCTCCTCGGACCAACCGACATCAGGAACCCCAGCGCTTCTCAGCCTGTTGCTGACTTCACTGAATCGTCGTCGTCGTCGTATAATCCAGTGTGGAGACGAGTTTTCAGTGATTACTATGGGGTAAATAGAGTCTCACTTTCGACTTCAGAAAAACAAAATTGAAAAATAAATCATAACCTTATATCGTCTAATTGTTGCAACACTATCAAACTCCACCTGACGTTTCCCTGAGTCAGTATATAAGTACACAGGATAAAAGACCTTTGAGGGGAGGGGAGGTCCGACGGTCTATTGTAACTCGTCTCAAGGAACACGGTATGTCATCCAGGAACAATCAATAGGTAAAATTTATGTCGTCACACATGTACGTCTAAGGTTTAAGGGATTGATAGGGAAGGGACTAGGAAGGGGTGGGACCGCTGATACAGAGAAGAGATTCAGACACTCAAAAAAAAGACAAAACATTTATGTTAATAACATAGTAAAGAAAAATGCAAGGTATATGTTACGTACGGTATCCTATAAAAGAAGGAAGAGACAGACTGAATACAGTGAGTCATACTGTTAGAGATCCGGGTGGACACAACGACCTTTATCGTAGTAAAGTAAGAAGAATTGACTTATTATGAGGTAACATATGTACATTGTGTCTTCGACTTCAGAATTTAAATATCGTATAAAGGAGACTGAACTCGTTATAGACCTTGGAGCATCCTTCAGTGATTTACAAACGACCCACTCAAATTTTACTTATTTATTTAAGGATGGAGTAACCTTCATTTACCATTCCAGAAAAACCAACCGACGTTTCGAAATTAACCAAGGGGTATGGGGTTAAAGTAGACGTTGGAGAGAAAGGATAGGAAGATTGACCTGTCTTATACGGGGTGTGAATCGTCCGTGTGAACGGACTCCTGACTTCGGACCGGTAAGGAAGACGGACTTTACGAGGTGGTGTTCGGTTGACACACCAAGGGAATGGCAAACAGGAACGATTTTCGAAACACTTAGAAGGGGATTAGTAGAATAAATTTTGATGTTATGTCTACGTAGAGAGAAAAGAGGAAGTAAAAGAGTTATTATAAATAGAAATAATTATACGATATATAAAATGAAAAATTATGTAATGAGGGTGAAGGATTTACACAGTCTTATCACTCATAAAAGTAGAGTAAATAATCACAGAAAAGAGGTTGACAGATCTTGTGGACCATAGACTGTGTCTCGTCCGTGAGTTTTAAGAACACAAGTAAACAACTCACTGGGCTAATCATAATACTTCTTCCGTACCAAACCCAACACTTCCTCGTCCTCTACCTTTTATTATTTAATCCTCGAGTCGTCTTATTCCATCTTTACTTTTATAAGTCTATAAAGAGACTTATAACTATAATTACCTAACATAGTGGAATTTTATGAGAAACATGAGGAGAGGTAAAGTCACAGAGTAGATGTTTACTTTCACCTTATACTATAAAATGTTCTAGAAAACGTAGTGACTAAAAAAAAGTCGAAAGTACTATCTAAGATATCAGGTAAAAAACAGGTCAAAGTCTTGTGTACGATTAATAAATTCAGAGATACATAAACGTAATCAGACCGGAAACAGTCCTAATGTACGTTATATCATAAAAAAGTTCTAAAAAGGGTTTTATATTTATTAATGGGGGTTTAATATTAAAAACGTCAATTAGAAAGGTTTCACTACTACTGTCCTTTCTCTTTTTGTGTTGAGGTGTGTGTGTATCTTGACTTTAAATAGTCTTCTTTTATATTTCGATAGAAGAGAAGGTCCGTAAAAGGAGGTCGACCAAAATCCTGTATATAGTAACACCGAAGAGTTAAAATTAAATGTTCGTTGTTTACACGATCAAAATATCCGAAGACTGGTAACGTTTTAGAGACTAACGTGTCGGCCAGAAGAGTTTTTTGATTAGTTTTCCACTGTGTAAGACAATTGAAGGATAATATGTAAGTATTGTAGTAGAAAGTTAAGTTACAGTATTTCTTAAATACATCCTGTAATTAGTACGTTCTGGTGATTTAACAAGAGTAAAGTCACTATTAACAAATGAGGAAATTTACCAAACACAACTAAAGGTTGTTAAGTTGACCTATTTTATATGGGAGGTGAGTGGGACACGATCCTCTCTTTTAATTGGATATCGTTCCTTTTTTGTTTGACTTATATATTATAATCATCTTTTTGATTTTAACATATCTTGAAAAGAGAAAAATTACTGTTTATGATTACCGTAGTCCCTATTAAGATGCCGGAGGTTATTTTCTTTAGAACTTTTCGTGTTATTTTGATTTGTTGTTGATTTGGTACGTATTAGTCGTTTGTACCCTTTTATTTGGGAGAAGTTGTCGACGTACTGTACCAACTGAGACTTTGGTTGATTACACAGAGTCGTGTGGAACGGTCAGTTACTTTGATTTGGATTAGTTTCACCACAGCTAGTAAACGATCCTTGTTTTTTCTTATCTTTAGATTATCATTTAATAAGTCATTACAAACCGTTTTACCCGTACTCTTGACGTTAAGAATGTTGGACTGAAGTTTGGGATCCAGGTGATTATGAAGACCTTGGAACTCTAACTGTCGATTTAAGGACAGAGGTAACAGAGTGCATAATTTGCTCTCCTGACCTGAACTAGTAGGACATCCAAACAGGATTGTGGTTGTACCATACTCAGACGATCCTTTGAGTCGATTAGTTTTGAAACGAATTTTTTTTTTTTTCCGAACAGTAGGTAAAAATCTAAATGGGTGTCGGATGTCCTATCTTATTCTTACCCTATTCTAACTCTGTCGAGAAAGTCGGGTTTCTACGACATTGATTACAATAGCAGATAAGGACGAAACATTCGTCTTTCGATAAGACACACACACACACACACACACACACACACACATAGATATGTATATATATATATATATATATATATAAGGGTGGGGGGAGGGAGAGGTGGGGGTGGGGACGACGACACCATTTCACAGATGAAATACTCGTATTATTTATCGTTAACGGGACATTACCGTTGAAATCGACACTGGTAATACCGTGTCAGATTCACGAATTTTTGTGATTACCCTCACTATGTTACAATTAATATGATTCCTATACTTCCGACATGTGTTCTTGAGGACGTTTTAATTCATTTCGGGATCGATTAAGATTAATGTCAGACAGATTTTCTCTATTGTCTTTAATTCGTGGGGGTAAAAATTTCACGGAAAGATTATATTGTCGTGATAAACGGGTGTACCCAACTCTTTGTCACTTTCATTAAGTCTTTTTACCCTAAGACTTTATTAAAAAAAAGTCAAATTTTCTTTTTCTTTTTCTCTACTTAATGAATGTACCTTATACACAAAAATGAACTTTGTTACGAATGAAAGAATACGTATTCGGATTAAATTTAGTGAAAATTTATCAGGTAAGTAATTTGAAGTCTGTGGTTAAATATAATGCCCTTAAATTTTTATATAAAATACCTGATAAATCTTCTATATATAGACTTTTACTTTGATACTTCTTAGAAGAGACGGAATAGTAAATAACTTTTTAAATTGTAAAATTGTCGCCGATAAAGTGGATAAAAAGAGAGGGTCGTGGGGTTTATAGATAGATAAGAGAGAAAAAGAAAAGGAGTAAATGACTCACGGAAGATGCACATCCATCACTCGTATATTTTTACCCATTCTATTAGAATGACGGGAATTTACCAAATATCAGATCGTCTCTTTCTGTTTAGACATTTTTGTTCTGTTAAGTCCAAATGTGAAACCATAGACGATAACTTATTTATAAAAAGAAAGAAACAGAAGAGTGGAACAAATAGGGAGACTAAGAGAACGAAGGGAGTTATATTTGACTAAATAGTTATGTATCTAGAGATTGACTTAAGTTAACCTCATCATCTTTAGTTCAATAACTAAGTAGACTTAAATGATTAAACAATCTTTATTCTTCAAACATCCAAAAGACGACCTTTCGGACCGAATAAAGTCTCACGTTGGTAAAATTTTGACTTCGTTCACTGTAAAGTATTTATTACTTTTGTTAATCCACTGTCGGATATTAAAAGTTATATATGTAATAAAATTACCTAGTATTTGGTTCATTTGATTGTCCTCCTATACTTTTTAAGTGAGTAAAATTCATTTACTGTCAGGATTGATGGATTTTAGTAAATAAAGATACCCTTTCACAGGGTATTAGAGATTTAATATCCATAAACATCCAATTAGGTTTATGAATAGTGTCCATAGATCCATTAATATTTAACAGTAGGAATGAAGTTTAGTAATAGGTATTGTCTGAACGATGAAACAGGTATATAGATCAAAGTTTACTGGGTATCAGTATACAGTCTATAGACAGAACCTTCGAATAAACAGTAAAGACGGGGTGTTGAAAATGTCACAATCCTATCGAAGACACTATAAATTAAACACAAAGGAAACTATTTATTAATATACAGATGAGGATTCATATACAAAGGTTTATGACCTATGAAACGTATGAGACAAAAAAATTATATATACCTAGGAGTGAGAGAGGACGTCGGGTGGCCTCTCTTGATTTGTGTTTCGATTTGTGTTTCTTAAATATGTCTTTAGGTCCACTAAAGAATATTAGTAAAAGACTTTAAAGAAAAAAAAACAAAGATTAAACAAAGATAAAAATTCTAAATATAGTTTTAATTTTAGATAATCAGTTCTGAACCTGTATTGAAGAGTAAGAGAAGTCTAATAAGAACCTTAAAAGAAACGGTAGACTTCTATGTGTGTATCTGTGTGTGTATATGTGTGTCGTTTAGGTGAATATTAAAAGAGGGGTAAAAGTGAGTATCCACACCTCAGTCACGAAAAGTTTAACAAGGAAGGACTATCTGTCAAGACGATGACTAATATAAAGAAAACGATAAACGGAGAAAAACAGGCGGTATGGTCTTTTCCGTTACCGTGGGGTCAGGTCATGAGAACGGACCTTTTAGGGTACCTGTCTCCTCGGACCATCTGACGTCAGGTACTCCAGGGATTCTCAGCCTGTGCTGACTCGCTGAAGTGAAAGTGAAAAGTGAAAGTACGTAACCTCTTCCTTTACCGTTGGGTGAGGTCACAAGAACGGACCTCTTAGGGTCCCTGTCCCCTCGGACCACCCGACGGCAGAGACCCCAACGTGTCTCAGCCTGTGCTGACTTCGCTGAATCGTCGTCCTCGTCGTCAGGTGGTATGATCTACAGTAGTAATATTAGTGGATAGAATATAAAATTCGGAGAAATGACTATTTATGTCATAAAAGATAAATCATAACGGTCATAAAGAGTGATTTCAATAAATGGGGAGATTATCTACTAATGAGATATCCTCGTAAGGGAAGGACTCATTTCTTTATCTAAAATTTTATTTGTTGAATCACTTTCGTAGTTCCTATCTTTCTTCCCACTCTACTATTCTCACACCTTCGGTGTGTCCTTACCTGGTACACAACCTCTCGACCTTTTGGTATTGAATAAAGTATATTGAAAAAAGTATCACTACTTTCAGTGATACGACTAGGGTATACGATCTAGGGTCTTTGAACTCTACACCGAGACCTCTATCTACCATCTACGGACTTTCTTTCGTTCTCTCTTGGTTTATTAGATCCTAAACGGGGAATCTAAATTAAGATAGAAGACTCTCGTCTCACCTGGAGAAAGACATCCCTTCACTAATAGTACAAGCGGAGTGTGCACTTTCCACCGTCCAAGTTTTGAGTCGACTTTGTCTGAGACCCCCCGAAGGACGTATCGAGTCAACCATTTCTTAGACGAACGATACAACCTCTGGACCCAAACTAAGGACCCAACCCTTCTAAGGGGACCTCTTCCTTTACCGTTGGGTGAGGTGATAAGAACGGACCTCTTAGGGTTCCTCTCTCCTTGGACCACCCGATGTCAGGTACCCCAGTGTTCTTAGCCTGTGATGAATCGCGATAGAAATAAAGAAAGGGACTCTCACCTTTCATTACCCCTAGACCGAAGATCAGAAATAATCTTTAATAAGTCAAATCAAACATAGTCCTATTTTTATCTTTTGTCTCCAAGTACCGTCTTGTTTGTGTGGTGAACTCTTAGTGAAGAATGTTAAGTGCTTAAGTAGAAAACGGTTATTCACCATGTCACTTACATTATATTCACCTACTTAATGGGGTCGATTTACCTCAATCCTGTAAGTGATCCAAGGATCAAGTTATGAGGTACTTACGAACAGATTTATATATTAAAGAAAACCCAACAACCATAATGTCACTTAAAAAACGAACATCAGAATGTGAACTTTTACGACGTCTTTTAGAGGTATTAAAATCTTAAGAAATACTTGTTTGTTTTTTTTAGCATAATCTAAAAATTGAAATTTAAAGTGAAAATTTTAATTAAATTAAAAATGTTTACATCCGAACTAAGAGGAAAGACCAGTCTATATAAAAGAATGTATTCTATCTTTGTCTTTGACTACCTGTCTATCTGTATGTACCCCGTTGTTGACACAATCGTTTGTTCGTTACCGCACTTATTACGGGGTTTGACCTATTAAAGTTCCTTTTAAGGTAAACCGAAAACTTATGTGTTTTACTCGACCTCTCTTATCTAAATGAAGATATTAACGAAATACAACATGAACCCGGTTATAACTTTACTAAAATGTATGGGACCCGTGTCTAGTTGACGACCTCCACTCTTCTCTGGATCTTTGTATGGCCTATGCCTCCTTTTCTTTTAAATAAAATGTATATTAGATGTTACGTTTTACGATAAAAATCTCGACACAGACGAAATACTGTTCTGACCAATTAAAGACGTCAAATCTATTCCTCAATTTACTTTAAATTTTTTCTTTTTCTTTTAGTACAGCTGATTAAAAAATACGATTTAACTAGTGAGGTCAGTTTTGTCGATTAAAGTTCCGGTGTTCGTCTACTTCTGTCTCAGTTTCATTGTTGTTTAATATAACGGTTCACCGAATATTTATTACTAGTAAAAAACCTTGAGATATTTTTGTTTTAAATTTTTTACTCAAAAATGGTATAAACATTATCGAAGGATATGTTAGACGTTTGTATCTTACTACCCTAAAAAATTTTCAGTCACAGTTTCCTCTTTACGTTTCTTCCATTTCTCTTTTCTTTTATGTAATCCGATGGTAAAGAGGTCAATAATACACGACTCATAACAGGAATAGTTGCACTTCACTTTCAACGAGTCAACACAGGTTACGAAACGTTAGGGTACCTGAGGTACCTTGGACGGTCTGAGGAGACAAGTACCTTAAAGGGGAAGAGGTCCCCTAGAAGAGATGAGTCCCTAGCTTGGGGATAGAGGACGTCACCGTCCGTCTAAGAAATGGTGACTCGGTGGCACCTTCAAGAAAGAATATCGTGAAACAACAAGTCAGTGAATCAGCACAGACTGAGAAGCACTGGGACACTTGACGTCGTGTGGTCCGGAGGGACAGGCAGTGGTAGAGGGCCTCGAACGAGTGTGAGTACGTTTAACTCAACCACTACGGTAGGTTGGTAGAGTAGGAGACAACAGGGGAAGAGGAGGACGGAGTTAGAAAGGATCGTAGTCCCAGAAAAGGTTACTCAGTCGAGAAGTGTCGTCCACCGGTTTCATAAACTCGAAGTCGAAGTCGTAGTCAGGAAGGTTACTTATAAGTCCCAACTAAACGAAAGTCTAACTGATCAAACTAGAGGAGTGTCAGTATCCGTGAGAGTTCTCAGAAGAGGTCGTGGTGTCAAGTTTTCGTAGTTAAAAAACGGTGAGCCGTAAGAAATACCAGGTTGAGAGTGTAGGTATGTACTGATGTCCCATATTTCAGGTACTAACAGTAAAAAACTCAAAAGTTGTCATATTATACGTTTAAGGAATCATGTAGTTTCACTCCTTCCATTTTACATCCTGTAAATCCTAAAAATCTACCCCATGTTACCATTAACAAGGAAAATTCTATGGTTCTAACAAATAATTTGAGAGGACTGACATCATATAAATGGTGGAAAATGGAAGGTGGAACGAAACGAAACATCGATGTAGGTCCCTTAAACCCTACCAAACAATAGATGTAAAATTAAGTAAGAACTTTGTTAGTCTAGTAAGAAATATTGACACGTTTACAAGAATTAGATCTAGTCCTCAGTCGTTTGAAAGGTGTCTTCCGGTTTGTCCCTTATCAAAAGAGAAACATCCGATATGACAGAGACGTCGTTGGTGAATTCAGACGACAACTTCTCACTTTCCTCGGTGTTGGTTATATATTTGTTACCCACACCGACACAGGGTTATTTTCCATTATAAATAGGTTTTGTCCGGTGTCCAGTCTAAACCGTTACCCGACTACAAATTACTGGGACTAGATGTAGGAACGTAAAAACCGGTAGGTGAGTGTAGTATAAAAGTTCATAACTTGGCAACAATGTAAAACTTGTACTTATCTATGCGTTTCTCCAAAACCATTAGACAATGAAGACAGACAGAACAAGAGAAGAACTATATGTCACTTTAGGATTTAGAGTTGGAAGACTCAGGTCTAGTTGAAAGTCACCGAGACCCCCTAAAAAGGTCATGGAAGGGGACGGGTGAGACATAAATGTACCGTAAAGGAATAGAGAAAGAAGAAGTGGTTTGATATCTAAAAACTCTCTTCCTATCTATTATTAAGTAGAAACTAGGGACACCGGTTCCTGACTGAAATCTAACATTGATTCATAAGTCATTCACGAACAAATCAACACACGTGATCCCTTAAATTTAGATAAACAAATAAAATGAAATATTCTCTTAAACTAGAAAAACTTAAGTTTCTTTTGTCTTACCGTTTATAATAAACGAATATATAATTTTTGTTACAAATCTGTTCTACACTTGACTTTGGGGTCGGTATCTTATATAAAGGAAAATAAACGATTATTTTTAAACTGATATAGTTAGTAGTATACTAGTGTCTACTTTCTGGTGTTCAAGGGTTGAGCGGAACGTCCGTGCACGACGGTACACTGATTAAAAGACTGGTTATTATATTCTTACTTTTTACACATCTTGAAGACCCTTCTGAAGAATCTGTGCTGACGAGAAGAACACGGTCCCGAAGGGTCCACCGCCATCGCCATTTCTTGGACGGAAGTCTACACCCTCTGTGTTCTCTACGTCCAAACTCGGGACCTAACCCTTCTAGGGGATCTTCCCGTACCGTTGGGTGAGGGTATAAGAAAGTACCTATTAGGGAACCTGTCTCCTCGGATCGCCCGACGTAAACACCCCGATGTGTCTTAGTTTGTGTTGACTTCACTGAACCGTGAATACGTATCACATGAACACTCTTCGTGGACAGAACTAAGGGATAGAAATGAAGGAAAGAAAGAGAATCCTTATATCTCTAGTACTCAGGGTTCGTCCATAAAGCTTCGTCTGTATAGTTTTCATGGATCCACTGTACGGTCATGAAGACACAACGAGGAGGTTTTAAGACAATACATGGTGACAGTAAAGAAGAGATAATGTCTTCGAACAGACTATTATAGGTTGATTACGTCAAGATATATAAAGTAACTTGTCACTAAAGTTGGATAAGATTTAGAGTACAACTATAAAGAAACGGTTTATATTTTTGTTTTCTCCTGACGAGAGGGAGTTCTGACTACTTCTTTTATTTGTTAATTTTATCTCTTGAGAAGGACTTTACTATTTCTTCTATTTGAGGTTCTGAAAGGTTTTACTGTTTTCATTGAAAAAAAAACAAAAGAAAAAAAAATTAAAAATAAAAAAAAATCAAAAATTAAAAAAATTAAAATTTTAGAAATTAAGATATTTTATATTATAATTCCTAGTAAAATTGGATTACCCTACATTTTACACTTGTGTCAGGAGAGAGTAGAGAGGTTTTGCTAAAGGGTTAAGTCCGTTTATAAATCCCAGATACAGTACCGTCCTCTCGTTGTACATACGTCTAACATATTTTGTTAAGTCCGTATTCAGACTAAGGACTAAGATATAAACCGTTTTATACACTGACAACTACGGAAACACGGAGTTTCAGAAAAAGTCTTCCTACTAGTACTGGTACCACTCCCCCTTGCACATGGATAAAATCTATCGTCCGATCTATTCACTAAAAATTTCAATCTATGTATTAGAGTGATTTTTCCTCAGGAAACAAGAGTAGAGATAAAGAAATTGACACAGTCTTTGGGTGTCAGGGAAATCTCCTTATAAAGAAAAATTTCATTCTTCTCTTTTGGATTTGAACTGAACCTCTAATTCGTTATACGGTCGACGGATTAATGGACGTTCGGGAACGTCTGGCAAGGTCTTATAGTAAGACAGACCTTCGAGCGGAGGATTAGTGTAAGTATAAAGGACACTTGTGACACAAATCCAGTGTTATGGAAACTTTAACGGCTTTTGGTTCAGAGTCAAAGTAGAGACTTTATTTCCCTTACCTTTTACACTAGAGAATCCAGGAATGAACATTAAAAGATACTGAAATACTATCAGACCTCTAAGTAAGTGGTCCTTAACAACCCTTCTCTCCTACTTTCTTCTATGTTGTCACGTCTTCTCTCACGACCATGTAAAATTTCTCCTTACTCTCGGTTCAAGAGTCAGGTGACTGTGTGCCTCTTTTTAGAATATTATCTAGTATAACGAAAAAACAATGTCCGAGAGGTCATTGCCTTCTTTTAGACGTTGACTTATAATCTTACACAAAACCCAGTGTAAAACTTGAAGTGTGAGTGATTACGTTAAAAACACCTGTAAACACTTGTGACACCCTACCGGTATTTCTCCTTCTATAAGTGAGGAACGTGGGTACATCTAAGTAAGAACCTTACTCGTTCCGACCATCACCTGAACCTCCATCCTTCCCCTTTTCCCGTGACCCCCGTCGACCATCCCAACGTTCTCTTGGGAAGAGTGTCGAGACAACGACTATCAGAGGGTCAATATACAAGGGTGGTACTTCGGGTGTAGTTCTTACGTTTCATGGTGAAGAGAGATTCGACGTGTCTTATGTTAAGACTAAGAATCCATACATTAGAACATTTCAAAGTTTGTATAACGTCTCTTTTGAGGTACTCGTCGAAACACATAAAAACCGAAAAGTGAAAGAAGTCACGGAACACCAAGAGTCCTGGTGTGTGGTGACTAGTTAAATTTTGGACATTCACTTAGACTCTCGTTTATCCTCCTGTATTACTTATTAGTTCTTTAACGTGTACAAGGAAACTTCTGTAACATTAAAAAGATGTTCACTGTCAACCTTGTTTAACACAAGTAACGTTTTCTCTACCCTTACTTACAAACTGTCTTTCATCAACAGACAAGTAAACAATTGAGAAACATCTCAAGTTGGTATAAATTTCTAATTTTTTTCTTTTCGAATAAAGAATGAGTAACGTATGGATTGAGTATTATATCACAGACTGTGTCTTATCCATTACGTTATTTTAAAAAAACTCGAACAATTCATTTCCTCTTTTCTTTTCGAATCCAAAATTCACTTTTATATATACGACGACGACGATTCAGTGAAGTCAGCACAGGTTGAGACCCGCTGGGGCATCTGCCGTCGGGTGGTCCGAGGGGGCAGGGACCCTAAGAGGTCCGTTCTTGTGACCTCACCCAACGGTAAAGGAAGAGGTTATATATATATATCATCCCTCGTTTACGTTACGTATATATAAATCAACCCAAATTTTGAGGGTCACATGTTCAAACAGAAAAATTTTCTCTTTATCAAGTCTCAAAAAACAAACAAACAAACCACTAACCTTTGTTTCCTTTATATAAATCCTTACTTTATTATTCGTGTGACTGAAGAAATTAAGTTTTATCGGGGTTGTTATACCTTTGTTTCGTTCACTTGAATTCGGAGTTGAAAAGGGAAAGTAGACTTGTAAAACAACTTAACATTTCTGACGACTCCCTATGTCTCAGTGTCTCCCCCCTCCATACTTCTTTAGTTTAACTTTTGACTCAATTTTCTTCCTACCATTAATAGGTATTAATTCCTTTTGATGAATAAACTTGTAGGATCTAATCTTTATCAACTACAGTATCTTACATCAAGTTAATCATTCACAGATAATAAAATTTTGTAATCCAGTCCCTCTCTCTTTATAGTGTTGTCTTCTCGTTAAAACTTTTTCCGTCTTTGCTTGTTGGTATACTGTTCTCTCTTTTCCCGTTTAAATCCACGAAAATAGAGATAGTGTAAAAATCCTTTTTTTTACTTTTATTATTTTGATACAACTGAACATACACAGATTTTTGTCTCCCGATTATACACCACAGTAATCAGTCGTCAATGATAACTTTGGTGACTCCTTTTCTCTTTTTTCCTTCCAATTATCAGGTAAAGTTATAAGTAGACAAATAGGAGACACAAAGGAGTTATTATTGTTTTTGTTTAATATTTTATAAGGGAAGTACTTCCTCTTATATAAGACATATCGTTACCCTACCAACCTCTTTGACTCAACCTCCATTCTAAAATTCCTTTTAACTGTGAGTCTTCTTCGAATACCTCCAAATGTCTTCTTTCTTTAGTCTTAATTTCTTATCGTACTGAGAGATTTCCGTAGTCGTTGTTAGTAGATACGAAAAAACCATTATCTTAAATTTTCCGGTTCCTATCGTAAAGAGTTGTCAAATTAAAACTGGTAATATGTCTATTGTAAAAGGTTTACTTATAACCAACACTATTACTTCTGTAATTACTTTGTGTTAATGACCCGAAAAAACGTCTGGGTCGACTCACTTCTCGTTAACCGTCGACGAGATACTTAAAGGGGTCGAATAAAAGTCAGACCCTATCGTAGAAAACGTTTCCAATTCTAAGTCCTCCACTCCTCTCCAAGTCTACTCGTGTTCAGGTATCCTCTCTCAGAATTAATACTGACTCATGGGGATTTTAAACATAAGTTAGACTAGTTTGAGGATCCGTATTGAAGGTCAAATGTCTTTTATATCCTTTTTCTCTTTATCTACTATTGGTGCTTATATCTTTCCAGTTTTAGATGTCACACCCCCTATTGTTCTGTTTCCTGTGTTAAAACAGTTATTATTTAACTTTAATTTTTTTCTCTCTCTCTTTTCTTATTGTTTATTTAACTTTCTCCGACGACGACGACGACGATTGAGTGAAGTCAGCACAGGCTGAGACACGTTGGGGTATCTACCGTCGGGTGGTCCAAGGGGGCAGGGACCCTAAGAGGTCCGTTCTTGTGACCTCACCCAACGGTAAAGGAAGAGGTTACGTACTTTCACTTTTCACTTTCACTTCAGCGAGTCAGCACAGGCTGAGAAACGATGGGGCACCTGACGTACGTCGGATGGTCCGAGGAGACAGGTACCCTCCTCCGTTCTCATGACCTCGCCCCACGGTAATAGAAGAGGACGTTCTCTGACATCGTATGGTTTTATTACGTCATTCTTTTGGTAATTGTATGATTAAGTTTATTTAGTTACGATTATTTTGTAAATCCTTTGTAAACCACTTTAAACTTGTGATTCGTAAATTAATTCTGTACCAACAATTATAAAAATCCTTACAATTACTATAATACAATACAAAGTTTTAAAAAATGTAAGACTTCAAAAATTCCTACCTTACTATACGACAGACCATTAACAAAGTTACAATGGACCCTACCTCAATTTCACCCTTCCCAATGTCTACTTGATTCCAACCGTCTCAAACTAACAACAAATAAGACCGATTACTCTTTTACCTTAAATAATGTTATTGGAGAGAGAAAAAATTTTTTTGTAATAAGTTTAATTTTTTAATTTTTCTTTTTTTTAATTTTTCAGTCACCCTCGATATTTCTACTTTAATTTATTGTCTCGTTAAGTAAGGTACGGTATATTTTAATATGATTTTATAAAGTAGGTAAAAATTAACAATATCAAAAGGGTAAAATTTAATACGTTTTATTGAACTGGTAAACAAAGAAGTATAATTCCTCCGATTCAGACTCTTAACTTTTGACCTCTCAACCTGTTGTCTCAAGTTTCTCTTCAATTTTTAGTACCTCAGACGGGAGGGTGGTACACAAAAGTTAAAGATAATTATGTTCAAAGTATAAAGAATAGTATCAAATCTTCCTCAATAATAGATGGTGTGAATGACGTGTTCAACAGTCTTTTTAACTAGAAAGGTTTAACAGGAAGGCTTAAAGAAGTAGTACGAAGTAAAAGGGAACATTGTGAATAGGGATTTGATACAGACAAATAAAGACAAGTAGCCAAAAGAATAAGAGACAGATCTGATATTATAAGTGCTGTCACAAAACGAACAGGTACCGATACTCAAATCGTTCATTCTGTACTCAATCGGGTATAATCCGTGACTTATTTATGAATGACTTTTACCTAAGACTTTAGGTTTGCACAAACACTGTTTTTCAATGGACCCAAAGGACCTTAATAAAAACACTATCCCTCAAGTGTCAAAGTACTTCACACGTAAGGTAACGACCTGTCGTCAGTAACAACCTTTCGCAACACGGAATCAAATCTGATTTATAAAGAACATAAAAAGTGAGTAAACGAGAATTAATAGGGAAATCCACGATATACCTGTACGATGGTAGACGACAACTTATTCCTACTCGAGGAAAGGAGCCACTTACAAACCGGTTTCCACAGGAGAACGAACCTCACGGTTCTGACGTATGAAGACAAATAAACCCTAGGTATTTGTCAATAGTAGGTTTCAGTTCGACGGTAAAACCTCACGACGGTCTTGGTCCTGACCTCAGGTAACTTAGAGAGACGGAAAGAGAGAGAGAAAGAAAGAGAGAACGACAGGGGTGACGTAGTCCCCACCCATGTTAAAAAGACGTTTGGGAATTTTATCTTCCCCATACTAACTTAGAGTAAAGGGTCTCTCATCTTAAGAGGTGGTATCTCTCAGCCTACAAACTTGTCTTCCTCGGGATTCTACTGTGGTGAAACGAGAAACCGGGTGGAGGGGAGGTGGGAAAACAACAAACTTTTTTGGATGGAAATTAGATGTTTCCGTTGAAAGGAAGATTCTTATTTTACCAGTGAAAGACTATGGTTAGAGTAATCCCTGTCTTTATTTTGTTTTTGAGTAAAGTGGTATGCCTAAAAAATATACTGAAGTTATACTCGGAATTGTCTTTTTTATGTCGACAAGTATACATGGAGAATGGAAATTCTTTTCCCGGTAAACAGAGTACCACTTCTTAGATCTGTTCTGATTCCATTGGTATTAACCTTGAGACGGTGATTGAATGATACAATCATTTTAGTCCCTTTAATATCGTTAAAGTGTTTACTTTGTAAAAGACAGAGATTTGTAATGTGAAAAGAAACTTTTAGTAGTTTATAGTACATAACATAATTATTAAAGATACTTCTTGAGTATCTTCGAGTATAAATCATTCGTAGTTCTTAATATACCGATCCCATTATAAGATTTGAATGTTTTAGATTAAGTTAAAATATTTATTTAAGTGTAATTAAGACAATAAATATAAATCTAAAAGGTCTGTAGATTTTTTCATAATAGAAGTACCTTTACTTTTGTCCTAAGGTAAAGGTATTTTATCAAGAGAGAAGAGTACATTTTGTGAACAGATAAATTAAATGCATGAAATATGTTAAAAATGAACACAACAACAACGACAACAAGTCAACGAGTCAACGTAGACTGAGAGACGTTGGGTTACCTGAGGTCGTCAGTCCGAAGGGACAGGAAGTGGTAGAGGGCTTCAAACGAGGTTGAGTACAGGTAACTCACCGACTACGGTAGGTTGATAGAGTAAGAGACAGCAGGGAAAGAGAAGGACGGAAGCCAGAAAGGGTCGTAGTCCCAGAAATGAATACGACTGAACATTAATAAACGATTAAAAATAATTCATCATTCTCAGTGTATTTGTATACAAGTCAAGTCAAGTCAAGTCAGCGAGTCAGAACAGGTGGAGAAACCTTAACGTACCTTTTTCATTCTCTTAAGGTCTTTTTGTAGATAAAGGTGAAATAACTGATACGGTTTCGGAAACTGACACACCTAGTGTTTTTGACACCTTTCAAGACTTTCTCAACCCTTATAGTCTGGTGGACTGGACGGAGAACTCTTTGTATACATCAGGTTTCATTTTGAAACATATGATAGTACATTCTTTGCTTAGCGATCAGATCCAAGCTACGTCCTATGTCCTACGAACCCCGACCACGTGACCCTACTGGGCCTCTCTACTATACCCCTCCCTCCACCCTCCCCCCAAGTCCCAACCCTTGAGTACATGTGGACACCACATAAGTACAGTCACATACCGTTTTGGTTATGTCATAACATTTAATTTCTTTTTTTTACTTTTAATCATAAAGGAACTGTAGTTTATTAGATTAAATTTAAGTATAAAGAAATTTTTATTCGAAAGTTTGGAATTATAATACTGAAAATAATATTACAAAGACTGATTATAATGGTTTTTAACTTTATCTATAGGTTAAGAAATAAAAATCTAGGATAACATTTAATGGTGGTGTAAGTCAAAATGTAGTTAAGGAGTAAGTTATTAAATAAGTGAGAGAGTAAGTAATTAGTGACTAGTTTGGAAGAGTCTGTCACTACACACAAAGTTTAAGAAGTCCAAAAACATCCTGTCTTTACAAAGTACAAATGGTCAAAAGTCTATCGGTCATATAAAATGAAAATCGTAGAATAGACTGTTTGAATTCCATTCTTATACGTATTTCATCAATATTTAATTCTCGTAACTTAATTTACGAAATTACCTCAAAGTTTCATACTACCCTTATCACTATCTTTTTTAATGTTACTTCTCTTAACCCCTCCGAAGCACTTCTTTTCAACGTAAACTCGAATAGAAACTTACTGACCCTAACTCAAAATCAATGATCTCTTGTCTTCTTTGTCGTGTTTAATTCTAAGTTTCCGTTTATTCATGTTCTACATAACTTCTTACTACATTGCGTCACGTCGACCTTATATCTGCGGTGAACTCGTGTTGTGTTATACTCTGATCTTATAATCTTTATTCAGTCCGACCTTTTCGCGCACACACGGTACGATTTCTTATCTCTCAGTGGGAAACCATTCGTTTTTCTTCAGTCGCTTCCAAAAAATTGGTTATGTCTCTGGGAACCTTCTAATAAAATCGTTCTACTGTCGGGACTAGTAATTCTTACCTACACGAGTGTATGTGTCTTCAGTCATAGAGAGAGGTCAGGGAATGATAAAGAAATAGTCACGAAAAGAAAACTTGTCTTTCAGACAAAGACACTGAATGGTACTGTGGGGGGTGTCCAGTGGGTGTTTACGTATTCATACATTTCACATTTATAAGTAAATGTAGGTAACCTGTCTTTTGTTGAAAAAAAACTGGAAAGAAAATAACTACTATATGATATCACTTAAGGATTCCAACGACACTGTGTAATGGTGTTTATGTCACCCAATCATGTTGTCTTAAATAGGAGAGTGTGACGAGCTCCGATTTTCATACTCCAGTCCCACAATCGTTCGATACGAAAAAACACTTCCGAGATCCCTTTCTATAAGAAGGAACGGAGAAAGATCGAATGTCGCTAACGACTTTTAGAAACCGTAAGGAACCAAACATCTAACGTCGAGATTAGAGACAGAGATAGTAGTGTACCACAGGAAAGACAGAGACGGGAGAAAAATATTCCTGTGGTCGAAATAACCCAAATCCCAGGTGGGACGAGGTAGAACTGGAGTAGAACTGGACTAATGTAGGAGTTTCTGGAATAAAGATTTATTTCAGTGTAAATGTCCGTACTCCCAATCTTGGACTCGTGTAGGAAGCCCCCCGTACTAAGTTGAGTATGGTGTATGTCCTTTGTAAAATTTCACACTTTAAGTCCTTGAAGACATCACTTTTTACAATTCGATAGAGATTCTCGGAACAATTTCAATGTAGTCGGTTCTACATAAATTACCTGAAAACCTGAGTCTCCCTCTCCCTCTCCCACCCTACTAAACCCTCTTACCGTAAGATTGTACATATGATAGTACATTCTTAACTTAGCGGTCAGATACAGACTGCGTCCTATGTCGTACGAACCCCGACCACGTACCCCTATTGGGTCTCTCTACAATACCCCTCCCTCCACCCTCCCCCCAAGTACAAACCCTTGCGTACATTCTTAATTTCTAAAAATTTAAATTTTTTATTTTTTGATTTTTTTTTTTTTTTTATTTCAATGTAGTCCCGAAGGGTCCACTGAGTCATCATTTCTTAGACGGACGGTTACGTCCTGTGCACCCAAGTTAGGGACCTAGTCCTTCTAGGGGACCTCATCCTTTACCGTTGGGTGAGGTCATAAGAACGGACCTTTTAAGATACCGGTTCTTCGGACCACCCGATGTCAGGTATTCCAGTGTTTCACAACCTGTGTCGATCGTGCGCGTGTGTGTGTGTATTCGATAATTGTGTATAATGACTCTTCACCAACCATCCGTCACACTGGTACTTCCTTCTCGCTACTGAAAACAACAGACTAAGAAGGTCTTTTAGATAGAGTATACACAACGACGACGACGACGACAGTACAGTCAGCACAGGATGAGACACGCTAGGGTATCTACCGTCGGGAGATCCGAGCGGACAGGGACCCTAAGAGGTCCGTCCTTGTGACCTCACCCAATGGTAAAGGAAGAGATTACGTACTTTCACTTTTCACTTTCACTTCAGTGAGTTAGCACAGACTGAGAATCACTGGGGTACCTGACGTCGGGTGGTCCGAGGAGGCAGGTACCCTAAAAGGTCCGGTCTCACGACCTCACCCAACGGTAACGGAAGAGACTTACACAATATGGAACGGTTTTCTAGTGTAGTGGTCAACACGAAACGAATAATCAAATAAATTTATAGTAGGACAAATGGCGTCAATATTAGTTTATTTCCTGGTAATAGTTTTGACAACAAACTAAGAAAGAAGTATGACGAAAAGTTCACTAAGAACAGAGGTTAAAGGAGAAAGGGATGGAGGTTTAGTAGTCAATAAGACAAAGAGGTGACGACGGGTAAATAGTGTGTGTTTCTATTTCGAGTCACAGTTAACGTTTGTATTTTTTACACACACCACAGGGTAGAAGACTCAATTACTGCTTTACACTTCGTTATGTTGAGGACAACCGGATTTTATTTCCGGTAGTAGTTATCGATAAAATCTTCCATCCGGACGTGATTGGTTTGACAGAGGTGTTAAATTTGTCATAAAAGATTTGAATAACTATTTGTAAATCACTTTCTCTATTAGTCTTCACTACTATTTCATACGGATGGGTTAAAGTTAGACGGTCCTGACAGTGAAAGTTTACTCTCACCTAACCAAACTACCGAGAGTATTAAGAAGTCTTAATAATCCCCGATCGGTGACGAAAGACGGAGTATCGGAGAGGGAGAGAGACTACGCAAGGTTTAATTAAGAATAAATACAAAGAATAGTTCAGTATCAAATAAAAAGACGGTGTCTTATCACGTGAGGATGTTTACGTGTTGATATATCACTTGTGATATTTATTGACGGGTTACAACAAAAGGTACCGTTTTGTCACATTTCGTGTTACAAATACGATGCGTGTGAAAGTAATGAAAGATGACTATTAACTTTAGTGACAGTAAACAGTTCAATCGTTTATCTCTGCTACTATACTTTTTTCTTGACGAGAAAAATACGTAGTACTATTCAGTTTTAGTATAAAAGAAAACGTTCTTTGTCATTTGAACTCGAATTGAAACCAAGATCTGTCATTACTAAAAGTACTACAAAAACTTGTCTTTTCTTCTTTCATTGTTTTTGAGTTGCCCAACTCACTTAATAAATTTTCGATCTTAAAAATTTGTCTGACGATCTCTTACATAACGTTAGTTAGTAAATATAAAGTGACCACTTCAAAACGGTAAAACGTCACCAACCAAACTAAGTAAAACAACAGTAATAAATCTTTAGGGTACATGGAGAGTTTATTTCTACAACAAAAAGAAACATCAATGGACGAAAAAATTTCTTAGACGACAGAACAAGTTCAGTAGTGTTGTAAGGATAAAAAGTTTATATATTTCGTATAGAGGTCCAAAAGGGGTTCGTTTTACAGTTAAGACCTGTAATCAAAGCAAAATAAATATGTCGATCTCTTAAATAATGTACACAGTATCATTTATGCAAATTCGGTTATTCGAATTTTATCAGGATTAAGTCATCACGTGTCCCTTGAATATAAAATCATGGTTTTTTCCATGTAAGTCGTGTATAACGGTATTTAAACAAGTCCACCTTGTCCTAGTTCACTGTAATTGTCAGTTCGTCGTCCGTACCACACTGTCGAATATCTGTCTGTTACCTTACCTTGAAACTTCTCTCCTCGTCGACATAGTATAACATAGGACGTTAATTTCGATAATTCCGTGTTCTTTTAGTAGAAGTGAAAACACTAAGCCCCGAGAGAGAGACGAAACAGGGTCACTTCGGACTATATAATATATAAAGTAGTACTGTTTTGTATTAACTACAGTACTTATAAAATTTTACTAGTGACATCTTATATACGAAAACTCTTTGTGACATAAATAATAATATTTACAAAGTTGTGAATAAAACTTAATATAACCTCTAGTACTGTCATATCAAATTTTTACAAGAGTCACCGTTTACTCAGTAATACTTCTGATGGAAAGATTAATTGAGGTGTTATCAACTTCAAAGAAAAATTAGAGAAGGTCTTTAATATTTTTATTATCGAAGAGGGAACCTCAATTTTTTCTATTTTGGTGTTATTCAGTTTGTTACATGTCACAAGTCTTCGGTGAAGATAGAAGTACTTTTAATTTCACATTTTTAAGATCCCCATTTACATTACCTGTCTTTGGTGAAAGTGAGGGAACTCTTATATACAGGGATATCATGAGAAACCTCTGAACAATTGTATTTTATAATCTTTTTAATCGGAATATAAATTGAGTCTCTAAACTCGTAAATATTAATTTGGATGCGACAAGTAATTCTCCTCATAACAAACCCTATTTCTTTTCTTAATTGTATTTCTGGGACTTAAGATCTGTCTAGTCCCTAGTTTAAGACCGAGACGGTGAATAATCGACTCACTGAACTCGATTTTACTTTTCTAACAGTCATAATCGGAACCCCGATAAGAAGGTAATAAAGGGTACACGATTCTTGTCACGGACCGTACGACCTGTGAATTATGGTGAACAACTTATCCCCTTACTTACTTACTTTCGAGAACCTTCTGTAAGTCGTGTCATAAACATAAGTGGATCTATAATGTAGGAAAGACTAAAACTGAGGAAGAGAGGAAGTGAAAGGTGTTGTCATCTAACCCTGTTATATTAGATGACTTTAACCACAACCTTACGTACGTACGTCCAATTCGACGAAGTCAGTACAGACTGAGACACACTGGGGCACCTGACATCGTACGGTCCGAGAAGATGGGTACCCTAAAGGGTCCGTTATTGTAACCTTAATCAACGGTAAAGGAAGAGGTCCCATATCAGGGCTGGGTTCCTACCTTGAGCGTAGAGAATCCAAAAGACGTAACTATCTGTCCGAGAAGTGACTTATGAACACAGGTTAATAATATACAACGTCTCAGGAAGTAAGAAAAAATTTTTCTGATTCTCGTCCCTGGTATAAAAAGATTTCACATTCGTTTTATTTACTAGGAGGTGTTTAAAACTTTCTTGAAACTCTCTTTCTCAAGTGTACATAGAAAGGTTTTACTTGAGTGGAAAGGTTGACTATTCTAGATCACATTTTATTTTTTGATTAAGACTATGTGTCTTCATCTCACTTGTTAAATGTTTATCCACACTATTATCGAAAAACTATGAGTGAAGGTCAGAAAGACAATAAAACGTTCTATTCAATACCTACCCAGAGTACTGTTTATACGAAGGGTTGAGAGGGATACCACAGGTCGGTCCGGACGATCTTAAGACTCTGTCTGACCTTCGACCACAAATATCGTGTTTAGTTCCCTACTAAGTATCGAAGAATTTTTGTGATAAAGAAAATTCCTTTCAATAGGACCTACCGATGGTAAATTAATTTTTATAGTATGACGAAAATAAGAAAGGAACAAGTCTCAATTCCTCTTTCTACATAGTCTGTTAAAATTTGGTATATTAGTGGTATACTTGTATAGGTTGGAGGCTGAAATAGAAGGTTTTGACTGAAATTATTTCATTTTTAATAGAAAATAGAGTATCTAAAAAAATAAGTGTATGTCTCGAACGGTCTCTACAGTAAGAGAGTGTGTTTTACTTACACTGACGGAAACACTTCTTGTATTGATTGTACCAAGGGGCATGGGGTGCGGTGGAGATATACGGGGTAGAGAGATCAGACTCTTTAAGTGTGAAATGTCTTTTCGTCCCTAGGACCACGACTGAAACAAAATGTCCTACGGAGGGATTAACCGAGGTCCCATTAATCTGTGAAGGCTTTGGGGGAATGTCGACAGGACTATATCGGTATATTACGAAAGGTATAAAAGGTCTTTTCAATTGATAAAAATGACAAAAGAGTTAGACCAAAATTAAAAAAAAGACCTAATTTCCTTTTGTTTTGTTCTGGTTTGGGACTCAAACGTTTGCAAATCAGTTCTGAAACTCATCTATCCCGAAGGGACCACCGAGTCTACCATTTCGTAGACGGACGTTACGTCCTCTGTCCCCAAACTAGGGACTCAAACCTTCTAGGGGACCTCTTCCTATACCGTTGGGTAGGTTATAAAAACGGACCTCTTAGGGAACCCGTCTTTTCGGACCATCCGATGTCAGGTACCCCAGCGTTTCTCAGCCTGTGCTGACACACTGAAGTGAGTGAACTCACCTATTCCTACAGACACAAGAAACTATCCTCGTAACACAGATACAACGATACTCAGACCATTATCCAAAATGAATACATAGGTATCTGTGGACCTGATCTGACCTTCGGTCTCGTTTGTTCTCTCTTTAGTGTCAGACGTTTTGCTGTACTATAAGAAACACAGAAGAAACATCTACGTTCCACCATAAAAACCTCTACTACGACTAAAATCTTTTAACAAAAAGAAGAAGTCACATCACACTTTATATGACAAACTTTGTCCACAACTTCAGGTACACACGTACTTGTGTCCATATGAGTGATTGAGATTGGAGGAAGTAAGTCGTTAAACAGATTATCAATGGGTGTACTTCTACCAACGATTTCCTTACTTGTTACGTATATAAACAAATTTTGACCACTTCTCCAGAGTACCTACAATTTCGGACTTCGACGACCGAAGAGGAATTACTAACAGATGTTACTTCTTGAATCCTGGACTCTTTACATGACAACTCTCAGTTCACTATATAGAAGTACTCATACCTCACCCTACATAAGAGGTCTACTAATTCCCCATCTTCAAACTTGAAACCCTACCTTTTATATTCAAATCCTATCTTCCACAATTATTCCCCTGAAGATACTTCCTATCGGAAAAAAAAAAGGGACGATAGTAAAAGAAACCTAAGATTCTTGTTAGTGAAAATCGTGGTTCTAAATTTACAAAAAGGAGGATATGGTTAAAAGAGGATGAAAAGTCATTTATTGTAACGGGTGTGTCTCGTAATACGACCTCACTTTACCTCCCCTTCTAGTCGATTTCGAACACACTGGGAGATTTGTAGTCACAAGGTTATTCCGGTTCCTCTACTAATTAAAACCTTAACGTTCCCTACGTCGTCTTCATTTCGGATGTCTCGGGACGCTCACTACCTTTCTCTTGACCTACTCGTCTTCAGTTACCTCAAATACGTCCGGGCACGTGTATTTACTCTGTCTGAGGGAAATAAAAGGATTCCATGATCGTACACCTTACCCCTTGTCTACACACGAACCAATGTTTACGTAAAATAAATAATAATTTTTGTTAAACTAATAAAGTAATAAAAAGGTCAAAATAACTCCTCATCAACTGTTTCCAAATGTTACCCTAAACTGTATACACATATAAAACTCTACTAATGATATTAGTTCTATTAATTACGTAGATAGTGGAGTGTATCAGTAATAAAAAAACACATATACCATTCTTGTAAAATATAGGTGTGAGATTCTTTTTAGGATCATATATGATGTAATAATAATTGACATTAGTTGTACGACATGTAATCGAAGGGTCTCGATAAGTAGAATATTGACTTTCAAACATGATACACTGGTTATAGAGAGACAAAGGGAGTGAAGGTTCGAGGACCTTTGGTGCTAAGATGAGAGACAAAGATACTTAAGTTACAATGAAAAATTATAAGATGTTACACTCTAGTGTGTCATAAACAGAAAAAAACAGACCGAATAGAGTCAATCGTATTACAGGAGGTCAAAACAGATCCAACGTTTACCATCCTATTTAATTTACACTATTTGTCTGTATATGTGTAGGTACACACACACGTATTGTTGAGGGGGGGGTGTATGTATATGTGTGTTCTGGGACTACGACCCTTTCTGACTTCCGTTTTCCTCTCCGTCCGTCGTTTCCTACTCTACCAATCTATTGTAGTGACTGAGGTACCTACACTTTGACTCGGTTGACGGCCTCTATTATCTCTTGTCTCCTCGGACCTCACGACATCAGGTACCCCTACGGTTCTCAGTCTGTACTGAATCGTTGACTTGTTGTTATATACACTGTTTCTAGAAAATTTCTTGACCTCTATTTTGTCACTTCTATCACTTGCAAAGAAGGAAGAACTCGAATAGAAGTTTAAATCCTCCGACTGTTATTCACTTGTCTCAGACAATCAATCCCAAGAGGTCTCTTTGTCTTGGTTATTCTATTTGGTTATGGAAATAACTGTGACTATCGTTTTATCTATAAGACTCTCTTTCTACAATTCTTTTACCGAGTAGACTAAAACTCACGACAAGTCAAGTCAAGTCAAGTCAACGAGTCAGTACAGGCTGAGAAACGCTGGGTTACTTAGCGTCGTGCGGTCCGGAGGGACAAGTAGTGGTAGAGGGCCTCAAGTGAGTCTGAGTACAGGTAGCTCAGGCACTACGGTAGGTCGGTAGAGTAGGAGACAGCAGGTGAAGAGGAGGACGGGGGTTAGGGAGGGTCGTAGTCTCAGAAAAGGTTACTCAACTGAGAAGAGTACTCCACCGGTTTCATGACCTCGAAGTCGAATTCGTAGTATGGAAGATTTCTTTAGGGTCCCAACTAGAGGAAGTCTTACCTGACCAACCTAGAGGAACGTCAGGTTCCCTGGGAGTTCTCAGAAGAGGTTGTGGTGTCAAGTTCTCGTAGTTAAGAAGCCACGAGTCGGAAGAAGTGTCAGGTTGAGAGTATAGGTATGTACTGGTGACCTTTTTGGTATCGGAACTGATCTGCCTGTAATCAGCCGTTTCATTACAGAGACGAAAACTTATACGATAGATCCAACCAGTATTGAAAAGAAGGTTCCTCATTCGTAGAAAATTAAAGTACCGACGTCAGTGGTAGACGTCACTAAGACCTCGGGTTTTTTTAATTCAGACTGTGGCAAAGGTGACAAAGAGGTAGATGAAGGATACTTCACTACCCTGCCCTACGGTACTACAAGCAAAAGACTTACAACTCGAAATTCGGTTGAAAAAGCGAGAGGAGAAAGTGAAAGTAGTTCTCCGAAAAATCGAGGAGATGTGAAAGACGGTATTCTCACCACAGCAGACGTATAGACTCCACTAACTATAAAGAGGGCCGTTAGAACTAAGGTCGAACAAAGAAGGTCAGGTCACAAAGAGTACTACATGAGACGTATATTCAATTTATTCGTCCCACTGTTCTATGTCGGAACTGCATGAGGAAAAGGATAAACCTTGGTCAGGCAACAAGGTACAGGTCAACATTGACAACGAAGGACTGGACGTATGTCTAAAGAGTTCTCCGTCCAGTCCACCAGACCATAAGGGTAGAGAAAGTCTTAAAAGGTGTCAAATAACACTAGGTGTGTCAGTTTCCGAAACCGTATCAGTTATTTCGTCTTTATCTACAAAAAGACCTTGAGAGAACGAAAAAGGTGCTAGGTTACCTACAACCGTTAAACTAGAAACCAAGGAGACGGAAAAGATTTTGGTCGAACTTGTAGTCCCTCAAGTGTCAAGTGCACAACGACTACGGACCGAACCTCTTAAAAGTCGTAATGAAATGATCGTACACTCTACTCACGTTAACACGCCATCAAACTCGTAAGAAACCGTAACGGAAAGAAACCTTAACCCTCCTTTTGACTGGAAAAGGTCAGGACACCGGTGACGACTCAAAAGGTTTAAACGACCGTATAACTCACGACTGTTCACCTTTAAGCGTTCCTTCTAATTGTCCGACCTGCAAGAACGTTTTCAAATATAACCCCAAAATCCCGACTTCCGTCAACTCCTTCTTAAAGTCGAAGTCAAGTCAAGTCAAGTTAGCGAGTCAGCATAAGCTGAGAAACGCTGGGGTACTTAACGTCGTGCGGTCCGGAGGGACAGGTAGTGGTTGAGGGCCTCAAGTGAGTCTGAGTGTAGGTAGCTCAGGCACTACGGTAGGTCGGTAGAGTAGAAGACAGCAGGGGAAGAGGAGGACGGAGGTTAGGGAGGGTCGTAGTTTTAGAAAAGGTCACTAAGTTGAGAAGTGTACTTCACCGGTCTCATGACTTCAAAGTCGAATTCGTAGTAAGGAAGGTTTCTTTAGGGTCCCGACTAGAGGAAGTCTTACCTGACCAACCTAGAAGAACGTCAGGTTCCCTGAGAGTTCTCAGGAGAGGTTGTGGTGTCAAGTTTTCGTAGTTAAGAAGCCACGAGTCCGAAGAAGTGTCAGGTTGAGAATGTAGGTATGTACTGATGACCTTTTTGGTATCGAAACTGATGTGTCTGGAATCAGTCGTTACATTACAGAGACGAAAAGTTATACGATAGATTCAACCAGTATTGAAAAGAAGAATCCCTCCGGAATTAGAACGGAGAATGTCGGAAGTTGACTAATCTATTTCGGGTGGATATAATACTTCCCATTAGACGAAATGAATTTCAGATGATAAATTTACGATTATTGTAGATTTTTTATGGAAAGTTTTGTTGTAGACCTTACCGTGAACTGGTTCGTTGACCCGTAGTATCGGTTCGGTTCAACTGTGTATTTTGATTGGTTTTTCTCTTTATTACTTCTAGTAAAATCCTTTCCATCAGTATCTTAAGGAGTATATTTTCTACCCTATAGATTTGTTTTCACACTTTCTTCATCCCGCACTAGAAACTCTTATATAACTCCTTTCAGAAAGGTTCGTTTTGTTTCTGATACCTGTGTACAGGGCTCCGTTCTTATAGTAGACCACAAACTTCTTGTTGGTATACCACAGGGGATACCACTTCACGTCACTTAATCCCTCTCTTTTCTATTCTAGTTTTTCGTCGTTTCCCAATAAACCGGAAAATTCCTCTAAAAGACAAAGAAAATTCTCGTCATTGTTCGGTATATCTCAAAACTTGCTATTAAACATACTGGACTGTATTGATAATTTTACAAGTAGGACCGACAATACACTACTTATCTGGTGTCTCTCTCTGTTCTCACCTTCGAGGTTCTGCTCGGTCCTCAGAGAGTGGTTTGTTACCACCATCAAACCGTACGGTACTACTGTCACTTCAACCACTCGTCTTCAGTCTAAGACCTGTATAAATCTTTCATCCGTTGTTCTAAAGGACCACAAAGTCCATTACCAACATTTTCGTTATCACTTTATTTTTTACTAAGACATCAAAACTCTGAATCGTTGATTCACTCACCATAACTGTAAATGACTCTCCTCTCTGGTGACCCTACCTTAGATCCCTCAGTTCTAATTGTAACTCTGCGGATAATGTTTAGGTGTAACTCTTTAGTTTGTACATCGACCTATACTCAGACCCCTTGTCGACTCCATTTAAACAGTCAGTAATTTTATATCTCCATAAGTTTCTAAAATGATATTCTTCTTTAGTAAATCTTTGAGTTCAACTTGACTCTTCTAATAGCCAGACTCCGATCTTAGACTCTGTAAGTGTGTAATAAGGCAAAAAGATGTGTTTTAAATGTCTACAGTAGTTCTAAGTCTTTTTAATGACCCGAAAAGTAACTATGACATAATATCTAACTAATTGTAGTAAGACATAAAAAATTCAAGTTGAGAAGTGAAAATTAGATTTACGTTAATATAAATGTAAACTTAAATTTCTTACTTCTCATCCTAAAAAATCCATTCCTAGCTCTTCACCAATACCTTAACCTGTCATACCATCTGAAATATATACTTAAATACATCGACAATGTTGTTAGAACCGAAACGTATAGAAGGGGAAAAATACCTATTCTTTTTTGACTCCCAAACTACTCCATTTTATCAAACAGATAGTACATAGTAAAATGGTCTTCATATTTGTATCTGTGGTTTCTGTCACAGTCGTCACAAAGGTAATATTTACAATGAAACGACTGAAGGACCTGAAATGTTATATCGACAATTGGTTTAAGTAATACTTTATAATTATCCGTGTATGAAGTACTTTGTGATATTAAAGTATTTTTGTATTTTGGAACCTATTAATTCTTTATAGGTATCAAAAGGATTTAAGAACTATACTTTCATTTTGGGTCTGTCCCAGACCTAAAGTGTGTACCTAAAGTTTAAAACATAAACCTATCGTAGTTACAAGAGGAAATGTCCGATAAATTCTCTGGAAGAGATTTTGGGTAATACACTAGTAAAAACGGGTTATAAGTTCCTGAAAATATCGTATTGACCAACTGGTATACAAAGAAGGTATACAGACTACTACGAATTTTTCTTTTTTTGGTCATGAACGTTATATTTCCTTCATCTTTTATCAGATATCGGATTTATTCTACAGGTTATAATATATTTTATTATAGACTGTGTTCTTACGTCCAAATACTGACAGTCACTCACTTACTAATTAGTAAATTAGTATAGATTCCATCATCCATGGAGTGACGATTCTGTAAATTCAAAATTAGTGAAAAGTGATTAACTTACACTCCGACAAACCGTCGTAATTCTATACTGTCCCGTACAAAATGATGAGGTAATTATGTATTGAGTCCGTGTAAGTTTATAGAATTTGTTGAATTTCGTCCATAATTAATTGGTTATTTTGTATTGGGTCTCGTTTACTTCCGATAACGTAAGAGGGGCACAGTATTTGAGACCTTATTCCATCTTTTCCTTTTCTCACTTCTGTTTCACGATGGTTTATTTCTGTTTAAGTCCCGTGACGGTTCCTCTTCTAAGGTATTCGATAATAATACAGAAATAAATGTTTACAACTGGGGGATTGTGTGTGTACTCTTATGTAAAAGAGAAATATTTGTTTCACTCCCTTTTTAATATCTTGTATTAATTTATACATAAATTTCACGTATGAAATCCTGTGTTTCACCGTAAGTCATGTAAGTGTCACAGTTCTTCGGTTTTAGATATAGTTTAAGATGTTATAAAAGAGTAAGGATTTCTTTTAGGACATGAGTAACTCGAGACTGAGTAAAGAATGAGGAAGATTGGAGACAACAACACCAACTCAGAGATTCGACACAGGTTGAGACACGTGGGCGGTACTTGACGTCGTGGAGTTCGAACGGACAGGAAGTGGTAGAGGGTACTCAAACGAGTTTAAGTAAAGGTTACTCAACCACTACGGTAACATCGAAGACCGTTTGTGGTTAGACAAAAGGTAGAGATACCTAGATTGATATTACCTATCAAGTATATTTGACTTAGTATGTTATTGATAAGAAAACCCGGACCGATACAGTCATTCGCCCTATTCCTTTACTGTTGGGTGAGATCATAAGAACGGATCTCTTAGGGCACCTGTCTCTTCGGACCACCCTACGACAGGTATCCCAACGTGTCTCAGTCTGTGCTGACTTCGCTGAATCGTACGTACGTACGTAACATCTTCCTTTACCTTTGGGTGAGGTCATGAGAACGGACCTTTTAGGGTACCTACCTCCCGGACCATCCGATGTCAGGTACACCAGTGTTTCTCAGCCTGTACTGACTCGCTGAAGTGAAAGTGAAAAAGAACAGTGATTCGTCCGAAGGGTCCACCGCGATCACCATTTCTTAGACGGATGGTTACGTCCTCTGGGTTTTCTTCGTCTAAACTAGGGACCCAACACTTCTAGGGGACCTTTTCCTGTACCGTTGGGTGAGGTTATAAGAACGGATCTCTTAGAGTACTTGTCTTCTCGGACCCCCCAACTCCCACCCGATATTAGGTATTCCAGTGTCTCTCAGTCTGTACTGACTCGTACGTACAGTGATTCGTATTACAAAAACTTTAAAAAGGTACAACATCGTACATAATCATGAAATAAGGAAAAATACAGACCTATTATGAAGTAACGTACATATATGGTGTAAGACAGGTAAATAGGTAACTATGTGTAGACCCAACAAAGGTCGAAAAACGATAAACGTTTATCACAATAATTTTTTAAGTATATGTTCATAAAGTGAACAAAAGTCAAGAAACCCCTCACCTTAACTACCAGAACATCCACATGAGGATTTTCCATTAAAAGGAATTTAAAACACAATCATAGAGTTATAAAATTTACCTCGTTTGAGTTCTGTAGTTGTAAAAGTATTTTATATTTCCTCTTCTTAATTTTCTATAAAAGATTGAGAAGTATTCTCGAAGATTCAACTTTCCTTTCTTCTTTAAGTAAATCATAGAATGTCGAATCTCTTCTTTTGAATGAAACCTTCCTCACAAATCCAGGTCGCTATCTTCAAACACGAGAAATTGTTGTAATAAAACCCAATATCTTCTTATGCCCAGTCATTTACCTACCCAGTCGTACCCAGTCATATACCTACGTCTATGTCGTTCTCACAGTATTTCTCTTTCGGACTTCCGTAGGTATACTACATTCTACGTTTATATCTCTTATACTCCCGAAGGAACCACCGAGTCACCATTTCCTAGACCGACGGTTAAGTCCTCTGCACCCAAACTAGGGACAAGACCCTTCTAGCGTGTACTAGGGCCTAGGGTCTTCCAGGGTGTGCGACGTCTCGTCAATTTGGATTCACGGTCTTGATAACTCGGACACGAGATCTTGGGTCCTCGGTATTGATGACTAGGGTTCGCGACGTTTATGACTTCGGGCTCGTAGGGTCTCGGACACGAGGTGTCCTTTACGACGGTGTCACTCTTCGGGAGCGTGGTGTCGATCTTTCATCGGGGACGAGCGACGTTCCTCTCTTTTCCGGTGCGTCGTTACTTCTGGGTCGTTTCGGTTTCAATTTATTTTATTTATTTGTAAACTTTTTTCTTACACCTTAAAATTTTTCGTTCCTTTGTATGTACTTTGTTGATATTACATAAATCATATATAAATTATAAATAATCTTTTCCTATCTCGGAGGATTTTCTTATCCTATACCCCTTTATTTTGGTTTCGTTACTAGATTTCGCTAACTATAGAACCGAAGTTCTTCTATAGTAACCTACTTAAAAAGGATAATATGTAAAGAATTTATATAAAACAGAGAGTAAACCTAAATCCACGATCCGATATAATTGTAGTGTCCAAACAAAGTCTCTCTGTCACTGTTTCATCGTTCACGGTTCACAGTCCCTACGAACACAACTACCCACTCGAATTGTTGAACCTTTATGGGTTTCTTTGTTTTCTCTCCTCCATACACGATACCAACTGTCGTTGTCAGTTTATCTGAAGTGGGTGTACATTTATAACTCTGTCAGTACTATGGGACGCATACACGTTTCTGTACGGAGTTTGTGCGGTAAGGGAAAATAACGACAAAAGGTGAAACTTACATGTATAGGGAAGGTTCTTACGTTTGTGAGAATGAGATTTTGTATTATAAAATGATAAACGAAATTAATTTAAACTTTTCATATTTTTGAATTTTAAGTCTGTACATGTGGGCACCGCCTAAGTACAGTTACATACCGTTTTGGTTATGTCATGACATTTCATTTTATTCCATTGTTATTTTTAAATTTATTTTTTTAATAATATAGTTAATGTTTCCCAAGAAATTTAATGATTTATAAAATTTTCCACATATTGATATTTGCACACCAATACACGAATATTTGTGTATTTGTAATTGATAGTTGTATAATTTTACCCACATTGATATTATATATTTATTCAGTAAGTCAATAAAGGATAAAGTACACGAACGATTAAAATCACCCTTTTCAACCTGTTAACCGGTCTTTTAAATTCAATCAACTTACCTCTAGAAGATAAATGAGATTCCTCTTTCGTCGGTTACAAGACCGATCTAATATGTCCTTTTAACTACATTTATACGTCCTTCTTACTTCTGACATACTGTCGCTTTGAATCTTTGTATCTTTTCTAGTTTTGCTAATAAAAGGACAAGAAAGAAAGAGACACGGGAAAACATTTGATTTACAGTTCTCAAGAACAGACACTGTTAGAACGGTAGATTCTGTCTGGTACACGTTATTTAAAGGATCTCTGGACTTCACTTTTTACTGGGATTTTTATCAACAAAAAAAAATTACCATGGGATTCTTCAGTTACCTGGTTCACGTTCAGATACTTTCTTGTGCGTATTTCTTCACTTGTGTATTTTGTCAATTATAGATTATATAAATTATATGGTCTAGGATAATACAACTAATCATACCAATTAAGAGTAGATAAATGTTATTAATTATGACCTTGGTCAACTATTTCACGTGTCTAATTTTTCGGATTATACCGGTTTTTAACTTTGGTGTAAATAGGAATTCGGATGTAAAATTTTCATGATTATTACAGAGTGTTGTGATCTGTTGAAAAAGGTAAACGAAAATAAATATCAGAGGTCACGGTGTAGACTGTCACTACTCTTTTTTGTCCCTTCTTTTATTCTAAAAAGTAACAAACCTTCAATTCCAAGAATAGAGTCTTCTTTCGTCATAATTGACATTATTTATGTAAGAGAACTCATTAAAAAGTTATATTTATACCCGTATTGTGATTTATTCCTAAAAATTTTTGTGCCTTATAGAAAGACTAATTACAATGTATATGGTCTTCAAGAAATTTACTCAGGTACGACTCGTCATATAAGGACTTAAGGAAAGGTAGATTAAGTAAAATATAAAGGTTGGGTTTAGTTGACTGATCAAGAGGTCATTAAAGGTTCAGGAAACCCATTTAGTTAGAGAGAGTAGGTTGAATTATAATTAAAAATTCGTAAAACCGAAACATACACCTTACACACCCATACACCCCCTTTCATGACTTAATTTTCTACTCCCCTTCCGTCCCTTACCGTACCTATACCCTCTAGTGTACGACCATACTGACTATGTATGGTATGTAATTATAAGTAATTACCATGTATATCACTAAAACTAATTTGAAGTCAGTAGTTCACTTAATTAAGATGTTATAAAGATCAAATTAATCCCGTTAACAAGATCAGTTAGAAGAAAATGAAAAGACAACGAAAATTGGATGACTAAGAATTTCAAAATTTTAGGAATTTCGGTTTGTCAGATGTCTTGTATTTGGTGTACTATGGGTTCCTTGTGTGTGTTATTACGGGGACAAAGGTTGAGAAAGAAGTGAAGTTAGATTGTCAAGGTAAGACACTGGAAGTAAGACCTTGAGGGAGTTTAACCTCAACGTAAAAAATTTGTTTTATAATAGATTTTACACACAAAAAGAAGTACTTATTGAAATTGTATCCCTATATAATCAGACCCTCCTTACATAAAAGTAGAAAAGAATATGAGGACTGTTTAAAATTCGTGAGGTTTTATTGAGAACCCACGTTAAATCACGAAAGAAGACCGTTTTACATTTACAAAAATGGACACATTTACTGTTAACGAAAACGAAAATTTGGAATTATTGTTACCTTTGAAGTCCCTAGTCCTTTCGTTTATATATAACTAATTTTTATTTTTATTTTTTATAACCCCAGGGTAACCCGGTTCCTCTCTCCTGATAATTACAACACCGATTGAAACGGTTTTGACAAACTTTAAGTAAGTTATAACAATACTATAGGGTGACTTTTCACCGAATCCAACAATGGTGTTCTTACTTGTAGTCAGAACTAAAAGAAATCGGAATCACTACCTCTGAGTGGTAGTCGGAATTCTTTAATCTATTTGTATTAAAGAAAGAAGTATTTTTCATCCTTCACCTTCCATTTTTTCTTCCTTTGTAAAATTCCTTTTGTTTAGAGACTACGATCTTTACTTTCCAATTTGAGTTCGTTTTCGAACATAAGTCAGATAGTCCTCTCGTAAACTTTTCCCCCTTTTTATAAATTAGTCCTCGGACGCTATTAGTGTCTACTCGTTCCGTTTATTATATACTAATAAAGACTTTATGAGTAAAGGCAAACTCCGTACACGATTACACGTAAAACTCTCGGAAATTCTTTTGTACGAGCAACTTTAATTACAAAGGTCTCAATGACCGAAGAACAGAAGTTCGTATTAAAATAGTATTAACTTATCACGTTTTTATAGAGTAATGCTACAATTCTCCTGAAGAGAGTATCGAGTTAACCATTTCTTAGTCGGACGTTACGTCCTCTCGGTCCAAGTTAGGGACCCAGCCCTTCTAGAAGACCTCTTCCTTAACCGTTGGATGAAGTCATAAGAGTGGACCTCTTCGGGTGCCTGTCTCCTCTGACCGTCCGATGTCAGGTACCCGAGCGTTCTCAGTCTGTGCTGAATCGTTGATTTGGTAGTGGTTCTATAATTCTACAAATAATTTCTTATAAATCCTCTAATTGAAAATATAAATCTTTGAATAGAAATATTTCAAAACCGTCAAAAATATTAAATTGAGTAGACCTAAATGTACACATCTTTACTTTCAATATTAAATTATGTTTTAAGTAAAACGATTTTCATTATTGAATCTTTAAACTTGAGTTTACTGGTACAATTTTCAATATTTATTTTGTTAACGAAATAAGTAGTACTCGACACAGAACCCATTACTGTTACAGATGATTTTTGAAAAGGAACTTTTAGATTAATTAGTATTACGAAATTTTGACTTTCTATTATGTATTATTATACCAAATTCAAATATTAAAATGTGTACTTTTTTCAAGTTTGACTCTCTCCAATTCTGAGACGGTCTTACAGGTGGAATGAGTCCGGTACTCCTATTCTTACGATCTTAGAATGGAGACTAGGTCTTGGAAGAGAACAAAACCGAAGATAAATAGGACTGACTAAAATTCTATTCCCGTCTATTATAGAGTAAAATCATTACTTGTCTCAGATCCGTGAAAAGGGGAACATTTTGGGTGGTCGATGGTAAGAAGGAAAAAACCATAGTGATTTGGACCTTTTAGGGTTCCTGCCTCCTCGGACCACCGGACGTCAGGTACCCCAGCGATTCTCAACCTGTGCTGACTCGCTGAAGTGAAAAATGAAAGTACGCAACCTCTTCCTTTACCGTTGGGTGAGGTCACAAGAACGGACCTCTTAGGGTCCCTGTCCCCTCGGACCACCCGACGGCAGATATCCCAGTGTGTCTCAGCCTGTACTGACTTCGTTGAATCGTCGTCGTCGTCGTTTGGAATTCCTCTGTTTAAGGAGAAAATCTATTTTAATATACTTCAGTCATGATAACGAGGTTGACAGTCTGAGTAGTTGTTTTCTTATTTTCACTCCTGACACGGTGTAAGGGTGTTAGTTTTAGTAGAAAGATCTACTATATTATTTTGTTTCCGATATTGACTGAAATCACTGTAACTAGAAGATTGAAATTTTCACCATAAGAAGTCATTTTAGGATAGTATAGTGAGTCAGTATAGACTGAGTAACACTGGGGTACCTAACATCGGACTGTCCGAAGAGACAGGTACCGTAAAAGGTCTGTTCTTATGAATTACCAAAGGGACGGGAATAAGTCCCCTAGAAGGGTTGGGTTCCTGACTTGGACACAGAGGACTTAACGTCCACCGAAGAAATGGTTGACTCGGTGGTCCCTTTGAAATATACTTCAGTCTTGATCAAGAGGTTGACAGTCTAAGTAGTTGTTTCCTTCTTTTGACTCCTGACACGGGACTAGGGACACAGTCTTATTAGAAAGATCTAACATACTATCTTGTCTCCGATACTAACTGAAATCGCTGGAACTAGAGGATTGAAATTTTCGTTATATAAAGTTTTTTTTGCATAGATTCTAAAAAAATTTCTTTTAGGGCTGTACGAACAAAAAGGTAGGAGATAGGATTATTTTGTGATAAAGAGTAACTGAGACTCCACCTTACTTAATATTCCATCGGGAGTTCTATAGGTGGGAGACCACATGTACGGAACAAATTAAAAGAACAGACCTCCCCACTATCGACACCTATCTTACCCTATAATGGGATTCTGAATACAATGTAATGAACTACTTTTACTAAAACCTCTACATTAATTTCCCTTTAATAAACACATCAAGTCTGGACTACTGAATGAAGTGAATCATACTATTAGAGATCCAGGTAGGTACAATGAAGTTTACCGTAATAAATTAAGAAAAAATACCGGCTCATTATAAGGTAACATATATACATGAGACAGAAGAAATAAGTAAGGAGATGACTACCTGTAAATCCGACAAAGGTACAGAACTAATAACATTTATCACGACGATACTTGTAGTCTAATGTACATAGAAAAACTTAATCTTAAAAGTAGAAGAGACCTATATACGGGTACTCATTCTAACGACCTAGTATAGTATGAAAATAAAAATCAGACAACCCATTGGTGGTATGATAGGGGGTATCTTCGACATGATACGTTTAAATATAAGGGTGGTTATCACATTCACCCAAGTTTGTGTCCCTTTAAAAACTCTTTCTCTTAACGTATATTAAGTCAACATGGGACCAGGTACCGGGTAAGTAATGATCTTTTTTATGGACGTCCCGTTTCTATCATGTACCTTCCGTTCCCTCTATTACGGGGAACAGGAGAAAGGATCCTATAACGACCGTTCTCGTTCCTTTGATCTTAAACTTGTCCACGTATTACACATAACTGATTACTAGGGACCTGTTGAAACTTCTATAAGTGTACGGGACCGTACGAAAATTCTCCTATATTTTCAACTACACCGAGAACTATATAACGTATCTCCATCGGGTTTCCCGAAGTAAGGACTTTCTTAGTCACATTTCTTTACTGTCTTACAGAAGTTACACCTAAGATGTTGGGTTTTCTTTCAATACTTTGGACTTTAAGTCAAAAAGAAAGTCATTTATAAATTACCCGAAGGGAACACCGAGTCGACCATTTCTTAAACGGACATTACACCCTCTGGATCCAAGTTAGGGACCCAACCCTTCTAGAGGACCTCTTCCCTTCCCTACGGGTGAGATCATAAGACCGAATCTCTTAAGGTACCTGACATATCAGTACCCCAGCGTTTCTCAGTCTGTGGTGACTCACTGAAAGTGACAGTGTTACAGTCATGACATTATCAAGGACTCTAGTATAGTCAATTTTTATTAAGGTATATCAAAATTCAAGGACAATATATGTCATACCTCCTGAAGGGACCACCGAGTCTCCAATTTCACAGACGGACCTTACGTCCTCTGGTCCCAAACTAGGGACCCAGTCCTTCTAGGGGACCTCTTCCTTTACCGTTGGGTGAGGTCATGAGAACGGACCTCTTAGGGTACCTCCCTCCTCGGACCATCCGATGTCAGGTACCCCAGCGTTTCTCAGCCTGTACTGACTCGCTGAAGTGAAAGTGAAATATATGTCATACACATATTTTACCGATTATTTATTTACTTTACATTTATATATAGTTTATAATACTATCTCCTACTCTACCAACCTACCGTAGTGACTGAACTACCTGTACTCAAACTCGTTAGAGACCCTCAACCACTACCTGTCCCTTCGGACCGCACGACGTCGGGAACCCCAACGTTTCTCAGTCTGTACTAACTCGGTGACTTGACTTGACTTATATAGTTTACCACTATTCACGATGACTCTTTACTTTTCGTCTCATTTTTCTAATTGTGAAGGTCTTTAAAGTCTGAGTAGTAATGTTGAATAGAAAGGGTGAATTATACAGGGGTACTCACAGATTATCTGTAAAGTTTGATAACTTTGCAGTTGGTATGAATTTGAATTAAACTCTTAGAGAGGAATACGACCCTAAAGGAAAGTGTCGTTTACTGATATGATAGTTCAGTATTTGGTTTTATAATAAGGACTAAAGAGCCACAGTGAGATAGTCGTCAGAGAAATAAAAAAATCGAAAATTAACATGTAACCTCATATTGGATGACTGTTACGACACTGTTAAAATCCAAGTGTTGTATTACTGAGTCGGTTTGTATATGTGTATAAGTAAGAGGGACTTTTGAGAGGAGGGTAGGTCTGACGGTGTATTGTAACTCTGTAACTCATCTTAAGGGACGCGATATACTCTCTAGGGACGACCAGTAGATGAAATTTATATCGTGACACATGTATAGTTAGGGTTCCGGAGATTGATAGGGAGGGGGTGGGTAGGGGGATCATTGGTATTCAAACAAGAGATTCGGGTACTCAGACAACAAAATATTTCAACGAGTAGACATAGTAAAGACAAATCTAAGGTGTATATTCCCTATAGTATATTATAAGAGAAAGAGACAGACTGGATAAAATGAGTCATCCTGTTAGAGATCCAGGTATAGACAAGGACGTTTAATGTAATAAAGTAAGAAAAATACCGACTCACCACGACCTCTTCTTAGAATGCTCAGGGAACCTGACGTTTCTATAGGTTAGTCAGGTAGGATTTCCTCTGGTCAGGACCCACAAGTAACCTTCTTGACTACGATTCCGACTTTGAAGTTATGAAACCGGTGGAGTACGTTTCTCATCTGAGTAACCTTTTCTGGGACTACGACCCTCCCTAACCCCCGGCCTCCTCTTCCCCTACTGTCGCCTACTCTACCGACCTACCGTAGTGACTGAGCTACGTGTACTCAAACTCACTTGAGGCCCTCAACCACTAGCTGTCCCTCCGGACCGTACAACGCTAAGGACCCCAGCGTTTCCCAACCTGTGTTGACTCGCTGACTTGACTTATAAGGGAACATATATAAAGAGAGAGATTTGTATGGACCGTATATCAGTCGTGAGTCACTCGTAGACTATTTACATACTTCTCTCCAAACTCTAAGATAATTATTAATGTCTTAGTACTCCATCTTTTTATGTAACTAACAGGTGAGGCTGAAGAGAAATCACAGGGGGAAAAAGAAGGAGTAGGAAGAGAAAGCAAGTAGGTTATCAATCATTTAAGATGTAAGGTCTCACAAAGGACCCTTATTACAGGGATATCAAACAAAAGATGTAATGTTTTAATATCTGAAAGAATGTCAAAAGTAAAAATCTTTTACTTGAAAGTAGAACGATAGAGAGAGAGAAAGTGTGTGTGTGTCTGTGTGTGTGCGTGTGTGTGTGCACGTACATACACGTACGAGTGAGTTCTAAAACATCGGTTGTATCCTAGAATACATTGGTTAGGGAGGTGTGGGGAGTGGAGAAAAAGAGGAAAGTAGAGATAGAAAAACGAAAAAACGAAGGATGTAAAAGGGAGAGAAGAAAGGATAAAAATACCTTCACTATAGATAGGAAGACTCTGATTTCATACACGGATATTAAGTAGAGAAAGACGGTGGGATCGTTAAAAAAGGTAATTAGTGAAGTCGGGATTAGGATTGGGAAAGAGTTTTTCTTTTTTTTTTAGTTTAAGTTTATGGTAATTACTTAGTTTGGACTTAAGAAGGTTGGAATTTAAAGGAAGGTCTGGAAAGGGAGACAGTGAGGGGGTCGACAAGATGACACATAAGAAAGATAAAAGTGTAGAGAGTCAGTGTAGAGTTAGGTAGTAAAAAAACATGGGTGTAGTTCGGTCCTTATTTAGGAACACTTCCGATGGTTTTTTTTAGATAGGCTAAAAAAACAAATTGTCTTTAAAGAGTTGGTAATAAATAAATAAATAAAAATGGGTTATCATTGTAAACTGGCTATCGTTTCATATGGGAGGAGAGAGTAAAAGAATAGGATGGAAGGTTTTGAAGTTGAAAATACACCAATCTAAAAAAAAGAGAAGAGTCGGAAATATGAGAATAAAAACTCCGACTAGGTCATGGTTCAAGAGTAAAGATTGGTGTATATGAATTAGGAATGTTTAGACTTAGAGGTCAGTATATCAAAGAACTTTCGACGTCTGAATACATACAATATTAATGAAAGACCCTTTCGATCTCGAGGTTTCCTCCATTCTGTCATGTTACCTGCTCTCTGTTAAAGAAGTTATTTACCACGACCTTTTGACCTGTCGATGCACATTTTTTTAATTTAATCTTGTTAGAAATTGTGATATGTGTTTTTATCTGACTTTCGTAGGGACTAAGGAGGGAGAGAAACAGAAGTAAAGGTTAGTGAGACACTTGTACTGGAATATTTTTACAGAAAGCAAGCAATAGAAGAGACAGGGGTTCATAACGAACGGTAGAAGAGTAAAGGAAGACGATAATCAGAGATGAGAACAACAAAAGTCATACATATGCTATCAGAGAACTTTAATGGTAAAAGTAGTAAAATTAAAGAACGACCTTTAAGAAGTTGTAAAGAACCCTATATCAAGTACAATAAGGAACACAGACTCCAAAACCTAACACCATGTTAATAGAATGAAAATGAATAAAGAAAATTAATTACTAAAATTTTAGACCTCTATGGGATTACATAATTTGACCTGTTACAAAGTATTCAAAGGGGGATTAAAAGTTCACTTTATTTAATCGAATCAATCATAATGTATTGTTTTTCAAGAGAATTTCTCCTCTCACTTTTTCAACCGAATTTCGAGTTGTAAGTCTTTTGCTTCTAGTACCGTAGGCCAGGGTAGTGAAGTACCCTTTATCTACCCCTTTGTCACCTTTGTCACAGTCTGAAACAAAAACCCCCGAGGTTTTAGTGACGTCTACCATGACGTCGGTACTTTAATTTTCTGCGAATGAGGAACCTTCTTTTCAATACTCGTCGGATCTATCGTATAAGTTTTCGTCTCTATAATGAAACGGTTGATTCCAGGTAGATCAGTTCCGACACCAAAAAGGTCATCAGTACACACCTACACTCTCATTCTGACACTCCTTCTGACTCGCGACTTCTTGACTACGAAAACTTGACACCACAACCTCTTCTGAGAACTCCCAGGGAACCTGACGTTCCTCTAGGATCCTCAGGTAAGACTTCCTCTAGTCGGGACCCTAAAGAAACCTTCCTTACTACGATTTCGACTTTGAGATCATGAAACCGGTGGAGTACGCTTCTCAACTGAGTAACCTTTTCTGAGACTACGACCCTCCCTAACCCCCGTCCTCCTCTTCCCCTGCTGTCTCCTACTCTACCGACCTACCGTAGTGCCTGAGCTACCTTCACTCAGACTCACTTGAGGCCCTCTGTCCCTCCGGACCGCACGACACTAAGTACCCCAGTGTTTCTCAGCCTGTGCTGACTCGTTGACTTGACTTGACTTGACTTGGTAATATTAAATTTGTGTTTTTTAAAACTCCGTGCCTAATATGTGACTTATCTAGGGTATAAAAGACAAGTGTTCTATTTACGAAACAACAGTTTTCACTTTATGTTATCGTACTTCCTTAATATTATAATATGTAAGGGAAAGATTCTCATTATTTGTCGTCAAAAGTGAAACTCTAAGTCTTTTGACGATTTTGTCCTTTTATTTCGTAGGAAATCTTAAACGGGAGTGTGTAAATAAAACTAAAAAGATTATAAACTCTTCTGAAAGTGACTAGGAACGGTTTACAGTAGTATTCTGTAAAGTTTCTATATACTCAAAAGTAATATTGTGTTGGTCTCTAAAAGACTCATTTGTAAAAAATTTTTTATAAACAATCTTTTAGACACGTCATTTGGAGTTTCAGGATTGAGGGGAATGTGTTTCCCATACACAAGGTTCAGTGGTGACGTTAAGTGTCAACAGTATTGAGTTACGGGGGGTCGAAAGATATACTTGTTATTTTTAGAAAACGTATCGGGTTTAGTAATCGGATCTTTCCCCTTCTAGTAGTTGGGTTTAATCGATTAGAATACCTCAGTGAAATTCTTAGTAGACATGTTTTAGGTCTTAAACCTGTAAATAAAGAAGTCTCTTGTTAAGGTCGTAACAGACTAAGTGAACTATTGAGGGATACCAACGTTTCAGGAAGGGTCGTTTTTTGGGTGTCGATAAAATATATTGTAGAAGTTCAAGTATTTCGTCTAAGTGTATCTAATACGGTGGACTAAGAGGGACGTTGGAGACCACTATTGTAAGTAACAACAGGTCAACGTTTCAGAACAGGTTAAGAAACACTGGGGTACTTGACGTCGTGTTATCCGAGGGGAGAAGAAATGAGAGAGGGTCTCAAATGAGTCTAAGTACAGGAAACTCAGTCACTACGATGGATTGACAGAGTAGGGGACAGTGGGGAGAAGAGGAAAACGGAAATTAGAAAAGGTCTTAGACTCACTTACCTCCTCCCTTACCGTTTGGTGAACTCATAAGAACGGTACTCTTGGGGTACTTGACATACTTTTCCACGACTATTAGTGTCTGTCCCGAATAAAACGTTAAAATGTTACTTGTCTATCCTTTACCTCATTCTGTTACTGAACGAGTGTTAATCCTTCGACCTTTCCCTGTCTCGACTTCGAGTTTGATTTAGAATATACAGTATAGACTATAAGAAAGATGAAAAGGTACAAAACTGGACCACTCCCCAATACTTTAATTCTTTTCATTAGTGATGTCTTCACATTAAAACATACTTTGTTCAAGCTCTGTAAAAATGAAGTCGAGTCTTTAGTTACGAACGGAAACTTTCCGTAGAATCTTTTTCTACATATTGAGAATTATGTATTTTCGGTCATTTTGTCTCGGTCTATATATCGTACTTTCATTGAATTCTTGCACGAAGACAGATGTAGGAATTCACTTTAAATGGTCACACTTATGACTAGTAAACGAATTACTTTTATAATTAAACTCCTATAACCTTTGTAACGTTAACAAGGACTTTTGTAGTGTAATTCATTGACTCAAACACTATTTAAACTGTATTTTAGGTCGATTGGATTAAAATGTTTACCGAACTTTAAGGTCTACTTCTATAATTGTTAAGAAAATAATTTCCTACTTCACTGGTATTATGGGTTCCGCTATACGACTAATTTCGTCCACGTTACCTTCTATTGGGTATTCGATGTATTAAGGAACCTATTATCTAGTCACTAAGAGACATTACACGAATAATTCGTTATACCTTTTAACCCAGTTTAATCTGTCACTCTATTTCAACAAGTATATACTGTACTGAACGGTACCTCTGTTAGTTTTACTGTAAAGAATTGGATTCAGAGATCTCTATTCCATGAACCGTTACTTAATCAGTCAATGGATTGGAAAACTTTTTAGATGTCGACACTAGTCATTTTCTTTTAACGTAATTCTTACCCGTTAATACTACATGTCATATTAACGTTCCCTGTTTAAAAGAAGGATTATCATTAAACTTTGAGACGGAACAATTTCTTTACTCTCGAATCTTTTTGCGATCACCAATAAACGTATTTTGTTACATTGATTGAGTTTTAGTACGACCGACAAGACCTACCGACACTATTTGAGATTGTAAGTACCTTTGTGTCAGGAGGTTCCCAGTAAGATTACAGGATTATTAACCACCCCGTATCTGAACCTAATGCCACTATAACTTACCAAACGGAACCTCTGTTTCTCTCTAGTAAGACATCAAAAACTCTAACGTAGGTTCATGACGTAAAGTCTGAGTAAACAACTGGCACTACCGATGAGGTAAATAAGACTCCCTAAGGACGGATGTCATCATCTACATTACCAGTAGACTCAATTTGAGTGGGTAAGGTCAGGTAAAATCAAGCGACTAAGGATCTTACAGCTGCAAGTGGGAACGGTAGAGAACAAACTGGTGAAGGTTAAACGGAACTAAGTACCTGGACTGTAAGGTCCAAGGATACGTTATCACGAAAAATGTCGTAACCTATAACGAAGATAGTGGTCAGTGTAGGTGTCGACCCATAACAAAAACGAAACCGAGATAGAGAAGTAAGAAAGACCTCAATAAAGAGGTGACTAGAGGTCATCGTATAACCCGTGGATTACTGGACCCCTCAAGGAGAAAACCATGGGATAGTAAAACGGAAAAGGATGACAACGATGAAAATCTTGATTGTGGGGGTTTTCTACAGGAAAAGTAATATCCCCTGACCTTACGTTTTCATCCTTCAGTTCTTTGTGGACCTCATTGTCCGTTTAAACCGGAACCTTACGCCTTACTTCGTCCCGTTTCTGATTATCTCAAAACGGTTCTTTTACGTGACCAGTATCGTTTGTGGGAGAAGGTTATTGTGTTCTGACATGTGTACCTGTAGTGGTGTACCAGTTGTGACTTTAGTCTAACTAATATAAGAAACGTCGGTTTCTACCTCTTTGAGATATGTCAGTTGTTTTTGTTCTGGTCCTCGACTGACACCGACTCTAGTACTTGAGGAATCACAGTTTAAGTCTGAATTTAACTTCTTTCATCCCTTTTGGCGATCTGGTAAGTCCATACTGGATTTAGTTTAGGGAATACTAATATGTCACCTTCACTCTTTATCTAAATTCCCAGATCTAGACTATCTATCTCACGGACTACTTGATACCTACCTCCAAGCACTGTAACATGTCCTCTGTCCCTAGTTCTGGTAGGGGTTCCTTTTCTTTACGTTTTTTCGTTTTACCGACAGACCCCTCCGGAATGTTTGACGACACTTTTCTTCTCTCCGTTTTTCGTTTCCTCTTTTCCTTTCTATATTCGCAGACTTACGTCTCAAGGTTTCTTATCGTTCTTCTCTATTCTTTCTGAAGAAGTCGTTAATTACATTTCTTTATCTCCTTTTGTTGTCTTACCCTTTCTGATCTCTAGAGATGTTCTTTTAATCTCTATGGTCCCCTTGTAAAGTACGTTTCTACCCGAGCTATTTCCTGTCTTTACCAGACCTGGATTGTCTTCGTCTACTATAATTCTTCTCCACCGTTCTTATGTGTCTTCTTGACATGTTTTTTCTAGAAGTACTGGGTCTATTAGTACTACTCCACTAGTGATTAGATCTCGGTCTGTAGAACTTTACACTTCAGTTCACCCGGAATCTTTCGTAGTGATGCTTGTTTCAATCACCTCCATTGCCTTAAGGTCACCTCGATAAAGTTTAGGACTTTCTACTACGACACTTTCACGACGTGAGTTATATGGTCGTTCAAACCTTTTGAGTCGTCACCGGTGTCCTGACCTTTTACAGTCAAAAGTAAGGTTAGGGTTTCTTTCCGTTACGGTTTCTTATGAGTTTGATGGCATGTTAACGTGAGTAGAGTGTACGAGTATGTCATTACGAGTTTTAAGAGGTTCGTTAAGAAGTCGTTATGCACTTGTACTTGAGGGACTACAAGTTCGACCAAAATCTTTTCCGTCTCCTTAGTCTCTAGTTTAACGGTTGTAGACGACCTAGTAGCTTTTTCGTTCGCTCAAGGTCTTTTTGTAGATAAAGACGAAATAACTGATACGGTTTCGGAAACTGACGCACCTAGTGTTATTTGACACCTTTTAAGACTTTCTCTACCCTTATGGTCTGGTGGACTGGACGGAGAACTTTTTAGACATACGTCCAGTCCTTCGTTGTCAATGTTGACGTGTACCTTGTTGTCTGACCAAGGTTTATCCTTTTCCTCATGCAGTTCCGACGTATAACAGTGGGACGAATAAATTGAAGATACGTCTCATGTAGTACTCTTTGTGATCTACCCTTCTTTGTGTTCGACCTTAGTTCTAACGACCCTTTTCATAGTTGTTAGAGTCTATACGTCTACTGTGGTTGGAATACCGTCTTTCACTTCTCCTTGATTTTTCGGAGAACCACTTTCACTTTCACCTCTCACTTTTTCAACCGAATTTCGAGTTGTAAGTCTTTTGCTTGTAGTACCGTAGGCCAGGGTAGTGAAGTACCCTTTATCTACCCCTTTGTCATATCTGTCACAGTCTGAGATAAAAAAAACCCGAGGTTTTAGCGACGTCTACCACTGACGTCGGTACTTTAATTTTCTACGAATGAGGAACCTTCCTTTCAATACTGGTTGGATCTATCATATAAGTTTTCGTCTCTGTAATGAAACGACTGATTCCAGACAGATCAGTTCCGCTACCAAAAAGGACACCAGTACATACCTACACTCTCAACCTGATACTTCTTCCGACTCACGGCTCCTTAACTACGAAAACTTGACACCACAACCTCTTCTGAGAACTCCCAGGGAACCTGACGTTCCTCTAGGTTGGTCAAGTAAGACTTCCTCTAGTTGGGACCCTAAAGAAACCTTCCTTACTACGATTTCGACTTCGAGGTCATGAAACCGGTGAAGTACACTTCTCAACTGAGTAACCTTTTCTGAGACTACGACCCTCCCTAACCCCCGTCCTCCTCTTCCCCTGCTGTCTCCTACTCTACCAACCTACCGTAGTGCCTGAGCTACCTACACTCAGACTCACTTGAGGCCCTTTACCACTACCTGTCCCTCCGGACCGCACGACGCTAAGTACCTCAGTGTTTCTCAGTCTGTGCTGACTCGCTGACTTGACTTGACTTATTAACCACTATAGTTAGTATCAAAACAGTCGAAAAGACTTTACCTTTATCAATTATAAAGGCACTCCGTTTGTAAATAAAACGAAACTTCTTTACTGTCCTTTACTTTCGTATAGACATTTCTCACTAAGATACAACCGAGAATTAATCCCAGTGGTCGTCCCTTTGAAGTTTTACCACGGAAAGTACTCCAAAGGACCCGTCAGAGATTCTAAACCATGAAGAATGTGTTCATGGTAACGTATTTATGTACTGAAGGAAAGAAACCAGTGGTTTAAATCGACTTCTGACGTCCGAATTTTATATTTAGACTAACTACTTTCGTTAAATTGAAATACATTGAGGGTACAATACAATCTGTACACAAGTAGACCAAATAAAACACGATGTGTACAAATTTATTGATCCCCCGTGTCGAGTACTTCCGGAACCTTTTAAACCACTCACAGTTTACGGGTTAGTCTCAATCGGAGTATACGTCGTAGTTACTACGACAATACGAACTTGTAGAGTTCTCAGGGGGTCTACCACCATAACTTCCATGTAAACTATTCTTGTCTTTGACGTGAGACTGACCTGTTTCTTCCTGAGTGAAAGAACCTCTTGAAGTACGACAAACTTACTCCGGTAGGATTGAGGTGGAGGAGGCATAAGGACTACCCAGTAAGGGGACAGATATCACTACAAGAACTGAAAATGTGAAAGAGTCACCAAGAGGTTGAACTTGGGTACAGTCTTAGTAAACACCCTGCACAACTTTGTGTACAACGACCCGGGGAAGGTGGGTGTCTCGAAGACAGAGTCAAGTCAACCCTAACAACAACGACAAGTCAACGAGTCAGTACAGGCTGAGAAACGATGGCGTACCTGACGTCGTGCGGTCCGAAGGGACAGGAAGTGGTAGAGGGTTTCATACGAGTTCGAGTACAGGTGACTCAACCATTACGGTAGGTTGGTAGAGTAGGAGACAGCGGGAGAATAGGAGGACGGGAGTTAGAAAGGGTCGTAGTCCCCACCCCCATCCCTGGTTTTCAACGTAAAGATTGTTCGAGGGTCCACTACGACAACCTTTGACTCTCGATGACAAGAATCGATGTGACTTTAGAAGAAACTAAGTAAGTATAACAGAAGTGAATAAATAACTAAATAAGCATATCGTAGGTAATTTAAGATCTTTCTATATCTACACACATGTTACGTACAGATATTGGTTCATGATGTTACAGTCCGTGTAATTTACTACTACCTCGATGACAGAAGAGAAAGACAAAGTCAACGAGCTATCTAAGAAGACGAAAGTCGAAGGTTCCCTCACTACGGAGATAGGTCCGGAAGATGAGGGACCTCCTTTAAGTTAAAGGTTTAACAAGGAAGTGGGTCAAGGAGTAACGAAAGGAAAGTTAACATTAACTTTAACGTTAATGTTAAAGGTAAATGAGTTACGTCCACTAGAGTGAATACACCTTACTTCTTTCGTTAGATGAATTTGATTATGTGTGATTACGAGTTCTGAACCAAACTTACAAGTGTAAATCTTTTTCTGTGGAGACTCAGTTGTAGTTAAAGTTTTTGTTACTGTTGTACTTCACTTTTGACAGCCCACCAACTTTACACACAGAAGAGAGGAGGAAGGATAGAAACCTGTGTAGGTCAGTAGTGACGTCTACGAAGTAGATCCATGTTTCTTGACCTGTTTTATTTAGTCAAACCCTGATGAACTCTCTAAATTATTAAAATATCTTTTCTATAGTTTAAATATAAAAGTTATTACACAAACGTATAAGGTAGTTAGTTTTTACAATTTCAATCTTGCGGGAACACTATTGGTTATTTAGACGGACTTGTAGACAAGAATAACCTTTACAAGGTTATTCCTATAAATATATAAATAACACTGTCATCATATGGGATACACTATTCCCTTCGGGTACAAATCCCATCAATATAATATCACAAGGGTAGTCTCCATATATACTCCTTTGACTCTTTCTCTTTTCGTTACTCTGGACTCCCGTTGGTTTCAAGTACGTACGTCTTCGTCAGTCGATCCGACTTGGAGTTTTATGTGACGTCACATTTCGGTAAAAGAATCTCCCTTATAAGACTCTTAAATATCCTCTTCCGGATCCTCTTGTTCCCTCTTTTCTGTCTAGTTGTGTATTAGTTAATTTATCTATGAGTCCCTATCTTCCGTTACCGTGGGGTGAGGTCATGAGAACGGGCCTTATAGGGTACCTGCCTCCTCGGACCTTCCGACGTCAGGTACTCCAGCAACTCCCAGCCTGTGCTGACTCGCTGAATTGAAGGTGAAAAGTGAAAGTACGTAACCTCTTCCTTTACGGTTGGGTGAGGTTACAAGAACGGACCTCTTAGGGTCCCTACCCCCTCGGACCACCCGACGGTAGATACCCCAACGTGTCTCAGTCTGTGCTGACTTCACTGAATGGTCGTCGTCGTCGTCCCTATCTTCTCCTTTTTCGACTTTTAACATACCTTACACTCTCGGTGTTAAGTCTTCTTAAGTATTAAAACTCAGAGTGGATTACTCGACAACGACAACGAAGGGCGGGATACGGAGGAAGTGGAGGAAGAGAAAAACGAAAGGGAGGAGAAACAAGGGAAAGTAGAGAAGACGGTAAAAAAAGGGGAAAAGAAGAAAAAATTTTTACAAATTAACCTACAATTAGTGAAATGTTACGACACATCAAAGATGGAATGTTGTTCCACTAAGTCGTTACTACCTACCATCTAACGAAGTCAACACAAACTGAGGAATACTACGATACCTGGTGGTATCGGATGGTTCGAGGAGACAAACACCCTAAGATGTCCGTTCTTATGACGTCACCCAACGGTACGGAAAGAGTCCTCTAGAAGAACTGGGGTCCCCTAACGTGGGTACAGAGAACGTAACCGTCCACCCAAGAAATGGTGATCACGGTGGACCCTTTGGGATTGATATGTACATATGAAACTTTGAAGGGGAGTAGCGGGGTGGGGAGATCCCGTAGTGTCCCGGGGTCCGGGCCGAGGGACACAATATGTCGTCGAAGGGTAATCGATCGATAAAGTGTGTACAGTTACGATGAGATTAAACAGGGTTGGAGAGGAAGGAGATGACTCGGGTGTTTAAGCAAGAGAATATAGACACAGAGGTAAAGACGGGACGTTTATTCAAGTAGTCATCGCAAAAGATCTAAGGTATATATACGTAATTAAATTTAACGACAAAATAGACTTACAAGAAATAAAACTGAGACAGGTTATTTTAGATATGTAAGTGGCTAATAAATGAGTAAAGTACCAAAGTCGGTTGTAGGACTTTTGACTTTCATTGGTGATCGTCATTTTGGACGGACGGTCACGTCCTCTACCTTCTCCGTGTCCAAACTAGGGACCCAGCCCTTCTAGGGAACCTCCTTCCGTCCCGTTAGGTGAGGTCATAAGAGCGGACTTCTTAGGGTACCGTCGGATGTCAGGTATTCCGACGTGTCTCAGTATGTACTGGCTTCGTTGAATCGTACGTACGTACACGTGTGTCTCAGTGTTAAAACGAAATACTGTTTGAGGAAATTTTGAACTAAAAATGTCTTTTTTTTTAAAAAAAAAAAAGACGTCAACTTATGGCAGACATGGATTTTCAAATTCTGGTACCTGTTCAACGATTTGTCGGGAGACACAGAGTGAAGGTAGGAAGTCGTTTGTCAGCCTAATCTATTAAAGATCGAGACTTCCAATATGAGGTAGGGTGTAAAAGATACACCTTATAGGTGTAAGTTCAAAACGTTTAAAAAAAAGAACTCAACGGCGTTTTCGGAAACAGAAGACGACTGTCGTGTCATGAGATATTTACAAACAAAAGTCGTGATCGTGAAACCCGTTAAAAAAAAATGTTCACCAATGAGGTCATATTTGACCTTTACAAAATTCTTTTTGGTCGGTACGTCTGTCATACACTCTCTAAAAAGACCATTTTTTAGAGTGTTACATAAATCAAGTAAATGTAAAAGAGTGACTACGAATATTTCGTTCTATCCTTTCCGTCTAAAAGTGTAAAGGAGTCCGTCTCCAGTCTTCATCGAAAGTCTCCCTTGAACTTCGAATCCGTTTTTAGGTTTGAGTATTTTCGTGTCGGTAAAATTTTGGTCATTTTTACTTGACGACGAGCCATATCGTCTACCGTTATAAAATACTTGGTAAAACATTGTAACGTCTTAAGGGTCGTGGATGATTTGAAATCGAAGTACTTATGGTAATTTCTTCACTACGACGAAAACGTGCACCAAAAAAAAAATTTCCTTTACGATATAACACTTGGATTTTTTTATTAACGAATTCTACACTTTCCTAACGGACTGTGTGGGTTACCATCCACTCCTGTTCCAGTAGGACTATATACGACTTAGGTAAACGGACGACACTTCTTTGGTACTATATTTTCGACCACATGGAGACAAAATTTCTTTGAAAGATCGATTTCACACACCTCAATCCGTTTAGAATCAAATATATTCTTCTATTAAAAAAGTACATGTAAATCATGTACTTTAATGATTATAGATTAGGATTAATTATAGATTAGGTTACACTAGTAAAGATTCCCTAGTAAATGATATGCAACGATCTTCGTCGTCGCTAAATAGACTAACCCCCTGATGTGATGTCCTCCCCAACCGTTTAGAAAACTTACTTCTTTAATATAAATGACATTTTAACGACTGACCACCACTACGTAATGTACAAATATTTCAGAGAGAAGTTCAAAGACGGTTTATTACACTTTTCCCCATCTTCTGAAGTCTCCTTTTCAAGAACTTTTGGAAACCTCTAAAGAAGTCATCATTCTGTATTCATTGGTGTTGTTGTCCCTATAAACTAATTTGACTTACGTTAGTCAGTGGTCCTTCCTTCCCTTAACCTTGGATCCTCGAAACTTCTGACAAGTGTTTAAACTCACCGCTTTCCACGGTTAAAATTTTATTTTGGATTGTCATCAACCGTGAAAAAGTTTTTAATTCCTCTGTATCCGGACAACGATCCCACTAAAATTTTATTGGATAGTCTCTCTGATCCTTATACTTCTGAAAGAAAAAGATATTGTTTTATCACTAAAATAGAACGGAATGTCTTAAACTAAAGTATATGTTGTCACATATAAAACAATGTTTTAAAATCCAAATAAGAAAAAGTCGTGACATTGATAGACAACATTATAACTAAATACGAAGGATTCGATGTGTTTCTCATCCCACGAATATTAGTGTTTTTTCTGAATCTAATTGATAGAGGACAAATTATTAAACCCTACTCACCACGAATAAAAGTGGTGTTTCATTCTTTAATTCTTTTACATGAAAAGCATTAAAAAACTGATAACCGAATTGATTTGGTTTTTAAGATTTACAATAAGTAGTAAATTTTCTTTTTGTCTCCATGACCTGTTGTTATAAACTCCATGCGTTAGTAGTCATTTTCTTAAATAGAAAGTCTTAAATAAGTGTTATCAATTCTCCTATCAATGACACGTGTTAAGTAATAAAATGAAAGTTTCTGTAGGGACCCTTAATCTGTACTAATGAGTGTATCAAGTATACGGATCGTTCACCAGTCCAGTTTTAAACTTGGGTCGTGGTAGACCTGGTGTCTCAGGTACAAGATAATTACTGTAGTAAACCCGAGGGGTTAAAAGGTCACGGTCACATGTAGTAAGAAAACATAATTGAAACTACCTATAGTAGACCTCTAAAAGACAGATGACTTTACAATAATTTTTTTTTGAAAAAGTTCTCATAGGTAATATAACACTATTTTCACATACAACCACTACATATACAAAGTGACGGTAAAGTTAAAAACGGTGGGAGAAGAGGGGGGCGACGTAGATAAGAGATACAGACGTATAGATAAGGACGGGACGTTTATACAAGTAGTCATGGTAAAAAGATCTAATGTATATATACGTCATTATATACTATAAACCAAAAGAAAAAGACTAAATAAAGTGAGACATAATATCCGAGATCCAAAATCAAGTTGCCTAAGTTTACGTAAGGAAAATTACCGACTCATCTTCCGTTACCGTGGGGTGAGGTCATGAGCACGGACCTTTTAGGGTACCTGTCTCCTCGGACCACCCGACGTCAGGTACCCCAACGCTTCTCAGCCTGTGCTGACTCGCTGAAGTGAAAGTGAAAAGTGAAAGTACGTAACCTCCTCCTTTACCGTTGGGTGAGGTCACAAGAACGGATCTCTTAGGGTCCCTGCCCCCTCGGACCACCCGACGGTAGATACCCCAGTGTGTCTCAGCCTGTGCTGACTACACTGAATCGTCGTCGTCGTCGTCGTCGTCATCATAGGAAACATATATACATGGTGTTGAAAAATAGGTAAGTTGACAGATACTTGTAGATCCAGCGAGGATACAGATCGATAACATTTGTCACGACGTTACTTGTAACCCCATGTGCACAGAAAATTTTAATACCAAAAGAATCCCATATACGGATCGTCATAACGAAATGTTGTGTCCCCCGAGTTGGACCACGAGACCCTTTTGGATCTCCTCATTCTACCCCACCCTCCGCCCTCCCTCCAAGTTCTTCCCCCTCTGTATACGTGTGAATTACCGACTCAGTGTGACAACATATGTTGTGACGTTGGTCACGTTGTGACATTTCGTTAATAGAAGGTTAATTTTGTTTAATTTTTCTCTTTGTAGAGATAACTTCCGGAAACTTATAGACCCCTACGACTAACTATCTTGAGTTTAATGTTTTTTTTTTTTTTTTTTTCACATGTAACCGTTATACGGTACTCCTTGGGTCCAGAATCTACGGGTTCGTAATGAAATTTCATTGAGTTGTAGTGACAGCCGGAGACAGGTCACTTTCATCAGAGACTTCGAACACGAACGTTTGAATTGTCGTTATCACTGTTTTACGGTGGTGTAGAGTCTCTGTGGGACCCTATTTATTTACCACTCCACCACTTCCTTGCCTCGTCACCGATTTAAAATACTGTAAAGAAATTCGTTGTCGGGTTTTAGTTATTAGACAGGTCGTTCATTCTTACTTACGGTATTAGGAGGATTGTTTTTCTCTTGACAAAGTTACCTGTAATGTTCTCTCCTTCCATCCACCAAGATAATCCGTTCACAAAATGGGGAGTCGAAAGTCGGCGTTTTGATAGTTTTATGATCCCTTCTTTCTTTGTGGAGTTCGTTAACAAAGGTATGATTTTAGAGATCCCGAAGAGAAAAAATTAGTGAGTCAGTACAGACTCAGAAAACTCTAGGTATCTGATATCGGGTGGTTCGAGGAGATAGGTACCTTAACAGGTCCGTTCGTATGACCTCACTCAGTGTTAAAGGAAGAGGTCCCCTGGAAGGGCTGGGTCCCTACCTCTGACGTGGAGGACGTGACTGTCCGTCTAAGAAATTTCGAGGGTGTAGAGATCCGATCTAAATCCCCCCTTTCCTCATTCTTTTTTAGTTCTTTATCAAAACCTTTTACACTGCTTAATCAATTTCTTCCTTCTCGGAATCTATTCCGTTTCTACTGATTCCTTATTTCACCGTTACCAAAGAGGAACAGGGAGACTCTCCTAATGAAGATAAGATCATAAGTTGGACCCACACGACAACCACTCGCATTGGAGATTGTGACATTACTTTGAAGAGGACTTAGTAAAAGAATAAATCGAAGGCAGTGTACAAACATCTTATTTTCGTATGTGTATATAAAACTCCTTAAGATACTTACGTATAAAATTCCACTGTAGATCTGGCAACGCAATAAAGCATTCCCAGGTTTATATGTGTATGGTTTGGAAAGTACCGGAGGGCAGGGGGGATGTACAAATGAAGAATCCAAAAATATGGTTCATTTTGTCGTCTTATAAAAAGTACATTTTCTAAAGTTTTGAGTAACGGTGCCACTAGGAAAAATTCACATTCGGTCTATTACCGTCAAAAAAAAGGGGGTTTTACGGAATACCACGGGTAGGGTAAGTCTTATTTTGGGTCACAGGAGTGCACTGACGCGTACTCGACCGATGATAAAGAGGATTCGGAACAACGGAGAAAGAGATGAGGTGCGAGTACCTTAAGATCTACATGTAAAAAAGAACGACATGGACTTCCTCTGTGTGTACTGGGATGAAATCTCAACAAAGGTACTGACAAGAGAGTCGACATGTAGAAAGGAGGAGTCTATGAGGGCACAGAATGAGAGAGTGGAGCAAAGAGACAAGTGTACAGCGGAATGGTCTCTTGTACCAGGACTGGTGGGATTAACTTAATTGTAAGGAGTATTGAGCGATAAAAAGGAATGCTCTATGTCATCTAATCGATAAAAAGTTAATATAAGTGAGGAGTAAAAGGGTAGGAGTACCCATTTGACTTAAGAGGTAAAGACCTGAAACATAAATAAATCCGACTAAGTTCATCTTGAAATTTACGAGACGTACCAACCCAACTCAAGAACATACAGACTGTAATGGTACACTTCCTGTGTTGGTATCGGAGAACAAGGATTGTCCGCTCACTCTCTTACGTCTATCTCCGTAGGTTCAAGTTGAGAGAATCAACTCGGGAGGGTCAAACTAGTCGGAGATTTGTCCTCTAGATACTTACTCGGGTCACTTCAGAACCGTAGTGAGTCTAGTTTGAATTCGACTACAGGTCGACTGAGGTCTGGAAACCCAGTTTATTTACGAATACCGACGTCACTACTCTAAGATCACTAACTATGTATGGTAAAGAAAACACACACTGTTACGGACTGACTACGTAAGACTGCAAATATCATGTGAGTAGTCGTGTGTGTAAATAAATAAATGAACGAATAGTTATACAAGGAGAAGAGATTATACGAGGTAACTCTTCTCCTTGAAACAGTAACGATAAGAGATTGTTGGATCTGATCCCGAACTTAGAGTCAATAGAGTTATGTATAAACATTTTATTTACCGATGACACTATCAATTGTATACATCCTTGAATTCATTGATCTGGTTCGTTTATAAAGGATACAGTATTAATATAATATCATCTTTAATATTCACAAAAGTATTTACAAAATACAAAATGATCATATTTGTAAAAAATATAAAATGATCATATTTTATAATATAGTAAATTAGTCCTAATTAAGTCCTGGGATATCCTTATCAGCTATTAAAAGAAAGGTTGTTTTGATTTGACAACAATGTTCTTTCTATAAAAGTGAATGTCATAAAGAATATTTTACTGTACTTTGATTAAAAGAAATAAAGGTAGTAGGATAATTTTATTAGATATTTTTTTATTTCACTTCAACGAGTCAACACAGACTGAGACGCTGGGGTACCTGATATATCGGGTGGTCCGAGGAGGTGAGTACCTTAAAAGATCCGTCCTCATGATCTCACCCTACGGTAAGGGAAGGGGTCCCCTATAAGGACTGGGTCCCAAACTTGGGTCCGGAGGGCGTAACACCCGTCTTCGAAATGGGAGACTCGGTGGTCCCTTAGGGAATTTTATTGGATATGAATGTATATTAACCGGAATCATATTATCATAAATATTAAGTTAGTAGAGAAACAAATAGGAAAGGTCTTGAGACGTCTAGTTGATTGAGTTATTGGAAGAGGGAGAGAGGAGAGGATCAGAAAGAAACAGTTGAGAGTCAAATTATAAATTATAGACGTTTCGTGATGTATACTCCACGAATTTTAATCACTTTCTACACTTTCTTCTTGTACGATTTTGAGGAATACCATATCTTTTTACTATTAAGAGGATCCTTCTACTCAATAGACAAGGGGGTTTGTCCGGACCGTACAATCGTTCACGTATTTGGTAGAACAAGGTTGTACATAGACGTTGGATGCAAGTGTGGTGGGAGAACGGATTACTTTTTAGGATTACAAAGGAACTACAGGGTAAGAAAAAATGTGCAGAAGAAAAGTGAAGAAGGAAAACGGACACGAAAGACAATATAAGGGGATCTATTGAGAAATTATGAAGGAGTCCACCTTTTCACAAATAATGAAAATGTTTTGTCTTAATTTTACAATGGACCCCTCGTGGGAAACTGAGAGGAAAGTACTAGTATTACTAACGTAGAATGTTTAAAGACACGATTTAAAATACACTCATTCAAAAAGACCCCTTTCAACGTTAACAAAGTCAATACGAGAGTTTCCCTTACGACTGAGGTTTTGAAGATTTAGTGAACGATCTACATTTAGAAGTCTTCCGTCCTTAAGATAGAATAAATAAATAATGACTCAGATTTTCCATCCGTAAGTCTCTCATAGATAACTTTCGATTTTTTAATCTACTCGTAAATTCTCACTTTACATTTAATCTAGTGTAATTTATTCGTAATAAAATAACCCAGTTTTTTCACCATAAGGATAACTCATCTTGTGATTACATTGTGGAGTTTTCTCCGTCTCGAACTTGTTCTGGACCTCCCACCCGTTTCGTCCTATACTCTTCGACTGTTCTTCGATGTAATGTGTCTTTTCTTTTACTGTTGAATTTTTCTGAACCTCAGACCTGACTGAAACATACGGACACCCTCAGTCAGGTTTACCTACACCTCACAGTCACACGCGAGGAATCATTGTCCTACATAAGTAAAACTTTCAAGAAGTCGAAACGAGTAACACTTCGGTATCCTTCGGAAAATGTAAATTAGTGTCCTTTTGACGTAAAAATCTATACATTTGTGGTGAATATCGGAAACGTTACGAAAGAGACTGGAAAAACTTTAAAAATAAAAGTTCTGAGACTGTCGTAACTAGTGGACACAGACAAGTCGTAAAAAAAAGTACTCTGACTGTATGACAGGGTCTCGAGTGTAGATAGTTGTAACGAGACTAAATAGCCGAATTATTGTCCTTTAGTAAACCATCGGGTCAAGATAAAACGAACTTGTGACTGGACACTGGAATTAGACTACGGAAAGTTCCTAAAAACAAAAAGGTATATTCTAGTTAATTTAAGTTCGTAAAACTTCTCTAATATACTATTTTTCAGTATAGACTCGTAAATTTCAATTAAAAAGAGAGTTGACTCATTTTGTAATTTTTATTAAAATAAGTTTTTAATGAAATTAGTATGTCAATAATTTCGTTAACTGAGTACGATAATAATTTCAGTTAGATCACCGACGTCTTTACAGTTTCAGGTTAAAAATAAACAATTATACTGTATGTTTATCTTACTCTATATATAATCAATAAGAAAGAATATTGTTTAAATAAAATTTTTAGACTTGTAGATAAAGAGTCTAATACTAATACAAATTTTGATGATAGATTAAAACCTTCACTTTAATATGTTCCTTGAATTTTAGATAACTTAAATCTTTTTTGTATTTAAAAAATACATTTTCGTACTTCAAGTATTTTAGAACTCTTCTTGGTCAGAAATCAATACTCGTGCAAATAACCTTAATGTACCTTATTAGAAGTACAATCCGTTGATTACGTCATATGATGACTATCAATATTCCAAAGGAAACGTAAAATACATGTTAAGTTTCGGATAATAACTCTGTGAACTTTCTCTTTATAAGAGTGTCTCATTTCACTACGTATATGACCCTTTCTGACTTTTAATTTAAATGGTACTCATCGGATTCTTTACACGTGTCTGATCCTCGTTTTATTTACGAAGTGGGGTGAGGTCATGAGAACGGACCTTTAAGGGTACCTACCTCCTCGGACCATCCGACGTCAGGTACCCCAGCGATTCTCTGACTCGCTGAAGTGAAAGTGAAAAGTGAAAGTACGGAACCTCTTCCTTTACCGTTGGATGAGGTCATAAGAACGGACCTCTTAGGGTCGCTACCCCCTCGGACCACCCGACGGCAGATACCCCAGCGTGTCTCAGTCTATACTGACTTCACTGAATCGTCGTAGGTAAAACGTTATTAAATAACCAACGGACTGATGGACTGTACTGGAGAAGGATATTTTAGTCGATTATCCACTAACTACGTAAATTCATTGAAATTGACTGATGTCATATACTTCATATTCTTGAGTTTTCAACGTCACCCTTATATTTTGTAAACCTCCTCACAATCTCTCCTAAGAGTATTTCCCTTTCTTAAAGAAATAAACATAAGATTTCTTGAATCTATTTTGATCGTTTATTTTTTGTTTCTATTTCGTAGAATCTCGTATATTCCAAACCACCGTATTTTAAGTACAAATGACATAAGTCCCTTGATTTAAGTGAAACACTTCTCACTCATACTCGTTTACCCCCACCTCATTCCTATTCAGATTCTGATCTCCACATCCGTCCCCAACTCTCTAAGACTTCACGGTAAGTACGAACGATACACTTCGACACCTCTAACATCGTCAGAAGTTTGAACCAGGAACTTTCTTGGTAGAGAGGGTCATAAGTATGAGGAATTGGTCGGAAGGAGAAATTATACTTGACTACACCACTGAGAGAGGAAAAAATAACAAATACACACACACACACACAAAATTACATATTGTCAGTTTTCAGGTTCGACTCGAGGGACGGTGTCTTCGTTCAGTATCTCATTCCGTGGAACCCAATAAATCGGGTCACTTCTGAAGTCTACTGATTAGGAATGGCTATAGATTTACGTTGGGGTATTCCTTAGGGTTCTTTCTTGAAATTGCTCTCTATTATTATTTATAATTCAATAATACAAACTCCCTCCAAACAATATATTGTGATCTATTGACTTTATCCTAGGTGAATCTCTAAAATTTAAACCTGGTGCAAAACCCTTTTAGTGTTAATACTATTCTTGACATTTTGTCTCTTTTTGAACTCTTCGTCATTATGGTCAATAGTATCTTTAAGTCCACTTATACTACTTCCGAACTTTAATTCTGTTACCCTACCTGACCTGAAATGTCGTACTGTAGAGTGACTTAAACCCATATTTCTCTTACTTTTCGTTTTCACTTCCAGGGTTAAAATGAACGTTCTTATATGTAAAAGAAGGAAGGAAAAAATAAGTAAGTAGGTCGTCTACACGTGACTTAAGACTATTGACACTTTTTCCACTTGTCTTTTTCAGTTTGAAGGACCAAAGTACTTAGAATGTTATATCACCCCCTTCTAACTTAATTAGTGTATAAAAGTAATTTACTGGTTCCATTGATCATATCTTTTTTCCTTTGTTCATCTATATCTACCCTGGTGTAGATCAGTGCTTGTCATCCTCGACTGTCTCCTGATTAATCTGGAGTTTATACTAATCATCAATTAACTCAGTCACCCTTGTCTGTAAGATATAAGTGTTTTACTTATTATTTAATTTCCTACTTAATGGGTAAGTTCCTTAATTTTCTTATATTCTCTACCTCGAATTACCTTTCCCTACTCTTCCGCACTGTACACTCAGTTCCGTGTTCTTTTCATTCATTTCCACTGTAACATATTCGGAACGGTCTGTATATTTTCTGAACGTAAATAAGTCTATCGTAGACCTTGAGTAATCCACCCAGACTTTTCGTCGTACTATAGATATAAAAGAGAATTATTATCATAAGAATGTGATTACATCTCTCACTTGACTTCTTACCGATATATAGTACACTCCTATGGACGATCATCCAATAGTATCCTGTTTGGAGTTTTATGGACTATATATAAATCATGAGTTATTCAATTATTTACAATCGTCGGTAATAATAGTAATAGTCGAAGCAGGAACGGTAACGACAATAGAAGTTGATACAACAACCTCTGATTCTCATCTGCATAATTCTTTGTAGAACTCCATTATCAAACAAAAACAAAAAAAAATTAACTACGAAACGAACTCCCTATATCCCTATTCACTTTTCACTCATTTTTTACTTAGGACCCAAAGTTCATACATGTTGTCTTCTTTTCCACTAGTCGGTAAACACCTTCTTATATTACTGTTCACGTTAAAACGCCATCAAACTCGTAAGAAACGTTAACGGAAAGAAACCCTAATCTTACTTTTGATTGGGAAGGGTCAGAACACCGGTGACGACTCAAAAAGTTTAAACGTACTTGGTACTTTAAGGTCTACAAGTTCGACGAATATCTTTTCCGTCTGTAGACAACCTAGTAGTTTTTTCTTTTTCTCAAGATCATTTTGTGGATGAAGACGAAATAACTGATACGGTTTCGGAAACTGACACACCTAGTGTTGTTTGATACCTTTTAAGAATTTCTCCACCCTTATGGTCTGGTGGTCTGGACGGAAGACTCTTTGGACACACTTCCAGTTCTTCGTTCTCACTCATGACCTATACCTTGTCGTCTGACCAAGGTTTAACCCTTTGCTCATATAGTCCCGACATATAACAGTGGGACGAATAAATTGAACATACATCTCATGTAGTATTTTTTTGCGACCCGACCCACTTCGTGTTCCACCTTAGTTCTAACGACCCTCTTTATAGTTATTGGTGTCTATACGTCTACTGCGGTGGGAATACCGTCTTTCACTTCTTCTAGATTTCTCGGACAACTACTTGCACTTTCTCCTCTCACTTTTTCAACCGAATTTTGAGTTGTAAATCTTTTAATTCTAGTACCGTGGACCAAGGTAGTGAAGTACCGTTTATCTACCCCTTTGTCACCGACTGTAATAAAAAACCCCGAGTTTTTAGTTACGTCTACCACTGAGGTCTGTACTTTAATTTTCTGTGAATGAGAAACCTTCTTCTTAATACTGGTTGGATCTGTCGTATGATTTTACGTCTCTGTAATGAAACGGTTACTTCTAGATTGATCAATTTCGATACCAAAAAGGTCATCAGTACATACCTACACTCTCAACCTGATAATTCTTTCGACTCGTGACTTCTTGAGTACGAAAACCTGACACCACAACCTCTTATGAGAACTCTCAGAGAACCTGACGTTCCTCTAGGTTGGTCAGGTAGGATTTCCTTTAGTCAGGATTTATCAGTAACCTTCCTGACTATGACTTGGACTCTGAGGTTGTGAAACCGGTGGATTACACTTCTCGACTGAGTAACCTTTTCGAGGACTACGACCCGTTCTAACTTTCTCTCTCCTCTTCCCCTGCTGTCTCCTACTCTACCAACCTACCGTAGTGACTGAGTTACCTGTACTTAAACTCATTTGAGACCCTCAACCACTACGTGTCCCACCGGACCACACGTCGTCAAGTACCCCAAGTTTCTCAGACTGTGCTGACTCGTTGACTTGACTTGATTTGACTATTACTACTCAAGAGAAACCCTGTTCTACGTAGATCTAAAGAAATCTGACTTTCTCCTTTATAATTTATCCTTATACTTATCATGTCTCTTCTCTTACACCGATTCTGTCTTTCGAAATACACCACTGACTTCGACATCCATAACATTCTATCTCACACATGTCACTTTTTTGTCAGGTCCTCTCAGAATTCCTTTAGATCGTGAATCACCGATTTATCTTATCGAAATTAGATATACCAGTTTTATCTTATTTCCTGGCCTTTTGGGACGTGGAGTTCACTTCCCGTCTCTTCAAACCATACGACGTCCGGTACCCCAGCTTTCTCACCCTGTACTGATTCGCTGGCTTGGCGTTCTCTTCCTTTCGGGAGTGGTGTTCCCTCTTGACCCTCATAGTTCTCTGTAGATCTTATAACCACTCTTGGTTGACAGAGACGGTGTAAATAATTACACATAAAGTAACGAACCGTATAAATATTTACCAGTTTTTCTTTCTCTCTTTTATAACTAATTAAAAACCTATCCCGAAGGGACAATCAAGTCAGCCATTTCTTAGGTCGACGTTACGTCCTCTAGAACCAAGTTAAGGACCCAACCCTTCTAGCTGACCTTTTTCCTATCCGATGGGCGAGGTCATAAGAACCCGAAGAAAACGCCGAGACGATCATATCTTAGACGGACGTTACTCCCTCTCAACCCAAGATAGGGACCCAACCCTTCTAGGGGCCCTCTTCCCTTTCCCATGGGTGAGGTCATAAGACCGGACCTCTTAAGGTAGAGAGTTAGAAACATATAAAATGAAAATTTTTAAATAACACGTCTCGTGTAAAATATGTTCGTCGTATTCCATTAAAGAAGAAGTTAGTATTAGTGTATATCAACCGTTTATATTAACCTTTGGTTAGTTATTACCGACGTACTAGTTCAATGTTCATTTGTTCAGTTCACGGAGAAGTAAAGACAGATGGTGGGTTACCGGATCAATTCGTTTACCAATACATCCAAAACATATGGATTGTTTCAAGAGAGAACTAAAAATATGTAACGACTTCTACTATTATTTCTTATATAAAGGGGTAAAACCAAGAAAAATAATATGTATCGACATCTCCTAAAATATAATAAAAAGAGGATCGGACTTTAAACGAGTATTGATAAAAAAGGAAAATAGAAAATTTTACAATAGTACCGTAGAGTCGTCTCACCAATAAACAAAACAATTGTCTTTGTTTAAGTATAGAGGTATATATATTACGAATTATAATTTCATCTGAAATAAAGTACTATCACTTACTACTATCCTCACGTCACAACACTTAACTTACTGACTATCTCGTTACTTTTTCCAGGAAGATATAGATTTCGAGACACATGTTTAAAGTGACAACCATTTACTGGACGTATAGATTCTATGCATAAAGTCTTTACCATATACAACTTTCGGTTGGACTTGAAAGGTTATCATTTACCACCCCCTAGTTTTTCATCAGACATCGTCGTATATACTTTTTTTGTGGTATTCCACTATATTTATTTTTATGATGGTCTTCTTTTGTAAATTCGCGTTATTCACTATACACGTGATAAAAGTGTATAATAAAAAAGGAGAAACTTTCGTTAAGGACACGTCGTAATTTTTTAAGTCGTAACGTATGTTAAGGAGATGACTTACTTTGTTACTTATTACATAGTCTAGTAGTACTTTTGAACATGAAAGACTAACTATTCTGTAAAATAAGACCTTCACTGTACATGGTATACACTATCTCAATTATGTCCATAACAAACGACAACAATGATAAATCAGTAGTCAGCACAGGTTGAGAAAACGCTGGGTACCTGACATCGGGTGGTCCGAGGAGACAAGTACCTTAAGAGGTCCGTTCTTATGACTTCACCCAACGATAAAGGAAGAGGTTCCCTAGAAGGGTTGTGTCCCTAACTTGGACACAGAGGACGTAACCGTCCGTCTAATAAATGACGATTCGGTGGTTCCTTCGGGAATCGATAACAATCCCGAATTTAATTATTAATTAAATCACATATTTTACTACACTACCTATACGGGATAGGATCCGTAATCATGAAGTAGAACTGTTGTTTACACTTAATTATAATATTTACGATCCACCCTTATATTAAACAATGGTCAGATTTCTATACTATTTCATACTATTTCTACAGTCTACAGGATACATCATTATGTCGAAGTATAACATTCTCGATAAGTTACCAAATCATAGTCATAACACGTATATTTAAAAAAGGTTCTCAAAAAATCTCTGATAAAAGATATTAAAATTTTTAGATTCGATAAAATTGTTATATCTCCACTCTACTTTTAATTCGTCGTTTTCCTCTTTTACACAAGTCTTTTTTTCCGTTCACCTAAAAAATAAGAGAAAAGAACAGTTTGATTTTAGTGGAGGGGATTAAGTATGTGGTTTTTATTGTTTTTATTAATTTACAAAACTAAAGTTAGAGGGAATCAGACCGTTATCATAAGTATTATGAACTTCTAATTAGTACACTGTTACTACATCGTTCGGTACGTTTGTTATATAGAAATATTGTTACCTATGAAAAGGACACTTTACCTAACCTTATTATACTATCGTAAGTCCTTAACATAATTTTACTTCCAGGAAGTTGGACTACTTATAATATTCAAGATGAAAGAGTTTCTGTAGTAGTTTTAATCCTCGTAAATAGAAGTCTGTTGAGAGTTAATAGATGTACATCTTATAGGGTAAACACTTACTAAGTGACGTTAAATTTTTAAAGACGACGTTAAATTTTATTAAAGAAGGAGAGTGGGTCGTGAAAATACTTTATTAGTCGGTTATAGAGTCGCTATTTAATTCTGGAACTATTTTATTTTATGTCACCACGCGCTCTATTCAACCATATTTATGGAGTGTGGTCTAGGATATTAACTAAAGTTTAGGGTTACATTTGATAAAAATAAAGACCTACAAACTATTATAAGTATCATAAAAAAGATATTAACCAGTTGATTAGTTTACACTTTACGTGAAAAATTATATTGAACTACAAATGTATACGTAACTGTACATAGAACTCATTGTTTAAGAGGACAATTCTTATATAAAATTCTATAGATCGATCGTTGACTATTTTTGTCCATGGTTGTGAAAGTCCACGGGATATAAAAGTTATAGAAAATGAGAGTACAAGGTTATTTCTGATATTTTTATTACAAGGTACATAATTTATAAATTACTTAAGAGGACGTACGGTTTTGTTCAGATACGTGATCTCTAAGTACATGACGGATGGTTGGGCTATTTTGTGTAAAGAGACTACTTAAGTATAAAGAAACTCCTTTTGATATTTGTATATTCTTCAAAGGGTCCACCACCATTTCTCGGACGGAAACGACAGAGGACGGTTACGTCCTCCGTATTCTCTACGTCCAAACTAGGGACCTAACCCTTCTAAAGGACCTCCTCTTTTGCCGTTGGGTGAGGTCATAAGAATAGACAGGGTACCTGTCTCCTCAGACCTCCCGATGTCAGGTATCCCAGTATTTCTCAGATGTACTGATTTCACTGAAAATCGTGTATTTGTATATTTATTTACTCATTTACTTCCCAATCTACGGGTATTACTAATATTTCACCTATTATGAACTCTAACATATCTCTAACTACCTTCTGTTCTAAATAAATCCTATCAGTTTCTTATTATAGGACTTCTCGTTACAAACCTTTTAGACTTCTTAAATTTCTTGTGTCAGTACTTTTACAGGACAACTCTTATAAGGTTTGTCTCTTTTTCGTTCACGTTTACGAGACTTCGACTGATATCTTTTTTTAAACGTTATATATGACATATATAAACACAGATAAACACCAACATATGATTAAAGCGACGAATATGATCCTATGGATAAATTAAATAAGAACCTTTTATTCAAAAAAAGAGTAAAGGTCCTCCATTATAGTCCGTTAACACAAAAATTACCGATTAAGTAAAGGTGGTCCCCTTACTAACGATAAGAAATCAGTGATTTAGTATAGGCTGAGGAACGTTGGTGTACCTGGTGTCGAACGGTCCGAGGAGACAAGTACCACAAAGGGTCCATGCTTATAACCTCAACCAACGGTAAAGGAAGAGGTCCCCTATAAGACCTGGGTTCCTAGTTTGGGTGTAGAGGACGTATCCGTCGACCTATGAAATAGTGACCCGGTGGTCCCTCCGGGCTTCCCCTCCCCATCTCCTCGAGTAAAATAACAATAAATCCTAAGACTTCAGGTTTTAAGAAAGGAAAAAGGAAAAAATAAAAAAAGTCAAATAAGATTAATTGGTGACTGGGAGATGACTCTACCTCTTCTTCGACTTACCCCCGTAAAAACTCCCACACAACCCCTGTCAAGAATCTCACCAACACTACGAACTCTCATCTTAATTCTTGTTCTTTTCTAGTTTGTTTTCCGTTCAGATACCTAAACCGTCCCATCCGGATCAAAAACTTCGTCAAAACAAAACAAGGAATCTTTACGACTTCTACCTTCTACCCTTTACAAAAGTCCAGTCGGTGTAACGAAACTCTCATCTGTAAGAAAAAAAAAAAAAAAGACTACAAAGAGTCCGAAGTACATAATAATTAGATTATACATATACTTACTGTAGTTGTTGGAGATCTACGGTTTCTTTAAAGTTTACGGTTTTGGAAAGTCGGAAGGAAATGCCTTCATAAGGATAATCTTCTTAAGGACAATTTTGAACCCTGTTAGTGTTTAGACTCAGACATGGAATATTAATCTATCCCTGTACACTATCCGGGGTCTGATACTTTACGTAAATTTTATACTCGTTCCGAGTAAACACGAATAAGAGAGTTACGGACAAAGAGAAAGGTCGAGGACAAACAGAGAGAAGGAGAAGGAAAGAGAGAGGAAGTTTAGATCAGTTTGTGAAAACGGGTTGAATTAGTGACACTTGTAGAATTTTGTCGATACTAAAAACCACTAAATTGGTTGTCTTCATTCAACCTGTCTGTGACCTCACAACGAAGGTGATTTCCAGTATCATTTCAAGACACACAAACACACACACACACACACACAAATACGTACACACACTCAGTGAGTCAGCACAGACTGAGAAACGTTGGGATACCTGATATCGGACGGTCCGAAGAGACAGGTGTCCTAAGTGATCCGTTCTTATAACCTCACCCAACGGTACGGGAGGAGGTCCCCTAGAAGGACTGGGTCCCTAACTTGGACGTACAGAGTGTAGAGGACGTAACCGTCCGTCTAAGACGTGAGTGATTCGGTGGACCCTTCGGGGTCACCTTTATTAACGTTGACGATGGATCGTGAAACCCGAGAGTACAGTCATCTAGGTGTCTCTTTCTTTTCTCATTAAATAAACTTTCAAGGATTCTCTCATCTAAGATTTCAAAGTAGTATTCTTTTTTATTTATTTATATACTTTACTACATACAATTGATGTGAATAACACCATTAGTGAAACGTTATATACCTCGAAGGGTGCACCACGATCACCATTTCTTGGACGGACGGTCACGTCTTCTACATTTCTTTGCACTCGAACTAGGGACCCAACCTTTCTAGAGGACCTCCTTCCGTACCGTTGGGTGAATACAGTATTACTACTGTCACAAAATACAATTTATAAATACTTCTTTTGACTCTCTTTTTTTCTTTTCTCAACGATATAACTTACTCCTTGTCCAACACCAAAGTGTCACACCCAAAGCTCCTTACACAGGGACCGTTACGTAACCCCATAGTTGGAACCACGAAAACACGGGTCACCAGTAACATGTACTCGTTTACCTTCGTGTTCTTTTCCACTGATTCCCGAGGTTGACGAGTCCTTATTCCAAAACTAGTACCCATAGGAAGGAAGGGGTCCGTACCCTGGGTCTAGTGTTCCTGAAAATCGTTTTCTAAACCACTTAGACCTTACCTGATGTCTTCATTCTCTACTACTTACAATTAATGTTTGGATCCTAATGGAAGTCTTACTTTTATCATCGAACAAAACGTTTGGGAAAAATTCAGAAAAATTCTCTAATGTTTACTGGTAAAGGAAATCTCCGACTGTGACGGCAGAGGAAAGTCCCTTCTTCACTTCTATTGAACGAGAGTATTTTTCAAGGGTTACAACACTTTCCTACGTTTATCAAAACCCACTTGTCATCACTTGTCATAGGATGGGTTTAGTACATAGTACGGGACGGTGAGTTGAGATGGATAAGGGCACCCGGAGTAAACGAAAGTAACTAAAGGGTCGACTTCGTCGGAACTAGTGCGGAAAGGGTACCATCATTTAGTGACCGATGACGGAGTCGAAAGGACGGTAGTATGTACCTCCACTGGATAAACATCGAGATTAACCGTCCAATAACATGTATACGTACCCACTATAACTGTACGTCTACCACTCGGACTTATTGTTTGGACAACAATAACAAGTCAACAGTTCACCACAGACTGAAGTGGGGTACCTGACGTCATGTGGTCCGAAGGGACAGGAAGTAATAAAGGACCTCAAACGGGTTCAAACATAGATGACTTAGACACTGTGGTTGGTTGGTGGAGTAGGAGACAACGGGAGAAGAGGAAGACGGAAGGCAGAAAGGGTCGTAGTCCCAGAAAAGGTTATTCAGTCAAGAAACATAGTCCATCGGTTTCATAATCTCGGAGTCTAAGTCGTAGTCAGGAAGGTTACTTATAAGTCCCAACTAAAGGAAATTCTAACTGACCAACCTAGCGGAACGAAAGGTTCCCTGAGAGTTCTCAGAAGAGGCCGCGTTGTCAATTCGTAGTTAGGAAACCACGAGACAGAAGAAATAACAGGTCGAGAGTGTAGACATGTACTGATGACCCTTCTGGTATCTGAACTGATGTACCATTAATCGGATAAAAGAACCCGATTCATTACGGTCGACAGATTTCTCTCTTCTCCCCGTTTGTTTCCCTGATATCTATTTGTAATATCTTTTTTTCCCTTCTGTAAAGAAATCTCCCTTTACAATAATCATCGAAAGTTTAAAAAGACTGATATTGTCAGTCATCAGTTATCGAGTCAACAATTTCTGAGACGGACGTCACGTCCTCTGGGACCGAGCTAAACACCCAACCCTTCTAGGGGACCTCTGCTTTTACCGTTGGGTGAGGTCATGAGAACGGACCTTTCAGGGTACCTGTCTCCTCGGACCACCCGATGTCAGGTACCCCAACGTTCCCAACCTGTGTTGAATCGTTGATTTGGTCATATTTATATCTTGTAAAGTCTGTATATATCTTTTATATCGACTTTTTTTCTTTGGTTTTGTAAATAAAAATGACGGACACTACGTGACACCATGAAAGAAAACATAATATAAAATAAGATAAAGTAAATTTTATTTTAACGACTAGAGACACTAGGTTTTAATCTAGTACTCTTTATTTATATAATCTAAAACTATACGTAATTTTTTAGATTTACACAATGAGTCTTAACGGGTTATAATGAAACATAAAAAAATCATTATGTATGTGTATATACATATAAATGTACATATATATGTATAGAAATACACATTCATACACATGACTCAAAACTACATCCCATTTCTATAGTCTTTTATATAACTCACAGGGACGAGATGTGTCAATGTGTAGTTCAATACTTAACTTTCCTTTTCTGGATCCAGTCACAGACTCCCGTCCTGACGTACCCTCGAATTATAAATAGTACAATCTTTCGTTTTATCTATTAAAAGTTTATAAATAATAATACGAAACCGTTACATGAATAAATAGATCAGAACTAAAAGGGATTATAACTAATTTATAACTATTTAGTGAAATCCTTTAAGGTTCACCGAAGTCGATTTGATTCTTTTGTTTCTCTCTCGATAAACCCAGTGTAGATCTGATTACTTTTTCCTGTCTATTCTACAGACATGAGTCCTCACATCTAAACTAACTTCAACGACCACCGTCCCCTTCACCTTCTCCTAATCTATTTTTTCACTTTTTAGACTTCCCTAACTCAGACTGAGAAAAGTTACGAATGAATTCTCAAAAACGAGAATAAGAGAAACAATAAAAATTTGTTCTTCCGAGAACTCGTTGATCGTCACCGTATTTATATGGTATCCCGTGTTCTTCTTAGTAATGTGTGTGTGTTTTATTTTTCTGAGCCCTATACCCTCTTGCTAATATGTAAATAAGTGACATGTTTAAGGTGAAATAGATCCGTTTGGAAAAAAGGAACTTCTTATCTACCATTTAAAAGTAATAGTCCAATATTACGAGATAATTGAAACAAAATGTATTAAACTTTTATTCAATAAGACTTTGTAAAAGTCTATTAAAATTTCGAGTTTATTTGTTGTGAAATTCTTTATAGTAGAACAGATTCTTAAAGAAGGAATAGCGTTCTTTAAAAGAATGAAAAAGGATTTTAAAATTTCGAAGTAGAAAAACTGGAAAGTTAGAAATTCGGTGGTCTATAAAAAATACATACTACATCACTTCTTTGGGACATAAAAAAGGTGGGCTAAAAGACTTACGAAAGGAATAACAAGATGTCATCACTACTAAGACGACAAATAGTTCAAATATGACTACACACCCAAACAAAGACCTAACAGATAAGATAAAGTATCAAATAAAATAAATAGTCAGAAGTCGACATTTTCCAATTAGGGATCTCGGATCATACGAAAATAAAAAGACAACAAAAGTAAATAGATACCGACGTAATGTCTAATGAGATCTTAAATCACCAAATTTTATTGCTCGTAAATAATAGAGAGTGTAAAACACGTCTAGTCCTGGAACCCTCACTGAAACAACACACAAAGACCGAAACCAGGAGTAACTGGAGTTCGACAACCGACTTCAACATCAGTAGGTGTCTGATCTCCTACACGAAGGTTCCCCCGAGTGAATGTACCGAGTGTTTGACTATGAGTAAAGACGACCTTCCCAAGTCAACATAAGTACCCAGTGAGGAGTGCTTAAGAACTTATAGGAACAAGAGCAAGTCATCGAGTCAGTACAGACTGAGAAACGCTGGGGTACCTGACATCTTGAGGCCCGAAGGGACAGAAAGTGGTAGAGGGTCTTAAACGAGTTTGAGTACAGGTAACTCAGTTGCTACAGACAGCAGGGGAAGAGGAGGACGGGGGTTAGAAGGGGTAGTAGTCACAGAAAAGGTCACTCAGTCGAGAAGCGTAGTCCACCGGTTTCATAACCTCGAAGTCGAAGTCGTAGTCAGGAAGATCACTTATAAGTCTCAACTAAAGGAAATCCTACCTGACAAAACTAGAGGAACGACAGGTTGTCTAAGAGTTCTCTAAAGAGGTCGTGACGTCAAACTTTCGTAGTGAAGAACTCACGAGTCGGAAGAAAGACTGGGTCGAGAGTGTATGTATGTACTGATAATCTTTTTAGTATCGAAACTGATATGTCTAGAAACAGTAGTTTCACTACAAGAATATTGCACAGTTGAATCAACAAGATGATACTCGTTAAATCACCTTTTTCTCCTGGTCCTCCTTAAATAGGAAAATTATCGAATGGCGAACCTCAGTGTTTCGTAGTGAAGAGGTATAAGATATGTAGTCTTCTCTACCTATTCAGTTCGGATGTAAGTGTTCTTAAAAATGACTTTTTGAATTGATGTTTAAGTATCTAAACATATATAAAACTGTACCTCTTCCTTTACCGTTGGGTGAGGTCATAAGAACGGACCTCTTAGGGTACCTGTCTCCTCGGACCACCCGATGTCAGGTGCCCCAACGTTTCTCAGCCTGTCCTGACTCACTGAAGTGACTGTACTATTATACAAATCAAAAGAATACCGTTATATTTATGAACTGGATTTAATTATCCAAAAAGACTACAAAATAATAAATGTCTAAATAACCCCAAAGGATGAAATAAAGGTTATCCAAAACCATTCGATTTAGAATCCCTTTTACTGGGGGATGTAGTGACCGTTTTCCAGATTATAAAAAGTATTTACATTTACAAAATGACGAATGTTTCATAACAGTGAGTGGTTTTTATTCAAACTTGTAACCGGTTGTGTATTGGAAAGATTTGAAAGAGAAAAAATTACGTTTCATTATAAAATTATAAAAATTATAAGAACGTTAAATGTATCAAGAAAGATCCACTGTTTTATCAAACTACGTTGAAGATCAAAAAAACAAACGAGTGATCCATTTGTTTGATATATAAACTTCGTCAATAATTACGATTCAATATCTATTCTTTTGACTTAAAAATTAGGGAACTATCCTAAAAGTCACTAAACGACTTTCCGAAAGTATTATTTTGATCATTCACCTGTATACCACTACAAAAAGAAATATGAAATAATTCATAGGAAGTAAATAATTTGTACTCTACTTAAGGTCATTACAACCGACAAACATCGAAGGGTTTAAACTAGTTATCTCACATACTTTAAGGATAATGGAATCACTAGAAAACATATTTTAAATCATGTTTAAACGAAAAACCATATTTACTGTAAATTATGGTTACGTCCGTCATGATTAAACGATGAGTCACGTTATATTACACTGACAATCTTGACTATTTCAGATATATTCAATGATATTGAACATACGTTTTTTCTACGTTCAGTGATATGATGTCGGAAGTCTTCCCAACGTATATTTAATCTACGAAAATTTGTTGTGTTACTACCTACTTAACTTACTGTGTATTTATCTTTCTACAAAAATTATAAAAAGAAACAGGATTTAGAAAGACGAAAGACGATTACTAATGTGACAACTTCAAATTTTATATATGTGCAGTATCTATTGTCACTCTATCTGTCTGATCCATTTTAACACAAATGTGATATGACTCACTATATGTATAAATGTTGTAAAAAGAAGTATAACGAAGTATTGGAATATATAGACTTTTCACTCTCACAATCAGCGAGTCAACACAGGTTGAGAAACTCTGGTGTACCTGACATCGGGTGGTCCGAGGGGACAAGTACCTTAAGAGGTCCGTTCTTATGACTTCGCTTATCGGTAAGGGAAGAGGTTTTTGTAGACTTTTCACAGGGTCTGGTGTGTTTGTTTTTTGTTACCTTTGTTTGATCTTGTTGTTTGTACTCTTTAACAATTACGTACTTATTATTATTGTTTCAATCTATCTTTAAATCTTTATAAATCTTTACGACTTGAGATTATCTTCTATTTGAGTAAATAAAAGGTGTTTTTACCACATCTTCGGGTTGGGGTAAAATTCCAATAAGTCAAACAAGTTTTGAGTTGTTTTAATGTTGGAAAAATAATAAAAATAAATAAATAAAAAATTAAAATAAAAAATAAAAAATTTAAAATTTTAGAAATTAAGAATGTACGCAGGGGTTTGTACTTGGGGGGAGGGTGGAGGGAGGGGTGTTGTAGAGAGACCCAGTAGGGGTACGTGGTCGGGGTTCGTACGACGTGGCACGCAGTCTGTACCTGACCGCTAAGTTAAGAATGTACTATCATCCTGAAAACCTGAGTCTCCCTCTCCCTCTCCCACCCTATTGAACCCTCTTACCCTTAAGATTGTACATATGTTGGAAAAATTTTCGGTACACTTTTACGTGAGTTGAACTTTATGTAAATTACACGGAAGTATTACACTAAGTATCCGGTTAACCATTGACTTTTGACTGATAAAAGTAATTTCTGTAACAAAGTTCTGTAGACCCGAAGGGAACACCGAGGCTCCCATTTCTTAGACGGACGTTACGTTCTCTGGACCCAAACTAGGGACCCAGTCCTTCTAGGGGACCTCTTCCTTTACCGTTGGGGGAGGTCATAAGAACGGACCTCTTAAGGTACCTATGTCCTCGGACCATCCGAAGTCAGGTACCGTAACGTTTCTCAACCTGTACTGACTTACTGATTATATCAAGTTCTGTAGACCAGATACCTTGACTCAGTAACTTCAATACGCAGAAGGCTATGAATTTAGAGTAAAAATTACGTAAGAAGGGAGACAAACAACTAAAAGACGAAGTCAGTCAAACGTCATAGACTAAAAATTTGGCACCAATATTAAGTTATAATATATGTTGACCTTGTCTGCTACTGACCACATCAATCTTGATATTCTTTGTACTTAACTCGTTGTCTCAGAATTATTTAAAGATGGAATCAAATGATCTTCATTGGACTTGGTGGTGTTTTGAGATCACAAAGAAAATAGAAAAAGAGAAGAAACGTCTACATTGTAACAAGGTAGTGATCTGATTATCACTTTAGTAAAATTGTAACGTCAAACGTTTCAACCTTACGGATAAGGATGACGAGTCAGCGAAATCAGCACAGGCTGAGACACGCTGGGGTCTCTGTCGTCGGGTGGTCAGAGACGGTTGAGACCCGAAGAGGTCCGTTCTTGTGATCTCACCCAACGGTAAAGGAAGAGGTTATGCACTTTCACTTTTCAGTTTCACTTCAACGAGTCAGCACAAGACGAGAATCGCTGGAGTACCTGACGTCGGATGGTCCGAGGAGACAGGTACCCTAAGAGGTCCGTTCTCATGACCTCACCCCACGGTAACGGAAGAGGATCCATGATCCGATAAAAAGTTTAGTATGTAAAAGAGTGTCGATTTAGAGTTTTCTTCTGTAGTGATTGATAGTCATATGATGCTTACGAATATTGAATCATACATCAAATTTCTACCATTACTCTGTAAATAACAGACTAATGGTGGTGTTTCTTTAAGGTTGGAAAAACATATAAGTACCTCAGTTTGACTTTTTTTTTAATAAAGAGACCCTGAAGTAAAGAGTGTACGTATTACTTACTACGACGACAGTCGTTAGTTAGGTTTTATCGTAACCGTATTACATGTGGTGTCGGTCTGTACTGTACGTCTGTTTATCTTTGGTTATAAGTAAGGAGATTATTTAAATACAGCTGTACCTGTTATCGTATAATTTTAGTCGAGTGAGGACAGATACACAAATGGTATACACACAAAGACCTAAAAAAAGGAAGGAGACTTTCATTACACTTACTGTTCCTCTTGATCAGTTATTTTCATGTTCGTAAATTTTAGAAAATCCTAATCTCATTACGTATAAATGGTCCTAAGGACATTCTCTTTCCATTGTTTGAAACAGATTAAACTGGTTGTCTGTTTATATATCACTATTAATACAAAATTTACTGATAGATATACAGTCCAGAGTTCTTGACCTTACTCCTGATTTATTTTTATATATAATAAGACGAATGAAATCTAAATTCTATTTTTTATATTTTTAATATTTAATTTTACTCACATACTTTGACTGTTGTTTACTTTTTGTTCACTTTTCTTATTCTTGGTTTATAAAGAGACCGGATCTTACCAACTTAAAAACGGGACGGATGACAATATGTACACAAACCTATTTTATCCTATACATTTCATGTACCGAGTCTTCGTCCGTTTAAGATCGAGGTTAAAACCTTTCACTTGTTCGGACCTATCTTTATTTACAGATTTCGTTTTAAAAAGTTTTATAATTCTTTGTTATTACTGTACTCTACATGGTATTATTTATATAAGGTACCACTTTATTTAGTCACTTTATAATACGTGAAAGAGAGAAAGAATTTCCGACATTATTTAGTAAGTCAGTTCTTTTAAAAATTTAAATCGAATGAGTCCAGTTTTAGACTCATTTAATTTAAATTTAATTAACCTGGTATTTGAAAAAAAGGGTACGTTTAATAATTGTAAGATGATATATATATATATATATATATATAAGAAAACCTATATAAAACAGATTCTATATACCATCTGTCTAAGAGTCTGTTAAATAAAAAATTCAATCACAAACCTTCCTTCCGATATAATTCTCCCGAATACCTTACAACTTACTAAAAAGAGACAATTTAATAAACTTGTTTGTTTATATATGATAACCGTATACATAAATATAAGTATGTCGTATATCGGTACCATAGATTTATAAGACACATTTGACCACTAGTAGAGTTGTATAGTTGTATCACCAATTTTCCGAAAACTCTAGAAATTTTTGTAATCTATAAATAAAAAATATACAGTGACACGATTTACAAAATATAAAATAAATTGATTTATAATTGTTACTTACTATGGATAACCCTTCCCTTCTTACTAGGGTCAAATGTTCCTTATGTAACTTTCAGTCTCTTCAATTTATCAACAAGTTTAAGTCGTCAGTCATTTTCTACTTTGATCATAAGGTTATAAGAAAGTTGGTTTTCCAGATTGGTGGAAAGTTCAGCGTCGGAAATGTAAGTCAAGTCCAGGATATTGTCTATGTGTGTGTCTTGAGCGAGTCAACACAGGCTGAGAAACACTGGGGTACCTAACATCGGGTGGTCCGAGGAACCAGGTACCCTAAAGGGTCCGTACTTATGACCTCACCCCACGGAAAAGTCCAGGATATCTAAGGAGTTCAGAGGGTGTACAAGCCTAGTGTTGTGAGAGGTGGACGGGATTACTACGAAAGACCGTTCTCTGTTGAAAGGGAAGAAAGGTTAAACTGTTTGAGAAAAAAAAAAAAAAAACAAATTTCGTCCAGAACCGGTTTATTGAAACGTTTTCATTGTTCGATAGGTATAGTAAAACGTGAAACAGTAATCGTGTTGTATTTACAACAACAAAAGTGGAGGACAATCGTACACTCGAAAATTTTCGTTACTGTTACTTGACTTTTGTAGAGTTAGGGCTCAAACAAGGGACTTTTTATGAGTTATTTACAAAAAACTTCCTTACCAATCTACTTTTTTATTTATCATTAACCTTTTACTATTAGTTCAAATGACTTTCTGGAGAGAAGACGTAGTGAAAAATCGAAACCTCTTTGTGTGAACATATATTTTACTTCTCTTTACCCAGACGTAAAATATCCATCTTTCCATCAGTTACTCAAGACTCTGAAGTGCACTTTCAGAAATAAAGAAACGTGGAGTCAAAAGAATAAACTTTTAACTGTCTTAGTTAAGTATATAACTTTAAATAAGTATTATATAAGTAAGACAAGTCCGTAGTTCAAAGTTACCTACTCAATAACGGTTGGTCGACGGTATGACTTACACACACGTACGTAAGAGTCAGGGAGTCAACACGGGTGAGAGACTGAAGTCCCTGACATCGGAAGGTCCGAAGAGACAGGTACCCTAAAAGATCCGTTCTTTTGACCCCACCCAACGGTAAAAGGAGGAGATCCCCTAGGAGGACTAGGTCCCTAGCTTAGGACAGAGGGACTGGGAACGTAACCGTCCACCTAAGAAATGGTGGCGTGGTGACCCCTTATGACTGATGAATTCGTTCACAATGTTTTATGTTCAAATAAAACATCCCCTGTTACTATACTTGAAGAAGAAAACGTCTTAATTTTACATGAATTAACTTATGGCTGTTCAACAACTGTCCACCAAATGGTTTATTTTTATACATAAATTTACATACTATAAAATTTTCTTCATCCTTCTCTCTTTGTTATTTTTTATTTCCAAGGAAATTATCATATTACCGTTTTATAAAAAGATTGTCTCTGACCCTTTAACTCCCCTGACAGATCGACCTAGCTAAAACACTTCAAAACTAAATATAGGAGTCAACGTAGTCTTAAGTCAGTGTTTTATTTTTCGTTGTTGAAGAAAAATTCATGGAAACTAGAAATTGTAAATATCTAATTGACATAGTTGTCAATGTCAATTAGATAGTCTTTCTTCCTCCTTATTAAACTTCTATACTCAAGTGTTTCCTTTGACTTTACCTGGAGGAGAAAGAATGACTAGTGTAATGTTTGAAGAACGTCGACTTTCTCAAGAAAGATGGAACAAGTGGTAGGAGAGCAGAGACATGAGTAAGAGTGTTGAATAGCTGATGTTCTTTTGTAAACGACTCAGTATTTACCAAAAAGGAGAGACGTGAATAATAAAACTGAAAATTCGTTACGTTTAACTCAGATTACTAAGTCTGTCCAGTTTCCGAATACCGTAATATCATTGAATAACTAAATATTTCACAGAAAAGGACCGGAGATTCACGAATTTTCTTAACCTTTTGAGAAATGTCTCACTCTCTAACGGGGCTCACAAGGGGTAAATGGACCTCGGTGACGACCGTCTCTTTATCGAGGACCAATACGGGTCTTTTAAAGTTTAAGTAAGATTCCTATTATGGAATCCAGTGTCAAACTACTTTAGAAGGTGACAATATTTAAAGTGTGTACCGTTCACGTCCTATAAGAACGTTTCATTACTTGTCGATATATTCTAAAAAGATTCTTTCCCCGTTTACTACAGAAGGAGTCCAGTATCGTAAAATAAGTACTCGAAGATTATTTATTTATAACGATTCAACTATATTAAATGTTCTTTATGTAATAGGTCAACAACCTGCTCACCGTAAATCACCCTCTCTACGAGTTACATCCAAAGAAAAAAATTATCTGATATAATTTTATTCATCATATAAGGTCTTCAATCTTGTACAAACGTACGTACACTTATCTGTAACGATCATAAGTAGTTTTAACAAAGGGAGAGGAATACCAGTTTCTTTCTGGAGTAAAGAGTAGGGGAAACGTTGAGATACGCCGGTACACTAATCAGGTAAACTGGTTAGGTTACCTAACATACTCTTCCACTGTGTACTTTCAGAGACCGATTCCGTGACTTTTCGAAAAGAAATAAGAGGGCGAGAAGGTAGGACAAATATTCTGGGTGACTTCGTCGGACCTTGGGACTCACTGTTACACCTCTTACTAGAATCACCTTTCCGTAGAAACTCCAGTCACTCCTGGAACGCACTGTCCATTTAATAGGAAACGTCAAAATTCGGTGAGTTTAACACGTATGTTAATACTATGTCTTACTAGTCCGTGTAATACTATATTGTCTATAAAATTTTTAAGTATTTTGATAACAAAGATTACTTTTACAACACCATACATTATAAAACACTTTGTTTTATAAAAAGTTGTGACTTTTTATTCATGTATAGTTTATGTTCATAAAAACTTGTTAAATTAAAAAGTCACAAATTACAACCAATGTGTGTCATTGATTACCACGTTAAGTTGTTTCTTACTTACTTCTTACTGTCAGTTTAAAATCTTCGAATTTGACACAGTAGTATATCGGTAAACGAGTTTAAAAGTAATAAAAAAAGACAGTCCAAATTTTAACGAGTGACTTTTTAAGTCCATTCTATAATTCTTATTTTTATAAGGTTCAATTTTCCGATCCGATTAAAATAATGGTCTTCAATTAATATTCCGGAGTTTGAGTTTATGGTGAAAATTTATATAACGTTCTGATATAATTTTGACACTTAACAAACTTTATAGTCAAAGGACTTCAAAAAGTCATAAACTTAGTAAGTAAACTTGAAGTCAAACTTATAGATTAAGTTTTACCTCTATTTAAAAATTAAGATTTTGGATGAAGACGAACCAATAGGTCAGAGAGTGGAGATCGTCGTAACTTTTTGTTTTCGTGTCTTGAGACTTATACGCTTTTCCCTGAATAGAAAGGGATTTGTCAGACGGTGCAAGCAACAGAAACAATAAACCGGTAATGTTATCTTCGTTACAAATACTATAGTTCCTAATAAAGTTACTCACCGAGAAGGTTAATAGTCTGAAAATTGAAGGGAAACCCTAGATTACGTCACATTTGGACAAATATCGAAGAAATAAGGACCCAGTCTTTGTAAAAGGGTAGAGATACGGAGGTCGTTCACACTCGTCCACCTTGTAAATGGTACAACATTTATTGGTCGTATGTGTGATTTGAGTTGGAAAGATTTTACAAATCGTCACCGAGGAAATACTTGTTGGTTTACTACGACTTGTCCATACGTTCTGAGAGAAGTAATACTTATTCATGAGATAGACCACGAGAGATAAAATCAAAGCGACTAGGTCTCCATTTTAGACTTCTAATCTAATGTACCATTACGTGTTGTCAATTTGAGATAAAAGTCCTCTTTTTTTATCTTGACTGAAAACCATACATATGATAAGTTGGACGTCTCTAACATATGTCTCTCAAAGGTTGATCGGTTCTTGTAAGTCTTCAAGATCTTTATGTCGTTTACTTAAATTAATTCAGACCAATTCTCTTAAATATTCTATATGTGTACATGTTGGTGGTGGGAGGGGTCTCTAATGAGAGAGCTAGATGTTTGTGTCACATCGTTTAAAGTTCTCACTTGACAAAGAAATGTAAATGGGTGTTATTCAAACAGAAAGGCAAACCTTCCTAAAAACACTTATATAGGATCTTCAAACGTTTCACCTCGTACTTTTTACTAAAAATCCTCTCTCCTTTTACTCCTGAAGTTTTACTAAGTATGGAAACTAGGGAAATTAAAACTTAAAAATCTACATTAAATATTTTTGTATTAAGTCATATCGTACATATATTGGAAAATGTTTAAAAATTTATGTATAAACCGTTCAAGTTTCGTAAAAATGACTATTCCCTTACACAAGTCATTCAAAACTCTAGTGACAAGATAATATACTTACCTTTTCAGTTTAATAAGAAGACAAATACTTTTTTTTCTTTTAAGTTACTACTACATGAAGTTACTTTTAAAAATAGGGGTAACAAGAAACGTTTAATATTTTACGATAAAATTCTTGTCCAGGGAAAATACCATAGCTAAGATAATTTCGAGATCCTTGATCTAACTATTATTGCTTATCCTTGAACCACATTAAGTAAACACTAGGTTAGTGAATGATGAACTTTTAAAATCCATAAAATTAATACTACCAATATTAAAGAGTAGACGTTTTACTCTATTAACAAATAGAAAAATCCAATAAAACTCCTTATGTATTTACTTGATTTGATCGAGTTTTTTCACAACTTATTCGAAGCTGACTTTCTTTCAAAACCAACCAAGGTTATTAAGATTTATAGAACGGAAATTTTATAAACCTCCCTAAGAAATTTGATCTTAAAATATTTCCAATACTTCCCTAATTGGTACCTTAGTATGAAGCATTTTGTCTACATTCAGTATTTATCTACTTCGTTGACCGTTGTAAAACCATTCGGTTTTGGTCCGTAAAGAAAGAACCTCCTGACGTCTTTGGGACTTCAGAATCGATGTCGTCGTTAGTACGGGAACCGCCTGAAAAAAAACGAGTGAAGGAGTCTACATGTGAGAAAAGTGTTCTCTGACTCTTGTGTGATCACTACGAGACCACTAAAGGAATATACTTTTGAATGACAGTCAGCGTTCTGGAGTCCCAAGGTGTAAACTTCTTGCCTCTAGACGAGAGAGTTGTGTTTGAGTCACTCGTATAAGTGTAGTTTACAAGAATAATCGAAATTAAACGATCGTGTGACAAGTACATCTTCTCTTAAAAGACCTTTTACAAAGTGGAACTTCCAAGGAAAGTTTTAGGAAAGTCGAACCCTTTAGTAAAAATGTTTTATCTCCCTTTAAAAACTTCTGACGAAACTGAAGTTTGTTTTATTTTTTATACATTAGACAGTCTCATCATGATTCACGAAGTAGAAGGAAAGGAAAGGATGAAAGTGATTTCCATTCAAAAAGATACGATAAAAAAGGAAGAGTCAAAGTTTACCGATGTAGACTTCACTTTTTATAAAAAAGGTAATTTAAAACTATTGACCTCAGAAAGTAAATCAAAAGTACAAATGACGTTCCTTGTTAATGTGAAAGTATTTCAATTAAAATTTTATACTATACGTTACATAAACTTGATACTTTATTTCAATAAGTAATATCGGTAGTTGATGAATCTCTTTTAAAAGTGGAATAAAACGATCGTTAGATTTCAGACGATATTAACGTTTACCAGTTCTTATACAATAGTCTTAATACTTCTAACATAGTACTATAAAAGTGTCAGCGTTTCATTTACTTATACTAGTCTCACAATTAAGTCGTAAAATTATAAAGATTTCTTAGATATTTTTTCTGTGTCTACACATATTGCCTGAAAACCTGAGTCTCCCTCTCTCTCTCCCACCCCACTAAACCCTCTTACCGTAAGATTGTACATATGATAGTACATTCTTAGCTTAGCGGTCAGATACAGACTGCGTCCCATGTTGTACGAACCCCGACCACGTACCCCTACTGGGTCTCTCTACAATACACCTCCCTCCACCCTCCCCCCAAGTACAAACCCTTGCGTACATTCTTAATTTCTAAAATTTTAATTTTTTTATTTAATTAATTAATTTTTTTTCTTAGATATTTATTGACTTTAGAGGTTGTTANGTCGACATGCTCAGGACGTACATCCTATCTTTCGGTAGTCACCCCAAAAATCTCACTTTGTGAGAAAGTTTACTTCTTCTAATTCGGGANGTTTACCGATGTAGACTTCACTTTTTATAAAAAAGGTAATTTAAAACTATTGACCTCAGAAAGTAAATCAAAAGTACAAATGACGTTCCTTGTTAATGTGAAAGTATTTCAATTAAAATTTTATACTATACGTTACATAAACTTGATACTTTATTTCAATAAGTAATATCGGTAGTTGATGAATCTCTTTTAAAAGTGGAATAAAACGATCGTTAGATTTCAGACGATATTAACGTTTACCAGTTCTTATACAATAGTCTTAATACTTCTAACATAGTACTATAAAAGTGTCAGCGTTTCATTTACTTATACTAGTCTCACAATTAAGTCGTAAAATTATAAAGATTTCTTAGATATTTTTTCTGTGTCTACACATATTGCCTGAAAACCTGAGTCTCCCTCTCTCTCTCCCACCCCACTAAACCCTCTTACCGTAAGATTGTACATATGATAGTACATTCTTAGCTTAGCGGTCAGATACAGACTGCGTCCCATGTTGTACGAACCCCGACCACGTACCCCTACTGGGTCTCTCTACAATACACCTCCCTCCACCCTCCCCCCAAGTACAAACCCTTGCGTACATTCTTAATTTCTAAAATTTTAATTTTTTTATTTAATTAATTAATTTTTTTTCTTAGATATTTATTGACTTTAGAGGTTGTTATTTTAACTCAAATTATTTAATTTTAAAATTAATATACGGACGTATATTAAAATTACTTTACTTATTTTAAAAATCTTTACTGTATTAAGACCTTAATTACTATAATTTTTATAAGTTAAACTTTTATAAATTAAAGTTTCCAATTTTTTGAATATCCTATTAATACTAATGTACAGACGTATTTTTCACACCTATTTAGAAACCCTTTGATATTACAGTTAATGGAAACACAGAAGTGAAATCGCTAAATCTAAAAGATTAATAAATAGTTATGATTTTATATGTACATTATTGACGAATTATTTTTATAATTGTCTTATTTTATACAAAACCTCTTTACAAACCGACATAGATCTCGAAACGACCACCGAGTCGACCATTTCTTGAACGGACGGTCGTGTCTTCTACGTTCTCTGCGCTCCAACTAGGGACTCAGTCCTTCTAGGGGACCTCTTCCTTTACCGTTGACTAAAGTCATAAGAACGGACCTTTTAAGGTACCTCTCTCCTCGGACCACCCGATATCAGTACCAGATGTCAAGTACCCCAATGTCTCAGTCTGTGTTGATACAGATCACACATACTTATGAGATGGTTTTCAGAGTAGTTCCTTCCAGTTTCAGTACACGGACCGGGAATTATATTTCTGGTCGTCTTCAGGAGTTTAAAAGGTCACTTATCCTTTATGGACCTATTAAATAGATTTTACTTATAAAGACTTAGGGTGTGGTGTCTCCAAGAGTATTCCACCTAGACCACACCGAGGACCCACACACAATCAACGACTCAACACAGTCTGAGAAACGCTGGCGTACCTGAAATCGGGAGGTCCGAGGAGACAGGAACCCTAAGAGGTCCGTTCTTTTGACCTTACCTAACAGTTAAGAGAAGAGGTCTCCTAGAGGGGTTGGGTCCCTAGATTGAACCCAGAGGACGTAACGTCCGTCTAAGAAATCGTAGACTCGGTGGTCCGTTCGGGTACATTTAAGAATACACTCAGGTTATGATCTCACCCATCGGACAGGGAAGAGGTCACCTAGAGGGACTGGGTCCTTAGTTTGACCACAGAGGACGTAACGTCCACCTAAGAAATGGTTGACTCGATAGTCCCTTCGGGTCCATTTAGGAATACACTCAGGTTATGATCTCACCCATCGGATAGGGAAGAGGTCACCTAGAAGGACTGGGTCCTTAGATTGACCACAGAGGACGTAACGTCCACCTAAGAAATGGTTGACTCGATAGTCCCTTCGGGTACATTTAGGAATACACTCAGGTTTAATAACCAGTGAGGATCATTCGTCGTAAAAATTTTCCACGTACGATTCAGTGAAGTCAGCACAGACTGAGAAAAGCTAGGGTACCTGTCATCGGGTGGTTCGAGGAGTCAGGTACTCTAAGAGGTCCGTTCTTATGACGTCACCCAACGGCATGGGAGGAGGTTCCCTAGAAGAGGTGGGTCCCTAACTTAGACTCAGAGAATAAGAGGTCCTAACCGTCCGTCCAAGAAATAGTGACTCGGTGACCCCTTTAGGGAAAAATTTCTGATGAAGTGGACTAAGACTACGTCCAACGGTCCTTCTTTTTGATGTAACTTCAACTGGAAATTTTACACGAAAGGGAAAAAGTTGACTAATAGAAAATATGCCATCTAGTTCGTGACAAATACCTTTTCCTGTAAAAATTATCTGCCCTTCGTACAACTGGATTCCTCAAAAATAGACTTCAAGATTTTGTGTGAGTTTACTGAAAGTTATCATGTTCGTCATCATCGTCGTCATTACTGGCGTCGATTGTGAAGATATTGTGAGGTATTTATCATGACGGTTCGGTGTTTTATTTCTCGGTTGGGTTATTTCATTGTCTTTTATTGTTACACACTCCCTGTCAAGAGTTGAGACGAGAGAAAGGTCATCTCTTTCCTCTTTGATCATTTTCGACTTCTCCGGAGTCCTCTCTAAATATCCTATGTAGGTTCTCTCGTAGGACTGATTTAATACTCTCCGTTCCTATTCAATGACCCCATCAAAACTGTCTCCCTACTTGTGCTACATAGGGATCTAGTAAAACGGTGTATTAAGAAGTTTTAAATGTCAAGTAGATATTTTTCACTTAACTCAAGATTCCATAAGAGACAAGAACGATTTGCATACGTACCAAGTAAAGGAGCCAAGTACTTAATACGTCTGGGGAAGGGGCGACAAGAAGACGGGATACTCTATTCCGGAAACCGGTAAAGTAAGTAACGTAAAGAGGACTTTCCGTTTATCCCTCACTTACACTTTCACAATCAAGGAGTCAGTACAGGGTGAGAAACACTGGGACACCGGACATCGGATGATCCGAGGAGACAGGCACCCGAAAGGGTCGTTCTCATCACCTACCCAACGGTAAAGGAGGAGATCCTATAGAAGGGTTGGGTCTCTGACTTGGACGCAGAGGACTTAACGTCCTTCTAAGAAATGGACACCTGTGACGGTTCCGTGTAGGTAAAAGGGATTACAGAAAAAAGGAGAAAAGAGAGAGAAGGAGACAGGAGAATTTATATGGTATAAATGATTTAACTTGAATCTAGGATTGTGTTAAGTTCAAAAGGTAAATCTTCACTTTCAATCCGACATCGTTGGTTTGTCGGATCGTCGACACTCATCTGTAATCCGTAAGGTCGGATCCTGTTCTTCAAACCTCGATAAGAAGAATAATAATTGTACTTTTACTCAAAGTGTAAATTAAACAACACTAAAAGAAGTAGATCAAGGTTCTCGATTCTCCTCTTAACGAAGGTTTGACCGAGGTAACTAAAGAATGAGTCCCACGTGTATGAAAAAAGGAGAATTTATAGACTACTCTATTTACACCTGTGAGGTTTATATTAGTGTTTCGTAGAATTATCGACAGACGACTTTACTCGGAACAAGTCGTCCACAAATCAAGGACCTGACAGTTAAACGAAGAAGAATTTTGATGTAAAGACGGGAGACCAAAACTATGTGTTGAAAAGTTCTTACTTCTCTGCAAAAGAAGAAAGTTTATAAATTCTAAAAAAACTCGTTGTCAAGAAAACATTTTCGAGACTTACTCTGGTCCTTTGTAAAAGAGAATTTACAGACGGTAAAGATAAATTCAACGAGTCCATGACTGTATATCGTAAGTATCTCCGAAGGAGTCTCCTGAAGGATGATTCCGTCGTCTTGTGGGTCATGGGATCTAAAGAATCTTTCAGAGGAGACAGAAAAGAGGTGGGTTCGTTAAGTTTTATATCGACTTACAACTTATTTTGTAGGTTCGTGTGACCAAAATGTTTTTACTTACCGTATTAAAAATCAAGACAGTCCCGTAGGACTGAGCATAAGAATCTTACCTTATTCGTACAAATACAGGTAGTACAAAGTGATGGGCGATAAGTGACTCAGACAACTTATGATGTGTTTCGGAAAGTGTTCATAGTCTAAGTTTTACATTGTTGGTATAAATGTCATACGACATGCACGATCCACAATCCGATCTCTACTTTATTATCCGATTCTGTTACAACGATTTATAGACTCTTTAAATTTAAAACACCGTCTCCGACTGATGGACCTCGAGACGATATAAGTCAGTCACGAATGGAGAACTAGAGTTTCCGACAAATGAAATTTGGGGACACTGAGGGACGGACACCCACAACAAGACTACGTCCTCGTATGAACTGGGAGTCTTCACGGTCTTTTAATCTCGAAGACCCTCGTCGGGAGGCGGTTACTACCTACCCCTAAACCGCCTGTATACTGGGTCAAAACGTGAACCTCGACCATTGAGACTCTACAAAAGATGGGGTGGAGGGTCTGAAACGTCTCGTTAACACGGAGTCAACGGGAGTCACAGACAGACGAGTTATTTCATCGGAATTGAAAGAAGAGAAGGAGTAAAAGGAAGAAGTAAAGGACTTGACGTAGAACCCCAGGGGAAGGTTTCCTTCATGAGTTTGAGTGTAGAACCAAAATCTGAACTACCCCTAATATATAGACCCCAAAGTAGAGAACGACATAAAGACAGAGGAAGTACCTTAGAGGGTAGGGAAGGGAGAGGTACACCAGAGAGAACATCCTCTTAGTCCATTGAATATACTGTCAAGTCCCCAAGATTCTTACGTTTACATCTTTGACGGTGAAGAACAATTCCAATTCCGGACTTTGATCTTTTTACAGTGAGGACAACGTAAGATAATCAATTTCATTGGACGGTTTTAAATTCCTCTCATCTGTTGTTGTCTCTGTACCTTTGGTCTTCTGTTCCAAGAAACCCCTGTGATCACGTTACTTGATGGGTGGTACCCACACACTCTAGTGTGGGGGTATTCAGTTGTTGTTGTTGTTTTTTCCATCCTCTCGCAGATTATGAATCATATATTAAATTGATTGACAAAGTAGTAAGTCTTGTCCGTCTACGATTTTTATCTGGTTCCCAGATATCGAAAGATTGAAGAAGTTAAAGAAATGAGATATCCTTTTGAACCTCGTGAGTATACACGGGATTTAAAAAGATCTGTGACATCCTCATGAACAGGAGTTACTTATGTTCGTTAAGGTAATAAAACCAGTAGAAGAAGATGAACCATACTTTAGGGATACTAATCCTGCACAAAGAGGTACGGTAAGAGGGATGGACCTAAAGTGAATCGAGAAACTAAGTAACAATAACGATTTGAAAGATAGAAAGATCAGGTATAGTCACAGTAAAGTAATCCCTAAGTCTCGAGAAACATACAGAAGAGACATTAACAACCGTCTTAGTTTAAATAAAAAGTATAAACAAAGTCTGAGGGGTGATCAAAATTTAAGGTACCCTTATCCCTGGGAACAAAGAAAGTTCAGTGTTCTTAGACTCTGTATCAGTTGTGAGATTTATACTTGACTCGGTTAAACACTTACTTACTTATTTATGTGGAATTACCACACACGACGATCAATGTACGAGATAAATTCCAATAAGAGATCTTTATGTTGAATTTTTTGTTTGAGTAGGAAAGAGACAACTGTGTATATATATATATAAAAACGTCGTTGTATATTGGTATCAAGGTAACAGTTCCTTACAATCTTCGTTGGTTTTAGAACTTCGTCAGTTGTATTAAAATTTCTTTAAGTATACTCGGAGGTGAAAATTACCGAGACTCTTAGAAAAGTAGAAATAAGGGACTCTCAACTTACCGAACTAAAATCCTAAATCCAGTAAACAGAGATATAGAGTATACAAAAGTTTATCTGAGATTTTTAAACAACTTAGGGACTTACATATTTAAATTGACAGTGTCAACTAGTAAATTAATTTTAATGTTATCTGTACCAATTTCTACAAAGACGAAATTTGATCTTACAATTACTAAATTGAATTAATAAAGATCACGAATATAGGGTATTTTACTGAGTTAAACCGTAAATTTGAAAGGTTTCTTTAAGGATGAAGATTCAACAAGAGACTAATATTAGTGTAAACTAAACAAATTGAACGGATCGGATACTGACGTTTTAATCAATATAATGACTTTCTTTACCTGTCTTTAAAGTGTCCAAATATTTAGATATTCAACCATATCCATTTAGAACTCTCTCTCTCTATATATAGTATATATACATATAGTATATATATATAGTATATATGTATATACAGTTGACTATTCTAAATTTTTAACTTTTAAGATCTACCAGGGTTCATCTGACGTATAGTTAACTATATGTAATATTTATATAAGGTGTATATTGAAAGATTTATACCAACTTCAATCTCAGATAAGTGAGATATTTCTTACGGGAAGGTCGTGAAGTAACGATATTAGGGTCAAGTCCTACCGTATAACGTTTACTTTACATTCATCGGTCATAAATGTGTTAAAAGTCACCTATCCGAAAGGATTGTTTGGAGACAAGACACAAACGGTCTCTTATATTTAAGGAAGAGTTCTTTCTTATAACGGACAGAATATTTACGACACGAACGTGTTTTAGAACGTTTAGGTTGTTTCAAAATCCAAGAATCATCTGTATTTTAAACAGTAAAGTTAGGGCCCTGACATATCTGAATTGGAAAACGTCACCCAGAATGTAGGAACTCTGGAGCCGGGCCATCTCTCTACGAACACAAAATCTCACGTCGACAGGAGGGGTCCGTGAAACAAACTTCCGGGTCTTTCTCGATCCGACGTAGTAATAGATCAGTAGTCCGTCCCTACAACTACCGTTATAATTTATTGACTATTATTACACTTTTTCCTGTTCATGAGTCCTCATCGTCCGTTATAAAATCTTCGTTAAAGTAGAAAAACGGCAACGAAAGAAAAAGGTGATAAGTAAACACAGACAATGACCTACATCTCGTGTTTGTCTTCATATTGTTGTAACGTCTTCGAAGGAGAAACTAACATCCTCTTTTAAGGACTTTGAAACTCCGTGTTTATGTATATTATTAAAATTTTGTATGATTAAAAATAAAATAAGTTGGTCAACAGATAAACAAGTCTTAAGTCTTATTATTATAAAACACACACACACGAAATTGTAGGTATTCACTGTAAAATCAATTTACTTGGTTTTTATAAAGGGTTTGGTAACTGTTCTGATCCCTGTCACAACCTTTGATAAATCTTTTGAAAGGAGGTACGGTAGGTAACTAAAGGAATGACAATTTATAGTTAGTGGGACGAATTATAGTGAACTTTCTGATTGTGACAAAAAACGGTCAAGAAGTTTTGGGTCGGTCACCATTGGTTGAGAGTAATCCTTCTCCATATGTTTACACAAAAGTGAAAAGAAGGAATTGTAGTTAGTACACACACGCACGGACGATTCAGTGAAGTCATCACAGGTCGAGAAACACTAGGGTACCTGATGTCGGACGGTCTGAGGAGACAGGTACCCTAAGAGGTCCGTTCTTATGACCTCACTCAACGGTACGGGAGGAGGTCTCCTAAAAGGGTTGGGTCCCTAACTAGGGTGTAGAGGATTACGGTATACGTTTTATTAAAAAAAAGGGAACCTTATGATCTAGGTCGAGGTAAGAGACGTACTAGAATACAGTTAGTATATATTTCGAAACTCACTTCAAAGTTCTTGAAGTCACATAATAGTAGAGAATGTTTGTTTAAAACTCTAGGTTTGAGGTTTCGGGTCACTACATATGTCAGAACACGTTTCTGACTTAGTAATAGAATGTATTTAAGTCAAAATTCAAAGTGTCAATCCTTTGGTCGACATCTAATAAATTTACGATTGACACTACCATAAAGTGTATAGATAAACACCAAGCTCCCATATGACGATCTAGTCACACGTTTCTTTTTATTTAACCGGTACGTTGAATGTTAGTCACTAAGATGTAGAAGGGATAGAACCAGTCTCGTGGGGTGTACACTAGAGTTAGCTCTCCCCACCGACTTAGTTTACATGGAAGGTCTAATCAAATTACGGGTGATGTAGTTTGCGTTACCTGTCCCGTGAAAGTCCCTACTATGACTTAATAAAGGGACTAAAGTCCAAGGACACCAGTAAGTACTAAAGAGGATTTAGTAAAACTTCACCGTAGTACTAAGAGTAGGATTCTACCTGTTTAAGCTCCATCCTTTCTCGTACTTTTTTTAGTCAGTTATTTAGAATTCCTTTCCTTTATCTCCGTATCCTTAAGATTTCATCAGTATTACAGAAATTCCAAATCTCTTAAGATGTAGGAAATTATCAGAAAGGTCCACCACGATCACCATTTTTTGAACAAACAGTTACGTCCTCTATATTCTCTACGTCCAAACTAGCGACCCAACCCTTCTAGGGGACATCCTCCTTTACCGTTGGGTGAGGTTATAAGAACGGACCCTTTAGGGTACCTGTCTCCTCAGACCACCCGATGTCAGGTATCCCAGAGTCTCAGCCTGTACTGACTTCGTTGAATCGTACGTGTATAGGAAATTTCACCAGTCTAATGACCAAGTCTTGTTAGAGATTTTAACTGAGATTTCGACCTTAATCTTAACCTTCGAACCGATAGTACATGGAAGGATCTGTACTAAGAGTTCTTAGAATGTTCATTTGTACTGTTGTATGTGTACAAACAAGTTGACAGGTCTATAGAAGACGAGTTCAAAACCCCTATGTGGGTGTGTGTGAATCCCCTATTGTATATGTTTACACTACAATCAAGGAGTTACGTGAGAAAAACGAAATTTATCTCACCGTAGTTTTAAAACAAAATTTATACAAAGATATCGTTTTTATTACACACTTTCCCTTCTGAAATACAGTGGATTTGAAGTGATGAAAACTTGTTTTCATCGAACTCTCACTAAACTCCATTTCGTTTCTTCTTGATTTCTCGGAGAACTACTTTCACTTTCTCCTCTCACTCTTCCCACCGAATTTTGAGTTGTAAGTCTTTTGATTTTAGTACCGTAGACCAGGGTAGTGAAGTACCGTTTATCTACCCCTTTGTGACCTTTGTCACTATCTGAAATATAAACCCCCGAGGTTTTAGTGACGTCTACCACTAACATCGGTACTTTAATTCTGTAAACGAGAAACCTCCTTTTTGATATTGGTTGGATCTGTCGTATAATTTTTCGTCTCTGTAATGAAACGGTTGTTTCCAGACAGATCAGTTTCGATACCAAAAAGGTCATCAGTACATACCTACACTCTCAACGCGATATTTCTTTCGACTCGTGGATTCTTGACTACGAAAACTTGACACCACAACCTTCTGATAACCCTCAGGGAACCTGAAGTCCTCTAGGTTGGTCAATTAAGATTTCCTTTAGTTGGGAATTATAAGTAACCTTGTCTACTACGTATTCGACTGTGAAGTTATGAGACCGGTGGACTACACTTCTTGACTGAGTAACCTTTTCTGGGACTACGACCCTTTCTGACTTTCGTCCTCCTCTTCCCCCACTGTCTCCTACTCTACCAACCTACCGTAGTGACTAAGTTTCCTATGCTCAAACTCGTTCGAGGTCCTCAACTACTACCTGTCCCTTCGGACCACACGACGTCGGGTACCCCAGTGTTTCTCAGTCTGTAGTGACTCACTGACCTGTCTTGACTTGATGGTTCACTTCCCAAAGGGACTTCGGAGTCTACCATTCCTTAGACGGTCCATTTAATGATCTGTAAGTCAATTTATATTTAAAGTCTATTTCTTTAAATAAATAATTTACCTTACATGAATTTGATTTATTATGCACGATAAATATACTTTACATATAAATTGACCTGTGGGACGTAAAAGTAAACGATGTACTTTCTGATAGTGAATCACCATTAAGTTTATATATGTATAGTATATTTATGGAACACTAAATTGTAAGGAAAACTTTATATAAGTATAAAATTGTTCAGGTTGATTTTTATTTGGTAAGACTAACTAGTAAATCATTAACCATTATGTAAACCGTTTTAAATTCTTTACTTTAAAATAAAACTCTATTACAGCTACCAAAGATTTACAATCAAAGATTTTGCACTTCTTCAGTAACGAGTTTGTACCCTCATAGGAAAGAAGGAATAAAGGAAAGAAGGGAAGGTTACGTAAATAAATAAAGGAAAAAAGAGACGGGAGGTTCTACCGTGGATCACAGGACAAAAGACCACAAACCCACCTTGGATATGTGTTCGTGGTCTGTCACCTGTGTCCCTGTAGAAACTCCAGTTTCTTTTTTCCCCCCTTTTAGTTTTCTTTCCCTTCCTTTCTTTCCTTTATTCTTTCTTTCCTGTGAGGTCTTAAACCCGTTAATGAAGAAGGTGTAAAATATACGTCCAATCAACTAGACTGGTCATCTGAGTAGCAGTCACCACTTTCCAACGAAGACGAAGTAAGAGAACCTAATGACAAGAACCCCTTCGGTCGACGGAACATGTCTTTCCTAGTGTACCGTCTCATGATTTCAGAGGAAGGTTGTCGGTCAATCGTTGACTTCAGAGGATAGGTATCGGTACACTCACTCTATGGAATCTTTGTCTACCATGTCGGGATCTGTTCAGAAGACTACTGACGTGAATACGTACCGACGTTGAAGAATTCTCTGGAACTAGTGTGTGAACTCACCAAGATTTCACTGATTGAGAGTCTTTAACACACTCTATTATTTGGAAATAACAAAGTTCGGTGTCTCAAAACCTCATTAAAGGATACGTCGTTTTATATTGATAATATAAGTCCTTTACACGAAACTTTTATCTAAAAAAATTTTTAGTTCTATCAGGTATGATTCCAGAAGTTAAGTAGATTTACAGAAACTCTGATACTTAAAGATCTTGTTTCTCTTGTAGGAATTTACGTTAAGGTAGATGAAATTTTTTTAATATTAATATGGTGTCTAGATTGAGAACAATAAGATTAGTTAAAGGACTACAAAAATAAAGATAAACTTATAGTACGACCTAAACGTGATGAATAAGTTTTAAATCCGATAAGGAGATCTGAACAGAGTTGTTTTTCGGGACATCGAGATATGTACGACTGTAGGTCGGCACTGTAGATTTGAAGTGTATCGTACTTATTGTGTAAATTGAAACTACTAACGGTAAAACTGTGTGTTGTAGAAGGGAAACGAACAATCACCTTAAGATCACTAAAATTGTTGAAGAAGATTGTAGACACAACTTTGAGTAACGACATAAAGAATATGACTACCCAAAGCCGAGGAAGTGTAAAGTTAAAGGATTTTATCGTTTTGGATTGAAAAGAAATATATTTTATTTCACGTGAATATCAGAAGAAGGAAATTATAGGGTTAATTAACTACTTGTGCAAGTGTACCGAAGCGATAAATTTTGTTTTTGTTGGTTGTCTAGTTTTAAAGAAAATGAACTGTCGTCTCGTCACCAGGAGGGAGAAAGAACCGTGGTCCCTGGGTAAAGTACCTTCTGTTTAAAAGGTTCCTGGTCCCCAACCCCTACCAAAGTCCTACTAAGTTCGTATAATGTAAATAACACGTGAAATAAAGATTAGATTATACTGATGACTAGACTGTCCTCCGTGACGAGACGTCGGACCTTGGACCCCTGGGGACGATCACGTAGAAGGACTGAACAGTGAAACCATAGTGTGTTCTGAATAAACTGTTGCTTTGTAAGAAAAGGTAAACGACCATAAGAACAGAACGTTTTCTAAAGAAACAGTCCAATTACAAAGAGGAACAAATATGAATTCTGACAGAACCCCTATGAATTAGTGAAATAAAACGGGACGATTCGAATTAGGTCACCGTAATTACGAATGTTTCACAGTAGCATTTATACCCTAAGAATCTAAATGATAAAGTGGATACAACATATGTCGGTGTGATGTACCACATTACGAAAAGAATATTCGAATTTTGGAGTGACTTAACACTAAGTAGACCACAATTTGTGTGTTTTTAGAAGGAAGTATAATATTCTGGTGGAAAATCAGTGATATTTTATGAAATTCGGACGATACGTACAATTAAAGATTTTTATAACGTCTTCATCATAGAGTAATGACTCCAAACCTATTGAAAATTTTTAAGGAAACCTTGAATAAACAACAAACCGAATTTTTGTCTTCCGGTAGCACAATACGAAAATATTTCGTCCATATAAATTTGTTATATGAAGAACTTTCTTACCGAATGAAAAAGTAGTTGGAAAAGACGTGTGAACCACTACAAGTTTCCTAAAACTGTAAAAATTCAAAGAGTCTTTATTCCGTTGAACGAAGATAGAGAAGTTGATGAGTTCTTTGTTTGTCAACTATACTATTAACATTCATCATAATAAATTACTTTGAATCTACTGATAACAAGATAATAAAACTCTTTTAATCGAGTGTCTATTCTCAAAATTGTAAGGTAATCATTTTTTTTAGTTGGGCTTCTTAAGACATTTTTTTTTTTTTTTGAAATTTACGTGTATATATTCAACATTCAAAGGATTCGTAATAAAAAATTTGTTTTATGGATATGTAAAGTCGACCCGATCAAATAAATAAACGGTTTGTCGGTAACTCGTGAATAAGAGACACAAAATCCGTGACACGATTCACGGATCTTAACTTTTCCGATTATTGATATTAGGGATAAAAATCTGTCTAAAACTAGTAACTTGAAAATACCTTACAGTTTTATCTTGTGCACGAGATTGTCCCTAGTTTGCCAGGTTAATTTTCAGTGTAATAGTTAAATTATAATCTTTTTGTTACTCGTCCGATCACCTGAAAGAATATTTTACTTAGACTCTTATATTTTAGACACTTTGAAGTTCATGGTCACGATACTTGAAAGTCCACATAGTCCATTACATTCACTTTTCGACTCCTGTGTACCAAATCGGATCTTTCTCCACTCACTGTTAATGATGACTTAAGATTCTTTTAGCTCCTGGGCAAAGTAACTCGTCCATCACAGTCTTAAAAGATCATAGATACCTAAAAATAAGAACGGACTTATAGATGCGTACGGAGAAGAAGAAATATAAGTTAGTTATAGTCAATAATGACAATAGTCAATGTTGTAGTCAGTAAAAGTGTATTAAGAAATCTTGGTTGTTTGGGTTTACACTACGTGTTCATTAGTAGAGTAAAGAGCAGATCCACATCCCACGGATGAGATATCATCCAGACGTTGCCTACCTTCTTATGTGTCTTACTTGTAGGTCTACGTCAAGTGTTTTCTTTAAAATTAGACTATTATACTCTTAAATCAACGGGTGATTTTACTAGTTAATATTACGTGGAACGTTATCCGGAAGTCGTACCGGGTCTCTATATTCTGCCTGTTTCAAACGACACATCCACACTTGGTCACTTGGTCACTTCAACGAGTCAGTACAGACTGAGAAACGCTAGGGTACCTGACAGCAAATGGCCGAGGAAGTAGGCACCTTAAAAGGTCCGTTCTCATGACCTCACCCAACGGTAAAGGAAGAGGTCCCCTATAAGCCCTGGGTCGCTAGTTTGGGTGTAGAGGACGTATCCGTCGACCTATGAAATGGTGACCCGGTGGTCCCTCCGGGCTTCCCCTCCCCATCTCCTCGAGTAAAATAACAATAAATCCTAAGACTTCAGGTTTTAAGAAAGAAAAAAGGAAAAAAAAAAAAAAAAACTCAAATGAGATTAATTGGTGACTGGGAGATGACTCTACCTCTTCTTCGACTTACCCCCGTCAAAACTCCCACACAACCCCTGTCAAGAATTTCACCAACACTACGAACTCTCATCTTAATTCTTGTTCTTTTCTGGTTTTTTTCCATTCAGATACCTAAACCGTCCCATCCGGATCAAAAACCTCGCCAAAACAAAACAAGGAATCTTTACGACTTCTACCTTCTACCCTTTACAAAAGTCCAGTCGGTGTAACGAAACTCTCATCTGTATAAGAAAAAAAAAAAAAAAGAAGACTACAAAGAGTCCGAAGTACATAATAATTAGATTATACATATACTTACTGTAGTTGTTGGAGATCTACGGTTTCTTTAAAGTTTACGGTTTTGGAAAGTCGGAAGGAAATGCCTTCATAAGGATAATCTTCTTAAGGACAATTTTGAACCCTGTTAGTGTTTAGACTCAGACATGGAATATTAATCTATCCCTGTACACTATCCGGGGTCTGATACTTTACGTAAATTTTATACTCGTTCCGAGTAAACACGAATAAGAGAGTTACGGACAAAGAGAAAGGTCGAGGACAAACAGAGAGAAGGAGAAGGAAAGAGAGAGGAAGTTTAGATCAGTTTGTGAAAGCGGGTTAAATTAGTGACACTTGTAGAATTTTGTCGATACTAATAACCACTAAATTGGTTGTCTCCATTCAACCTGTCTGTGACCTCACAACGAAGGTGATTTCCAGTATCATTTCAAGACACACAAACACACACACACACACACAAATACACACACACACTCAGTGAGTCAGTACAGACTGAGAAACGTTGGGATACCTGATATCGGACGGTCCGAGGAGACAGGTGCCCTAAGTGATCCGTTCTTATAACCTCACCCAACGGTACGGGAGGAGGTCCCCTAGAAGGACTGGGTCCCTAGCTTGGGACCAGAGGGAGTAACGTCAGTCTCCGAAATGGCAGACTCGGTAGTCCCTTTGGGTATCCGTACTTTCACTTACAGAAAAACTAGTCAATTTGATGGGTTTACATTCTTTCTTACGACTATTAATTCATCTTTTAATACGACAGTGTCTTATATTAAGTTATAATTATTGATATCGGTAGTACGACATGTAATCTAGAGATTTTGAATAAGTGGTAACATTGACGTTGATACATAAGAAACTGGTTGTAGAGAGTAAAGCGGGTGGAGGGACTGAGAAAGTTGGTAACAGGATGAGAGCCAAAAGACAACATAATCTAACGTGTATATTCACTCTATTAAATCGTAAAAAGAAAGACATAGACCGAATAAAGTAAATTGTATTACAGGATGTCCAAGTGGTTAATAAAGTGGTTCATATACATACAGTTTTGTAGTACGACATATAGAACTTTCACTTTTCACTTTCACTTCAACGAGTCAGCACAGACTGAGAAACGTTGGGGCACCTGACATCGGATGTTCCGAGGAGACAGGTACCTTAAGAGGTCTATTCTTATGACGTATAGAATTTATACATCGAAAATAAAATTTCTTAATATTTATTTTTTCTTGTCTCCTGTTAATTTTTAGTGTTATTACACCAACTTTGATAACTTCTTACTCATTTTGATATCACAAAACAATTTTGTGTTAAAAAACACCATTAAGGATCACGATTAAATCAACTCCCACTTTTCATATAACTTTTCTCCGGTTTACTACATAAATCTTATCATTTTATTTATACACTTAATATATACCCCTATTTCAGTCGTTTCATACGATAAGTACATAAAAGGAATTCGAACTAAGTATTCCTATATGTGAAAAGGAGGGTTACAGGAATCTTTAATTTACTTAATCATGTATAACTATACTTTATTTTACGTTGCGACGACGACGACGACGACGATTCAGCGAAGTCAGCACAGGCTGAGGCACGCTGGGGTATCCACCGTCGGGTGGTCCGAGGCGGCAGGGATCCTAAGAGGTCCGTTCTCATGACCTCACCCAACGGTAAAGGAAGAGGTTACGTACTTTCATTTTTCACTTTCACTTCAGTGACTCAGTACAGGTTGAGAGTCGGTGGGGTACCTGATGTCGGATGGTCCGAGGAGGTAGGTACCCTAAAAGGTCCGTTCTCATGACCTCACCCCACGGTAACGATGTTATGTAGATTTGTACCCAAACTTGATTTATCTTCTTTTATTTTTATCCAAAGACTAGTTTTTGTCTTTATACCACCTTTCATAATTTAGTCAAATTTTAGTCTACCTTAGACACTCTATGAACTTCTCTCTCGTAAGTCGAGAATGTATCAAAACTTGTGGTTCCTGAAACACAAAAAATATTACATGCAACGGATCTTCTGGTGAGAAATAAAGTGTAACTACACTATGTTATTGTTTATTTCCATTTTCGGGTAATATCGAAACCCCTTTGTCGTAATGGATGGGCAGTCTTACACCCTTAAACCCACCTAGGAGTATTTCTTACGTCTCCCATAAACTCTGTTTGACTTGTAGGCGGACAGAGGACTTTAATTCATAGGTGAAACGGAGTGAAAACAGCGATTAATGTACGAAAAGTACGGACTTCTTTCCAAGTGTCAGTGTCACGGAACCCGTCTAGTCGGTCCTTGTACTAGTTGGTCCTTTGTCATATTCGACAGTAACACTAGTGAGAGGAATAGAATCCATGGACGACGTACGATTCAACGAAGTCAACACACAAGATGAGAAACATCGGGGTACCTGACATCCGGTCGTCAGAGGAGACAGGTACCCTAAGAGGTCCGTTCCTATGACCTCACCTAACTGTACAGAAGGAGGTCTAGAAGGACTGGGTCTCCACCTTGGACGTAGAGAATACAGAGGACGTAACCAGCTGTCCAAGAAATGGTGACCGTGGTGGACCCTTCGGGGAGGAGTACAATTGGGAGAGGGTTTCATCGGAGTAAGAACTCGGTCCTCGTCTCGTCTCTCCGTTGTGGAGATAGGCTGTGTTAGACTGTAACAAGGTTTACCCGTTCTACGGTGCACTCGTCTACCGTATTTTGGTCTAGGGACCTTCTTTTATTTACATGGGGAACTAAATATCAGTATAAATGACAACTTCTTACAACTTCAACGTCAAAGACATTTGGAACACGGAGACTCAAATACCTCTACTCTGTAAATCAAGTCGATTCTCAAGTAATTTAAATTTAACCTGGTTCTCAAACACTACACAAGATGAAGTAAACTAACATTATAATGACGAAAACACCTTTTTGTTTAACAAGAAGACCTTCCGAAAGACATTTTTAGACTGTTTAACAATGTCTAATAACAGTAGTATGGTTTGACCCTTTATTTCTTCTTCTTTAAATCTTTCATAAGACTTTCGGTATTTTAAATATAAACAACTTGTCCAACAATATATCATAGTCCTTAACAAGATTCACTAAATATTAAAGGTAGGAATATAGTTGGGATTATTACAAGAGGTATTTACAGTTAAGAGACAGAGAAAAAAGGAGGTGGTCCGTTCCTGTCTGTGAGAGAAAAGAGATGATATTAGATGGGGATATTCGAATCTAGACATCAAACCTACATCGGATATACTGTAACGTAACAACAATTCTGGTCTACGTATGTATAGGTAAATTGACACTTGGGACCCTCCCATTTAGAAGTAGAATAAATAAAAACTTCGGTACTCTTGACTGTATACGATCCCAAGGGTCCACCGTGATTACCATCTCTTGGCGGATGGTTGCGTCCTCTGCATTCTCTCCGTCCAAGTTAGGGACCCAACCTTTCCAGGGGACCTCTTCCTTTACCGGACCTCTTAGGGTACCTTCTTCTCGAACGACACGATGCCAGGTATCCCGGTGTTCCTAAGTCTGAGTGGACTTCACTGAAACGTGTGTCTGTATATAATCCTGTAGTTGTTCACAAACAATTTCTTCACTGAATTTTAAGTAAAGAATGTAACTAGGTTATCCCACGGTCTTAAAATTTAAACGAGAAGGTCAGAACTCCAAAACCCATTCCTCAGTCTCCTTGGTACATAGAATCTGTAGTAAACTTCCGTGGACCCCCAGACTTCACTCTCGATCTCGCCGACCACAGTATACTAGTTATAGTGACCTGATTTGGTCAAAGTTATTTACTGTTAGGAGAGTAATAGTGTTAGTAAACCGAATTAAGTCATCTGATAAGTGGAGTCACAAGATGGGTGTAGAAAAAACGGATTATTATTAACAGTTCTCCCTTCTTTACCCTCAAACCTTAATCGTCTCCGTTCTATCACATATATACCCTGTCTATTTGTTGTTTCAGTATAGCATATCGTGTCCCTCGATATCCGTCACAAGACACTATTTAGTATTACCTTTTCTTATACTTTTTCTTATATATACGTATTGACTCAGTGACGATATGTCTTCTTTGATTGTGTTGTAAAATTTAGTTACTGTTGTAAGATTTAGTTGATATATATAAAAAAATAATATTAATCGGTAAAATAAATAAAAAACAACAAAAAAAACAAACAAAAAACAAACAAGAAAAATTAAATTTTTAGAAATTAAGAAATTATTTTAAATTTTTTATCATCAATTTACAAAAATTAAATAACCATTAAAATACTTTAAATAAACAACAATCCTTGACTTGACATAAAACGGGAATGTCCTTTTTTGTTTTAACATAATAATAAGAAAACACAGAGACAATCTTGTCTCAATCTTATAATCACAAACAATTCGTTTTGGGTTCGGAATTCATAACTTTGTAAAAGTGTTATACCATTCAAATTTTTCGTAAACAAAAGAGAGGAAAAGAGTTAATTTTAGATGTGATAGTGATGGTAGAATTTATCTACTTGTTCACAACCACTAGAAAAATTTAATCAGTTGCTAATTAGGTTTTGAGGGGAAACCTCAAGGATTCTTCAAGAAAATTTTAGTAAAAGGGTTTGTTAAAAAAGATATAATACTTTTATACGTTATATTACTAAGGTAAGGACAAGGACTAAAAGAAAAACTCCTTAGGTGTCCCAACTTTTAGTACGAAAAATTACTGATAAATACACTACCTAAGTAATATTTCAACAAATTCTACTTCCGGACCTCGGATACCCTTCCTCTCTCTGGTCCATAAAACCGTCTACCTTGAATATTCCAGAAGATATACCAGTATAAAAGACGACTTATCTGTGTCTAATGACTTCCTCTTTGTGATGGACCAAGGAATAAGGTATGGTGTTTGTTTGACTCTTTTTTCAGTGGGTAAAGTGTTGATCAATTTTGAAGAATTTATTAAAATTTAATATTTAAATTCGAGTTATGACGTCTGAGTAAAGACTATCGTCTCATAGGTGTACAAATTGTGGACTTTTAAGATTGTGTATTCATCTTATAAGTGTAAGTTCAAACGTGAACGTTACAGATGTTACCCCTTTTCTCTACGTATGATTAGTTACACTGACTAATGCTACAAGTATGATTCTATAAACCCTAAGGGGTTACCGAGTCACCACTTTTTAGACGGATGTTACGTTCTCTGTGTCCTCTGTGCCGAAGGTAGGGACCAAGTCCTTCTAGGGGACCTCCTCCTTTACCGTTGGGTGGGGTCATAAGAACGAACCTCTTAGGGTACCTGTCTTCTTCGACCGTACTATATGTCAGACGTCCCAGTGTTTTACAGTTTGTGCCGACTACGTTGAATCGTGCGATTCTAAGAATCTTCGTTAGACTCATCCTTTGGACGAATAACAAAAAAATTGGAATGAATAAAATTTTCAATAGAAAATACAGCTTAATGAAACGTTTTTTTTACTGTATTAACGTTATTAATTTGTTGTTGATGATATCCTGCGGTACCTAGTTCTTTACCGTTGGGTGAAAGGGTATGAACGGACCCTATAGGGTACCTTGTCTCCTTGGACCGTCCGAGGTACCCCAACGTTTTCTCCGTCTGTGTTGACTCCCTTACTCGTGTTTGGGTACGTGTTGTCGTAACTAGGAGACTACCTTTTGTCGTTTTACATAACGACTTATAACTCGTAGTTAATACACCTGCCGTAAACTATTGTACAAAAGAGAAAAACAACCCGACCGTTAGATTTCCTTACGAGAGGACTGTAGTACTAACCCTTACCGAGAAGGTAAAAGAAGTTCGGAGAACTTTAGTACTGAACTGAGTTCGTACGAGAGAGAACGAGAGAGAAAGAGACATACACACACATAACGTTGGTGTCCAGATAAAGACCAGTAAGACTAAACGACTGGAATGTAAACTCCCTTCGAAGTGTTAAAATTTATGTGGGTGGTTGGGAGCTGACAGACAAGTGGTAGGAAAAAGAACTGACACGGTAACTTTTATAGGCTAGAATCTACATAGTAAAAATGTTGCTCATATTATAATAAAGGGAAAGGGGTGAGGACACCAAAGGTCGTGACAGTCAACGTGTTTAAAAATCCGTAATTTCCATTTTTATAGAAACTGGTCTTACTTATTATTTATAGTCTTACATTCTTACATGACCATCTTTACCAGGAACTACGTTTTTTCGTGTATATCGTCCCCCATCGGTATATCTCTTGAGCACGATTCCAGTAAACGTAATACCACACGATTTCGATGACTAGTTAAAGCTTATCCGACCCTCACATCTCATTGTCAGTTCCTCATCCTTTCATACATAACCATCCCGTGACATTGTATAATCACACATACAAACCCGTACTTACACACAACAGTTTGCTCTTTAAGCTATGTAGAACGGACAGAAGAGGTGTCTGGAGTTCAAGGGGGGAAAATAGAAGAGTCGACGACGAAAACCATAATTGTGGTAGTTACACTACGTCTGTAGTGACCCATCCTTAAGAAAATAGTAAGTCACTTTAAAGTTTCTGTAAAGAGAGATGAAGATGTTTTAGTTCTACGACATTAGGTATTAGTTTGTAAGACAGTATAAAGGAGTCCACAAAAGAAAGTATGAATAGTGAAGACAAGGATGTTGAAAGTCAAAGAGTATGAAACTTTAGATGATCGGATAAAGAGATTGGTGTTCGTTTAAGTTAAATAGAAATTTTTCTTTTCGTTTTCTTTATTATTATTGGTAGGAGTAGTAGATTAGAAGAAGGATGAGAGAGTATAAAAGTAGAAAATCTAAGGTTTTAAGAGACCTAAAATAACCCACCAAAGGGAATTAAGTAATAACAGATGTAAATGTTGTTGCATGAACTTTCGACTCGTGACTTCTTACCGACGAAAACTTGACGCGACAACCTCTTCTGAGAACTCTCAGGGAACTTGACGTTCCTCTGGGTCGGTCAGGTAGGATTTCCTCTAGTGAGGACCCACAATTAACCTTCCTGACTACAACTTCGACTTTGACGTTATGAAACCGGTGGACTACACTTCTCGACTGAGTGACCTTTTCTGGGACTACGACCCTTTCTAACTACCGTCCTCCTCTTCCCCTGCTGTCTCCTACTCTACCAACCTACCGTAGTGACTGAGTTACCTGTACCTAAACCCACCTGAGACCCGCAATCACTACCTGTCCCTCCGGACCGCACAACATCAAGTACCCCAATGTTTCTCAACCTGTACTGATTCACTGACTTGACTTAACTTAAGATTTCTTTGAGAGACAATTTTTTTTAAACAAGGATAAAAAAATTAAAGGTCACGAGTAAAAAGGAATATTAGATACTTGAGAAGTCCTTTTAGAGAGACAACTACTAAAGAGACAAGAAAAGTATAAAGGTATCTCAAAGTTGAGGGGTCATTAAAAAGGTTCAAAGACTTATAAGGGACCGATGAAAGAGACGACCAAGGAGAAGTCAAAGGAATTGACACGTATATGAAGTATAGACTCCGTTAAACTAAATTTTTTTTCAAAATAAAGTCCTGTGTTGGACTTTAAATAGAAAAATTTTAAAAAAATCTCAAATATGATGTAATAATAAATGATATCCATGGTACGAAATGGTTATCGATTTCGGATAAATAGAACAATTTGACTTCGAAGTATGGACAACTAATCATTGATATTAAAGGGAGAGAAGGATCGGGGACCTTTGGCGGTAAGGTGAGAAGTTACGGTACTTAAACTGATATAACTATAACGTATGTTTACCTTTATAGTGGATCGGATTACAGGAGTTCCAAGTAGGTTGAACAACGTGCAAAGTCTTAAAGAAAGATTCAGACTTATCATAAGAGGACACACATATATCGTATAAAAGAAATGGGTAAATGGACAACTACCTGTGGATCCAACAAACGGTGTAGAACCAATAATACTTAACATTAAAGGTACCCGTACGATTATGGAGAAACTCTTGAACTAAAGTCAAGAAAACATACACATGGGTTTTCACCCTGACGACTTAGTATCTCTTCAAGATCCACTCAAAAAACTCCTTTGATGTATGATAAAGGAAAAAGAATTAGAGTAAATTAAACCCCAGGGAACAGGGAAAAAGAACTCCAACATAGATTTAAAACACAAATGAATCAGACACGAGACATCATAGATACCTCTTCCTTGACCGTTGGGTGAGGTCGTGAGAACGGACCTTTTGAGGTACTTACCTCCTCGGACCATCCGATGTCAGGTACCCCCAGTGTCTCTCAGCCTGTGCTGACTCACTGAAATGAAAGAAAGAAAGATATCAAAGAAAACTTCTTCCTTGACCGTTGGCTCAGGTCACAAGAACGGACCTCTTAGGGTACCTACCACCCCGGACCACCCGATGTCAGATACCCCGACGTTTCTCAACCTGTACTGATTCGTTGATATGTGTGTGTGACATCATAGATTCGTAGTAGGTTTCTAGTAGACTAGAACACACAGTAGTCTCGAACCAGTGTAAATGGACACACACGGAACGAAGGAAGACCAGTAAACACGTCCACCATATATGATTCTGTACGAGGTAGGGACAAACGACCAGGAAAATCTAGGTTGTGTTAGAGACGATGTAGACCATCTGAGGACTCTCAATTCTGTAAAAAGGTGGTTATGATACGACCACATATTCTGTAGACACGTTATACATAGTGAAAAAGAAATATGTAAGTAAAGTACTATCTGAATCCAACAAAAGTATTGACCCGAAGACACTTATTACGAGGGTACCCCAGCGTCTATTACTAAAACAAAGAAACCTATATAAGGGTCTTCCTTCTGACGACCTAGTATACCGTTAGACAAAAAAAAAAAAAAAAAAATTAACAACATCCTAGGGAATAAGACAAAAGGTAATACCGACGTGATTAAACGAAAGGATGGTTATCACACGTTCCCAAGGTTAAGGAGGTGTAGAAATTTTTATGAAAGGACATGAAAAACTATTATATTATTGATAGGACCATTCATACTCCAGTAACAGTAAAACCAAAAGTGACGGGACAACTAAGTACTACGACTCGTAGAAAAGTTTGGAGGTAACTGGTAAACGTACAGAAACCTCTTTATAAATAAGTCCAGGAGACAGGGAAAAAGAAAAAAGTTAATCCAATAAACAAAAAAAATGATCCAACATCTTCAAAGAATATATAAAACTTCAGATTTGGGAAAAGTTTATATATTAAACGTTTGTAAAAGAGGGTAAGACATACATCCAACGGAAAAGTGAGACAACTAAGAAAGAAAACAACCCGTCTGCGAGAAATCAAACTAGTATTAAGGTCAACAAATAAAAACGAAAACAACGGACACGAAGACCACAGAATATTTACTAGACTACAGTTCTGGTCACAGTACTTCGAAAGAAGAATACAAAATAAGATTCTCAAAATCGAAGTCCACAATGAACATTTGTAAAGTAGGTAAAACTCACGTATCACACTCTATTCGTAGGTTAAAATAGGTAACTATACACCTGTAAGTCAAAAGGGTTACGTTAAACAACTCTTCTGATAGAAAAGGGGTAACCTATGACAACCGTGGATTCCATGTATACTAAAATTTCGATCCCCCGTGAAAACTAGAGAAATGAGATCCCACCTACGACAGTTTCACCATGGTAAGTTCATAACTGTCTTATAGGCGTTTTTGATCTTCTGAGACGGTTGAACGTAAATTCTCTCGAAAAGTTCGAAAAAGTCTTCGGACGGGAATGAAGAAAAGTAAGTGTTCGTGAGTCTGGGAAGGGTGGAAACACTGGTATCACATTTGTAAGTAAATGTACGTATTTATGGTCGTAGACCTTTAAAAATACAAAAGGTAGAAGTAGGAAAAAAAAACAGATTTTCTTAATTTCTTTCCCATTGGATTACAAAATCAAAGTGGGTTTAATGACTACAAAGATCCCTTTGACCCGGATTTTACCCATAAACTAATTAAAGAGGGAGGAAACAAAGGTGGAAAACTCAGAGTTTATTCCATCCAAATTAGGGAAGGTTTTTTTTTTTTTGGAAGTGTATGTGACTACCGAAAACTCCCTCCTTGTTCCGTCGTAAAAACTTATACATAGGACGATGTCTGTGACCCAAAACTAAAACCAACGTTTCTTCCAGAAACAGGAACTCCTTGATCCTTTCAGTCTTGGTATTTGTCTGCAAAATTTGTGTCTGATATCGAGTAAGTAGGTAAGTAGGATTTAAATACACATTTTACGAATCGTAGAAATAAGGTCCGTCACCCCTATGGTACCATTTGTTGTGTGTGTGTGAGTGTGTGTGTGAGTGTGTGTGTATGTGTATCTGCACATGAGACCGAGTACCTCGAAGTCTAATTGTTCTTCTGTTTATTAAAGTTCACTCTTAACAAAATTTTACCGTATTATTCATGACACCCATCTCAACGGTCTAAATTCATTTTTACGTTTCCCAAGGTTAATTGAAACTCAAGTCCATTTGTTCTTAGAAAAATCGTATGTATACAGAGTACATCAGAACATAAAACATTCCCCCCCATAGATTGAGTCAAACTTCCTCAGTTTTCAATCATTTGTAACTGATCCATTTTCCACCACTGTTATATTTTCCTAATATAAGGTAAAATCCGTTTAACTTGTCGTTCGTCTTTATAGGTTTCTCTTAATTTTTTTTTATACCGAGTTAATTCATGATATTTCCTGGGGGTATAACAACCTAATATGTCACATTCTTTCTACTATTATTTAAACAAACTCCATCCTCTCCTGTTTTAATACGTCCTAGATCCAAGACAATAACTAAATCTTGATGTTTTTACAGTTTAGTCACTATACGGACTAACACTACCCTTTGGTTTTGTAAAGGTCTTTCCAAAGACCCACCGATCTTACAACTCTAACAGTTCGAGGTTACCGGACATGACACATGTGAAAACCCGGTGAAGTGTTCCGTATAAATGAAGTAACTTTACGTTGTAAGTATAAATATTTAATTACGTTATTACATACAAGAAACAATTATTATACAATTTATAACTCTGAATAATCGTCCGTATCATTGGTAACGTTAAAGTTTTAGAACTACTTGTACTTACTTTTAACAAGTATAATATACTGTATGTATAATATGTATAATCGTAATGAACACACATAGTAATTCTGTTATATTTTCATAGTACTAAAGATAACCACTATTTATGTCTCTATAACGATTGATAACACAAAAAAACGTACAAATATTTACTTCTACTACGATTCATAATCCTATTACTTTTATTTTCATTATAAAAAAGTAAGTTCTAGTGTTAGTGTACTTAAGATAAGTACCGGAGGACTCTCTGGAAACCTATATCAGTTACAGGGGACGAGACCAACAGAGGTAGTACGGTTTGACCTAACTAATCAGAGATAGCAGGATGTCACAGTCTACTCCGACGCAAAAAGGAGTAGACCGTTTTTCGTGAAAAATTCATGGATGGTAAGTGTTACGTGAACTTTTATTAGTAATTTCTAGCAAACTATCTCTAAAACAAACGAGTAAAAAACATAATAAAACTTTAGTATAAACAGTGAAACACGTAAGTTTTATCTTTTAATCCACTAGGGAAAGAATTAAACTCTTACAACGAATGTTTGGTGAAGTGCAGATAGTGACTTATTTTGAGTCCAGGAAACTCCGATTACTGTATATGAACTAGTTAGAAAGACTGGACCGAATAACAGTTGGTGACTTGAGGACCTGTGTTCGTGAACAGTTGACCTGTGAAATTATAGACCGAGTGCCACTGGTTTTAGAGGTACGTGTCCGTTGGTATTTGGGATCGGATAGTTGTTGAACTGGAGTGTTGGTCAAATAAGTGATGGTGTGTGAGGTGACAGGAGGGAAGGAGGAGGGGGGTGGTGGAATTTTGATATTGTAGTGACTCTTCAAGAGACATTTTAAGACTTACGTTTTGTAAAATAGTCTACCAAATAGTTGGAAACAGGGAATTAAAGGGTAAGCCAAGAGGAAAGGAAATTGAGAGTTTAAGTAGTGTAGATGAATGAGGACAAAAGTGATAATCGGATGAAAACAGATAAAGAAGAGAGAAGTAGATTTTAGGCCGGGGAGAGTGTGTTTATCGTAGTTGAAAGAAAAGGGCACAAAAGACAGATAGACCAAGTAGTCCGGCAGTCGATGGACGGAAACGATTTACGGTAGGATCGATTACTCAAGAGGTCCCTCTGTGGATTCACCCAGAATCGCCTAGACGTTGAGTTCCCAGAGTGGGTTCGATCCGAACTAAGCTAAGAACCGTCAAGACAAAAAGAATAGACGGGAGGGAAAACGAGAGAATACCCTGGAAATAGTAGGAGGGGAACAAAGAAAGTTGAATGTTTCATCGTAGATTTGAAAATTGTTTCTTACCTTCGTTAATCTACCATTGAGGGTGTGAGACAACAGTTTGAATGTTTGAATGGACGTAAATAGGGAGAACCAAAGTGAAAGGGAGGACACTATTTTCCTCTGTACCCGGTGACGTATTCCTGTTTAAGGAAGAGTCTCCCCTCTCTAAAATAGAGGATAGTGTGGGGGTCCCTACGATGATACGAAGAAGAGAGGATAGTACTTAGAAGTCCTTTTTACATATATATATATATATATATATATCAACAGAAACCAAACATTTCTTTGGTGTCGAAAAAGACTGGAACTGGAGAATAGGACTGGTAGGTGTAGAGGAGGGGAAGTTTTGGTCTAAAGTCCTTACCCAATCGATTTTAATAGAAAAGATGAAGAAGTAGAAGGTAGACGAGGATAAAATAAAAAATTTTTGAAAAGTGTCACAGTTTCGTAAACTTTTTCGTAGTCAAGATATAGTTGATGTAGTAATGAAACGATAATTCCTAAAATTCACACAAAAACTACGGATCTGATTATGTGTATTCATTGAAATAAAGGATTCAATCTACTTTGTTGAGAAAATATCGGACTAGAGTAAATGTTTCTCTATTATATTAACTGATTTACCACGGGGACACTGGACTTTCCAATTAAGTCTAGATTGAACGTTCATCAAAAATTAGAAACAGCTCTTCAACTAAGTGACAGATTATACCCTGAGATCACTGGACGTAATCTGGACCCAGACGGATAAGTATATCTTTATCAATTCAAATCAGTATAAAAGAAAGCCCGTACTAGAGTTCGATGTAAACTAAGATTTAAATCAAGATTTGAAATAATTTGTTCCCGACTTCGGTTCCACAGTTGAGACTGTCCTTCGACAGTGTTTTAACTTATAAATCCTTTCCGTCCCTGGAAACTTCTTTTACTTCTCATTCATAGATATTTCGAAGACAAGACGTTATATATAATGAAAGTAAGGATCAGGTAACAATATGTATAGTCAGATAATGTAGTTGTTCATTAATTTGTTTAATGGAACGTGAAAATCTACAGTCATACCTGTACAGTTCTTCGTTCTTGTCCTATATCCTTCTACTTCTCGACCACCTTTCCCTTCTGTATTCCTTTGGAGTCTTCCTAGTGTCATCAGTATACGTCTCTGTTACATTTTTAACTCCTGATTTATCCTAAGAGTACCGTTTCAGTACGTGTATAACTATAAGTACCGATAATTATAGACGAGGTTAGGGAGTAGTCAAAAACTCTTATTACGAGGTGTCGGTCTGACACACACACACGTACACGAGTCGACTCAGGTTGAGAAGACATCGGGTTACCTGTCATCGGACGGTCCGAGAAGACAGGTACTTGTAAAGGTCCGTTCTTATGAACTCACGTAATGTTAAAGGATGAGGTCACCTAGAATGGTGGGGTCCCTAGCTTGGGTACAGAGAACACAGAAGACGTGACCGTCCGCCTCAGAAATGGTTGACTCGGTGGTCTCTTCGAGGTATTTGTCTGATAGTCAGAATTTTAAAAGTACAAAACTTCTTGTCAGTAACAAAACTTCTTGTAGAGAAAAAGACAATGACCCCTTCGGATTGGGGGGAGTCCGGTACAGTAGAGTTTGAGAGTATGAGTTATTGTCCTTATGACATAACTGATGTCCGAAGAGGTGCCACTCGTAGTTTTAATGACCACTTCAAAAATTCACTCTTTTTACAAGTGTAGTGGGTGTGAGGTTGGTTGAATCTAGACTTAGATGACCCCTACCTTGTAACCATAGACTTAACATTTTTCGTCGACAAATCCATTAAGATTCTACATAGAACGGACCTCTTAGGGTCCCTACCCCCTCGGACCACCCGACGGCAGATACCCCAACGTGTCTCACCCTGTGTTGACTTCGCTAAGTCGTCGTCGTCGTCGTCGTTCTACATAGATCGTAACTTTTCGTAACGATCAATTTTTTTATGTGTCAAGTCAAGTCAAGTCAGCGAGTCAGCACAGGCTGAGAAACGCTGGGGTACTTATCGTCGTGCGGTCCGGCGGGACAGGTAGTGGTAGAGGGCCTCAAGTGGGTCTGAGTGCAGGTAGCTCATGCACTACGGTAGGTCGGTAGAGTAGGAGCCAACAGGGGAAGAAGAGGACGGGGGTTAGGGAAGGTCGTAGTCTCAGAAAAGGTTACTCAGTTGAGAAGCGTACTCCACCGGTTTCATGACCTCGAAGTCGAAATCGTAGTAAGGGAGGTTTCTTTAGGGTCCCGACTAGAGGAAGTCTTACCTGACCAACCTAGAGGAACGTCAGGTTCCCTGAGAGTTCTCAGAAGAGGTTGTGGTGTCAAGTTTACGTAGTTAAGAAGTCGTGAGTCGGAAGAAGTGTCAGGTCGAGAGTGTAGGTATGTACTGGTGTCCTTTTTGGTATCGGAACTGATCAGACCTGGAATCAGCCATTTCATTACAGAGACGAAAACTTATATGATAGATCCAACCAGTATTGAAAAGAAGGTTCCTCATTCGCAGAAAATTAAAGTACCGACGTCAGTGGTAGACGTCACTAAAACCTCGGGGTTTTTTATTACAGACTGTGACAAAGGTGACAAAGGGGTAAATAAAGGGTACTTCACTACCCTGGCCTACGGTACTAGAAGTAAAAGACTTACAACTCGAAATTCGGTTGAAAAAGCGAGAGGAGAAAGTGAAAGTAGTTCTCCGAAAAATCGAGGAGAAGTGAAAGACGGTATTCCCACCACAGTAGACGTATAGACTCCAATAACTATAAAGAGGGTCGTCAGAACTAAGGTCGAACACGAAGAAGGTCAGGTCGCAAAGAGTACTACATGAGACGTATATTCAATTTATTCGTCCTACTGTTATATGTTGGAACTGCATGAGGAAAAGGATAAACCTTGGTCAGGCAACAAGGTACAGGTCAAGATTGACAACGAAGGACTGGACGTATGTCTAAAGAGTTCTCCGTCCAATCCACCAGACCATAAAGGTAGAGAAAGTCTTAAAAGGTGTTAAAAGGTAACACTAGGTGTGTCAGTTTCCGAAACCGTATTAGTTATTTCGTCTTTATCTACAAAAAGACCGCGAGAGAACCAAAAAGGTACTAGGTCGCCTACAATCGTTAAACTAGAGACCAAGGAGACGAAAAAGATTTTGGTCGAATTTGTAGTCCTTCAAGTACAAGTGTACAACGACTTCGGACCGAACCTCTTAAAACTACTAATGAAATACTCGTACACTCTACTCACGTCAACACGCCATCAAACTCCTAAGAAAGCGTAACGGAAAGAAACCTTAACCTTACTTTTGACTGGAAAAGGTCCGGACACCGGTGACGACTCAAAAGGTTTAAACGACTGTATAACTCACGTCGTGAAAGTGTCGTAGTAGAAAGTCCTAAACTTTGTCGAGGTGACCATAAGGTAGTGGAGGTGATCGAAACAAGGATCACTACGAAAGATTCCGGGTGAACTGAAGTGTAAAGTTCTACAGACCGAGATCTAATCACTAGTGTAGTAGTACTAATAGACCCAGCACTTCTAGAAAAAACATGTCAAGAAGGTACATAAGAACGGTGGAGAAGAATTATAGAAGACGGAGACAATCCAGGTCTGGTAAAGACAGGAAATAGCTCGGGTGGAAACGTACTTTACAAGGGAACCATAGAGATTAAAAGAACATCTCTAGAGATCAGAAAGGGTAAGACAACAAAAGGAGATAAAGGAACGTAACTAACGACTTCTTCAGAAAGAATAGAGAGGAACGATAAGAAACCTTGAGACGTAAGTCCACGAATATAGAAAGGAAAAGAGGAAACGAAAAGAGGAGAGAAGAAAAGTGTCGATAAACATTCCGGAGGGGTCTGTCGGTAAAACGAAAAAACGTAAAGAAAGTATAATTATAATTTAAATCTACTCTTAGAACAGGGTCTAGACTATTGTACGTTTTGACGAAGTAGTCGTGAGAAGTAGTCGTGAAATTTATCAAGGAAGTGAGGTATAGATGAGAGGACGAAGTGTAATATGTGTTTGAATTATCTTGTCAGTTTTTGACTATAGTGTCTCCTACTCTACCAACCTACCGTAGTGTCTGAGCTACCTGTACTTAAACTCGTTCGAGTCCCTCAACCACTACCTGTCCCTTCGGACCTCACGATGTCAGGTACCCCAGCGTTTCTCAACCTGTGCTGACTCGATGACTTGACTGACTGACTATAGTGACCTATATTTACCAGACAAACTTTAGAGCTTTCTTTTTTTTTTTTTTGTGGATAAGTCATCTGTACAACTTAGAAGAAAAACCGAAGGAGTCGTTGAGGTTAATATACTGGTGTGTTAAGTGGTGTCTTAACTCTGACGATAGGTGGGTTTGTAACGACCGACAACCTAAGGGTTATCCTTTAATAGTAAATAAAGATTTTAGTTCCATATTTATTTTTGGGTCTGTACCCATCTCAATTTCTTTTATTTACGACTTAAACAACCAATGTTATAAAAGAAATTAAACTTTAAATAGGGAAGTCGACCTTCTCTAAGTTGTTAAATTATCTACAAAATGTGAGTCGAAACTCCACTTTGATCAATACCGGGTTTATTAGAGTAACGAAAGGACGACTATTTTCGATAATTTATAGTCGTACCTAAAGAACTGGTCAAGGTCCCCAGCTCATGTTAAATAAAGAACGGTCAAGGAATAAGATATATATATATATACTTTGTAAGAATGAGTGACCACTATCGAAAATATATAAATTCGTATATCTCGTCTTACTGTCGAAAGATATCTCTGTTTTTATTAAGACTCAGTAGAGAAATTTTTTACTTTGTTAAAGATAGTTAATCTTAATTATTACGAGACAACTTTATTTTACACTTTAAGATGATATCTTTTTAATAATTTACCCTTTCGTTAATCTTAAAGAATCTCTTTTTATGTTAACCATCTTCTAATAAATCTTGTTCAATTATTAATAATAAATTAATCTTTATAATTTTAATTATAAAATTATACACATATTTTAATAAGATATACATAATACATATACACATATATAGGTACAAATAGACAATCGTTTATATCAGTAACAATCGTGATTAATAACAGTACTTAGACAATCTGGTCAGAAAAATTATTTTTCATCTAAAACAAAAGTTATAAAATCCGATTGTAGTGTACTTTTCATATAAATACAACCGTAATAAATTTGTGTGGTATAAATTCATGTAGTTTAATCTTGAAATGAAGATATACATCAACTAGGAAAAGCTTGATCAAGTTTAAGTTACCTATTTTTAACGTAAGAATCATTGTCTCCTTAGAACGATAAGTTTTCTAAAGAGTTATTCCGGTTCATTACTTACTGACTATAATGTATCAGTAGATACTATTAAAGAGTGTTTATTTTATTACTTTAGAAGTCTCTCTGTCATAAAATTCATAAATAGAATGGACAGTTGCCAACCAAAAAATTATCATATGATTTTGTCCCTGGTAAAAATCAGATCTCATAATGACCATCCTAAGATCTCATTACCAATTAAATTGGTCACTAATACTAGAAAAGTACTAATGTTTACGTTTCCGGATAGATGGACGACTATATACTGACAATGATTTGTTTTTGGGTAATCTTAATCAACCAGATATAACTTATAGTTTACTTGATATTAGTATATTATAAGTCAAGTCAAGTCAGCGAGTCAGTACAGGTTGAGAAACACTGGGGTACTTATCGTCGTGCGGTCCGGAGGGACAGGTAGTAGTTGAGGGCCTCAAGTGAGTTTGAGTACACTTAGCTCAGCCACTACGGTAGGTCGGTAGAGTAGGAGACAGTAGGAGAAGAGGAGGACGGGGGTTAGGGAGGGTCGTAGTCTTAGAAAAGGTTACTTAGTTGAGAAACGTACTTCACCGGTTTCATGACCTCGAAGTCGAAATCGTAGTAAGGGAGGTTTCTTTAGGGTCCCGACTAGAGGAAGTCTTACCTGACCAACCTAGAGGAACGTCAGGTTCCCTGAGAGTTCTCAGAAGAGGTTGTGGTGTTAAGTTTTCGTAGTTAAGAAGTCACGAGTCGAAAGAAGTGTCAGGTTGAGAGTGTAGGTATACACTGGTGACCAATTTGGTATCGGAACTGGTCTGTCTGGAAACAACCGTTTCGTTATAGAGACGAAAAATCATACGATAGACCCAACCAGTATCCTCATCGATGAGTCATGTTGAACGGTCCTAAATCAATGTACTAAATGTAGTGGTATTATTTTATACTCCGATTGAGTGACACTACATAAATTGGAATTCTTGTAGTACATAAAATGAAAGTCTCTTTTTTTTATATATATTGTAACATGTTGAAAAGGAGTTATCTCTTTTATTTAGGAATAGTAATATTATGTCACACTAGATGAAAATGTCAGAGGAAACACCGTGTTTCATCACTATGTGTTTTGTCAAGTAAATCTTCTAGAACTAACGGGACTTATCTTTTCATCAAGTCCATTCTTCCGTTTAGTGCTTAGTGGAAGTGGACAAAAGAAACGTTCAGTTCAATTTATTTTTTTTTTTTTTTTTAACAACCGTTGGGTTAAAGTAACCACGAACTAATAAAAAGTAAACTTGTAAATTTTTTAGTAAAGATGTATAGACCCAAACCAAACTCCTAGTAAAACCATATCATACACGATATTTTGTAAGAACGTTCTTTAAACCAGAAAACATTAAATAGACATACGTCCATCCCTTCGTTGTCAATCTTGACTTGTACCCTGTTGTCTGACCAAGGTTTATCCTTTTCCTCATGTAGTTCCAACATATAACGATGGTACGAATAAATTGATTGTACGTCTCACGTAGTACTCTTTACGACCCGACCTCCTTCGTATTCGACCTTAGTTCTGACGACCCTCTTTATAGTTATTGGAGTCTATACGTCTACTGTCGTGGGAGTACCGTCTTTCACTTCTTCTAGATTTCTCGGAGAACTACTTTCACTTTCTCCTCTCACTTTTTCAACCAAATTTCGAGTTGTAAGTCTTTTGATTCTAGTACCGTAGACCAGGGTAGTGAAGTACCGTTTATCTAACCCTTTGTCACCTTTTTCACCGACTGAAATAAAAACCTCCGAGGTTTTAGCGTCGTCTACCACCGACACCGGTACTTTATTGTTTTACGAATGAGGGATCTTTCTTTCAATACTAGTTGGATCTGTCGCATAATTTTTCGTCTCCATAATACAACGGTCGTTTCCAGTCATATCAGTTTCGATACCAAAAAGGTCATCAGTACGTACCTACACTCTCAACCTGATATTTCTTCCGACGTGAGCCTTCTTGACTACGAAAACTTGACACCACAACCTCTTCTAAGAACTCTCAGAGAACCGGATGTTCCTCTAGGTTGGTCAGGTAGGATTTCCTCTAGTTAGGACCAACAAGTAACCTTCCTGACTATACATTCGACTTTGAGGTTATGAAACCGGTGGACTACGCTTCTCGACTGAGGAAACTTTTCTGGGACTACGACCCTTTCTAACTCCCGTCCTCCTCTTCCCCTACCTCTCCTACTCTACCAACCTACCGTAGTGGCTGAGTTACCTGTACTCAAGTCCACCTGAAACCCTCGACCACTACCTGTCCCTCTGGACCGCACTACGTCAAGTGCCCCAACGTTTATCTGTGTTGACTCGCTGATTTGACTTGACTTGACTTACCCTGAATATCCTTTTATAGTGGAAATACCAGGTCTTTTTTTATTGGATATTTTAGATTTTTAGTTTGTAGTATTATACCCGTATGTCTCTCTGTCAGGTACTATACGACTACAAGAGAAGATGAACTTTGAAGATAACAGATACTGGGTAGAAAAGTTACACTACTGAACATGACATCATGTTCATGTAAGACTAGTGAATCCTGAACCTAGATGTTGTTGACAGGAAGGACTAGTGAATCCTGAACGTAAATGTTGTTGATAGGAAAAGTGTCACCAAACTTATGTAAGGAGAAACATAATAGTTGAGAAAATCCGTTTTAAAAAATGAATTAAAGATTCGATCAATTTAAGGAAATCTTCTCCTCACTTATTATTTTAACCTTATTCTCTACAAACAAAGTGAAAATTGAGATATTGATCATCTCATTTGGGACCAGTTTGAATCGAAAACAAACAAAGGAAAAAATTAAGGGGAAGTAAGATTTACAAGAGTATGTGACCCGTTTTCCTCAGTGGTTTTTCTTGTTTTTGTTTTTGTTTTTGTTTTTGTTTTCCTCAGTGGTTCAGAGAGAAGAAACGGACGGAGAGTCGATTGGTATACCGGACCCCGTAGATTTGAGAAAATTCATTCTCAACGGAATAAACGAGTTGCTCAACTAACTCAATCAACTGAAAATTCCGTGAAAAGATTACTACTATAAAATATTGTAAATCACCACTACGATGTCGGTAAGATTCATCTTTCCCGATAATAGGTGATCAGTACAAACCTGGACGGTAGATATTACTATTACATTTTTCTTGTGTATATAGATTTATCATAAATCCTTAATACGACTAGATTAGTACAAAGTAATACAAACGGTAACGGTTCTATCGTGACATATTTATTTTTGTTTTTACTTTCTTCTTTATAATGTTCACAATGGTATGTTTTATTTTTCCTCGTATTCCCTGATAATGTTTGTTAATATACGGTTGTTTGACCTAGTGGACCCTTTTTTACCTATTTAAGGTTCTTTGCATATTGAATGATTTTGACTTAATACTTCTTTATTTTTTAACTGATCCAAATATTGATCATTCCTGTCACTAGTCATTAGTTTTAAAAGGTTGTTTTCAAGTCCAGCTACCGACGTGATCATTTAAGATAGCTTGTAAATTTCTTGATTATGGTTAAGAAGAGCTTTAGAAGGTGTTTTGACTTCTACTCCCTTATGAAATTTTGAGTAAGATACTCTGGTTTTAATGGGTATGATTTCGGTCTATTCTTGTGATGTTCATTTAATATGGTGTCTGGTTACAGGGACTACTTATAGTTACGTTTAGAGGAGTAGTTTTATGGTCGTTTGATTTAAGCTGTCACGTAATTATCCTAGTGTGTGGTACGAGTTTGACCTAAATAGGGACTCGATTTTCATAAAAAGTTGTATACGTTTAGTTATTTATACTATACGATATAATTGTCTTACTACATATCTTTAGTATACTAGTAGCGTCAATCCACGTCCTTTTATAATTGTGTTAAGTTGTAAGAAAGTACTATTACGACGACGACGAGTGAAGTTAGTACAGGCTGGGACACACTGGGGTATCTGCCGTCGGGTGGTCCGGGGAGACAGGGACCCTAAGAGGTCCGTTCTTGTGACTTCACCCAACGGTAAAGGAAGAGGTTACGTACTTTCACTTTTCACTTTCACTTCAGCGAGTCAGTTCAGGTTGAGAAGTTCTGGGGTACCCGACATCGGATAGTCCGAGGAGACAGGTACCCTAAAGGTCCGTTCTCATGACCTCACCCAACGGTAACGGAAGAGGAAGTACTATTATTGAAAGTGATTAATTTATTTCTTGTTCGCGTAGAGTTTTGTTATTCTGATATATGTAGAACGGGTGTTGATTGTAGTGTCAGTTACCACTTTTCGATTTTCCAAAAGAACATTCTAGTCCACTTTCTTTTACTATGGTGACAGTGATGAACGTAAGTTGAATTATCACCTTCAGGATCGATTTATCTACTTCGTTCTTTTTCTTTATTTCAGAAGGTTTAGTCTTTCTTTCTTATTTTAATAAAGACTAATATCTACTCTCCTATAATGTATATTTTTCTTTTAAGATTTCCGAGGGGGGTTTTTTGACAATCTGGATTATTTAACTGAAAATTTCAACATCCTGTGGGTCAATTATGTACTTTTAATTAATATAGACATGTGTAATTGTTATTTGTTAAACTTTTTCTTTAATTCTTTAGTTAGGGTAAACATTATCGTAGTTTCTGTTATATCATGAATCCTTATTTTAAATTTGTTCCTCCATTTTCTTTATATACAACTTTTGTTATTCTGTGACTACTTCCTTTAACGTCTTCTACGTTTATTTACCTTTTTATAGACAAGATCATGACCTTATTGACGACGACAACGACGACGACGACGACGATTCAGTTAAGTCATCACAGTCTGAGACACACTGGGGTCTCTACCGTTGGGTGGTCCGAGGGGAGAGGGACCCTAAGAGGTCCGTTCTTGTGACCTCACCCAACGGTAAAAGAAAAGGTTACGTACCTTCACTTTTCACTTTCACTTCAGTGAGTCAGCACAGGTTGATCATCGCTGGGGTACCTGACGTCGGATGGTCCGAGCAGGCAGGTACCCTAAAAGGTCCGTTCTCATGACCTCACCCAACGGTAACGGAAGAGACTGACCTTATTGATTATAACGATTTTACAGGGTGTGACAGATTTCATTAGATGTTTAAGTTACGTTAGGGATAGTTTAAGAATACCTTAAATAGTGTCTTTTTTTTCAGGATTTTAAACATAACTTTAGTGTTTTCTAGGATTTATCGGTTTCATTGGAATTCTTTCTTGTTCCGACCTACGATTGTGAAGTCTAAACTTTGTGATAATGTTTCGATGTCATTAGTTTTGTCATATCACGACCCTATTTTTGTCTGTGTAAATTGGTTGCCTTGTCTCATCCTTCGTATCTTTAGTTGGATACGTATATATTATTAGATGAAACGGCTATAATAGTTTGTTAGAAACTGTTCACACGATTCTTATATGTTACCCCTTACCTATCAAAGAAATTATTTGTCACAACCCTTTGGACCTATAGGTATATGTTTTATTACTTTACCCTATCGACATAATGTACACGAACACGAATGAGTGAGTCAGTGCAGACTGAGAAATACTGGGTCCCTGATGTCGGACGGGCCGAGGAGACAGGCACCCTAAGAGGTCCGTTCTCGTGACCTCACCCATCGGTAAGAGAAAAAACCCCTAGAAGGGTTGGGTCCCTAGTTTGGGACTAGAGGACGTAAAGTCCACCTGAGAAATGGTAGACTCGATGATTCCTTCGGTGTGGTGAGTGTTTTTATTTGGCCTTTACCTAATCACTGAATTTAAATAATGGACTTCAGTATTTTAAGGATCTTCTTTTCCATTCCTTGTATGAGGAACTGCTTCCACTATCTTTACTATAAAAATAATACTAGGGTTTACGAGTCTGTTGTCTTCGTTTTTATTTGTTCGCTTTGATATCGAGAACATCTCGTTTCTTTTATTAGTCGTTCTATTACCCGTTTTTATAAACGTGTGACATATAGACTTCATCACAATTAATGATTTTATATGTTCCTGGAGTATTTAGAGTTATTTTTTCCTTTACTAGAATGAACTATTACCTGTTTCTTAGACTATCTGTAAAAAAAGGTTCTTATATATGTTTACTGATTGTCCATGTACTTTTCCACGAACTATAGTCCTTACTAGTCCCTTTACATTTAATTTTGGTGTTATTATATAGTGAAGTACGTACAACGACGACGGCGACGACGACAACGATTCAACGAAGTCAGAACAGGCTGAGACACACTGGGGTATCTGCCGTCGGGTGGTCCGAGGGGGTAGGGACCCTAAGAGGTCCATCCTATCGGTAATAGTTTTACTGTTCTCTATTCTTTACAGCCACTCCGACACTTCTTCTCACAAGGAACCTGTAACAACTACCCTTACATTTAATCACTACCCTTACATTTAGGTCATACCTTTTCTCATACCTTAAAGAAGTTTTTTTTTTTTGATAGTATTATAAATCATTGGGATATAGACTCACACATATATATATACATATACATATGTATATATATATACTTCCTAGACTTTATATATACATATAATATATATATATATATACTTCCTAGACTTTATATATACATATACATATGTATATATATATATATATACTTCCTAGACTTTAGTGACAGAGTTTCTTTATAAAGTAAGAGTACGAGTAACTCTGTGATAAATGTTATCGGTTCTACGTCTTTGTTGGATTATAAACAGGTGTCTATTTGTCTATCTCTTTTTACATCATATATATGTGTTACCTTATCATAAGTAGAATTTGTTTTCTTTCTTACGGACTGTTAACACTGTTATACCTACTTGGACCTTCTATATTCACTTTGTTCTTTTTCTCTCTTCCTATTTTTGACAATTCGTAGTGAACATGAACCTTAGTTTTCTCCCTTTCTCTCTGTTACAACTTGAACATCTTTGTCTCCTATCTTACCACCAACGGTCTCCGACTCCCCACCCCCTTTGTCCTTCTATAAGTAGTCTCTCACGTTTGAAGGTCAATATTCTACTTATACAAAAATCTTACATTACATAATCTAGTGTCGTATAACTAGAGTATTTATTATGACATAACATATGAACTTTAAACAATTCTCTCGTCTCTATAACTCACAAAGTGGTGTGTGTGTGTCTCTTTTTCCATTAATACACTCGACTACTTACACAATTAATGTAACTAAAATCATTAGTAAGATGTTACATATGTAATTACTTTAGTAGTACAACATGTGAAATTTATTACGTTAAAGTAGACAGTCAATACATTCTTTCGACCTTTATATTCGAAATACATTACGTTCCAAATATAATAACGAGTGTTAAAAACATCCTTAACTAACAAGTTTGCGTAATAGTGTTTTATCACTGAGAGTACTTTCGTTTGATTTCTCTCCGTTTTCTCTTCCGACTGTCTCGTCTTTTATTCCACCTAATCTTACTCTATAATTGTCATATAAGTCCACGGAATCAGATCACACACACACGAGTCAGTGAGCCAACACAGGTTGACAAACACTGGGGTACCTAATACATCGAGTAGTCGGAGGAGGCAGGTACCTTAAAAGGTCCGTTCTTATGACCTCACCCTACGGTAAAGGAGGAGGTCCCCTATAAGGACTGGGTCCCTCGTTTGGGTTCAGATTTAAGGACTGGGTTCTCCTCTATTATCAGATCACGAAGAAACTAAGACCTTTGTTACCACTTTCACTTGTCACGTTTCAGCAGTGGGTCTTTCTTAGATGATTAGACACTAGAATTGATGAATTTGAAAAATTTCATTTACAACTAATGTGTCTTATATTACGAGTTTTGCATTTATTGTAGGACGAATAAAAAATTACGGTGTTTTGTGTACATTACATTTGGTCAGAATTTCGTATCTTAGTGGATCATTACAGTTTGTACGAATTTTAATTTTTGTTTGAAGGTAATTTCACTTTCTACTCTGTTTATTAAAACCTTTACATTAAGTTTTCCGTACTCCATTATATGGATAATACAAATAATTTAATGTGTAAGAGGACAATATATGTAAGTGTAACTCTTAAAAAATTTAAAATATTTTCAACAAATCATAATATAAAACATTGGTGTCACGTACAGGACTAAACCAAAGGACCTCTCGTTTACAAAAGTCTCATCTTTTTTAATTGTATGACGAAATCATACTATCTTTTTATCCGGTAAATAGTAGAACAAAATTCTCTTTCAAGTACCTAGTAGAGGACAGACGACAAACACACACTCAACGGATGTGAAACGTAACGATTTATTAACTCTTGTAATCGAGGGTTTGGTACTTTTTAAGTAAAATTGTACTACATAATAATTAGTTAAATTAAATTTCACTAGACCTTTCAAGGTTAAAGTCAACGCTTCGAACTTCTATTTAAGTCTGTTACCAACCATGAATAATTTTAACACATTGAGAAATGACGGACTAAACATAAAAAAAAGGTTTTCACCCAGGCTGAGATTACTTTTACCGTATTTTTATTATCCAATGGCTAAAGTCAGATGTTTAAGTAAGTCTATATACATTTTCCTTTTAGACTGTGTCAGTTGAGAAGTAGTCACTCGTTACAACACGACGGTAAAATTTAAAGATGGGGTCACATGTGTGTATATATTTGCACATTGTGAATTTTCGGTGAATACGCGATAAGAAGGGAAAGAGGAGTCATGTTGTAAAACCGAGTTCAAAACAGAGGGGTCTAACTATCTGGGATATTTCTGATTTTTTTTATTTTATTTTATTTTATTTTAGTAGGTCACGAAAACTCTATTTCAATGTTCTGATCACTAAAGAATAGATTAAGGATACAGTGATTCTTTATCGGTAGACTCTAATTTCACCCCACGGTAATTGTATTTGAAGATTTCAGTCACACTAGAGAAGAGAAAAATTTTCAGAAAACCCCTAAAGACTCTCAACATGTACAGAGGACGTATAGAGAATGGGAAGTAAGTGGGAGTTCTGAAACCTACGGTAAAAACAAGTTTTAGGGTTAGAGACGGATTCTTGATGATTATCCTCCTCTAAATTTTACAGACTTAATGGGACCTCGGGAGCGACACAAGGACGTTGGTACTACGTAAGGTGTATGCTTCTTCCACCCTCTCACCAATGAAAAAAAGAATTCTGGTTTCGTATGATGAAACAAAACAAAAAAGGGATTTCTGAATGTCTTCTCGTTCTGTCTCTCTTTCTGTCTATCTCCTACCTCCCCGTCTCTCTTTCTATATAAAGTCCGGAATGAAAATACTTCGGGAAGAAGGTGGAAGTCGTAGGAAAGTGGGGTATTGTCGGTACTTTGGTACTTCAGGCCAGGGTCTTTATATAGGTCTACTCTCCGTCCTAAGAGAGGAGTCATAGTTGGTATAAGAGAGTGTCACTCTTTCACTTTAAACGATTCGAAAATCCAAATTGGGGAATTTAAAAAGTACTGGGTCAGAATTTTAAAAATACAGACCTATGAAGACCTTCTAAGTCAGGTCACCCGTATAAAGTTACTAGAATTGAAATCACCATTTGTTTTCAGACGATATATGTCAAATCTTTTACCCCTGGTACTCATGACTAAAACGTTATTATAAATACTATCTTTTTTTTAAGTAAATAATAGTATCTCTGTTTTTCTGGTTCTGTGTACTAAAGTCCGTGTATAAAAAATACCCTATTTAATGTAAACCCATTCCCTTTTCTCTTACTAGGGAATAATGACCTAAACTTCTTGTGTTGACAGCACCGGGGTTCTCTTGGATATTGTTTAGGTACAGAGAACAGGTCTTGTTTATGTGTAAGATATGTTATCATAAACGGTTATAACACCGATGTCCTATTAAGACGTCATTTTGTGAAAACTGAATACGTCAGAAGGAGAAAGGATATTCAGTGAACGGGTTTATGTAAATACAACGGACTTCAATCTAGTCTCTATGAGGAATATTAACCCTAATAAATCCTCTAAAAATTCATACCCTCCTTCAAATTTTACACATTTGGTTATGTCACCCTTTTTACACGGAAGGGATAATTTCAATAAAACGGACTTCATTTATTGTCTTTTTATTTTCTTGACCGTAGTTGTTCCACATTAACTCTATTTGAATCTTTTTCTAATTTGTAAATGAGTTTTTCCTATTATACCTTTCCTTTTGGACCCTTTAGAAAAAAGATTGGGTATATTACCTTTTTATAAAGCAATGATCTTAAAATAGTAAATCCGATAGAAATAAATAAAATATACAATAATGACGTGTATCGTGTAAATAAACGACGAATGTATACACAGACATAACGATCCAACGAACGAAGATCTCGAGTTCTTATTTTAAAATTGGTAGAACTATGTGACGGACCGGTACTGTCTTTGGAACTATACAGAAAACTTAATTTGACTTGAAGTTCAAGAAATACCAATGAACTTACGGATATTAAGTCGCATAATCAATAAATATTAAAACCGAGTAGAACCCAAATTTTAGACGGTTTAAAACGAGTACCGGTCACCTGAACGGTAGATTTTCTTACTGAGTCGTATTTATAGTACGTGGGTTCATGACAAGTAAGTACTATTAGAGTAGTAATAAACAATTTTGTGGTATAAGGGACGTGACTTTCCTACTAAAAAGTTAAACAGAAGAAAATTTATCTCCTAAATGGTATGAGTGAGACTCAATGACTCGGTACTCGTATTTAAAAGGGGGTATTTTCTAATTTTAAGACATGGAAAACGTTTAAATAAAAAAAACAAGACTTTATAGTGTAAAGTGTGTAAAGTAGGTTATTGTTTTTAACGTTTACCAAAATCTAATTTTCACCGATATTTGAAGACTGTTATTGTACAACCATAGTAACGACGACGACGACGACGATTCAGTGAAATCAGGACAGGTTAAGATACACTGGGGTATCTGCCGTCCCGTAGTCCGAGGAGATAGGGACCCTAAGAGGTCCGTTCTTATGACCTCACCCAACGGTAAAGGGAGAGGTTACGTACTTTCATTTTTCACTTTCACTTCAGTGAGTCAACACAGGCTGAGAAACTCTGGGTATCTGACGTCGGATGGTCCGAGGAGGCAGGTACCCTAAAAGGTCCGTTCTCATGACCTCACCCCACGGTAACGGAAGAGGTAACCATAGTAATCTCTGTACACCTGAAGGGTCCACTGCGATCCTTCTTGTACAAACCGTTTCGTCCTCTGTCTCTATCCCCAAGCTGGGGACCCAACCCTCCTAGAGGACCTCCTCCCGTACCGTTAAGTGAGGTCATAAGAACGGACCTCTTAGAGTACCTGTCTCCTCGGACCACCGCATGTCAAGTATCCCAGTGTTTCTCAGTCTGTGCTGACTTCACTAAATCGTACGTACGTATAAGAGTATATGGGGTCTCAATGGTAAAAAAAATGTCTTATTTAGACGTTTAAGTAAGTACTTTTTAAGTCTAGGTGGAATTTGTCTGTATTGTGGTAGTACGATGTCATGAATATAACCAAATCCATTTTTCTCTTTTAGAAAGATACTCTACACCGAAACAGAACCTATTCATATTAAAAACAAAACTCCTACATTCTTACTAAATTGGACCCCTTCAGAGTCATTAACGATATAATTTTAATAAATTTTATACTCGTTTCAAATATTTTACCGTTCCCATATCGTATAAAGTTTTTATTCTCTTATCTTAATCTACTATTTTATTAAATCAATATATTTATCGTTTTAAATTCAAGTTTTAATTTACTTTCTACGTTTAGTTTCTTCTTCCAAAGTCCCCTTAGTCAGAAGAGTCACCGCACTCCTATTAAACAAAAGTCGATGAAATCGTCTATATTCACTTCTAGTTCTGTACTTCTTCTTTTACAGGTTTGTAAACTTGTTAAACGGTTCTACGAATACTTGTACAAACCTGTTCAGTGCAGTCACGTCATTTACAATCTTAAGGATGCTAATTTTTATAATCGAATTAAATTTACATACAACAGGTCAATGATTCGGTTATACTGAGAAAGACTGGGGCACCTGACGTCGTGTGGACCGAGGATACAGATAGGGATAAAGGGTCTCAAACGAGTTTAAGTACAGGTAACTCAACCACTACGATAGATTAGTAGAGTAGGAGACAACGGGGGAAGAGGGAAACGGAAGTTAACAAGGGTCGTAGTCCCGGAAAAAGTTACTGAGTCGAGAAACGAAGTCCACCGACTTTATAACCTCGAAGTCGAAGTCGAATCAGGAAGGTTTCTTATTAGTCCCGACTAAAGGAACGTATTAACTATCTAAAATTAACTCTAGTCGTACGTTTGACGTAACATCAGGTAAACCAAAAGTAGTAAACAGAACTAAAGGTAAATTTTTATCTAAAGAGATATACCCAGTTGGGTTCAGTAAAGTAAGTGATATATATCATAAAGGTATCTAGTTGTCGAATTTGGTACTAGACTGAAGTAAGTTGTGTTAATATAAGGGGGGTTTGTGGTATTTTGGTTTACCGAATTGTCTTTTTTTTCTTCATTTCAATACATACCAATTTTATTTTACGGTACAGATTCTTATTATAGTAACTAATTCAGTTTATATTATACTATTCATCTACGAACCATTTTAGTTATGTTAATCCTATTAATCTCAAATAAGGACTGAGTAAGAGATGACTTGATCAATCATCCTTTGATTTTTGAGTGAAAAATTTTCTGACGTCTATTTTCTCAGATATAAACGATAACGAAGATACAACCGAATTTTATTTGAAACTAATTATTTTGAAAGAGAAGTTTTAAATTTTGGTGAAAAAAAATATATTAACCTGTATTTATTTAATCCGATCCTTACTTGATCCTCATGAACCTACCCGTATATTTTCTGTCTTTTTAACTTTTCATTCTTTCATCATAGGCACCGGAGGTCAACAACAACCTTAAGACGACTTCCAGACCTACTGCACTGGATTCTAAACTACTTATCTAAGACGTCTACTAGTTCTAGTGAATTTCCTTTATACTACTCACCTTTATGATGGAAGGAAGGGGAGTTGAAAAAAAAAGAAAAACTGTTTATTCTGTTTTGTGACAAAAAACTCTGAAAGTATTGTTATAGGAAACTTTCAGTTTACTGATAAAGGTCTTACCTTTTGACAAGTATTAAATACCACCTCCAATACCTCGGTGGATACGTCAACCCGAAATCCTCCCGTCCACGATGTGACAATAATGAAGGATAAATCCTGAGTTAGGATGTTCCGTCTACTCGATACACGTTGCCAGAAAATATGTATTTATGTTTGTGTGTGTAAAAATACGGTGATTCTTTATCTAAGTGAAGTTATAAGATTTGTAAATTCAAAACAGGTAAAGTAACTACTCCAGTATTTTCAAAGTATCAGTGGTAGAAGTAATAAATTAGTAAACTATCAGTACTAGCAGTAGTAAATGAGAAAAACGAAAACAAACGAAGAAAAAATGAAAAATTGAATACTTTCATACTCGTGTGTAAATGTTTTCTGAACCTTTTACGTCTTGTCACAATGTATGACAATATGCTTGTAGAAAATCATCTATTTAATAAAATTAGACCTCAAAGTTATAATTTGAGAGTTTTCATTTATCTTACTCATCTGTCTTTTCATCTTCCTATATCAGTAGTAAATCAAAATTAGGACATCTTATCTGCAGGTGGTATATATGAAGAGACGAGACACGACACAGAGTATATGTCATTCTAGTCACATTTCTAGGTTACCTATCGTTTTATTTAGTGGATTAGTGTTTCTCATTGTTACCACACGTATACTAAGATTTGGTAGTCCCAAAACAACTGAAAGTCCTTCTTCTTCTTTCATCTCTTAAGGGCCTTGTAACACAAAAACGGTTTAAAGATCATCTTTCTCTCGTCGGGTTCTTTTTTATGTGACTCTATTACTAAAACAGATTTATCACTGTTTTGTTCATACACTTTTGTGTTTAAAACAGAAAACAGGTCAGAAAAAGTGAAACCCATTTGTTTCGTTGTCTAAAGAGAGTCTTTAATTATATGTTACTCCTAAAAATTTGATCTAACGTCACTTGTGTACAAACCCTCGCATCGTGAAAACGATCTTTATCTAGATATGAGATAGTTTACAGGAGTGACTTTAGATTCTTTATTTTTTTTTTATTTTGACAAAGTAAATAAAGTCCGTATAAGAATAAGGTCGTAGTACGATTCAAAGAACAACGAAATTAAGAATAAAAATTATCAGGATAATAATAGGGAAATGATTATTCTTTGTGACTTTAAGTTTACCAAAACATTACACAAGTTCTAGTACCGAATGGTTCACTGCTTCGACGTAAACTTTAAATTCCAGTAGACGGGGTAAGGAGGAGTAATTTTATATGATGAAAATACACTCAAAACATAGTCCATTCCTGAATGTTATACCTCCTAAAACAAGACTACTCACCTTTTAACAAAATATTTAGAGGGAAGTTTAATGATAATTTATGTTACTACTTTTCAATGGAGTATTTGTTTTCCGACCACTACTCTTTTGTTTTAAAAACCTTCTTGTAATAGAGATACCCCGACGGTACGTTCTACGGTAAAGACTGGGTTTCTGTAAGAAGACTATCATCTATACTTTCGATTCCCCTTTTATACGAAGTCATTTCTACGTAACGGTCGTAAACGGTATTGGAAAGTCAACCTTGAAAGGTACTGAGGAAAACTGTTGATATAAAAATAAGAAATTCACCTATATTTCAAAATATTAAGAAGTATTTGTGAGTATAAAAAGTCACATACGAATAAAAAATACATATCGGTTCAAAGTTTTTATAGATATTATTTTTTTATTTTAAAATATACCCAGTTTAAATTAAAGGACATAAGTAAACTGATGTCTTGAGAGAAGAGTAAGTTGTATATACTCACAGAATCACAAGTTTAGTCCTAAAAGATGTCCGATCATATAATCTTAAGTACAACTTAGGAAAGTTGGAGGGTTTACAATAGCTTTTAATGATTTAACGTACTTGTCGATCACTAAAGTCTCCTTTTTTAGGATCGTTTAATCGTCTTAAAACGATTTTATTATTTATAAACATATAAAATTTTGTGTTCCTCCTTTTATAATACATTGATGGATTAAATACATTTCTACTTTCTCTCTTCCATAATAATTATAGGTCAATAGAGAAACTAGAATAAAAGGGATTCATAGAATTGATAGAAAATTAAAATACACAAAATAATAACAGAAAGGAGGTTGATTATTACTATTTGAAGATAGACTTTATATAAACGGTTATATAAACGTATAATTATATAGGTCTTTGTACAAAAGGACAATGTAAGACTAAAACAAAAGAGAAAGACTTTATTTATCTAAACTAATTTACAGAAGACAAACTTCTAAACAATTTCGTTTATAAAAACATTCCAATTATAATTCGATTTAATTTCACTAATTCTTAGATAAGTGATGGGGACTTGTTTTTGGTGTTCTACAAAGTATCCGAACTTTATTCAACTAAGAAAACCTTCGACAGACATAAACCTCGTTTGTGTCCGTTGACCACTCGTTTCTATTTTATCTTAGGACAGGTACTTAAATTACCGTTTCTTTGTTTTGGTGGAGGTGCAACAATAGATACGGTTGACTCAGGTGTAAAGAGTTAAGGAAGGTTGATAATGGTCATCCTCTGATTAGTTCTCTCTAACTATGGTTCCAAACTTAATTCATTTTACAACTAAGGTAACTCAGACCAAAGGAGACAATTTATGACTGCTTCTATCAAAGTTACCATACGAATAATATAGAAAAAACAATATAGAAATTGACATCGTGATTTACAAACAGGAAAGTGATATAAGTAAGATGTAGTACCAAAAGAAAAATTCCCAGGGACAACTAATATTTTACATTGTGTACAAGGTAAAGTCTTGTGATTTTTTACGTTGTGTATGTAAATACACATGTACATACGTGTGTGTGTGTGTGTCTGTGTCTGTATGTACGTATGTACATATTATAAAAGGATTCCTGTTTTGTATATTGAAAAGAAAAGTTTAAACCATGTACTTAAAATGTACTTAAAGGGTAGATAAGAAACTTACCCCAGTATTAGTGGACTAAAAGGAGTAAAAGTGTGGAATTATGAAAAGGATAACGGAAGGAACAGAGAATAATTTTCCCGAACATTATCACGATTCTTCCCGGAGAATCAATGTAAATATAACGTAAAAGAAGATATAAATACGGTAAAGGTGATAAGTCAAACCAATTTGTGTGAGATAACTGAACAAAGAATGGAGACCGTAGACTACGGACTACTAGACTCCACCTCGACTACATTATTATTGTCTTTATTTCATGTGTTATTTACATTACGTGAACTTAGTAGAACTTTTGTAGGAGGTGAGGACCAAACACCCTTTTAACAGAAGGTGTTTTGGACCGGGACTACGGTTTTTCTGACCCCTGATGACTACACAACCTGTTAACAGACCCGAAACCCCCTACTCGTTACTGTTTAGATTGTCCTTGTCAGGGGAAAGGGTAAGAGTGACTTGTTTTGTTTTATAAGATTTTTCTTTCTTTATGGAATTTCAATATATGTAATAGTCCTTTCCAAATCTAACATCGTTAACGATAAATCCCTTCTCTCTGTCTCAAAACAGTCTCTTACTGTTCTTCCAATGAAATCTATTACTTCTTTCAAGAGAGATCGACTTTAATTTGACTCTGGACGCATAGTCATTACTCAACTTGTACAATTATTTCTAGTCCCTTCCTTTTTACTGGGTTCTCCTTCCTTATCGAATGTATTTTGGGAATGACGTTTGTTACGTTAACTACACAGATTCCTTGTCCTTGTGTGGACCAGTCCTGTACTGTTGGTTCTCCTTTTCACCCAGTTTTAGTTACCTTCTTGACTCACACCCGACCATTCGAATGAGTCCCAAGAGATCCCAGTTTACGTCTTAAATAATGTTCACGTTACTTTTCTGTACCCCTCTAAAATTCTCCAACCTATGTACTGTTTACCAGAGATTCCTTTAGTAAAAACCTATGTTTATATGTTGGTTGACTTCTTAACTACGAAAGCTTAACGCCATGACCTCTTTTTGACACTTTTCAAGGAACCTGACATTCCTCTGGTTGGGTCAGTTATGATTTCCTTTAGTTGGGACTTATAAGTAACCTTTTTGACTATTACTTCGATTTTGAGGTTATGAAACCGGTACACTACACTTCTGGTTGAGTGACATTTTCAAGAACAACGACCCTTTCTACCTACCGATTTCCTCTTCACCCACCGTCTCCTACACTACCAACCTACTGTAGTGACTATGTTACCTGTACTTAAACTCATTTGACCCCAAATCACTTCCGGTCTCCACGGACCGCATGACGCTAGGTACCCTAGAGTTTCTCGACTTGTGTTAAATCGTTTACTTTTTGTTACTGTTTGTTGTATTAATGTCTTGCCTTAGAAACGTTTTTTACAGTTTTAACTTACTCTGGATGCTTTTTCTCTATGAAATTAAAGGTATAAAAATGTTTCAGTGTAAACCTGTATTAACTTAAATACGTTTGTTAATAATGACAATCATCATAATTTTTTCGTCGAAGTCGGTTCTTAGTCTTGTACCTATCACCCTAAAAACATGAATGAGAACCTTGGAACTTACTCAGTGAAAAGATCTTCCGAATGAATCACGGGATTAGTTTTTTCCACCCACAGTGTCACCGAGTGGCAGTTCTTAAGATATTTTAAATTAAAAAGGAAAGAGAATGGGGAAAAGTTCAGTGAACAAATACTTGGTAAAAGAATTCCTTTTTCATTTGTAATTCGGTACTCTTAATGCCGATAGGTATGGTCAATGAACCTCTTCCGTGACCGTGGGGTGAGGTTATGAGAACGGACCTTTTAGGGTACCTACCTCCTCGGACCACCCGACGTCAGGTACCCCAGTGACTCTCAACCTGTGCTGACTCACTGAAGTGAAAGTGAAAAGTGAGAGTACGTAACCTCTTCCTTTACCGTTGGGTAAGGTCACAAGAACTGACCTCTTAGGGTCCTTCCCGCCTCGGAACACCCGACGGCAGATACCCCAGCGTGTCTCAACCTGTGCTGACTTCGCTGACTCGTCCTCGTCGTCGTCGTCGTATGATCAATGATGTCTATTGTGTCTCAAGGGTGAGAGTAAATACAAAAGTTAATAACCATCTCTGACTTGAATCTTTTTTATAGAGTAGATTTTTGATCAATAGTAGTTTCTCTCCCAAGAACATCGTAGTTTTAACAGTCTTGTATGAAGTAATTTTTACAGATCGTTTTGAAAAAACGAGTAACTATACTAACTAAGATAGTCAAGTCGTTTAGAAATGAAAAAATACAACATGATTAACCCTTTTTTTTCTTTTTTATTACGACACTAGACCTCTATAAGACTTATTCGTAAGACTAAAATTTATCAGTCTATATATACTTATTTTAGTATTATTTTAATACTTTTATATATTATTTATCTTGAGGATTGGATACGTTAAAAAAGTCACAGTCTTTATAAATAATGATTTATGCTCCTAGATAAATCAGTGTTGGTAAAAATTTCCGTATGTTATACTTCTTTGTGTTTATTGATTCTCCTTTTATGTTCTACGTTATTAATATGTTTTTTACGGTTCTTGGAAATTACACAATGTCTTTATATGGTCGTTTATTAAAAGTTTTCAGTACTAGTCAAAGGTCTATATTAAACGGGTATACGTGGTGGACCGTTTCGTTACCTTTCACTAAAGGGGTTGGGGGGTCAGAGGACAGAGTATCCAATGGGAACACTCAAGAAAGGAAAAGTTCCAACGAAAACGGTAATTTTCTCACATCCTTCTTCTTTTCGTTTATCTTTTTCTACTTGTGTTCTTAACCTCATCTCTTTTCGTACAAAAGGTCAGGAGTGTTAACGTTAAGATTACTAGTAAAGTCTATGGATCTACTTCGTTATTGACGACGAAAACTCGTTTCTCGTATCAAATCTTCTGTAGCATTTCATATTCTTGTGACCTGACTAATGATCGTGAAACTTTAAATCAGTTGTGAAATCACATTTGAACACACGTAAAGAATCTATTGACTTGAAGTCTTAGGAGTAAACGGTTTATTTCCTTAAATTGATTTGATGTAAGGCTAAGAAACATGTAAGGTTTTAACATATATAGATTCTACTTAGTACATGATTATGTTATTTGTAAATAACTGGGGTCGGAAAGAGACTAGAGTAGAGCTTGTTGCATGAGAGGTGGGAAGTCGGTGTAACTGAAACGAGAAGGACCTTGTTCGTTGAAACAGGAGTATAGTCTTGGAAATTCGCGACTCATTGTAGACGGACCTTACATAAGTTCCGAGTAAGGAGTAGTAATAAGTTTAGATATGGTTCAATAGTCGAGGAGTTTCTCCGAAAGGAGTAATCGAGAAGGTTTTCATGTAAAAGAGAAAGTAAGTAGAATGGTGAATGTAAAGAAAATTGTAAACAGTAATAGTCGTCAACTAATGATGGATGAAGTAAAGACGGTTTCACTTTCTAGGTCCTTCCCACGGTTCACGTCAGTAAAAATTAAGATGAGGTTACTGATAACTTGGAATAGTGCACACCCTCATAAGGTAATAAGAAGTTATTTCTGTCTTATACGAAGTATATAGTGATAGTAAAATATAAAACACCGACAAATCAGTAATTCAGTACAAGTTGAGAAACGTTGGGGTACTTGACGTCGTATGGTCCGAAGGGACAGGAAGTGATAGAGAACCTCAAACGAGGTTGAGTACAGGTTACTCAGGTCACTACGATAGATTGGGAGAGTAGGAGATGGTGGAGGAAGAGGAGGACGTGAGTTAGAAAAGGTCGTAGTCCCAAAAACACGTTACTAAAAAAGAAGTATAGTCCATCCACCGGTTTCATAACCTCGAAGTTGAAGTCGTAGTCAGGAAAGTTAATTATAAGTCCCAACTAAAGGAAATACTAACTGACCAAACTGATATAATGTAAATCGTACAAGTCTTCGTTTGGTAAGCTTAAGACACAACAGAAGATTGTAAAGGTCAGAAGAGTCAAAAGACATAATCCCCAAAATTTCGGTAGAAATTAGGAAGTTGATTAAAGAATTTAAAGAAGATGGTAATTCATGACTTTATCATTAAGAGAGAACTGAGAAATACGGACGTAAAGATATTGTTAGGAAAAAAGTGTAACTGTATCTCAACTAAATGTTATAACACAATGAAAATCCACATGTAGTTTAACTAAGTCAAAATACATGTATGTATGTATACATCCCGAAGGGATCATCGAGTCGACCATTTCTTAGGTGGTCGTTAAGTCCTCTGGGACCAAGTTAAGGACCCAACCCTTCTAGGTTACCTCTTCTCTTTCCGATGGGTGAGGTCATAAGAACCCGAAGAGACAACCGAGTCGACTATTTCTTAGGTGGACGTTATGTCCTCTGGACCCAAACTAGGGACGTAACCCTTCTAGGGGACCTCTTCCCTTTCCGATGGGTGAGGTCATAAGACCGGACCTCTTAAGGAACTTGACATATCAGGTATCCCAACATTTCTCAGTCTGTACTGGTTCATTGAAAGTGAAAGTATGTTTACATAAGTAAAAATCCAATAAAAGGTAATATCCAATAATATTTTATGACTTATATCAAAGGACAAGATATGTCATCCAGGAATGATAAATGGATAAAATACATATCATCACACCATCATACATAGACAATTAGAGTTTGAGGATTAAATAGGGAGGAAGAAAGGAGAATTTTTCCTACACACGGATTCTGATAGCGAAATACAACGAAGACGTTGATACTTATTTTATTAAAAGATGATAATTGGTTTGACTAAGTTGGATGTGTAGAATCAAACGTTCCAATGAACCATAAACCGAGGGGATTCGAAAGTTTGAAGAATTGACGGTTAGTAAGGTCAAATCCAGTCTCTATAATGATATAATTCTGGTGTACTTCTGTAAAAGAGGAAAGATACTAAAAAGAACCCTAAAAAATACGAAACACATTAGGAAGGTATAATTGACAAAAGGAAAGTTAATAGGTTTGAGATGTGTAGAAGGTTCTGAATCGAGTTTCGAATGAAGGGACATAGATTGTGTCAAGTGATTTAAGAGTTACTAGAGAGGAAAGAAATTGGAGGTTAGTGTGATTTTGATATATTATATACGATTTGACATACTCCTTCGTTGTCAATCTTGACCTGTAACTTCTTGTCTGACCAAGGTTTATCCTTTTCCTCATGTAGTTCCGACATATAACAATGGGACGAATAAATTGCATATACGTCTTGTATAGTACTCTTTATGACCCGATCTTCTTCGTGTTCGACCTTAGTTCAACGGCCCTCTTTATAGTTATTAGAGTCTATACGTCTACTGTGGTGGGAATACCGTCTTTCACTTCTCCTTGATTTTTCGGAGAACTACTTTCACTTTCTCCGTAGACCAGGGTAGTAAAGTACCCTTTGTCTACCCCTTTATCACCTTTGTCACAGTCTGAAATAAAACCCCCCGAGGTTTTAGTGACGTCTACCACTGACGTCGGTACTTTAATTTTCTGTGAATGAAGAACCTTCTTCTCAATACTGGTTGGATCTATCGTATAAGTTTTCGTCTCTGTAATGAAACGGTTGTTTCCAGGTAGATCAGTTCCGATACCAAAAAGGTCATCAGTACATACCTACACTCTCAACCTGACACTTCTTCCGACTCGCGGCTTCTTAACTACGAAAACTTGACACCACAACCTCTTCTGAGAACTTTCAGGGAACCTGACGTTCCTCTAGGTTGGTCAGGTAAGACTTCCTCTAGTCGGGACCCTAAAGAAATCTTCCTTACTACGACTTCGACTTTGAGGTCATGAAACCGGTGGAGTACGTTTCTCAACTGAGTAACCTTTTCTGAGACTACAACCCTCTCTAACTCCCGTCTTCCTCTTCCCCTGCTGTCCTACTCTACCGACCCACCATAGTGGCTGAGCTACCTGCACTCAAACTCACTTGAGACCCTCTACCACTACCTGTCCCTCCGGACCGCACGATACTAAGTACCCCAGTGTTTCTCAATCTGTGCTGACTCGCTGACTTGACTTGACTTTACGTTTTAACTACGTACAACAATAAAGAATACGTTGGTTAGAAAAAAAAATTACTCACACTAAAAGGGTTGGTTAACTATACCAGAAATACTTTAAAGGACGTAAGAGAAGGAGAACACATCGTGTCTAATTCGTAAGTATTTGTTCTCTACATCTGGTACAAAAAATTTTGAATGAACGGACTTCGGTTGTCTCCAAAATATATATAGATCCCTCACCATCTGAAGGGACCACCGAGTCTGTCATTTCGTAGACGAATGTTACGTCCTCTGGGTCCAAACTGGGGACCCAACCCTTCTAGGTTACCTCTTCTCTTTCCGATGGGTGAGGTCATAAGAACCCGAAGAGCCAACCGAGTCGACCATTTCTTAGGTGGACGTTACGCCTTCTGCACCCAAAGTAGGGACGCAACCCTTCTAGGGGACCTCTTCCCTTTACGATGGGTGAGGTCATGGAAACGGACCTTTTAGGGTACCTGTCTCCTCGGACCATCCGATGTCGTACCCCAGTGTTTCTCAGTCTGTACTGACTCGCTGAAGTGAAGCGAAGTGTCCCTCACTATCTCAGTCCTAAATTTGGGTTTAGAACGTTGAGGAGGATCAGTCTCTAGAACAGTAGATTTTGAAAGACTACATAAAGTTAGTAAAGATTATTTAGAAAGTAAACCTCATTGTGTAATAAATAACTCTTATTTGGAATTATTATACTGTATCGTATATCTAAGGGTATCATGTTTTATTACCGTTATAAAGTATAAGTTTTATGCATATATATACTTTCCTCTTTCTGTATCGAGAGTTTACAGTCATATGTAACGGTAGTGGACTATGGATTATGGAGGACTAGGTATGTTCTTGGTACGTTGTTTCTGAGACCAGGTCTTTCCACACATAGGAGATTGGTTCAGACGTCCTCCAAGACTGGTAGTACCAGAAACTCAGTGTAGAACTTCGTTATCGGACTTTATGCAGGGATACGTTACCTCATTTTTAGCATCAACGTCTTCTACATCGCCAAGGGCCCGTAAAGTGAGACCTTATCGAAAGACTTTAAGAGGACTTTAATCGTTGACGAGACTCTTAAGACAGAGATTAAACATTAGATCTTCTTTTCTTACTACTCACAAAGAGGAACAGTTGTTAAAAATTTTATTAAACTATTATAGTTTTACTAAAAAGGTAAAGTTAATGATGTTTATAGACATTATGTGACTAAAGCAACTTAATTTTTAATTTCTCTGTGGGACGATACTATATTAAAGGTGAACATGTCTTTTCTGACCTTTCTTTGAAAAGTAACCGTTGTATTATTTATTGTTTTTTCGTGATAGACTTTTGTGACGACTTATTAGAGGAGAACTCTATGAGAAGTCAGACTACATTCGAGAGTTCAGATTTGTGAAGATTCTTTATTTGAGAGTAATCGAGAGTATCCGATTTATTACCGGATGGTTTCTGTAGGTGTTGTTTAAGAGGGTTGGATATTTACGTAAGAACATGTACCATTCTCTCTGAAACATCTACACTAATGTCTACCTAATAGAACCACCTGAGTCAGATTAGTGTGAACTGAAATTTCACCTTCTTCTACCTTCTTTATACCCAGTCTCTTAATTTTTAACTTCTCCTGAACTATAACCTTAAACTTCTACATCCCTTCTCTGGTCCTTACACCCCCGGAGATTTTCTTAGATTCTCGAACGTCAAATATCAGTCGAGTTTTGAGGTGTGTCCCTAAGAATTAAAATACACAGTTATACATACTTTATTCCCTACGAGTTTGGAGACCATTTTGAAAGAAGGACCCACAGACACACTGACAAAGACCTTCTCTAATCCTAGACTTAGACATCTAACTCATTTCTTCTATCTCGAGTAGTTACATCCACCCAGTATGATAAGGAACCCATGGATTTGTCTCGGTTTTTGTCGTCTCCTGACTGGGTAGACGAGAGATAAGAACTCGACCCTGTAGGTCGAAGAGAACTGTAATTGGTAGTTTGTAAACTTGAAGATTATGAACCCGTGAGACTAATTCTGGTCCTAAATATGATAACCAAAGGGACTAAGAGTTCGGAAACTCAAACCTGACATTGATATGATGTGGTAGTCGAAAGAGTCTGGAGGTCAAACGTTTATGAAAAGTCAAGACACTAGTGTCCTCGGTTAGGGATTATTAATTAGATAGATAGAGAATAACAAAGATAAACGGACTTTTTGGTACGGATAATTTCTCTAAAACTAGGATATTAGGATTCCTTAACTTAACACGGTCTTTGAGTATATTTGTCTTTTACCTAAAAAGAGATCTCGGAAGTCTTTCCTTATGTTGGACGAAAGTTGTTCTGAAACCGACTTACTCTGGAGGTGGTCTGAACACTAAATGTCTTAACATTATATTAGTTAAACACAACTTATTCGGAGGTTCACATACCACTAAACAATGTCATCACTATCCTGGACTTTTCCTACGTTCATTTTCTCTTATACACTAAAATTGTCCTTCCGTTTCCTCGACGGTACGGACTTACGTGTTAACCTCTTTACCGAAGTTCGTAGTCGAACATGACGTAACGGTTCGATTCTCACGTCTAGTTGTATACCTTCGGGTCGTAAATGGTGACCCCTGTACTCTGACTATTGACACTAAGTTGTGAAAATTGACTTCTTCATTAATTTTGCTTCTGGTCCAGTCCTAAATTTATTTATACGCAAACTGTTCAGATCCGTTCGTACCTATTTATTCTTTTTAGTGTTCACTTTTCTTCATTTTTAACAAGACTCGTGTATTCTCAATAAACTTCAGTCTCCAATGCAGGTAAATCGAGTCATAAGAAACGGAAAGTCCAGTAGTCCCAAAAAAAGTGAGTTCGTACTCATAGAAAAATGGTAATTAGAGTTTTGAGTCTTTATGGGGAAAGGGGGTGTATCACTAGTTTGACACCACGACGGAAGTTCCTTAAGTATATGTATAAAGAATTTTTAAAGGGACTATAAAATCCCATATTAATAAAGTGAATAAAATAATTTCAACATATTTCCTCCTGTAAATTTTCTAAGATGGTCGAATAAGATCATGTGATCCTAGACCGTTTAAAAAAGTAGCACAAATCTAAGTATTATTATAACTCACCAAAACACTATAAAAATAAGAATATCAAGGGCCCATTTGTAAACTAAAATAAAGAAGTATACAGTTTATACCTATTACAACTATAGACATAGTATTTACATTATACTCCTAATTTATGTCTTTACATACTCTCCGTACATCTTATCGTGAACTATGAACATTCTCGGTATATAAAGTTGAGAATAACAATTAACGTATAGAAATAAATTAAAACATAGTGAAAGTAACGGAAGATTTTTGTGCAGAAAGTTCTCCGATAGTTAGATATAGTACATAATATTAACTAGTAAATAAGTTAAAAAAAAAGAGAGTGGTCATTGGAAGGTGTCACGTCCGTATACGATCCACAACTCCTACCCTTTTCATAAAATTTTATCTGAAATGAGTGAAAGTCACCCGAGTTCCGGATCATAGAAGTTAATCTTATCAGTGATCTCTAGCTTATCATATAGTAAGTTTGATTGACGTTATTGGTTGTAAGGGGTGTGAGTCACAGAACTTTCCAAATGTTATAGTTCCAAATAAAGAACGAAGACGTTTCGACGGGTACTCACGTACTCTGGTGTGTTTAACAACCACTATGGACTCGAAACGTGAAATGTCCTTCTCCACAGTGTCCTGGTGAAATCGTCACCTCCTCTTCTCTGGTCGTATTTTTATAGAGACAAGTGGAAAGTAACTAGCCACGTTTGGAGTACCACTATGGTTTTGAGGTCTTCCACTCGTTCATATTAGAGAGTACACAGGTGTCCTCTTGGTCTCTATAATCACATATATTGATTACAGAGGCAACACATACGGATGTAAGTGTTACTTATTTACGAACTTGTCTCCTCTTTTGACCATCAGTTCCCAACCTTTGAAGACCATCTGGACAAAACATACTAAGTATAATCCCTTAGTATTTAGTGACTAAAATTTTTTAAATAAAATCTTTAACTATCCCGAAGTCAATGTTAATACCATTTATGTTTATTCTGAAGGGACCACCGAGTCTACCGTTTCGCAGACGGATGTTACACCCTATGGACCCAACTTAGAGACCCAACCCTTCTAGAGGACCTCTTCCTTTACCGTTGGGTGAGGTCATAAGAACGGACCTTTTAGGGTACTTACCTCCTCGGACCATTTAATGTCAGGTACCCCAGTCCTTCTCAACGAAAGGAAAAGGAAAAGTCAACGTTAATACCGTTTATATTTATTCAGATTATTTGAACTAAAGTGTTTATCGTTTATATATTATCTATACAAAATTTTATTCAATATAAAAATGACGTGTGATTCTAATTATAACGGAAATTTTTCTACGTAGTTTAAACATTACTACTTAGTAAAGTTATAGAACGGTATCATGAATTATCAAATAATAGAGTCTGTAACAGGATTTTTATTAGTGTCTGAAAATTCGTTTATCTTTTTAGAACAAAATTTCTTTAAAGAGATATGTCATCTAAAGAAACTTCATTAAGATAAAGTCGAAGGTACGATTAATATGTTAAAAACGGTTTGAGTGAAATTAAGAGACGTCAATCGATTCCACTATTGGTTGATATGAATATTGAAAATATAAGACAAGGTACGTTACTAAAAAAAAGATCTACCGAAAGGTAAAAACACCTACCCGTGAAAGTATACAAAGTGGTAACTCCTTCCTCTCTTAGATGTTTATAATTAAAGTGATAGAGTCACCGACTTTACTTTTGTCCATAACTTTGAATCGGACTAAAAGGATCAAGTTATTCACAGATCTCTAGGACCCTATCACGAAGTTATATTAAAATATAAACTAAAATCCATAAAACCACACACAAAGTTCATATTTAAAGAACAATTGAGAATGTCATGGTACCCATGGTCGATTCGTCATCGTACTGTTACTATTAAACAAAAGTTCAAGAACCAGAAAATATTAACCATACTATGAAGGTTTTAATTCATATAGGAGACTTTTACTTACCTCCTTTTGGAACGAGTTTTACCCCAGTCTTTCAAGTTTTTCCACTTGAGAGTCCGTACATGACGAGAATCGTCGAGTGAAATGTATGAGGTCGTCCTTCGTGTTAAAAGAAAAACGAGTCGTTGTCTGTCAGTTACTCTTTAGTGACGTTGAGTCGGTTTGTCTTGGGAGTGCGAGAAGAGTACTTGGAAGAAAGTTTTGTTGAGGAGGGTTGAAGGAGGATTTTCTTGTAAGGAGAGTAAACAAGAGGTCTGAACAAATACCGAGTGGTATCAAACGTATAAGGTTTAACGTTAAGGACGCAATTAGAGCTTATTCGAACTAAAACGACCGATTTAGTACACGGAAAAATAAAATTACCATTTACTCGGAAATATGTCTTTTACCACGATATGATCTGGATTTTAAGTAAACTGTTAAAGGGTGTGGAAACTCCAATACCTTCCTTCAGTTAAAAGTTCACTTAAGTAAGAACGAGTTCAGAACGATGGTGACCAACATTAGACTACTACGACACACATGTTTAGTGACGCGTTATTAAATTTGAAAATAACAGTGATCTGTTGAACTCAGAGGAGACGATGATTAATTCTGTTTTACTTTGATTACTTTATTTATTCGACCACCTATTTATCTTATTCTAGTCTTTCGACCTAAAAAAAGGTAGTTCCACCAAAACCGGAGGGTGATGCCGAAAGACAAGTACTTGTTTCCCATCCCCGTATACGTTGTTACTTGACAATGTCTTGAGTCCTGTCAGTTAGTTTATCGTTAGGGGACGGTGAGTGGGTACTGGACAGTGAGTGGGTACTAGTGTGGTCGGAGGAGTTTCTTGTCGAGGAATATTTGTGGGAATTTGGACACGTCCTCCGACCAAAGTGTAGTGTCTTTATCGAGTGAGAGGGAGACTCTCGAATAGATACGAAATTATTTGAAACGAAACGTGAATCCGGACTTCACTGTCAAACGTTTAAAAAGGAACGATAGCGTTCCTGGTTCTAACGACCAGACCCAGAGTGTCACGTTCGGTCGGTCCATTGTCTAAGTCTTAATCTTCAATAGCCGACTAAGTGAACTGTCAGATAGTCATAAGGAACCTTTTCGGTCTATGAAGGGTTATGATTGACATTAATAGTGTTCCCCAAAATAGTGAAGTATATACCGTAAAACGTAAAGAAAAGAGGTGAGACTGGATAAAATGACTAGAGTAAAATTTTCCGTAACAGTAATACAGTAATGTAACAAGTCTTTAGAGACCACAGAAAGTAGATTATTATACAACTTTCGAGACGAACCATGATCTTTTCCTTACATCACAGTATCAAATCGTGCTAAAACTTTAAGATCTTTGGAATCAAAGTTAGGGTCTAAGTTGTTGATCCGTTTGGTGAATTAGAAAAATTATAATACACCACAATACGTATTTTATTACTATTACTAAGGGGGAAGAGGTTCTCAAGAAAGATTCCATGCTAATACTTCTTATCTACTAGGTGAATTTTTCTTTGATTGTTTCACGTAGTCCGTGTATTAATATGTGTATACATTTAAAGGAAAGAAAGAGAAGAGTTCTGTCAAACGTAGAAACATAGAAATTGTTTATGTTTTATTCAACATTCTTGTAAACGTAGATAAAAAAAGTAAATGGAAAATAGAGAGATACTATTTGAAATTACAATATAAAAAAGATACAAGGGTTCTACTGACCCACAATGACATATGTGACACATAAATGTATTAGTTTTGTGAGAATATCTGAATATACAATTTTTGTTACATTCCACAAGAAACACACAATAAATCAACTGAAATTCCGGTTAAAACTACTATTCTCTAAAAACGGAATATATTATAATTACTGAAATCATGGGTGAGAACGCACTCAACTGAAATGGTAGATCTTTTAAGTGTGAATGTAAACGAGTGTGTTAGAGTGGAAAATAGTCGGTGTTGTATGACATATTATGGCTTCTTATTTAAACTGAGGTACGTAGATAAAGAAAATTAAATTTGAAACATAAGATAACGAAAACGATGTTCAATTAGTGATCTACGACGACGACGACGATTCAGTGAAGTCGACACAGACTGAGACACGCTGGGGTATCTGCCGTCGAGTGGTCCGAGGAGACAGGGACCCTAAGAGGTCCGTTTTTATGACCTCACCCAACGGTAAAGGAAGAGGTGATCTACCTATAGGGGATATTGAATTTCATTTGTATTACAGGGTAGTGACCCTTCCTTAGGATGGAGGGTACGGACTTGAAATTCGATTTTTTATGGAAACAAAATCGAGTGTCCTTTGTAGGCTGGTCCGGGTGGACACTTGCCGACGTTCTTTCTTCTTTAATTGTGTAGGAGAGTCCTCAGACCGTCCCTGATCCTTTATAAACATTGTTGAATGGTAGAAAAATTTTAAAATGGAGAAGTGGAGGGGTAGAAACAAGATAATTTATTTGATCGTAGATTTGACCTCTTCCGTTACCGTGGGGTGATGTCATGAGAACGGACCTTTTAGGGTACCTGTCTCCTCGGACCATCCGACGTCAGGTACCCCAGCGATGATCAACCTGTACTGACTCACTGAAGTGAAAGTCAAAAGTGAAAGTACGTAACCTCTTCTTTTACCGTTGGGTGAAGTTACAAGAACGGACCTCTTAGGGTCCCTGCCCCTTCGGACCACCCGACGGTAGATACCCCAGCGTGTCTCAACCTGTGCTGACTTCGCTGAATCGTCGTCGTCGTAGATTTGTGACCGTTCTACCCAAAACCCCTGTGGTCAGGTGGTAGAAGAACCAGATGACCGAAAGGGTTATTTCAGTGATAAAGAACGGGGTTGTTGAGTGGAGAGTTCAATGACCAACACTCCACTCGTCATACTCGAACCTGATCCATTGTGAGCCTGATCAGAGTAAAAGTAGTACACACGTACACCAAGAAGAGGAGAATTATGGAGAGAGATTTGAAGACGGATAAGTATGAAATGAATAAATTTATGTTACTCTGAGAACGGTTAATGAGGTCATAAGTGACTAAATTGAGTGGAAACTTAAGGAGGTAAAAATAGACGTAAAGTTTACATTACTACATTAATTCATACCGAACCATTTCAAATAATAACAGGACGTATACTTAAAACGGAAAAGTTGATCTAATATATGAAGGTCTACAATCACTGTATAGAACTTGAAGAGAACGTACGTTATTATATTATTAACTTGTCTAATAATTAAATCCAGTTCGAAGATCTGATTTTATCGAAATTAAAAGGTGAAAAGAAGAGGATATGTAGCGAGTAGATGAACATAGGGACAATCCTTTAAGTGTGTATAACAGTTTTAAAGTGTTAACGGACAATATATTATTTTTATGTTCACTTTGGACTATGGTATAACGATCCACTTGTTTTATTGTTTTTCTCTAACTACGACTCCTTGACTGTACTCGGAATTTCTGAGTCTATACGGGGAGGTAGGTTCCGACCGAGTAGGTCGAGGTGAGCCAAAGAAAGACATCCGGTACGCTAAAGTGCCTGGAAAGAGGGAGTACAATGAAAGATTGATTCGGTTAGTGTAATAGGGAAGGAGAGGTCAGAAGGTATCAAATTTTTGTTCCTGTATATTGAAAATGAAATTTCTCAAAATAGAGATTATTTGTACTTGATAGTTTCTTCTTATCTAGTTTGGAGTAGTATTGTTTCTACTATGTTTCTAAAGTTTTCAGATTATTTCAAATCGTGTTTCCAATAAATTGGGAGAGGGGAGGAGGCATTTGACAGGGAGATAATAAAACCATGGTATATGAGACATTAAAATTTTTACAAATACGACATTGAAACAAATGTTTTTATGTAAAAATTTTATTTACATAAGTAGGATTCATACTGATAAAGATAGTATCTCTATGAAGGAATGAAGTTGCTCCTTGAATATCAATGTCTTCAAGATTATGTGGAAGTTTTGGTGATCCAGATGAATTTGGTCTTCTCCAGGAATCCAAACCATGGCCTCTAAGAATAAATTATCCGGACCCTACCTCGGACCTGTAGAATAAAAATTGTTCGAGGGGACCACTAAAACTATGTGTCATTCTGAGCTCCAGATCCTTTGTACCGTAAAATGACAATCATATCGTGTTATTGACAGTGGACAAACTGTGAACTGTCCAGGGGTTAAATTCAACAGTCGAGTCCCCTCGAAGGATTTCGTGGATGTAGAAGTACAGGTTTAAAACATGGATTTTTAACTGTCAATTCGACTAGGGACAAAGATATGATTGGACTTAAGTCGGAATTTCGTGTTAAGAAGGGTTATCAAATCGTTCTGAACCCATCGTCGAGTTACTGACGTGATTCGGTGAAGTTCGTTCTGTTGAAACACACTTCTAATAGTTTTAAATCAAATAAACTCTACTAAAAATAGAGTTGACTGTATTTTTTGACTTGAAGTATCTAAATTGAACATGGACCAATAGTATGTAAAATTAGGTTACAAGATCATTACGTTCAAATGGACAGAAGATATTTTGTATTTCACCGATAACGAGAAATAATAAAGTACTATTCTCTTTTGACTGTTAACAACGGAGTAAATATCAAAAGATCTTCGATGAGTTCGAAACTTCACTATTTGTTAGGAAGACATTATTTTACGTCTCTCTCGATTGTAAAATAGTCTACAAACCTTTAGTCAATTTATATATAAATCAGTACTAAAGACAAAAAATTTTTTTATGAATTTCTTTATTATACATATAGTTAAATTATCCTAAAATTAACTCAATAATTATAATAAGATAGGGGGAATTTTATTAAATATGTCAATAGGTATGACATATATTAAGTACTGAAAAATTTCAAGTGATAAGTGATTTACAAATACTTGTTTTTGATTAAAGATACGGTGTCATGTCTGGACATCTTTTGTGATTTTTGTCGATTTCGTTTTAACTCATATGGGTTCTCTGACAGTAGGTTTATTAGGATGAAGGAAACTTCGTTAACGTTATTACGTCGGTTTTCTATTTAGTTGAAAGATTGAACGATTAAATGTAATAATTACGGTTCCTATAAACATTATTAATCCGTATACATATATGTCTTTTATTTTTAGAATAATTTGTATAGGTAATAGTAGATACTTTTTTAATTTATAACAACATTTATTTTGTAGATTATATTAATCGGGACTCATGTTCACGAGTCTATATATATATATATAACAAATAAATGAATGTCACGAATTTATTTGAACTTTAGATGATAGAAGGATTCTCTAGGTATCTCAACGTCGTAATATTAAAAACAAATAAAAGTTTCTTTGTAAAAAGAAGTGATAATAATGATAAGAATAAGAATATTCTTTTACGAGATAATCTATCTTTCGTTTGTTTGATACTTCGTTTTTACAATACTTTAATTGTTAACCTTCTTTTTACCTATATATTTTTTAACAAAGTTTGGTCTCTTTAGCATACATATACTCACATACACAAAAAAAGGTAAAATTTATTTATAGAAAAGATCTCGATATAGTGTATACACCTTATGTATAACTGAATCACGTAATATTTGTAATGATTTGAGTATTGTGTGAGTATAGGTCTAAGTCAGAGTTTTATTAAAAGTCGTTTTATCTTATCCGTCGGTAATCAGTAGTTGACCCTAATCTTTGACAATACTTAACTTTAGTTACCTGTCTATACACGTCGGACAATTTAGTAATCTTTTGTAAACCAGGTAGTAATTGTTACTCTTTTATGTTGACCTAGTTATATGTTTTTCTATTATAAATTATAAATATTATAATAATATTGATAATATTTAATCAACGACAAATAAACCATCGTACGATTTATTAAATGTACCTGATCAATCAACTTAAATCTATTAAAAATAATAGGAATAAAAAAGATACGACAGGTGTAATTGTTTTATTGTTGATTGTAATTAAAGTCTCTGTTTTGAGTGACGGACACAAGAAACAGTCTAAAATCTCATATCCATAATTTATAGTATATCTTGTGTATGACCGGAATCTTTAAAATTAAGTCTACACTATAAAAATTACGTAATTAAATCGTTATCGTGTACCTTCTTCAACCTACTTTTCCTCCTAGTTCTGTTCTTAAAACAGTTTTCATTTACCATTTGTAAATTTCTCCTTCGTTCTATCTGGACCCAGGGATGAAGTCACCTTCTGAATATCTCCTCATCTTTCGGTTCCTCTCCCTTATGTCATCTTTTTCTCGTTCCATCCACTCCCTATATTGAAATTCAAATGTCCGAATTAATGACTTGACTGTACCCGATTGTATCGGTTCTAAGGTAATTACCTTAAAATTACAAAGTAGAATCTACATGACAGATCGTATCGTCATTTTTAATGTCGATATTAATAGAACGTAATTCTTTACCTTTAATGAAGAAATTGTATATGGAACAAAAGGGAATTCCATTTAGTATTTTATGTTTTAAACATTATTTAGTCAAAGTTTTATATATGTGTTTATATAAATACCTTTATGGAATATAAAACCCGAAAGGACCACCGAGTCTGACATTTCTTAGGTGGACGTTACGTCCTCTGACCCCAAGTTAGGGACCTAATCCTTCTAGGGGACCTCCTCCCGTACCGTTGGGTGAGGTCATAAGAACGGACCTCTTAAGATCCCTGGCTCCTCGAACCGTCCGATATCTGGTGCCCCCAGAGTTCCTCAGTCTGTACTGACTCACTGATTCGTGTCGTGTTATGTTTGGAATATATAATTGATTTTAAAATGATATTAGAGTCATAAAAACTTATCAGTTTCATAGTTTCTCGAAATAATAATACTTTATTATACTCGATAATACTACTATCTCAAAGACCTAAACGTACTTTACAAGGATTTAGTTGTAGTTGGAAAAAAACACATACACCTCCTTTGTAAACTTACAAAAGTTATATTTACTTGTCAACGTTAACAACAATAGTGTCATCGGATTTATTTATATACTTGTAGTGTAAACTTTACTTTATCAATAAAGTTCTTTTAATAATATTCAGGGTAGGATACCTTTAAACCTATTTGAAAGGATTGAGACGTCTTTTACTACCGTGGACTCACTTCTTTCTGACGTTAAACGAAAGTCTCATCTTATGGTTTTTGTTATTCGATGTTTATTTGTAGTGATGGTAAAGGGCTCCATCGACGTTTGACTTTGTATCTTTAGTAAAAGAATTGAGATCTTAGAATACAAGTTCACTTTATTTAACTCTCTAATTTTGAGTGACGGATCTACATTAACTATTTTGAATCAAAATTTTATTCATGTATTGTTTCCTTTTACCTTTTCTACTTAATAGTTCAATGAAGTATTCTTCAACATAGTAACAAAGTTAAACATACAGTATGTTTGGTGGTTTAGACTTTTGTCTGAATAGAATATACCCCTATTATATACGGAAAATAATTCCCGTTTCTTACAATACCTAAGGAAAAATAGAAATTACGACTTGTATTTTAAACATTTATGTCTTGTCTATCGGACTTGTCACACGTACGTCATTGTATAAACCTTTTTTACTTAGAGTTTTTCTTTAGTGTCAGATTCTACTATAGAAGATAACAAAAGTTTATAGGACAAGTGTCGGTTCCTTAATGAAGGTAAGTTTTAGACGTCACCACTGAGACTAAGTGTCAGGGTAGAACTACGATTGGATTCCGAATCAGTAACTGAATCTTATAAAACATAAAAACGACAATATTTCTTAAAAAAGAAATTTCACACAATAACGTACGATCATCTATTGAAGAGAAGCTGTAATCTTCAACATCTTTTTTACAGAAGGTTTCAATGACGAACACCTCTCAGAACTAAACTGTATAGTCGATTATGGTGTCAGTCATTCAGAAATAACGAGTATAAAATTATGGTCGAATGGTACGTATAGTACATGACTGGACATGTGGGTTTTAGTTAAATTTCCTATGTTTGAGACTTCCTTTACACACATCATGAATTGATTTCTAGGAAGGTAAAAGATTGAAGTCTGGTTATTGACAAAGTACGTATCCAAAACTTTTATAAGAATGTATCCAATTAAACAAACACAAATAAAAGAATTTAGAGTTTCTGATTTTATTCAGGGTCTTATTAATATCGAACTATAATTCTTTAAGTAATTCCGTTTACCGTAGTAAATTCTTTTGTAAAATTTACCATATACTACGCAATAATGAAAATATTGATGTCTGTATTGTATATTTTGTAAATACTTTACCTACCTACCTACCGTTTATGTATTTTTATCACTCGTCTTTACATTTTTTTATGCAAATGGTTGCTTGTACTTGAAAAGACTTTCTTTGTTTTTGTTTTGACCTCGACCTCTTTCTTTTTGTTTTTGTTTTGTCCCGTGAAAGATTTTTTAGTGTTCATCAAGTCAAATGGATCTTTTATCCAACATCACCTCGTTTTCTTCAAACCTTCTTACCGTTTTTTTTCCGTTTATTCTAAACGATTTTAAACGTATCAGTGACTTAAATATGTTAAAATGTACTGTTATTAGGAAGTATTATTCTTAAAATGAAATGAGTAAAGTTTGTCAAGTAAAGATTTTCCGTGTTCATGTTCCGTTCTCACACTCCTCTGTTTCCCTGTTCAGTACCTAACTATCAGGTCTTTCGTGTTTTTTCCCCTCGTACTTTATTTTTCGTAAAGAGTACTGGAAGTCATATAAATGACATTCTGCCGCAATTGACCCGAACTACGGACTTAAAGACGGTGAGGTCCCTTATCACTATTACAAAACTCTGACTAAAAAATACGAATTCTATGTTTGTAAAATAGGGGGACGAACACTAAAAAATATACTAAAGGGTAACGGAATTAATATTTTAGGTGTGAACCCTTCTTTGTCCTGTTCTCCTCTTCGTTATACTTACAGACCAAACGAAATAATTCTGTTTGACACAAGTAGACTCATGTCCATTTTTGTTAGATTTATTTATATATAAAACACACTAGTGAGTGAATCTTGGTCTATAAGACCTTACACTTCAGTTCACCCGGAATCTTTCGTAGTGATGGTTGTTTCGATCACCTCCACTACCTTAAGGTCAACTCGACAAAGTTTAGGACTTTCTACTGCGACACTTTCACGACGTGAGTTATACGGTCGTTTAAACCTTTTGAGTCGTCACCGGTGTCCTGACCTTTTCCAGTCAAAAGTAAGGTTAGGGTTTCTTTCCGTTACGGTTTCTTACGAGTCTGATGGTGTGTTCACGTGAGTAGAGTGTGCAATCGTTTCATTACTAGTTTTAAGAGGTTCGGTCCGAAGTCGTCATGCACTTGGTACTTAAAGGTCGACAACTTCGACCAAAATCTTTTCCGTCTCCTTGGACTCTAGTTTAACGGTTGTAGACGACCTAGTACCTTTTTCGTTCTCTCAAGGTCTTTTTGTAGATAAAGACGAAATAACTGATACGGTTTCGGAAACTGACACACCTAGTGTTAATTGACACCTTTTAAGACTTTCTCTACCTTTATGGTCTGGTGGACTGGACGGAGAACTCTTTAGACATACGTCCAGTCCTTCGTTGTCAATCTCCCTTGTTGTCTGACCAAGGTTTATCCTTTTCCTCATGTAGTTCCGACATATAACAGTGGGACGAATAAATTGAAGATACGTCTCATGTAGTACTCTTTGCGACCCGCCCCACTTGGTGTTCGACCTTAGTTCTAACGGCCCTTTTTATAGTTGTTAGAGTCTATACGTCTACTGTGGGGGGTATACCGTCTTTCACTCCTCCTTGATCTTTCGGAGAACTACTTTCACTTTCTCCTCTCACTTTTTCAACCGAATTTCGAGTTGTAAGTCTTTTGTTTCTAGTACCGTAGACCAGGGTAGTGAAGTACCCTATATCTACCCCTTTGTCACCTTTGTCACAGTCTGAAATAAAACCCCCCGAGGTTTTAGTGACGTCTACCACTAACGTCGGCACTTTAATTTTCTACGAATGAGGAACCTTCTTTTCAATACTGGTTGGATCTATCATATAAGTTTTCGTCTCTGTAATGAAACGGTTGTTTGAAGACAGATCAGTTCCTATACCAAAAAGGACACCAGTACATACCTACACTTTCAACCTGAGACTTCTTCCGACTCACGGCTTCTTAACTACGAAAACTTGACACCACAACCTCTTCTGAGAACTCTCAAGGAACCTGACGTTCCTCTCGGTTGGTCAGGTAAGATTCCTCTAGTCGGGGCCCTAAAGAAACCTTCTTTACTACGATTTCGACTTTGAGGTCATGAAACCGGTGGAGTACGATTCTCAACTGAGTAACCTTTTCTGAGACTACCACCCTCCCTAATCCCCGTCCTCCTCTTCCCCTGCTGTCTCCTACTCTACGACTTGAGACCCTCAACCACTACCTNCACTTTCTCCTCTCACTTTTTCAACCGAATTTCGAGTTGTAAGTCTTTTGTTTCTAGTACCGTAGACCAGGGTAGTGAAGTACCCTATATCTACACCTTTGTCAGCTTTGTCACAGTCTGAAATAAAACCCCCCGAGGTTTTAGTGACGTCTACCACTAACGTCGGCACTTTAATTTTCTACGAATGAGGAACCTTCTTTTCAATACTGGTTGGATCTGTCATATAAGTTTTCGTCTCTGTAATGAAACGGTTGTTTGAAGACAGATCAGTTCCTATACCAAAAAGGACACCAGTACATACCTACACTTTCAACCTGAGACTTCTTCCGACTCACGGCTTCTTAACTACGAAAACTTGACACCACAACCTCTTCTGAGAACTCTCAAGGAACCTGATGTTCCTCTCGGTTGGTCAGGTAAGATTCCTCTAGTCGGGGCCCTAAAGAAACCTTCTTTACTACGATTTCGACTTTGAGGTCATGAAACCGGTGGAGTACGATTCTCAACTGAGTAACCTTTTCTGAGACTACCACCCTCCCTAATCCCCGTCCTCCTCTTCCCCTGCTGTCTCCTACTCTACGACTTGAGACCCTCAACCACTACCTGTCTCTCCGTACCGCACGACGTTAAGTACCCCAACGTGTCTCAGCCTGTGCTAACTCACTGACTTGACTTTTAGTGACGTCTACCACTGACGTCGGTGTTTTAATTCTGCGAACGAGGAACGTTCTTTTCGAAACTGTTTGGATCTGGGGTATAATATCGTCTCTGTAATGAAACGTTATTCCCAGGCAGATCAGTTTCAATACTAAAAAGGTTATCAGTACATACCTACACTCTCGATCTCATATTTCTTTCGACTCATGGTTTCTTAACTACGAAAACTTGACACCACAACCTCTTCTGAGGGAACCTGTCGTACCTCTAGGTTAATTAGATAGGATTTCCTTTAGTCAGGACTTATAAGTAACCTTCTTGACTATGACTTCGACTTGGACGTTATGAAACTGGTGGACTTTGCTTCTTGACTGAGTAACCTTTGCTGGAACTACGACCCTTTTTAACTTCCGTCCTCCTCTTCCACTGTTTTCTACTATTCTAACAACCTACCGTAGTGGCTGAGTTACCTGTACTTGAACTCATTCGAGGCCCTCAACCATTACCTGTCCGTCGGATCACACGAAGTCAGGAATCCCAGTGTTTCCCAACCTGTCCTGACTCGCTAACTTGACTCGACTTCACTTTATATATACTCATATATGACGTATACAATTTTTTATATCGTACAGAAAATAATTTTAATATATATATATAACATAAAATATACTGAACAAAACCGAAAATAAAATTTAATATAATCATAAAGTGGAAGTTAAATTTCTACCTGAGTAAAACCTAACTATAAGTTCCCACTTTTTATAGTCTCATCACTCTTAGACTACCAAGTCAGAGGTTTAAGAGTGTGTAAATTGACTATGTACAAATTGAAATACAACCTATATATATTTGAATGTCTGTCTTCCTATTCGTCAGTGTAACGTTTTCAGTGTACACTAATTATATACAATTATTTGATTTAGAGAAGGGAATTTAATCGGAAAGAGACAATGAGAAAGATGTGTCTCTTTGGTTGTGTTTATAAATCTATTTTTAGAAACATTCCCTCTTATTCCCCTTACTCTTCTTCTAAAACTGTCCCACCTTTTCTATCTTATAATGTGACTCACCTGACACTCGTTTGGGTCCTTGGAATTTTCCCATGGGTTGAAATTATTAATGCATAAATTCCTTTAAGATAAAAACATACAAAGTGAACGGCCACCCGAAAGGTATGGTCAATCTGTTAAGAATCTACATTTCTTCTACTCGGTCCCGAGAGATGGAGTTTGTGAACATCCCCAGTCGATCCATTCCATTAAATGATAAGTCATTGATAAGAGTCAAACTAACACAGTTCGATCTGTCGAAGACGCTTTACAGTGGTAAGGTTCATACCCGGGTGAAACGGTGCGTATGTCTAAAAAACTTTCTGATCCCTTTCGAAATATATACTTTAGAAGATAAAAGTATATAAACTTTGACTAATTTAAAAGTTTATTACTCTATCTCTGAAACGTTTGTTTTATTATGTCTGGACCTCAGACCGGACATTGGACCTGATATTTCCCTGATCTTCACGCCATGTGTGTATTTGTCGTTTTAAACCTAAGGCTAAAACTTTCGAATTATCCGGGGACGAGACTATCTGTTTTAAAATGTCAAATTTAAACAAATAAAGTTACTAAAAAGAAGATACTTGCGAAGAGTACTGTCGTCGTCTCAGAACTGCGTGATCGACTTATACTTGTATATGGGACATTCGGTTAATAGAACAGATATTTTGAACCTGATTTCATAGACAACTTTTATTTATTCATAGACGATGTTTGGGTTTAGCCTTTATATACTCGTATAGGGATGTACACTACTTGTGGGTTCCCATCAAAAACGTTGTTACTGTCCTTTTGATGAACTTTTTTTAAAAAAAAGTCAAATTAACTAAATGGGGTCAACTTTACTGATGCGTCAACCGTCTCTTTCGTAAATACACGGGAACTAATTGTACCGTCTACATAAATATTAGACAGGTGACATTTGTTTAGTAGATAAGAGAGGGACTCGAAATAGTCCCTACGAGAAGACGTACGACGGACCGGACAGAGTAGTGCACGAGACTGTAGACGGACAAGGCACCGTCTGTGACGGCAACACTTCAGATTCAAATTTGACGAGGTAGGAGACCCTTATACGACTTCTCTTTAAAGAGACTGTGAATCTTTTAAGTTTCAGAGATCACTTTGGAATGTATCTCAAGTCGTTTATTTCAACGGACGAAAAGTCCAGTAGAAAAATAAGAGTAAATGGCGTATGACAGTCTCTAAATGGGACAAATAAGATTGTCTTAGCCCCGTGAAAAAAAAAAAAATTACTTACTGGATACTGGTGATATTTCGGTACACCTGACAACCGTCAACGACGTGCGACCTATACGGTCTATTAAACACAGAGAATGGTGTATAAGTTTCGTTTTTTTTTTAGTTTAAAACATGTAAGAAACTTTCTTATAACTACTCATTAAATTCGTGGTAAATGATTCCTTTTGTATATTTTTTTAGACAGTCAAGGTTTTACTTAACGATTTTCACTTTTATTGTACTAGTATCTGAGTTCGAAGACTGGTTACAGTTTTCGTCGTTATATAAGTAGTTTCACTTTTAATTGGACAAAACTAAATACACACGGTAAACCTCCAACCTGTACAAACGAATTCGGCAGTGATGACTTATCTAATAGACAAATAGGTTACGTGTTAACATATCTCCTCTTGTCTCAACTTTTCCGTTTCCAGACACGGGGTGAAGATACTGTCTGTTTATGGATCCTCCTCATTCTTGTTATGTACAATCGACTCCGAAATGTTATGAACCTGTAAGAGAGAGAGAGAGAGAGAGAGAGAGAGAGAGAGAGAGCGGGGGTGGGGGTCGGGAGGGAGAATCTTGTTTTTGTAAGGAAAAAAAAAAAAAGGGTGTTTTTTTAAAAAGGATCGAGTTAAACAGGGTAATGAAGAGGGTAAAAAGTCTTATAACGGTTTAATAATAAAAAACTAAAGAATATTTGAGTTTAAGAAGAAGAAATAAACTAGAAGTCAAGTTTTACTACGGGTCAAACGGAACGGAGTTTCGTTTTAAGAGATATGAGAGAGTGCCACTATACAAAAGAGACACGAAAGTAAGTCGGACTTAACATAACTTTATAAGTAGTCATGAAGGAGTGGAGGGGATACGAGAGGTGGGGTTCCTGTTCGATCTTGGCGAGAACTACAGGTGTTCCTTCTGTGTATAGCCTAGACAACAGAAAGATCAGTACGCTGTAAACAAGTACCCGAAGAGTCCACCGTCTCACCCTTTCTTAGTCGGACGGTCACGTCCTCTGTGTGTTTTGCACCCAAACTACGGACGCCACCCTTCTAGGAGACCTCCTTCTTTATCGTCGAGTGAGGTTGTAAGAACGGACCTTACGATGTACCAGTCCCCTCGGACCACCCGATGTCGAGTACACCTGTGTTTCTCGACCGGTACTGACTCTTGTGTGCCTATGTGAAAACAAGTGTCGTGACAGACGGATCTTTTGAGGAGATAAATGAGAGAAGGATGGTCCGAAGTGGAAGGGAACGAAAGGGAGGATAAGACAGGTCATGTCTGCAATATAATCACATGTAAAATAAGTAATCATAAGAGTAAGTAGTCATAAGAATTTAACAATATCATAAGGTATAAGTAATCATAAAAGAAGTAAGCGGAAAGAAAGTCTCAAGCTGTTAGTGTCTTCTAGTAGTTCAACTATTTCGAGATCTACACAAGAGCTATACAAGATTTTTATAAAGACCTGATCTTTGTATTGTATTGTAACACGAACTGTCATCCGAAAGACCAAACTAAAAATTGATTTAATTTTAAAGGCGAAATCGAGAATGGTCTTCATTATGTGTTCCGTTTTATTGGAGATACTGAATGAAAAATTTACGTTTTATTATTATCGTGAATGGAATAACGACACTCTTACTATTCATATCTATTTTATCAACCTTATCATGATTTCCTTACCTACGGTATTTGTAAGTTATTTATCAGACGTAAGAACAATATAAATGGGAAGAAAGACTTCAACCGGAAAGGCAATTGAGAACTAAAGGACACATAATTAAATCAGACGGAAAAAGACCGAGTCGAGTCACCAACTGAAAAAGTGCTTGTAATTAAATTAGAGAACGAGCTCGTGAAAGTAACCCATGAACAAAGTTACTCTTATTTTAGGTTGTACATTTGGACCACATTTAAAAATTGAGGAGAAAGGTAACTTTGAATAGAGATCACCTGTTAAGAGACACAGATGACCTGTAAACAACTCGTTACTTTGGCTGACTAGAGTAAGAGTAAACTACCAGAGACACCCCTGGTAAAAACCGAGATCAGAGATTCATCTACGGAGAAAAAGTAGGAGATGGAGAATTGAATTCGTGTGGAGTAAACTCTCCGGATCCAACAGGTTGGTTTAGTCTCGTCGGGAGATATTGTGGGTCAGTGATAGATAGTTACAAGTAAAAAGAAACATTTTAAAGTTTGTAAGACTTTAATATGATAAACGAAAGAATTAATAAAAATCAGAAAGGTTTGTCTCATATTTGAGAAACTCTCGATCCTGAAATGAAAAAGTAGTGCCACCAAACAATACGAATCTTATGACAAACTGTATATCATTTTTTTAGTTTATATAACGGACCCCACATATGTATTTAGTAAAGTCCTAGAGATCTTTGTTAAAAAGGAATAAGGTTTGTTAGTACTATGAAGTAGACATACACGTAAAGTACTCATAAACAGTGAAAGGTAAAAGATAACTCCATGAAACATTTACATAGGACGAGAGGAGGAATCTGAGAATTCGAGGAACTTTAGTCCTTGGTTCACAATAAGTAGTGGTATGTAGAAACGGTCACGAAACGTTCATGAAAAAGTGTATAATTCACTAGTTGTTTATAAACACCTCATCTACTTACTCACTTAGACACGGTTCAGAGAGTGAGATCTGTTCACTTATAGATTAACTGTAATTTTCTGTAATCGTGACACCTCAATGTCAATTTATAGGAGATCCTTAATCTGAAGTTTCGTGAGTCGACGATCTGAGTTTCTTTTGATAACGTAAGTTATTTTAGATGGTTTTTAAATAACCGGTGGTTCCACGTCCCATCCGTAATCTGGTGGACGGTTGATAAAATAAAAGGTAATCACGGTCATTATTATATTATTTCCACCATGCATATGGAAGTTTCTTCTCTTTATCCTTAGTTCTTACAGTGTATTTACTTGTTGTTGCTTTCACAGTGGGCGTCCTTTCTTTCTTGTGTACTCTGTTTTCGATAATCGTTATTGACAGAAATTCGGTTCTAATTAATGTTGTATCTCTTTATGAACTTCATCATGACTAGTCCTACTGACTTCCTCAAAGTAAAATTCTTTATTGTCAATTCACAACGTATCTTTTTATTTACTTCGAAGGTATACTTTTCAGTCAACTTCTTGTGTGTAATCTTTGTATAAAAAGTTTGATGTACTTCGATATAATCAGATGTATTTGAAACCCGAAGGGAGTATCGAGTCGACCATTTCTTATCCAGACGATACGGTCTCTGGACCCAAGCTGGGGACCCAACCCTTCTAGGGGACCTCTTCTCTTTCCGATGGGTGAGGTCATAAGACCGGACCTCTAAAGGTACCTGACATACCAGGTACCCCAACGTTTCTCGACCTGTGCTGACTCTCTGAAAGTGAGTCTGAGTCTGTGTTTGAAATTTCAAACATAATCATGTTTAGTGTCGACTTCACAATAATTATAAGGGTCTCAGATAATTAGACCTAGTGATCTTTGTAATGAAATATACCGACGTAAAAGTACACATTATCTTTTATTATTGTTTTATTGGTGTTGTTTCATAAAATTTTTATTTAACAGTATTTCAAGTACAAATTTTCTTTAATGAAAGTTTATCAATATATACAAAAAGTTTAAAATAAAACTTTATTCTAACATCTTAAAAGTTCAATAGTCTGAATTTGTTAAAAAGAGAATTTACAACAAAACGCACGTACGATTTAACGAAGTCAGTACAGAGTGAGAAACTCTGGGTCATCTGACATCGGGTGGTCCGAGGAGTCAGGTACCCCAAGAGGTCCGTTCTTGGGACCTCACCCACCGGTAAGGGAAGAGGTCCCCTAGAAGGACTGGGTCCCCTAGAAGGACTGGGTCCCGAACTTGGATCCAGAGGACGTAACGTTCACCTAAGAAATGACAACTCGGTGGTCCCTTCGGGGATCTACAACAAAACGACGACGACGATTCAGCGAAGTCAGCACAGGCTGAGACCCGCTGGGGTATCTGCCGTCGGGTGGTCCGAGGAGACAGGTACCCTAAGAGGTCCGTTCCTGTGACCTCACCCAACGGTAAAGGAAGAGGTCACGTACTTTCACTTTTCGCTTTCACTTCAGTGAGTCAGCACGGGCTGAGAATCACTGGGGTACCTGACGTCGGGTGGTCCGAGGAGGCAGGTACCCCGAAATAGCACTTACTGACTACAATGATTGTGAAGTACCGTAGTAAAACAACTTATATAATTTTTACGTTACTCTTGTCGGGTCCTTGAATTATCATTTCTTTGTCCTTACCTGACTTCCTGTAAATTCTGTTTAAAAATTTTAATTCCTACAAATTTAAAATTTTGGGTACGTTAAGAAAGAAGAATGTTTTAAATTTTTTATATATAAAAGTACACCAATATCTTTTTTCACACGCAAAATTCATTCATAGTTGAAGAGTAAATTTATGTGACAAAAGTCAAACTTATAGAGAGACAATGTTTGAGTCCAGACAGAGTATACAAACGGTACACTGGATATTATGGTTAATGAGGAAACGAAGAATATAGGGTTTAAGGTAGAAATGAGACTAAGTGTAGAGAGAACGGATGATAATTTTGTTATACACGAGGTACGAACCAAAGAAGAAGAGAGAGAGGGAGAGAGTGGGAGGTAGTGTTCGTGTCAGACGAGTGTCTGACCTCTTCCTGTACCGTTGGGTGAGGTCATAAGGACGGACCCTTTATGACACCTGTCTCTGCGGACCGTTCAATGTCAGGTACCCCAGCGTTTTCTCAACCTGTCCTGAATCACTGATTCCTTGTGCGAGTGACGAAAGTAATCCAAAAGAGTAACAAAACGATTTCAGTATTTTAATGAAGAGTTGTAACGGTCGTCTTATATTACTCTCAGATTGACAACGTATGTTTCTCCAGTGTTAGATAAAGAAAAAAAGAAGGAAGATTGTCATAAATGACGTTTGAAAAAATATAAAGAAACGAGGTCGTGATGGTTCAACCATCTTAAAAGGATTTATATATTTCGTCAAAGTACTAAGACGTAAAGGTGTAAGAAAAAGGTGAAAGAACTTTACGAAGGGCAGTGATAACCAGGCCATTTTATTATGAGAGAGAAACTTTGGGTCGTCTTCTAACTTAAATAGACAGTTTTGAAGGAACTATGTGTATCCGTCTTAACCACCGAAGTAAAGGACACTACCATTTTGTAAAACATGTTGATTGGACAGAATGACGTATTTAATAAGACGTCACATTAATAAACATAAGAACACGTAGAATAAGTTCAGGCTCGAGGAATTTCAGACCATTAGATAGAGTGGAGAGGACCTTACTAAAATATTCTTCTTACCTACTTACCTACCTATAAACTACCTATAAACTACAATCCAAAATTATTACTGTAAAGTGTAAAAATTTTTTAATTGTGTAAAATTTATTTAGACATGTAGTTATTTAGAGATTATGATAAGGATGTGGAACCATGTAGTTGTTCAAAATTGTCGTAAACTTTATTGATGGTGGGATCGTTAATTAAATAAAGGGCCAGACAATGGTAACAGCTCTAGTTGAATTACTAAAGGAAACTTTATGTCTAAATCTTTGGATGTGTTTTCAAGACTCATTTCCTAAAATAAAAAGTAATAAAACATAACAAATAGACTGATCATAAGGAAAGTGGATTAATGTTTTTTTCTTTAAATTTTTTTAAATGACACAAAGACTATAAAAATAAAATACGGATCTTCCGTAGAGTGTAATACGATGTTCGACGGTGTTAGTACTGAAAAGAGATCCATATAGAGGTTATTTCTCCGTGACTGTTTTTACCTCACTGTCTCCCACTGAAATTTCAGTTGGTGAGTCAGTGTCTACACGAGGATCTTTACGTAATCACAGGTCCTTGGTTTAATGTACGGTGACTCAATTTAGGATCGTTTGACTATGACCATTATTATATTACTTGACTTTTTCACGATGGCACGACTTGATAGTCACTAAGAACCTCAGTATTATCATCGTATAAAGGTAATCCTTTTTTTTATGTATATGTTTATCATGGGAAAGAAGGGTGTCTTCCTTTTTTACGGTCGTCAAACGATCTATAAAAATCATATTGTGAGACAGTGCGTACACAATCTGTTCTCTTATCATTTGTCGATACTTGAAACCAGGAGTCAAAAAGAGTGTAACCCTCTCGTAGGTGACCTCACATTTTTCCTCTTTTATTTTTATTGAAGTTTCTTTCGACTTTCTTTCTTCCGGTCTTCTAATCGTTTCTATTTCTCTTACTGACTCACCTACGGATGTTATATTGTTTAGAAAGTCTAGCATAGTTAATAACAGTCCATTATGACTTATCGTTAAGTGGTAAAGTCTTGGGGTTATGAAAAAAAAGACACACATTGTGAGAACGAGTCTTTAGTTATTGAAGACTTCTTGTTGGTGGTACATTAGAGAAAGCAGTTATTTTCCGTTTTTACGGATTTCATACGGTAAATTTATACGGAATTTAGTGAGTACGTCGTTAAGGAAATTATTACGTTACGTCAGTATGTAGGTGCAATACCTAAAGTAACATCTTTAATTTTATCTATAGTCCTTCTGGAGAGTACTCAATAAAATTCTGGTAAGGAAAGTAGTTTACGAACGTACATTAAAGTGTCTATAACAAAAACTTAGATCTGTGTTTTTGACACGTGTGTCTAAAAACAATCTGACTTACAAGTCTGGTAATATCGTGTAAACTACGTAGTAATGGTTTATAACTCTCCAGTGACTAAACGTCTAAAAGTGTTGAGATTTGTAACCTATCAACCTACTTCCCTGTTCTATTTTGAGATGTGGACCGACTCATTTTCGTGTATGTAAATCTGTTACTTTCTTGTCACCTTGTGTTTGTACAAAGAAGTTTGTCTATTGAATTCACTCTGGCTAATATAAGAGTGGATTCACCGAGAAGTATAAAACTGTTTGGGACCATGTCTACTGTGACACAATCCTAGGAACCGGTAAAGACATATAAGTACTCCAAGTCACGAAAACAATTTAAGTAAACCCAATTTTTTGGTTAAATTTTGATTCTCTTATAAACTCTAATAGCTATCGTGTCGTCTCTGATTGTGTTGTAACATTTTGTTGATATGAAGTTAAATTTTTTTCATAGTTACCTCCAATAATTCTCAAACCCTATTATTTTATCCGAATGATTTTCCCGCCCATTCATCAAATTGTGATTCTAACCCTTCTTAATTTCATTAAATCCTTTTCTTTCTTTTTTCGTAATCCGTTCATAATGTTTATAAAACATGACGACGTCCACTTTATCTATATTTATACTTTTCTCTGTCAGAACAAAAGTTCTAATTTCGGTTCATATTGGTGTCTATGTTAGGTTATACTTTTCATGATTTTAGTTCCAGGGATACTTCCTGTATCCTCGACTCAGTAAGTTTATACTGAGTCCTCTTCCTCTCACACACTATATGACCTATTGTTACGACCATGTTCTTAAACTTGTGACCATTAAGACTGTTTCCTACTCTACTAAACTATCGTAGTAGTTACGTTACCCGTACTTGAACCCGTTTGAGACCTTCTACCACTACCTGTCCCTTCGGACCACACGACGTCAGGTATCCCAGTGTTCTCAACCCGTACCGAACCGTTGACTTGTTGTTGTTATTAAAAATGAGTCATTATAATATGGAGTTTTATAATAACAGAAGGATCATGTTATGTTGTATACGAAAACTCTCCACTGAACAAAAAATTAAAGAGTTTCTTTGTTTTTAGTGTGAGGTGAAAACACGATACCCACATAGTGAGTGTGAGGGACCTGGGACGAAGAGAACACTTATTACATATCAATAGTCAAAACTAGATATAAGATACAATAGAAGGGACAATTGAGTGGAGGTCGAGAGGTTTATAACAAATCAATAAAAAGGGACACACGAGTCTCGTGAAATATAAATAGAGGTGAAGTATTGAATAGTAGTTGAATGAACGTTCGAAATAAAAGGTCCGTCATATTACGAACTCCTATTCCAACATGAAGTAAGAAGAGACATTAACGGAGTCACGAACTATATATCTTCCACGAGTTATTTGTAAATAATCTACTTATATACTGATGTACGTACTTTCAGGGGTTCTAATGAATTCCCGTCGAACACTGGAAGTCACGTTGTACTTCCAACAGCGTGAGTAGATAAACGACAACAAATTTAGGTAAGAAGGACCAGACCTCCGATAAAAGTAGAAACTTATAAAAGATATTTTTGGCGAGTTTATAGTAGTCACTTATTGAATCACTTCTGTCTGTTGAAAGACTTCGGTTCGACTTACGTTTTAATATCCGTTCAGTCCGTAAAGATTTTCCTGGAAAATGATTAGGGTGTCAAAATGATTCTAGACTTTTGACGGAACGGATCTTAAAGAACAAGAGTGTCGCGAATCAAAAATAAAATTACCGTAAGGGTTATAAAGAAATCTCTATGGTAGATTAAGTTACTAAGATAGGTTACATCGACCACTTGAGGACTCTCCAAGAATATTGTGAACTACGATGTCTGGTGGACGAATTTTTTTCTTCTTCTTTTTTCGAGTACTATCAGAGTGATAATTTTCTCCCGATTTTCTTACCAGTTTCGAAAGAAAACAACTTGGGTGAAGTCTTTACTCGATAATAATAGACTTGATGTCGAAAGAATTCCGACTCGTCTTAGTTCTGTATTTTGCTTTTATTCAGTATTTAAGCCCGAACGTGGTCCTGTGACTTTAAAGGGCAACAAGAGTTTTGTAGAAAGATATTGGTCCTGTCTACAAAAACGAGTCTAAAAGTTAAGATAGATCGGAGAGGTCCATCTGTCTCCGATTCTCCAACATGTTATCGTTATTGTCTTTGATTTCGTAAAATGTCCCTCAATTCGATTATTAATCGTATCTTCACCCAAAACTTCCCTTCAGCCTAGGGTCCGTCTTTCTTGCATTTATAATAACTCCAAAGACAAAAGGAATATCCCTCCTCTAAAGTCCAAGGTATCATCGAATGAGAGAACACTATAGGACTTACAAAAAACTAAACGTCATTTAAATTTTTCACTAGCGTTATCGAACTTTGGGGACGGTAGTTTTACACTCTCCTACCCTTAGAGAAAGGGGGAAATAACTTTTGTTCAAACGAAAGACACACACACACTAAATGAAACTTACCTATTTATTTGTTTAGTCTTTACGGAGGTCGGATCCGAATCCTCGTGAACGATAAAAAAAAAAAAAACTTTACTGTCCTTAAAAAAAACAAACAAAATTATATTAATGAAATATAACAACACAATCAAAGACGACATGTCACTACACTTAGTCGACACTAATACACAGAATTAGGAGTCAGTACAGGTTGAGAAACTCTTGGGTACCTGACACCGGACGACCAGAAGTGACAGGTAACTTAAGAAGTACGTTCTTATGATCTCACCCATCGGTAACCGAAGAAGTCCCCTATAAGGGTCGGGTCCCTAGTTTGGACTCAGAGGACGTTACGTCCACCTAAGAAATGGTAGACGTAGTGTTCCCTTCGCCCTTAGTCGATATACTTAGTCGATATAAATATATATATATAATATATATATATTATATATATATGTGTATACTTCACTTCACTTCACTTCAACGAGTCAGCACGGGCTGAGAAACGCTGGGGTACCTGTCATCGGACGTGGTTCGCGGAGACAGGTACCCTAAAAGATCCGTTCTCATGACCTCACCTAACGGCAGAGGAAGAGGTCCCTTAGAAGGGATGGGTCCCTAGTTTGGGTCCAGAGGGCGTAACATCTGTTTGCGAAATGGTAGACTCGATGGTCCTATATATGTGTATAGGAGTGAGAATCTGGGGGGGGTGGGGATAGAGTGGGAGATCCAGTAGTGTCTCGTAGTTCTACTCGAGGGGCGCAATATGACTTCCAAGGGTAATCGATAGAGAAAATACGTACCATCACATAACTACAGTTTGGATTAAAGGGTTAAGTAGAGTGGGAGGGGAAGACGGAGGAAACAGGTGTATAACAGAGATACAGACGTAGAGATAAGGAAGAGATCTTGATCCAGGTAGACATGATAAAAAGATCTTAGGTTTATGTACGTAATTCCTGAAAGTTGAAACTAATGTAAGAACCTTATGGACGGTAGTTGACGTTACACTTGTTGGAGACTGATCTTACAACCTACCACTCCCTATACCACTCTCTCTACTACCATAACGAAGACGTTGATTTAGTGAAGTCAGCACAGCCTGAGACACGCTGGCGTATCTGCCGTCGGGTGGTCCGAGGGTACAGGGACCCTAGGAGGCCCGTTCTTGTGACCTCGTCCCACGGTAAAGGAAGAGGTTACGTACTTTCACTCTTTACTTTCACTTCAGCGAGTCAGCACACATTGGGAGTCGCTGGGGTACCTGACGTCGGATGGTCCGAGGAGGCAGGTACACTAAAAAGGTCCGTTCTCATGAGCTCACCCCACGGTAACGGAAGAGGCCTACTACCACATCAGTGGGAGTAATCGGTACAATTATTTTCCTTCTGTGACCTGTACTCTTATTATTTATAAAATCTTTAGTGTGGTGTACCCATTTCGGTAGTGACTGGGGTCTTCGTACTCACTCGGATCTGGTGTAGTAGGATCAGACTAGTCCATTTATTCTTACGAGTCTACTAGGTGTCTATGTACCGGTAATTATTAACGACAAAATACGTAATGTAAAACCCCTCCAAATGACTTATAGTTGTAAAACGCCTTCGTTAAAAATAGAGTATAAGTTATGAATCAATAACTCGTGGTGAAACCCGGTCAATGACTAAATATTTGACCTCTACGTTTTTACTTGTTGTTCAGAATCGGGGACCGAAGTTTCACAAGTAGTAGAAACCCCTTAGAAATGAGTTTATTTGTTCGTACCATTATCTTATTCAGGATATTATCCCTGTTTGTCCCCCCATATCTGGTAAATTCACGAGTTTAAATCTTTACAGTAGATATGGTTGACACGTGAATATCCTTACAAGAGAAAAAATACATGAAGGTATTCCAATTTTATGGGCTTGACCGTAAGACAAATTTTCATCACACGACTTGACCATGGGAGACTAAGGGTAAACGACTTCCGTAATCTTATTGTTCTTTAAATTAGTCTAGTACAAGGTGCGAAAGACTCATCGTTTCTTTCCCTTGAGAAATACAAGTTTGTCGTCCTCCTCTCTCGGTTTAAAAGAGTTTTGTCATTACGTCGACAGAACTTAATGTGATTTCCATCTTAGTTTCGGTACAGTTATCTTAACGAACAAACCATTGAGTCGACCATTTCTTAGGCAGACGTTATATCCTCTGAGGTCTAGCTAATGACCTAGTTCTTCTAGGCGACCTCTTCCCTATCCGATGGGTGAATAAGAACCCAAAGGGACCCCCGAGTCGTCCATTCCTTAGACGGACGTAACACCCTCTGGACCTAAGCTAGGGACCCAACCTTTCTAGGGAATCTCTTCTCTTGTCGATGGGTGAGGTCATAAGACCGGACCTCTTAACGTACCTGACATATCACATTACCCAGTGTTTCTCAGGCTGCGCTGTCGTTGAAAGTGACAGTCGGGAGTTCCTTCTTTTAACAAAGAGAATCAATTTACCAAAATGTAGTGCTTACTGAAACTTTCTTGTGTTCTTCGTTGAAAGACAGAGGAAGAGTCGAAGAGACCACTTTTTTTACTTAAGTGTGACTGCAAGATGTACTTTGGTCGCCAGCATGGAGGTAGGCAAGTATATAGGAGTTCTTTAGTTGGTACAGATTCCTCTAAAGGAAGTAGAAGTCTTTTAAAGAGACATAAGGACTAAGTACTAGATCACAACCCACACTAAGACCCCTTCGAACTTCTCCGTAACAATAACACCTACCCCAATTGAAACAGAGGGAGGTTGGTGACAGAGTGACCTAATGCTTCAGCACGGTGGAGACCGAATCCCAGTACTACTATTCTGTACATGTTCATAACGAGAGTCGTATGGGAATTCAATATTACTTGAATCACTAATTGTCAGATGTTTATACCCCGAGACTAAACGAACTAATATGTTTCTAAATTAAAGCACGGGATTATAAACTTAAGAAAAATGACCCATTAGAATGACGGTCCAAGGAGACAGGTACCTTAAGAGGTCCGTTCTTATGACGTCACCCGACGGTAAGGGAAGAGGTCCCCTAGAAGGATTGGGTCCCTGCCGTGGTACCAGAGAGGGTGTAACGTCCATTTAAGAAATAGTAGACTCGATGGTCCCTTCGGGGTACAAAATATGTACAGTTACATTAAATCCTTTGATAAAGTAAGGTCACTAATCGAATATCAAACCAATAAACTATAATAAATTATATAATGGTGTACCTTTGATAAACGTTTGTTTTCACATTCAGAGGGGTAAATAGCGTTGATACAACTTGTGTCAAACGTCTTTAAGTGAGACTGAAGACGGAGTCCAATGGTCCAGGTATAATAAGTTAGGGTCATCGTACAGACAACTTTCTACGTTCAGACTCTTGAGATCTTTGAAAAATCAAAAATCTAGACGTATTTTACACATATTTTACTCTGTTATTATAATGACCTGAGACGTATACATCTTAGAAGTTGAGTACATCTTTTATGTGAATAAACCTCCACTGTTGTAACAAAAAATTTTATATTCAATTGTTTCCTGTTTAGTAAAATAGAATAAGCGTGTCGTTTTCTGATTCACAGTACACGAAAAATTACTATATTAATTTGGGCCATGTTCATTTTTATTGTCATTGTCTGTCTTAATTACAGTCATATGAAATGTACAACAGTCCATCATTAACCTTCTGGAAAGAGCTATATCATCCCACTGGGATAAAATTGGTATTAAAGCGTAGAGAATCTTAGGTGTGAGCTAGTTCGTCTAAAAATATAATAATAAGAAATCACAGATCTAATAAATGAGTGTCTTTGGGACTCCTTTAGGATTACAGAACTGTATTCATTACGTGTGAAAATTTACTCAAATCAGTCTATCATTGAGAAGATCAAAGACTTCCATTTATATTCAATTATACCAGTTTATCAATGGGTCCTTTGTCCTTCTAACTATACTTGGATACAAAAACCTTCTACGACTATAACATGTATTTGGACGTCTTCAGTGTCGTTTTTATTTTTTAGTTGAACTTTATATAGAATAAGTTACACGTTTCTGACTTCGTTTGTAAACTATACATCGATTAAAGACCCAAAGAACAAAACGAGAAAGAGTGTAGTCGTTTACACGTCACTTAGGTGATACACGTTTCCGAGTTATATTAATACATATATTGTCTAACATTTATCGGAAAGTTAAAATGTATAAAAACACACGTGTCTTATAGGACCTTGTTTGTGTACTATGGCTTCCTTCCAATTTCTATCCTTATCTGGTAGGAATAAAATTAGTTTGTTTCAAGAACGTACAGATAAGGAACACGAGTTTAATTTATCATTTGGTTTCGTAATTAAACCGATGAAAGTACTTAAATCATTGTGTATGATGTTGTATATGAGTACGTTGTGTATGAGTATACGAACCTAAGTTTTAAATGACACACCGGTGAGACACGGTCCTTGATAGACACGGTCTCTCATATTTCGATTAATTTATGGTACCATAAGTACTCCTTCTGTCTAAGGAAGGAATGTTCACTCACATTGTTCTTTTCGTGTGTTTCCAATAGTACCCCTAGCACCCTCCAATATTTCAACATATTTTTTTTTTTTTAGGGGCTGGATAATCTCTCCTTAACCCTTCCTCCACTGTACTCAGTCGTTGGTCACACCATGGACTAATATTATTTATGATCTCTTAAAAAAAGTTGACTTTACTAAGAATTTCCCCATATCTTCACCGAAGAACTTTGAAGTACGTGTTAGGTCAGAAACGACGACGGGATCTTTTCCAACAGGAACCGTGTTATTAAAACCCGTTAAAAAAAATCATAACATTATGAGATGAAACATCACAATGGCTACATTTCGAGGACCGTCCTTATTTTTGATATCGAGGTTACAAAAGATAACAGAGTATTTCCACAGAGGTGAGACACCAAACAAACATTGGTAAAAAATTCGGTGTCTAGATAAGAAATTTTAAAAATAACCTCATCTCAACTAAATGTTCGGTGTCTAGATAACGTCACCAATTAAATAAATTTTGAGACCATTATATTAAGTACCTAAATAAATTGGTTCATGTCTACGTTAGAGTATTGAACTTTCCATAAATGTCACGCTCCTATAGTAGAGGTTGGGGAAGTGGATATGAAGGAAGACTTGTGGAACTTCAACCATCAGTACACTTAAGTTGTTGGACTACATGACTCATTCCTTCCCCGTAGTCGAGAGTAGACAGATAAATTATGTCTGTCCAAGTTCAATAAAGAATACAAAAACTATTTTATTTATCTTTACGATCTAATACAAAAAGGTGGAGTTATATAATCGGAGACCTGACCCCTATGTTTGGGATCCCAATCCTCTGGCATAAATAACAGTAGGTCACACATGTGTACGTGTACACTTTGTCAGTTCCCTATTTGATTAAGAATGATTTACGCTTCGAGAAACACTAATAGATATATGATAACCCGACTGGTTTTACAAGTAAATCCAAAAATTACTTGAAACATCGGTTACGTTATATGAGATAAAGTAATTTTTGTAAATAACACTAGGACCAAAGGGTCCACCGTGATCTCGGTTACTTCCTCCAACTTCTCTGTGACCAAGTCAGAGACCTAACCCTTCTCAGGGACCCCCTCCCGTACCGTTGGGTGAGGTCATAAGTACGGACCTCTTAGGGTACCTCTCTCCTCAGACCGTCCGATGTCAGGTATTATAGTGTTTCTCAACCTGTGTTGACTTCGCTGAATCGTACGTCTTGCGTTTAATGAAAACATAGTGTTAAAAACTTCGTGTCATCAATAATAGTAACAATCCAAACATCCCAAATAAGATCATAGACTTACCTGTATTCTGAACTATTCCTTCGTTTACCCGCCGTTAACGTAATAAGGATAAGTTCAGTCTGTCACAAACAACCATCCCTAACTTTCCTCTTACAATTGTGTATCCCTTATGAATACTTATTATCCAACTTAGTTTTCCTGACTAATGAATTCCCGACATTCACCGACCTTCCAACTCTTTCGTATGTTTCTCTCTAGTCGGTCTCTATTTAGAACAAAATATTGTACTAACTCGAATACTTAAGACTACAACGGTTTTTGTATCCATTTATTACCTTCTACTAGTTCCAATCTGAACATCTTAAACTTCGGTGGGATCCTATAGTTAAGTCTCTACGGATTGACCATAAACCTACAACCTCGATTTCAAGACTGTTCTTCAAACTTTTTCTCTATTGATGTATTCAGTAGTTATGTATCACTGATAAAGGTTCACACTTGTTTCTACTTTAGTGGATCTCTCTGATATTTTTAAATTTTATCGTCTGTGCCACCACCTCAAGACCTGTCTTGATTGTTGATATCATATCTTTTTCGTTCTTCTCAGAGTTTTTGTCGTACTTTAAATCTTTTGGTCACCAAACACCATTGAGTCTTCCAGTTACTTATTAAAGGTTTATATTTCTCTCTAGTTGTCACAGGTTTCGTTTCTCTGTAAGTAGTTCTGGATTTGTTACTTTCAAGTCACATGAACCTAATATTTCAGTGACTACCTTTTCTCACCCTTTGTAAAGACCTTTTGTATATTCTTTCTTCAGTTCAGCGACACCCATCTCTTTACCCACGCCTTTGTAACACACGTACTATATGAACACTGACTAAACATTCATTCCTTTGTATTTACTGTATTATTAACTGACTATACCTTAGTTCCTTTCTAAGAAAGTAAAATAATACCAAACAAACAAAAGGAAAAAAACAACAACAAGTTCCCATCATATTTTCAAAACTGTTATGAAACCTTTTCCCTTATTCTTACTACTTCGTTCCAGAATCTCAGTAACTCTCTCCTGAAAAAAATGTATTGTTTTGAAAAGAGGTAAAACACTTATGGAAGTTTCCCTATAATATTTAATCTTAAAGACTGAATGTAAGTCTGTGTACTCTACGTCCTTTTATTTGGAATATTAATATTGTTTAATTTTTAATGTGACTTTTACTCTATACCATAAAAAGGGTAGTTTTTTATCCCGAATCTCTAGAGGGACCACCACGTCACCAACTCGGAAACGGAAGGTCACGTCCCCCATGCCTAAGTGAGGGACCAGTCCCTTGATTCTAGTGTGTACGGAGTACCAGTTTTGTGGTTTTTGTATTTTGTCTTTGTTTTAACATTGTTTAAGTTACTTCTGAAATTTTTACCAGATGTAGGGTTTTTTGAATTTTTTTCTTTCTTTATCTCGAATATAAACAGAGGGAAGTTAGACTTACCTGAAGAATTTACCTCTCTTATACCTTTTTTTCTTGGATACGAGAAAATACTTAGACTGGAATTCTTTGTCTTTCGAGGATGAAGGACAGGGAACTGAGTCAGATAGATCTTGGTAAGACACCGGCATACGCTTAAGGTTCGCGAGATTGTAATAATACGACCTCACCAGTTTATGTCTATACCCGTTGATCAGGTCAAGTCAAAGTGAAAGAGTAGTAAAGTCGGTTCCGTAGTCTGTATACACACTTTAACGAAGTTCGAAACTGTAGTAGGGTGATCCGACACTTAACGATGATAACTGGAATCAGTCACGGTACACCTTATCTTAGTGAGTCCACTGAGAACTGGGTGTTAGTACTTTATTCAAAAACAAAATTCGACGATTTAAAAGTCAATTAAACAATACATCGTCATGCTTGGATCTTGTGTATGAAACTTTTTCTGACGAGATAATTTATGTAAGTGTATACTGAACCCAATAGTTTAAGTCATTTCATTTGTTGATGTTTTTCGTGTAGGATGTGTAGAGAGTTGATAAAAGAACCGTTAATAAATAGACTTGTGGAAATATACGGTGGATCCCTCTTTTGCCATCTTAAAACATTCCAAACTAAAACAAAGTAAGTGATTATTTTATGTTGATATAATATTATAAAATTTCAAGTCAAGTAAAGTCACCGAGTCAACACAGGTCGTGAGACGTTGGGGTACCTGACGTCATACAGTCCGGAGGGACAAGTAGTGGTTGAGGGTCTCGAACGAGTTGAGTACAGGTAACTCAGCCACTACGGGAAGTTGGTAGAGTAGGAGACAACAGGGGAAGAGGAGGACAGGAGTTAGAAAGGGTCGTAGTCCCAAGAAAAAGTTACTCAGTCAAGAAACGTAGTCCACCGGTTTCATAACCTCAAAGTCAAAATCATAGTCAAGAAGGTTACTTATAAACCCTGACTAGAGGAAATCCTACCTGACCAACCTAGAGGAACGTCAGGTTCCCTGAGAGTTCCCAGAAGAGGTTGTGGTGTCAAGTTTTCGTAGTTAAGCAACCGTGAGTCGAAAGAAATATCAGTTTGAGAGTGTAGGTATGTACTGATGCCCTTTTTGGTATCGGAACTGATCTGTCTGGAAACAACCGTTTCATTACAGAGACGATAAACTATACGACAGATCCAACCAGTATCGAAAAGAACGTTCCTCGTTCACAGAAAATTAAAGTACCGACGTTAGTGGTAGATGTCACTAAGACCTCGGATTTTTTTATCAGAGAGTGACAGAGGTAACAAAGGGGTAGATAAACGGTACTTCACTACCCTGGTCTACGGTACTAGAATCAAAAAACTTACAACTCAAAATTCGGTTGATTGGAAATAATATAAATATACACTGTGTTTTTCATTTTCTTATTACTAATGTTTTAAATGCGACAAACCTTTAGGGTAATAGATAAAATTCCTCACAAGGAATTATTTCTTATTACTTATGTATAGTGATACGACGACGATTCAGTAAAGTCAGCACAGGCTGAGACACGCTGGGGTATCTACCGTCGGGTGGTCCGAGGGGATAGGGACCCTAAGAGATCCGTTCTTGTGACCTCCCGTAACGGTAAAGGAAGAGGTTACGTATTTTCACTTTTCACTTTCACTTCAGCGAGTCAGAATGGACTGAGAATCGCTGGGGTACCTGACGTCGGATGGTCCGAGGAGGTAGATACCTTAAAAGGTCCGTTCTCATGACCTCACCCCACGGTAACGGAAGAGGTGTATAGTGATATCTAATCATTTATAATAGGAAACACGTTTTATGTATAAAGTTCGTCTGACTATCGATTGCTAACTATTAGATTACAACGTGTTTTAAATGACTTTAGACTAATGTCGAAGGTTGACTACGAATAAAAAGTGTGTTGTGAGTTCAACCCCCTTTTTTTTAAGGAATATTCTTTGTACTACAAATCCCATCCATTAAATCCATGAAAAAAGGATTACCTTTAACCTGGGTGAACTTATTATATTTAATATATTTTCCGAGTGTGTCACATAAAAGAAAATAAAACACAACAAAGGATGTCTGATATTACTGGTTAAGAAAATGTTGAATTTATTACAACTCACACTTCTAAAAGTGACATCATTTAAGTCTGTGTTTGGTGCCCTTTGTCACTGCGTCATTTACCTTAAAAGGGGTAACTCAATCAGAAGAGAGATTATAGGACGATACAAATCCTGAGTATGTGATTACGACCGTTTGTAAAACCTCTTTTCGTCATTCTTTTATAAAGAAAAGGGAGTTCAAAAGAGGTTAAGAGGTGGTGGTAACTACTCCCTTTAAACTATATAATTCGCGTCAATTCTCAAAATATTTATAAATAACTATCTATTTATAAATGTATCTGTCTACAATGGATCTATCCATCTATTCTATTAGGTACAGGTGTTAACAAGTTTTACAATATTGCTTGATACTTTTAATACGTGAAATTGACCATTATCCATTTAACTAATAAAGTATACTCTATATTACTTACTTTTCGTTGATTATAGATACGTTGATAGAAGATTTATAGTTGTTGTTAATAAAACTGTAATTTTCCTTGGTCAAATCCCTTGATTTTAAAATTTCTTTTCTCTGTATATTTTAACGAATACCATAGTTATAGATGAAACGAATTTAAGATACAATCTACGTGTAATTAAACCGATTGTGATCACACCCACTAGCATAAGAGAGTAAAAAAATATCAAAGGTTATTTTATACGAAAACTAACGTTAAAGGTAACGCACCTGTCGTTATTTTTATGACTTTTTCATTACACTATATTTCGTTGGAACTTTATTTGACAAGAAAAATAATTATTAGTAAATAGACGAATCATTTTGATTACCACCATCACCATTAACGAGTCAGCACAAACTGAGAAACACTGGGGTAGATGACATCGGGTGGTCCGAGGAGACTCGTACCGTAAGAAGTCCTTTCTTATGATCTCACCCATCGGTAAGGGAAGAGGTCTCCTAGAAGGGATGGATCCCTAACTTAGGTCCAGAGGACGTAACGTCCGTCTAAGAAATGGTATTCTCGATATCCCTTCAGGAATTTTTTTACTTTGATTATAATTAATGACAAACTTCTTTATAAAAATACATTCTCTAGTCTATATCTTATAAAAGTCACATACTAATGGATTTTAAAAGTATTATGAACGACAAGTGTTTCATTTTTTAATTAAAGTTCCCTAATTTATTGTATATCTACAAAGAAGTTTTATTATAATACGTTCATTACAATTATTATCGTGTTAATATTCTACTTCTGATTAGACATTATTAAGTACATTTTTAACAATGAGAAGAGAAAGTAATGACTTACGCGTTAATTGACTAAATTTATTTAGTGTTTCCATTTCGGAGTATTTAGAAAGTAAGTCACCTGTCCATAAGTAACTCACGGATTATATAACCCTTCTAGGGGACCGTTTCCCTTACCGAAGAATGAGGTCACAAGAACGGACCTCTTAAGGTACTTCTCTCCTCGGACCCCCGATGACAGGTACCCCCAGTGTTTCGACACAACCTGTGTCGATTCACTGATTATAAAAGTGTTAAAGTTATACATTGTCACCATGTCAGTACTTGTTTTAAGGTTTCATAAACCGGAATCCTTTGAATGTAGGTCACCTTTTTGTATCTTATTTTATTTGTTTTATGTCCAAAGTTCACGATTCATATTATCTCGTCTTGTTTATATCTTTACTACCCAGACTCAGACTCCTTCTCCTCACGAAAAACAATCCCTCAAATTAGTCCATTTCGCAGACGGATGTCACGCTCTCTGGACCCAAGCTAGGGACCCAGTCCTTCTAGGAAACCTCTTCCTTTACCGTTGGGTGAGGTCATGAGAACGGACCTTTTAGGGTACCTGCCTCCTCGTATCATCCGATGTCAGGTACCCCAGCGTTTCTCAGCCTGTGCTGACTCGCTGAAGTGAGTGAAGTGAATTAGTCCCTTCCAAATTAGTCCCGCTACACAATCAGTGAGTCAGTATAGACTGAGAAACGTTGGGGTGTCTGACATACATCGGGTGATCCAAGGAGACTCGTACCCTAAGAGGTCCGTTCTTATGACCTCACCGAACGTTAAAGGAGGAGGTCCCCTAGAAGGGGGTGGGTCCCTACCTTGGGTCCAGAGGACGAAACGTCCGTCTCAGAAGTGATGGATTCTCTTGTCCACTCGGGGGTCGTCTCGTCTCACCCTACCTCCATACTCGGTATTCCTAGTCGTTATTTCTGTAAAGGACTATTCCTTTCTCTGTGATTTCCCGGACCATTAGCCCCTCCGGTGTACCGTGCCGATGCTTTGTATTTCTTTCGATCTCGAAGGACGTCGTGTCTCCTTTCCTGACTTTACACCGGTCCCGTCTCTCGTCCCCGCCCACCACTTCTGATACCCGTCCAGAAATATTAGTTATAAGTCCTTTTACCCTTCGACGCAGTTACAAAACTCGTCTCCTCACTGTAAAACAGAAACCAAAACTTTTCTAGTGAAACCGACATTTCATATTAATCTGTATATTATACCTTAATATAACGAACAATTATTGTTTCTTTCCATTTAAGTCTTAAAGAGTACAATACTTGGTAAAATTCTCTCACTCTGTTTAGATCGAGTTTCCAAGTCAAATTATCGATCAAAAGTTCTATAAACGGTACGTAAAATACCTATATTAACATGAATTTAGAACTCCAGAGCAGTAATAGTAGTCGGGATTACAGTTTATATTTTTAATCTTAAAGAGTAATCCCTTAAGACTTTTCAAGAACCCACTAGAAGGTAATCGAAGTGAAAATGAAGGTAAATATCAGAACGAACAGAAAGTTCCAGATTTAATGATAAGTAGAACGAGAGTACGTCGGTACTCATTAAAGATTATCTGTCTAGGGGTCAATCGAAGACGTATCGTTTTTCGTACACTACATGATTAACTTAGAGTTAATCGAATGTAGTATAGAGAATGTCTTAAAGTTTTGTACTAACAAGGGTATAATCTCCAAGCCTCCTTCCTCCTGTTTATAAAAAGAGACGTAACGAGACTTTTCTTTAGGTTGATGGATGTATCCTGAGTGTCAAAAATAGTACAGTTTTATATTTTCTTCAGATATTTATTTATTTCCCCATACCACGGGAGAAAATACTCGACAGTCTCATGTAGTGTCTCGGGTTCTATCCAAAGGAAGACTCATATCCATGTCCACCCTTCGGTTTGGTGCCCAAGAAGGAAGACAAGTGGACACTGAGACACTGAACGAAGTCAAGGTTTTATTAATCATACTTAACACCAAAGAAAAACCTTTCAGGGAGTCGACCGAATGAAATTAGAGAGGAACTCAACCAAGTGTTTCTTTTGTTGTTCACTTCGAACTTGTCGTTTGTTAAACCCCCACTTTTATCTCGGTTCGTTTAAATGTAATAATTATTTTTTCCACTCTAAGGAACCTTAGTCTAATCTACGTGGGATTAACGTCGGATGTCCCATCCAACATGAGGGATAATCTTACGTTTGGACTATCTGAAAATTTTTTTCTGTGAGATTTTTCTGCTTCACAGTAATTCCGGTCGTTAGGTCTTTTCGAATCTTTAAGGGTCTTTTTCCACACGATCCGTCTGGAGTTTTATAAGTAGTAACAAAGGAGTGAAAGGGGGTCTCAAAACACTTCACTAACCTTTCAAGATAAGCATATATTTGTCTATAGGGGTAATTATTTTAAAGAGTGATATTGTTTTCATTATTTTGTTTATTTCAGGTCCATTTTAAAATTTTATTGAATACTTACTATCGGAATATTCAGTTAGTCTTTTCCACTCTACTCTCTCCCTGAGATTATGAATGAAAAGTTAAATCGAAAATATACGTGATATATATATATGTTAATAATATATATTATGAATAATATATATATTATGAATGATAAACTGTCAGTGACAAAGTCCGAAATCCTTATATCGAAACTTGTTTTCATGAACGAAAGTACTTCGAATACAGATGACCCCCGTCTATCCAGGATTGACATGAAGAGGACACCGAGTCTACCATTTCTTAGACGAACGTTACGTCCTCTGTGTCCAAACTAGGGACCCACCCCTTCTAGGGGTCCTCTTCCCTTATCGATGGGTGAGCTTACCTCTTAAATCTGTAATAGGACAGATCTCCTATTGTTCGTCGTAGAAGGAGTAGTCAGTAGTAGTGGTAGTAGAACCCCATGAATTCATAATAACGTCTACTTAAGTTCTTACCCATCAAGATTAAAGTGTAGTACGACATAGTGCAAGAGGATCAAAGGTCCCAAGACTACTACGGATACATTGACACCATCTATCACAAGAGGTGGACTATAAAGAGAATACAAACCAATGACGAATATTAATTTAACCAAAATATGAGATTAAACCAATGTCAAAATTAATTTCTGCAGTTACTTCTCTTAAAGTCTTTCGTTAATTATGACGCTTACTTCATTTTTATCCGTTTTTATCTATAACCAACTTCATCCATTATGAAATCTAAGTCCTTAATCTCCTTTCCAAAGATTTTACAGTGATCTAATTTAACTTTCCTGTTCCTTAGTAGTCCGTCATAATACCCGTCTCTGGCACCATGTATGTCTAGGAATACTTGTCTTTTTTGAACTTCGTATTTCTTCCGTAAATACCGACCTTGTGACTTACAATCTCTCTATCACCCTCCTCAACTAAGTCTTTTGTACTCGCTCCTAGTTTGGGTCTTAAAATAAAATCACACTACGTTTCTATGACCCGTTCATATTAGACTCCATCACCACCACCAAATCAGTGAGTCAGTACAGACTGAGAACACTGTGGTCCGAAGAGACACGTCCTCTCTGGACTAAATATACATATAACATTTTTTCAATGAGACTCGACATGTACTGGTTCCAACTTCACCTTCAATCTTCCGATCCCCGTGACAGGACTCCTTTCTGTTCCTGTAGAACCCTATCTTTTAAGTTTATTTCACAGTCCTCTTTCTAAAATTTAATATTATTTCTTATTTCTAAAGTTCTTAGGAATTCGTGAAATCTTAGTGGGTGATTGTGTACATGTTAACTACACGATTAATGTCTAGTAAGACTCGGAAACTAATTATAGCCGAGGGATTCCTCTGAATGATGCATTTATAAACATAGATTTCGAATTTCAGGTCATGAAACCGGTGGAGTACTCTTCTCAACTGAACAACCTTTTTTGAGACTACGACCCTCCCTAACCCCCGTCCTCCTCTTCCCCTGCTGGCTCCTACTCTACTGACCTACCGTAGTGCCTGAGCTACCTGCACTCAGACTCACTTGAGACCCTCTGCCACTACCTGTCCCTCCGGACCGCACGACGCTAAGTACCCCAGCGTTTCTCAACCTGTGCTGACTCGTTGACTTGACTCGACTTGACTTTTGATTATCTAAAAGACAATTCTGTATGTCCGATCACCAAAAAGTGGTTTGAATTCTCTTTCTAGTCCACCTCTTGTGATAGATAGTGTCAATGGATCCGTAGTAGTCTTGGGACCTTTGATCCTCTTCTTGCATAGTGTCGTACTATGTTTTAATCTTGATGGGTAAGAACTCAAGTAGAAGTTCTTATGAGTTCATAGAGTTCTACTACCACTACTACTACTAACTACTACTTCTACGACAATACAATAGGAAATCTGTCCTATTACCTTCATGACCATTTACCCAATTTGTTGAATTAAAAACTTAACAAAAGATAATCATCACTATATAAATCCGGTTGAGTAGGTAGTGAAAGAATATCAGAGAACACACTACTTAACGTTAACTTCAAATTCTACTCAGGTACCTCATTTTGATATGTAAATTACCGCTGGAGTATGACGAAGACACACACATACACACACACACATGTATGGACACTCGACGTCCACTCTTTTTCCCCTTCTTCGATAATATCTAAAATACCGCACGATAGGTAACATGATAAAGAAGTGGACAAATAGTCATTAGTCTTGTTCTCTCAAGTGTGTCTAAAGTTTGTGTAGACGGTTTCACTTTCACTTTCAGTGAGTCAGCACAGACTGAGAATCCCTGGGGTACCAGATATGGTAGGTACTTTAAGAGATCCTGTCTTATAACCTCACCCATCGGAAAGAGAAGAGGTCCCCTAGAAGGGTTGGGTCCCTAGTTTGGGTCCAGAGGGAGTAACGTCCGTCTAAAAAATGGTCGACTCGGTGTTCCCTTCGGGTTCTTATGACCTCACCCATCGGATAGGGAAGAGGTCCCCTAGAAAGGTTGAGTGTTTAGCTTGGACCCAGAGGACGTAACGTCCTCGTAAGAAATGGTCAACTCGATAGTCCTTTCGATAGACGATCGGGGACCAGTTTCTATCATAAGTCACATTGATGATAACTTTACAGTCTTAAATTGTTTTTAGGTTTATTTCTACAGGACGGAATATTAAATTGGGGTTCATCCTGTACTTTCATAGTCTTATGTAATATTACTCACCGTGTTATTTATAGATAACCTTCTGAATCTTCGTTGTGGGACCCCTTTTTACACTTTCAAGTCCTATCAATTTTTTCCGTAATGGGGTCAAACCACCTATGACATAGAAAGGTTATCGTCACTGAATTTTCTTTCCTTTTAATATTAGGAACCCAATACGATAAAACTCCTAATACCTGGTCTGGGGGTTTTACTACAGGTATTAAAGAAGGGTATTAAAGAAGTTGGATATTAACGACCCATTACGGACAGTTTAAAATCTAGATCTTATAAGAGTTCCGTTATTGAAATTGTGTATAAGAAGTTAATTATCTCTTTTCACATGAAATTGAAAAAGAGAAATGTTTACTCTTTTCACTTTAGAACTCTCCATAAGTGGAATGGATTTAATTGTGTTAACTAATCACTAAAGACCCGGAGTCCTGAAGTCCAATTATTTTATGACAAATATGATGAGATTACTGGTTAATGTAATACTAGTCATACTAATAATTTATTCTACAGAAATTATAGATCAAAGAATTCAATTATATATAATACAAAGAATAACGTAATTTGAATAAAGTATGTAAATATGTCTATTATACAAGGTCATGAAACTTTCTCTTATTCATAAAAATCGTTCGTTTTTTCTCACTAAATTTTATATAATCCCTTAAGGGACCACCAGGTCACCGACTCTGAGACTCGAGGGTCACGTTCCCCGGGTCCAAGCTAGGGACTAGTCCCTCGATCTAGGGTGTACGATGTTGATTCTGGGTCTCGTCGGTTTATTTATTTATTTTTAATTTTTTTTTATTTTTTTATTTTATTTTATTTTATATAATCTTATAGATGTCTATTTGTCATTTTTAAGATTATAATTCCAAAAAAAATTCATCATCCGAAAATTAAACGTGCAATGAGAAAGAATTTATAGTAATACTTTCCGTCCAAAAAATATACTTCCGTCAAATGTAAAACTGTAATATAAATAAATGTTTGTATAAACAAACCCATCCATAAAAAACAAAGTTCTATCTTACTATTTAAAGAATATTTTTATAATCAAATCCTAAGTCCGAAGATAATCGATTCCATGTATCTCTAATACACGAAAAACGATATAAAGACTACACTTTAGTCTCTGACTTGATCTAATAAATTAATTAATACACCAACTCATTAATAATTCAAACCATGTAAAGAGATTTAACACCAATACCCATTAAAAGTTTCAAAAGACGAAAGATTCCTTTTATATAAGACGGAAGGAAACAAAATCAGTGTAAAATAAAGGTCGAAACTCCATGTCTATGTTACTTTTAAAGTAATGGATAATGACAACAAATAACCAATTCGACACAGACTGAAAAACACTGGGACACCTGTCATCGGGTGGTCAAAGGAGACAGGTCCGTTCTTATAACCTCACCCAACGATAAATGAAGAGGTCCCTTAGAAGGACTAACTTGGAGTAGAGGACGTGACCGTTCACCTAAGAAATGATGAGTTAGTCGTCCATTTGGGAAGTAGTGGATTTCTTGTCAAATTTGGAAGGGTTTACTTCTTGAGAACCCATGTCTTTGTCGATTTAACCCCAGTCGTCTTCTAAGACAATAAAAGGATAGTTACAGGGTGACTTTGACGCGACTTATAAACATTTTAGTAATTTCGACCTTTTCGTGTACACCATGGGTACCCCCGAAGTCTTTAGATGTTCTTCAGAACGAGTTCTTGGTCCGAACTCATTAATCTAGACCGACGTAGACGAGTGACCACACCATTTTGTGAGTTTACGTAACAGTCACGAGAGGAATCGAACAAGATAAACGTCAGAGACTCCCAGGAACCAGTTCTCCTTAAGATCGGTGTCATAAATACTTTTGTTATGTCGTAAAAGTTGGAAAGTTATATCATGTACTTTTTCTACAATGGTGAATAAAGACAGACAACTCTAGCACGGTAAACGAGATGTGTATACACGAAGTAAAATAACGAGAAAAATCTAAGACACAACAACTACAAAACAAGACAAAACAAAAATTAGTTAACTTCTAAACTTGTAGGGACGTAGCTCCTTCACATCAACACGGTAAAAAAGGTCGACATACACGTGTAAAACACGGAGACATAGTGTAAAACCATTAAGAACGTTATAAAGTTTGAAAAATTAATAATAACATACACAAAACCCTTAGACATTAGTCACTAAAAAACCACAATGATGAAGTTGAGTGACCTCCGAATCTCCTCCCAATCGGGAAAAATCGTCAATTCATAACAATTAACAATAAACGTAAAAAATCTGTAACCGACAACGTGTGAATTGTTTAGTGTTATATATCATTTGTATTGAAGATGGATTGGATCCCTTGGTCTTTCAGTACACTAGACGAAATAACACTATAAGTGAACTTACACCATAAGACCTTGACTTGGGTTTTATAGAGTCTTCTTACGGATTATCACTGAATTTGTTTAAAACAAAAAGGGGGGTTTTTTTCTCAGAATCTCTTTCGTTACGTTTAGACATGTCCTCGAAGTGTTACAGGAATGTTACAGAAGGAAAATGAAACTTGGATTGAGAGGTATTTCAAACCGTAAATAGAAGTACTAGTATTCTACCAACGAGATAGAGGATCGGTATGTAGGTATGTTCTCTTTCCCCTTTTCCGTCTTTCGTATAAGTCCAATTAAGAAAAGGGAAAGTTTTTGAAACGTCCTTCTGAGTGGTTACTATATAGATGGATATAGAACAACCGGTTTTGACCTATTACACCGATACGTATGAAAGTTTTTTACATCCTTCGACTAGTAAATTCGACTCATGTCTCAGCTGTACCTGTATCCCTTTTTTTAGTGAAGAAATTTCTTTTCCCCTGTCTACCGTAACTATTTGTTGATCTTAGAGAGTAAGGAATAATTTCCTTACAAATACAACAGATTCTTATCGATTGAAGGGGAAACAGTGTCTTTTAGAATATAAGGGAAATGAATGTCGTGTGTCTAGAAAGAGAAAGTCTATGTTTCAGTTTATAGAAGGGGTCCTAAGAGATTATATAACGAAGGAGGGAAAGAGAAAAAGAAATCCGTTCCCGTAGGGGTATGGACTTTATTTTAACGAGTTGTACTTAAAACTAAAGTTCTACCCCTCAACTCAATGAAAAGACTTTTCACCTCATTTCTTTCCCAAGACAATACAAAAGAGATAAACCCGGGTATACAATTCGGACTTCCGGAAGGATCCACCACGATTACCATTTCTTAGACGGACGGTCAAGTCCTCTGGGTTCTCTGTGCTCAAACTGGGGTCCTAGTCTTTCTAGGGGACCTCATCCTTTGCCGTTCGGTGAAGTCATAAGAAAGGATTTTTTAAGGCACCTGTCACCTCGGACCACCCGATGACAGGACCCCAACGATTCTCAAACGATGCTCACACGTGAGTGAGGACGTAATTCGTACTTTGTTTCTTCCTGAGTGTAGGACCGGTTAGTATACTTACTCAGTTGAAGTCTCCGTAATAACTAGACGAGGAGTAGTCCTTCCTTCCATCAAGAAGATGGTCATAGTATTACAAATTCAGAGGTAGGGTTAATATGTGTGCGTTGGAGTATGTCTTGTTGACACTAGTACGTACTCCTAGTTGGTGTCGTTTGAAGAGTTGGTGAAGTCAGTTTGAGTCTTTCGGTGTCAAGTCAAGTCACCGAGACAGTACAGACTGAGAAACGCTGGGGTACCTGTTGTCGTGCGGTCCGGAGGGACAGGTAGTGGTTGAGGGCCTCAAGTGAGTCTGAGTAGTACAGGTATTTCGACCGCTACGGTAAGTTGGTAGAGTAGGAAACAGTAGGGGAAGAGGAGGACGGGAGTTAGAAAGGGTCTTAGTCTCAGAAAAGGTTACTCAGTCGAGAAGTGTAGTCCACCGGTTTTATAACCTCAAAGTCGAAGTTATAGTCATGAAGGTTACTTGTGGGTCCTAACTAAAGGAAATCCTACCTAACCAACCTAGAGGAACGTCAGGTTCCCTGAGAGTTCTCAGAAGAGGTTGTGGTGTCAAGTTTTCGTAGTTAAGAAGTCGTGAGTCGAAAGAAGTGTCAGGTTGAGAGTGTAGGTATGTACTGATAACCTTTTTGGTATCGGAACTGATGTGTCTGGAATCAACCGTTTTATTCCAGAGACGAAAAATTATACGACAGATCCAACCAGTATTGAAGGGAAGGTTCTTCATTCATAGAAAATTAAAGTACCGACGTCAGTGGTAGACGTCACTAAAAACCTCGGGTTTTTTTATTTCAGACTGTGACAAAGGTGACAAAGAGGTAGATAAAGGGTACGTTACTACCCTGGTCTACGGTACTAGGATCAAAAGACTTACAACTCGAAATTCGGTTGAAAAAGTGAGAGGAGAAAGTAAAAGTAGTTCTCCGCAAAATCAAGAAGAAGCGAAAGACGGTATTCCCACCAAAGTAGACGTATAGACTCCAATAACTATAACGAGTTCCGTTAGAACTAAGGTCGAACACCAAGTGGGTCGGGTCACAAAGAGTACTACATGAGACGTATCTTCAGTTTATTCGTCTATAGATGTCGGATTGCTAAAACGGACTGTACTTTGACCTCAATTCAAATGTTATACCTTGGACAAAGATCCGGTGTAAGTCCGACTTATATATAAGTAATGAATTTCTCTTTAGAAAGAGAGATACTATATTAGACACACTATCTTTAGGAAGAGAGATATTTAAAGATACACTTTCCATCTCTAATAATCCTAAATAGTCGTAATTTTAAGGTTGGATGGGAGTAGTCATACAACTTTTCTAAAATATCTCTTCCTTGGACATTAATTATCCTTTTATAAGGTACATATTACATATTCCTCCTACCAACTGTCATCAGAAACTTCAGTAAGTTTTAACTCAAGTTAAAGTCTAAACCGGTGAAAGTAGACAAGTTTTAGAACTGTAGAGTCAAAGGATAAAGACCTACTGTGTCATTGTGAACGGAGTATACTGACAATACGTCAAACTTATTATGGCCGTACCGGTTTTTCAAGTAAGTCCGAAAATTATTCTATAAAGCTTACTTGTAAAACCTGCGACGTTATATTATTTGTGTTTAAGAATTTCATTACGACCGTATTCAACGTACAAGTCATTCACCAACGGTGTCAATTGTATTGATTTGATCTTCCTTTACTTTTTATAGACACAGATATCCTAAATAGAGATAAATCTTCTTTGGTTTCAAATCCTTTATGAAATACGTAAAGACTTTATGTGTGACTGTCATTTATGGTAAAATATGTTGTAAGAGAATTTTACATTAAAACACAAAAAATTTTTATAAGACTTATCACAGTCCACTCATTAGTTTTTCACACATACTCGTTATCTGGGAAGATGGTTTCTTTTTTCATTAGAGAAATTTTAAAAGAAATCTCAATATTTGTAAATTCCTTTTTTATTTTTGATTTTCATAAGAACCCTTTATTTTTTACTTCTATCAATGATTTCTCTCAATAGTTTCCTTTATATATTTGTGACTTCTCATCATTTATTGATGATCATTGGTATATAGAAAGAGTACTATCTTTGAACGAATCTTGTTTTCCTAGGTAAAGACTCTTTAGATTCATATTCCGTACGAAGCTCGTAGAATGGTAACACGTTTAATTCTCCTTCTCCTAGTGTACTTGTCGCTTTATGTAGTGGTCTGGCAGACTCAAAAATGCAAAATAGAATACGATATTTGGTTTCTTGGTATTACACGAAAGTCTTAAATCGTGATCTTATTATTCTTTATGGGTCATGTTTTGTTTGTTGCATTATCCAGGGGCATTAACTATCTTTGTACAAACGTGTTTACTTTGAGTAAGGAATATTGTAGAGTTCTACTTTCAGAGAAAGTTAAAATTTCGTCGGAAAAATCGATTTTCCCGAGTAAGTTATAAATTTGTCGTAGTTTAAAATAGAATTTATTTGACATTTATGATTTCGGATAACAGACTTGGACCTGTCAAAGTACGAAAACTTCTTAATGAGTAACGTTTAACGGGAAAACAGAGAAAGGTCTATTGCTACTAAACTTAGATTTCCTTTCGATACAATGAACGATAAATTCAACCGTAACTACTAAAAGTCTTATACAAGATGAAGATTGTATTAATCCGTATATTTATATATAAATACTTAAGATACGTGTTTCTATTTACTCTTGTACGGTAACAGTACATCTTTGTATGTGAGATCATTCACTTACCAGACTTTTATTCAATTATAACCGTATTTATATAATGTTACTTTCTCATTTTATCCGTGATGATCTGACCTCCTCTCTTGTTTAAAGGGTCGATAAGCACCCTACTCTTCCATTTGTCTTTCTTCTTCAGTCCAATGACATGTCAAATCATGGACCCTCTTACCCTCTTGTCCTTTCTTTGTTTACACCTCTTATCAGACAGGGAAAAAACCTCATCCACCTTTTCCTTCCTTTAAGAATCTCAATGTCAGTACGTTTTAGGGTTCATTCCTTGGAGAATCCATCTGTCTCATCTATAAATGCTCGTTTCCCTTTCCGCACCAATACAAAGGCCCCCTCTACCCGAAAATGATATGGGAAACCTCACGACGTTTCCCCTATCGCATCTTGATTTCTGTCTAGATTCTACGTCCAATAAAATATCGATGTCCGCTCTTTTTGTTTACTGTGACAAACAAATCTGTCAACTTTTTTATTTGATGTTTCTTATAAAGTGTTTAATTGTGGGATTCTATCTTAACAAGCATAGTCCACTGTGGTAACAAAGGAAACACCTATTCATGTAAAATTTGAAAACACATAAAAAAGTCTTTAATCTATATTGAACATTTACTAAACTAAATTAGATCAAAAAAATTAGATAAGTTTAAGATAGAAACTATTAGTACAAAAGATTAATAAAGAATGATCTTATATGCTTTCTTATCGAAAACAAGTTACTAGAATATAGGACTGAGGAATCATTTAAGTGAATGATTAAGTCAACCTAAAAAACCACCCAGTATGACTCTAAAGAAATAAGTGTTTACACAGTATATACTTATTTCTGGGGACGGAGAGACTACCGAGTCTACCATTTCTTAGACTATCGTCACATCCTCTCGACCCAAGTCAAGGACTCACCCTTTCTAACGGACCTCATACTTTACTGTTGGGTGAGGTCATACGACCGGACTTTTTAAGGTACCTGTCTTAATCGGACCGTCTGATATGTCAGATACCCCAACGTTTCTCAGCCCTTACTGATTCACTCGTACGTGTGTGTGTAAATACAAGGGTACTTATTTCGGACGAAATTTACAAGTCAAGTTACTCAAAACGATTAATATATGTACATAGGTTGTTCATTCTTTACTATCTGTTGAAAATTTTTTAGTAAGGTCTCCTACGATAGAATGTCGGAAGGTAGGTTGGGGTAGAGGGAGCTCCGTAATTAACAAGTCTAAAGATAATGGTATATGAAAAAGAGGACAAGAATTTAAGTATATTTACTTTATCATGTCGTGCAAGAGAAATTAAGACAAAAACAAATTGTAATATAAAAACTTTAATTAGATACGACAACAGTATGAGGACCTCAACTAAATAAAACATAAGAAAAAAAAAAATTAAAAATAAAAATGAAATAAAATGAAATGTTATGACATAACCAAAACGGTTTCTAACTGTACTTAGGTGGTGCCCACATGTACGCTAGGGTTTGTACTTGGGGGGAGGGTGGAGGGAGGGGTGTTGTAGGGAGACCCAGTAGGGGCACGTGGTCGGGGTTCGTACGACATATAAAACATAAGAACTCCTCATAAGATTCTTCTGTAGTGTCAAACAAGTAAGTAAGAGGATAACTACAGACAAACCCTACAAGGATCAATTCCTGATAGTACTGATTTCAGTAAAATTGGTAACAAATATTTAGAAAGATACTTGTATATGAAAGTGGAACCATTTATAGGTCCTCATGTGAATGAATCAATATACCGTATAAACTAAGTATATTATAATGTTTCATAGGAGGTTCCACCAACGTAGTAAAAAGTAAAGGATAGTCCTTAGATGCTCGCAAGAACAACGAGGTGTGGGTTTGTATGTAAATCAATAGTCACCTACTTTTTATACAGTAACACCGAAGTCGAACGTAACAGGTAAACTACTTACTACTAACTCGTAAAAAAGTATATAAAGAACAGGTAAGAACATAAAATAAACACTTTAAGGACAAGATGTATCAATAGGTAACGAGGGGAGTGTTTGGTAGGGGGTGTTAACCCGATAAGTTAGAAGGAAATTAAATTTTTTTTTTTGACTAAATATTCATATGAAAAAAAATCTATCTATACAACCATTATAAAAGGAAGTTATACACCGAATGTATAAAGACCTATTCGTATTTAAATTTACAAAAATATTTGAGGATTATATAAAACACAAAATACTAATCTTTAAAAAGTTAAGATAATCCTTTAGAAACGGATAGAGTTCCAATTCATAAATGTATAAAAGTGTAAAAAAAAAAGATCTTCGAAATACCACAGTCGGAAATTTAAATCCAGGTACTCGTTGACTTTCAATAAACCACCTTTCCCACTCCATCCCAGTTCAAAGTGTAGAGATATACCTCTAGATGAAAAAGATCGCTTTGAACAATTCTTCTGAAAGGAAAGAGAGTGACTTGACTGCAACACGGAACCAGTTTTAATTAATGGGTCTATACGTAACGAGATAAAGACTCGAGAGGTAGACAACGTAACTAGATAAAGGACAAGAATGACGACGTCGAAATAATGTTGGAACTTTAGTCGATCACATTCAGAAGGTTTACAATGAAAAAAGTTTTAACAAAAAGTACATGTAAAATTTTATCTAATAATCAAAGTTTTGAAAATGGTCTTAAAACTAACTACAAAACAACTTAAATATCTATAAAAATACATCTTTCATGTGCTTGTGATGATTGCGAAGGTTAAGTGCTGGTGAGTATATAGAAATAAAGGAATTAAAAAGAGACGGTAAAAACAATTTAAGTAAGAGTTCCTATAATCTAAAAGTTATAATAATATTTAATTTTTATCTTATACTGATACTTTGGTATAATAAAGATTATATTAGTTCAAATCTGTATAACATATATTAAATTAAACACCGTTAAATAACTCTGTATAAAATACCGATTCTTATATCAGATAGAACCGTTTACAAGGATACTAAATTTTTCTTTTTACACGTGAGATGTCAACATGTTACCCCACGATTCGTTTACGGTTATTTTAGCAAAACCAAAAAAAAAAAACCAGATGACAAAATAAATAATCTTCTCTACACAATTTGAGGGGTGATACTAACACCTATACAGACAAAGAAGGAATAAAGATAGTTGAAAATGAATTACATAAATTTTAAGACAATAGTCCATGTAAATGTGAATCTTAAACTAAACTAGGAAAATGGTAATACTTTACATGGGTAGAGACCATTATCTATGAGACGAACTTTATATAGAATGAACTTTAAGTATATCGATACTGTCAAAAGAATATGAGTCAAGACGTACCATATCGAAAAAGTGAAAAAAGGAAATTTAGAAAAATATATAAATGTCAATTTAAAACAATGAATATGTATCGTATGTCGACTCAGAAAAAAACAAAAAATTGGGTTAAACGTAAACAGATGGTTGACCACACAAATAAGATAAAAGTAAATCACATTAGTAAACATACTGATATAAATCTAGATAGTGAAATAAAAAATTTAAATAAGGTATACAAGAAACGGAAAGATAAAGAGAAAAGGACAATGAAAAACCTAATTAGTTCATAGTACACCAAAATATAACATAGAGGAGATAAACATAAAATAGATCATAGAGAATACAATAGAAAATCCATGATAGAATTTCTTGTATTTTATTATAAATAGTTTTATATGGAAATTTTAATAAACTTACGTAATATGTGTTGTCACGTGAAGGTAAATAGGACAAAGGAGGGAAACAGAAAAATTCCAGAATATAAAGTGAAGAGGTATACGATGCTTTGTGTGTCGTGAAACATAGGGTTCGTTCCTGTGTAGGAAGAGGACAGTCATACGAGGATTACAGTCTCCGTTTAGCTAGACTGAATCTCAACATGAGGTAGGCACGAAGTAACGTTAAAATCAAATATTAATGGTGGTTTATAATTATGATTTTTAGTCTGTTTTGAGACTTATTTTAAAAAAATATGTTTTAGTAATTGTAAGATCTATCAAGGATAGGACTACGTATATTGATCTGGAGTCTGTTGAGGGAATTCAAAAAGATCGGGGTCAATGGGGTCGGTTTTACTCATTAAAATCAGAGATAAATTATGTGTCGTAATTAAAATATTAATTTGGTATATTCTTGTTTGTAACAACTTGAGTCGAAAAGAAATTTTTTTAATAAAATATAACCTGTTACAACACCACCAAAGTTCACCTGTCGTTTCCTTGAGTCAGTCTGCATATGTCCATAGGTAAGAGGGGACTTGAGGGGAGGGTAGGTCGGACGGTGTTATTACGACTCGTGTCTAGAGACACGCGAGGACATCCTGACTTGAGTCCAGAAAGGTCATGATTTTGAATGCATATTAAATGAACACAATTGATCAACTTGGAAGTGATAATAGATAACTATTACTTATCTTACGTAGATCATACAACAGACAGTGTAAAAATTCCGAGTCTTCAGTATAGTCAATATTAAAATTATGAGGTTACATCCTACCAAATAAGTTCATTCAATCTTTGGTACAATGTAAGAATCGGTGGTTGTAGTCGTTTGTATGTTGTTTGTGGTCGTTTGTGTGTGAGGAAATATACATTTGTGTGTGTGTGTGTGTCGGGGAGTGTGTGTGGTCTTTAGTCGTGTTGTGAAAGTTTACAGATTGTTTTATAGAGTAAACTAGGATTGTCGGGACACTTCATCCTTCCAATCTAAATATTTTGTGAAATTTTTTACTTATTTACCTTCGTATAGTATCAAACCATTAAACGATTTTTAAGGTACTCTTAAAGTACCCTCTATAGTCTGTACATTTGTCTGTAGAGCCGATTCCGAGAAAAAAGAGAATTAATGTGGGTCGTCAAAAAAGAGACTTCTTTTACTAAAAGGAAACATAAAAAGTAAGGTAAAGAGTTTCGGAGAGATTTTTATAGTGAAATGATCTTACACACTGTCACTAACCACGGTGGTTTTTAAGTAGTAGAAGTCTTCTAATAAAAAAGTGAATTATAATCTTACCTTTAATCCTAAATTATATAACGACTAAAATATATATTGAAGGGTGTTTGTTTCGTCATTATTTAATAACACGGTCGGATTATTCGTTGACTCCCGAGATTCATTAGTATTTATCATTACTGATCGAAATGATAATCGTAAAATTATTATTAAATATTTTTGTATGACTACAAGATTAGTTAGTTTTCACGTGATAGTTTTCTCTAAACAAAACCATTTCCTGAATGAGATCGTCTTTACCTTCAATATCAAAGTTTAGGATATCTTCGTGGGGGGTTTACTTAAAACTGTGTCAGATGAGTGGTTCTTGTCTCTTTCTTTGTCGACCTTAAGTTTTGTAAATTTCTGTATAGAGTTGTATATACTTGACGAGTAAAAAACAGTTCGTAAAAGTACCACCGGATAAATTTTTTAATCAATAGAACATTTTTCTTTGAAGACTTAAAGACTATTAGTGTACGGAACTTAACTCTCATACGATAAGTAATACTAAATTTTACGAAGCAGAGACAACTCAAAATTTTGTTGGTTCCTTTGTCTACAGTCTGTAGGTTACAACGATAAGAGTTAGTCTCTAGTAAAAATCAAATTGACAAGGAGGAGAGTCTGACATTATTTAAACGAAAGTGTAAGTAAAGACCAGTGTCCTTAACGTTGGAGATTTTTTACACTTCGTTCGACTCTAAACGTTTACGGGGTCTGTAACAATACGTTCCTTTTAGAGACAGAGAGGATTTTCTTTCTTACATCCACAATTAATCCTCACACAAATTTCTTAAGAGATTCAAAATTGTTATTGTTAAAAAAATTTTCGTCAAAGAATCTTCCTGAGAAGGATTTTAGTAACTTACTTACGTTACGATACGAAAACATCTTGTCCAAATTTCTCCACCGTAACTGAGTTTCTGATAAGAGAAACGAGAAATGAAGGGACAAACTATTTATGTAAAGGTTTACTTTTCCCTCCCCTTCACAAGTAACTATAGACGGAATTACAAATGCATCCACTTCTTGTGTCCAGGTCATTCATACTCTTTGTTATCCATTGTCTCTTCTACACCAACTCATACATCAAATCAAGTAATTTGAGTATATCTGTGTTCCTCTAAAAGATGTCGAAATGGTCTTGATAAGAGGTAGGGTGTCTGTCTTCTTTACCCAAGATGGATACACTTGTAATAAATTAAGAAAGTTCGAAGAGTAAAGAAATCATTGAGTACGGATCGTAGATATTATGGAAAGAATATTAATTTTTTTATAGTTTGATTCCGTATCTTGTACTGAATTCTAATAAGAAGAGTAGAAGAAGATCCCTTAAATCAATGACTCTACTGAATCTTTCTAGTATAGTCCTGTCAGAGCCGATTTTGTAGACACACTTTGTCCCTAGGTCACGTTGTCACATATTATGAGAAGAGTACGTAAAAGGTCAAATTGGTACGAACATAAATACACGTAAATATATTTAGGTGCACGTTGCAGTCCCAGATTGTTTATTGGTATAACGACTGTCACTGACAATCTTTACATAAAGTCTCTCCTTTGTCGAACAAAAACTTAATTTTATAATAAATTATAAATGGTTCAACAAGATGTGGAACGGAGACTTAGGAGAACAGTTTTCGGTGTACACGGAACGATAAAAGACGTATTTAAACATTGTTACCTCATTAGATTAACAATCAATAAACCAATATCGGTAGACACCGTCCGGTTAATCTCTCGTCGGACCTTAGCCAACTTCGTGAACACTCCGTGTCAAATAAATATTGAACTATAAATACCCCTTGAGTCATCATTTTAAGTCAGAGTATTTCCTGGTTTCAACGACAAAGACGTAAGATGTCATATAACGTGTATTTCCGGTGAAGTAGTTAGTAAGTACTCGAGTTCTCTTTCTGGGTTCAAGAATTTTGTTGTAAAAAGTGAAATCCTTCCGTTATCAGTGTTCATCATCTGATTTTTTTTTTGGTTTTTTGGGTTGAGTAAAAGTAGGTGTAAACCTATCCCCTAAATTATAGTTTGACTTCCTAGAAATCTTTTGTAATAACCTCATATCAACTAAATTCTATAATAAGTTTGACTTTGTAGAGTACTCGTCGAGATGTATTGATAGGGTTCACATTCTTTTTTTTTCAAAAGTTTGACAAAATAGTTTTTGAATTAGATTAGATATCGATTATAGGATAGGGAGTTGTTTGATCTTCTTGTGAAGTCTGACTCTAGTTCGGTCCTCTCCTCTGTCGTTGTCTCCTTATGGTCGTGTTTGTTCCTTGACACACGGATTATTATCAATGACGGTAAAAGAGTTAGACGGCTTCCAGCAAAAACGAGTGCTACCTTCGAGTCGACATAGATTTAGACGTCTCCGACCAGTCCGATATTTATGTCAAATCCTCTATTCGTGTATAAACATTCTGATAGGGGGGAATTGAACTCCTCGTTTTAATCGGATGTCCATAAGTCTATAAAGGTCAATGATGGAACCGTCTATATTATTGTAGACAATTTCAAGTCATATTTACTCTACGATATTTAAAATTTTTCATTAATAAACTTGTAAAAAATCAAACTAATAATTATACCGTAAAAACTACTTCATATCTATACTATTATAATGGTAATGTAAAAGAACTTGTAGTCGATACAAAGTTCGTGAAACTGCCAATCAAAGTATGAATTTAAAATGTTGTTTAAACACCCTGAAAATTATCGTAGAAGAAAAATTTTGAGTGTTTTAACTTCCGGAATAACCAATTCTTTAAATGAGTTTTAGTGTCGATCATCATCCAAATTATCATCGTCTGGACTCAGTCGACAAGGATTATTTTTTTATTATTATCCATGTAAATATTTGAATATATGGCCAACTAACAATACATATATATTTATATTCTTGTGTCATTTGTTATTTCTACATCATATCTTTGTACTCGGAAAACTTTATAACCTAAAGAGGTAAATGTGTGATTAATTGGTTTTCTAATCTGACGTCTCGATCTATTATCTCTGTTAAGGATTTACACAGTATAACCGACTCCACGAAAAATTAGTAGTCTTAGTGATGTCTACATTTTGAGAGGTGAATGTTTTTTCGACTATTAAGATATTGGGGTAAGGTTTATGTCACTTAGTTTTATAGGTCTCTCGTTATTAGTAATCTCAAGTAGTTCTCTAAGACTACAAGTCAATTCAACCCTTTGGGGAACTAGGTTTCAGAGTTTTCAGATGATGATAAAGGGATTTGAAAATACAAGTCATTCTGATAAAATAATTCGGGGTCTGAAACCATATTAATTCTGATCCTTTTCTTTCGTTAAGATAAACGTTTGATAGAAGACCGTTCCAGTACACGTTTTCAAAATTTGTATCCGTTAGTACCAAATGGATGTGGAAATTTTCGGTTTTTGAGTCCCCAAGACGATATATATACGTATATATTCGACAACACATACCTACACTCTCAACCTGACACTTCTTCCGACTCGTGGCTTCTTAACTACGAAAACTTGACACCACGACTTCTGAGAACTCTCAGGGAACCTGACGTTCCTTTAGGTTGGTCAGGTAAGACTTCCTCTAGTCGGGACCCTAAAGGAACCTTCCTTACTACGATTTCGACTTTGAGGTCATGAAATCGGTGAAGTACTCTTCTCAACTGAGAAACCTTTTCTGAGACTACGACCCTCCCTAACTCCCGTCCTCCTCTTCCCCTACTGTCTACTCTGCCGACCTACCGTAGTGGCTGAGCTACCTGCACTGAGACTCACTTGAGGCCCTCAACCACTACCTGTCCCTCCGGACCGTACCCCAGCGTTTCTCAGCCTGTGCTGACTCACTGACTTGACTTGACTTCGAAAAATCACAATCTGAGGACAAGAGTCTACAAACTCTCTACTTAGAGTACCGACGATAAATCGGTGTACACTGTGGCTATGTTAATATATTTGGACACGAAGGTAAGAAATCGATATCTGCTCACGAATGTGGTGCATGTAGTAATTCCTTTTAAGAACATTGTAGGAGGTATTTAAACTTTCTAACAATATTAGTATTCGTCAATACTGACGACTAAGTGTTATGACTTCAATTTTTATATGTGGTTGAAGTAAGTATCAACATTCTATATCGCATTTCACGAGGAGGATCTCAGAAAATAACTTTCGATAGAGTGGTCGTAAGAATGGACGAAGGGACTTCAGAACAGACTAAAGAGAAACTGAAACCTGTCATTCAGTAATGAAAGTTGTGAAAAATATAAATTTGTATAAAATTTATGAACTATTTTACATTAGGGGGTGTTTTTATTAATTACGTAATTGCGTACATAATACCTGTGCGTACATGTTATATATACACTCACGAATCAGCACAGACTGTGAAACACTGGGATACCTGACATCGGGTAGTCCGAGGAGACAGGTACCCTAAGAGGTCCGTCCTTATAACTTCACCAAACGGCAAAGGAGGAGGTCCTCTTAGAAAGGTGGGGTCCCTAACTCGTGTGTGCAGGGTAAAGAGGGCGTACCGTCCACCTAAGAAAGTGACGAAGTCGGTAGTCCCTTCGGGATTCCGGGAGACCATAATTTAAATTTAGTAATTACTAATGTGATTTATAGTATAGAATTATAATCATAAATATGAATTGTAATAACTTGTTGTTCTCTTTCAAACTTAAGTATTTTGATCAACTCAGAGTTGTTACGAACACATTCAGAATAATATTTTATAGTGTATCAAATATTACTTTTTTACCTCATCAGAAAGAGTTGGTTTCTTTTGCAGTCAATACTAACCTCTAAATACAGTTTTAAGTTTCAAATTCAGAGGTGATTTCCCTTACACTGTCAGAGGAACACAACTTTTCGACTTCTTATCCTTTTAACTGTATAGTTACCCCCCTTTGTTTATATTTTGTGGGTCATACTTATACTATGTTTCGATCTGTTAACAAAAACAACACTGATCGGTCTTTTTAGGATTCTTTTAAAATAAAAAAATTAAAAATTTCTTTTAAAATTTAAGTGAGGTTTTACACTAATCCAAATACTGTAAGAGTAACAATACCTTACATGTTTTGAAATAATCTTCTGTCAGGAGGTGTAAAACCGTAAATACACGTGTAGCAACTCCTGTCCGTGACCCCCACGGAGTCTGATTGAAAAGTCTTACAAACATATCATTTGTTGGAACCTTCTTTCTTTATGTCAGAGAGGGAGACGTTTCCCGTATAAATGAATTTGTTGAAAATTTTAATCTCTAGCAGAGAGGGAAACCTCATTCCGTATGAATGACAGGTAACACTCGTGTTTCAAAGACAAGACATGTCGTTAGGTAGTTTACACGTCCACAGGGGACTTAGAGAAGGATAAGAGAACACCTTTAACCCTAAGTTATTTGGACTAGGTTCTTTTTAGGCTACAGAAAGAAGTACGATAACGACACCCATTCTTTTACAGGACAAAAAGACTGGGTCCTCTGAGTACGGAAGACGGTACTTTAACACCGTGCCGATTGAATAATCGGTTCATCCTACTTTAGAATCTTGGTTTTAAGAACTGCATGAAAGGTCTATTTACATCGAATTACGGAGTCCGTGTGAATTTATTTAGACTTCGAATACAGACTTCATTACGAAGAATTCAAATTTAAGTTTGAAACAATTGATAATCACAAAAAAACTTTGACAGTGGATTAGACAGGTCCCGAGTCGACGTAGTAGACGTTTTATTCCCAATTACTACAAAAAGGACAGAGTCCTAAAAACACTACTCAACTTAGTCATACACATTTCATGAAACTTATCACAGAGTGTAAATTATCTACAAATTAATTACGACTAATAATGATAAAAATATTTTAAACACCCTTATTCTTTTACTTTTTTTTTAACAGGTATTAAAGTGGTAGTTGACATGTCCAATAGTAAAACTATTTAAAAAGCCCAAAAAAAAAAAAAAAATATAAATGAAGGTATTAACAATCGTGTACACCTTACTGAGAAACTTCTTTTAGAAAATTTATATATGATGTATGTAAATTAAATCCATGAAAACTAACGTTTCTTATCTATATGTGTCAAATTCGGAACCGAGAGACGGTAAAATTTACCTTGTTTCTAGTACCTGTTATTCTAATAGTTTTATCGGGTCTCCTTGATCTTTAAACCTCTTTCTCCGGTGCTCATGAACCAAATAACTCCTTAAAGTTGAAAAACTTGATATTTGTGTTTTGACACTGTATTTGACGAAAATTAGAACCACATTGTTTAAGAGGAAAAGTAAGAGTCACTGTAAAGTAGTCTAAGGTATACAAAACAAAAACATGTGAAATTTATTTATTACAACGGGTTATTATATCTTATAAGTTTCAGAAGTGATACGTATGAAGTATCGTTAAGTGTACACGTCTATCTACCTTAACGTACTTTTCTCCTTGTCAACTTGAACAATATGAAAGAAACACCTGTTTAAGGAGGTCTCCACTGTTGTCCCTTCTCTTTACTTCTCCGTCCATATCATAGATTGACCAACGGACACCTACGGTCTGTACTGGGACAAGAGATTAAATCAGGTCATATGGGACAATGATTGTCCGAGAGGTGTCCAACACCCATACTACAAAACCCTCAATAAAATTCGTAAGGAGAAAGAAAAGAACTACGTTCCTTGGGAGAATCTCTCTTCATATACTTAAAAGAAAGAAAACGATAAGTATCTTCCGGAGGTTAAAAAGAGAAACATACTACCACAAGTCAAGTCAAGTCAGTGAGTCAGCACAGGCTGAAAAACGTTAGGGCACTTGGCGTCATACGGTCCGGAGGGACAGGTAGTGGTTGACGGTCTCGGATGGGTTTGGGTGCAGGTAACTCAACCACTACGGTAGGTTAGTAGAGTCGGAGACAGTAGGGGAAGAGGAGGACGGGAGTTAGAAAGGGTCGTAGTCCCAGAAAAGTTTACTCAGTCGAGAAACGTAGTCTACCGGTTTCATAACCTCAAAGTCGAAGTCGTAGTCAGGAAGGTTACTTGTGGGTCCTGACTAAAGGAAATCCTCCCTGACCAACCTAGAGGAACGTCAGGTTCCCTGAGAGTTCTCAGCAGAGGTTGTGGTGTCAAGTTTTCGTAGTTAAGAAGCCGTGAGTCGAAAGAAATGTCAGGTTGAGAGTGTAGGTATGTACTGATGACCTTTTTGGTATCGGAACTGATCTGCCTGGAAACAACCGTTTTATTACAGAGACGAAAAATTACACTACAGATCCAACAAGTATCGAAAGGAAGGTTCCTCATTCGCAGAAAATTAAAGTACCGACGTTAGTGTTAGACGTCACTAAACCTTCAGGGTTTTTTATGTCAGTCTGTCACAAAGGTGACAAAGGGGTAGGTAAAGGGTACTTCACAACCCTGGTCTACGGTAGCAGAAACAAAAGACTAACAACTCGGAATTCGGTTGAAAAAGTGAGAGAAAAAAGTGAAAGTAATTCTCCGAGAAATCAAGAAGTGAAACACGGTATTCCCACCACAGTAGACGTATAGACTCCCACACTACCACTCCAGAACGGTTTAAGACGTAGAATTGGATACATGAACTCTACAATTAAGTCTACAATTAACAAGGGATACATTCCGTTTTAGATTCTCGTCAAGTCCCTGTCGTACGGTGGAGGGGTTTGACTTTCTCGTCAAGATCCGTCCTTCTCTCTATGAGAGGATTAATGACAGGAAACTGTTCAAAGTGAGTTAAAAGAAAAAAGGGGTCAGAAGAATTTATCTGACTATAACCGAGATATCTCATAACACTCACTTCTGACCGACCCGTCTAAGAAGTTCATATACCTCAGAGTTCCCGTCGTCAGACAATCGTACATCCATCAAATAACGAGAAGTCACAATGGAAAGAAGTGAACGGTAGGAACTTGTCAACCTTCTCAGATTGAATTATAGGAGTGTATTAACATGAATAACTTCTGTATTGTTTCTGATAAAATTCGTAATCTAATAAAGTATTCGTCATACTTAAACTCCGGATGAAAACCTTTTCATATCTAGGTTTTCATAAGATAATGTTTTTACTAAAGGATTATTTACTAAAGGCTCTGAAAAGGATGTTAGTTACTGGATAAAAACTCACCATTAAGAGATGAACCTAGGTAAGGTATACGAGTCCTGTTCCATCCTGTACTGGTTGTGAAAACAAATAAAATAAATGAATACATAACAACGATAAAACACAAATCATCGTTATCACCGTGTACTTAATTCGTAAACGATACAGGGGTTTCGAAACTATTTATAACATTAGATGTAGAGTAAATCAAAAGTACGATTAGGATTTATAATAAAAAAGTAATAAAGGTCGAAAAATTTCTATGTTGACTGTAAATTGTGACAAATTCTAATTTTACGTATCGTACTATTAAACTACATATATACAGTTTAGTATATACTTATTAGTATTTTACCAATCAACTGTAGGTAGTGGAGGGTCTCTATGGTAAAACGATAACAAAATAAAATTTAATTGTTGAGATACTTTTAATATTTTACTAGAAATCATTGTATTTAATTCATCTTGTCATAGTGTGACTCATGAAGTCAATTCTTCTCGTATAAAATTGTATTGTCCGTTTAAAGTTCTTGTGTCAAGATAACAATACTTATTAACTTAGTATAAATGTTTGGTCAAAATTTAAACATCTATATATAAGGAGTATTAATTTTGACCCTTACGAGTGGGTGCATGTATGTGTGTGTTTACTGTACTGTATTTTACAGTTGTTTTTTAAAGATTTGTGAAATATCGTTTACATTTATCTTAGTCATTAGGAAAAGGTACTTCATTTTTACAAGACCAGTGTTAAAATAACAGACAAACAAGAAGTCATGGATTTCGTCGTAACTGATTATGTACAACTCCAGTTTTGTCATCTTAGCTACGGAATCGCAAATCTTTATACCTTCCACTATCCTTCCACTCGTGTTACTTATTATATATAGTCTTATACTTAACCATCAACCTTTAAGACAGAAGGTCAATAAAAGGACTTTTGTTTAGATTGAGAGTCGTTCCTGATGATTAGCATTTTTCTGTATTAGGTAAAAAAAAATAAAACAAATTTACCATAAAGAGGCGTCCACAAGTCGGTGTTTTTCGATACTTGGAAACCGAGGTTACAACGCTATCGGAAGAAGTTCGACACGAACGTGCCTAGTCCGACGTAGTCGGAGCGTAATCCCTCACATAGTAATACGAAAATAAGGGTTAACTACGTTTCACCGGAACAACATTTGCCTTCGGAGTGTCCCTCAAATGACTTCTTAAAGAAAACGAAAGTACAACAGTGAGACACTTACATAGTCCGTTTAAGAACAGAAAGAATATCCACTGACGAGGACGACGACGGTTCAGCGAAGTCAGCACAGGCTGAGGCACGCTGGGGTATCTGCCGTCGGGTAGTCCGAGGGGTCAGCGTTTTATATCACCAATCTTTACACCCGTTTCTGTAAAACAACGGGTCCCGACGGTCTATTGATCCTTGGTAAAGTATAAAGTGTCTGTTAGTAAGTAGTCCAAAAGAGGTAAGTCCAAACGTCTATTGAAAAGTTTCAGTTAGTATGATACTCTTAAATGGAATGTAAAATGTAGAAGAATTTCCTGGTTTCTTTAAACTCGAAATGCGTAGAGAAGTGGATATTCTTGTTACCGTTGGGTGAGGTCACAAGAATATCCACTTCTCTACGTATTTTCGAGTTTAAAGAAACCAGGAAATCCTTCTACATTTTACATTCCATTTAAGAGTATCATACTGACTACCTCTTTTGGACTACTTACTAACAGACACTTTATACTTTACCAAGGATCAATAGACCGTCGGGACCCGTTGTTTTACAGAAACGGGTGTTAAGATTGGTGATATAATAAGTTGACAGCTGATGTACAGTAATCTATACTAGAACTTCCGGTTTCCTCGTTATAAAGTACCTAGGTTTTTAGTCTTTCACTACATTTTCAGTTGCTGAGGGTTGGACTTTTTTTAGAACTGGAGCCAAAGGTTTTCATTTATGTTCCTTATGGAATCTGAATAGAGGTTACGTAGGTACACTGTCAATAATCGTTATTAACAAAAAATTATAAACGTTTTTACAAGCACCATCTAATATTTTCAAACAACCATATCACTCAACCCTCTTGATTGTAAGAAAGATAATCTCTGACGATTTAACAATTTTTATTCTTCGGTTTCTTTCGAAGAAAATCTTCAGGGTTCTCCCATCGATGGTCTTCCTGTTCCGACTACAAATCAAAGAGGAAATCACACTAGTTTCGTACTCGATTAACCGGACATTCCTGTTTTAGACTAGGTAAAATCCTGGGGGTATCTCGATAGAAGATCTCCTCTCTCTCGTCTAATTTCTGTTTGTCTCTAGTGAACCCTTATCTCTCACTGACAGACTTTCCTCGTGAAAATGTAAAGTTTACTATTCTGTGGACTGTTATGTTTGTATGTCAATCGATACGAAACTTCATCTTTACAATTTCGTTTATTTTAACTTAATGTTTCTCAATATCTTTTTTTTTCATACTTTCTTAAAGTACTTATTTTGAAAGTCCTTAATTCACTAAATTTGATTTCATGCCTTTCCTTTACACCTGTCTTTTGAAAAAAAAAAAAACGTGATTATGATGGATGGTAAGTAAAAGACACTACAAGAGAATCCGAGGTCCTTAATAAAAACCACAATTGGACTCCTGTTCAAAGTCAGAGACTTACAAGAAAAAAAGAATAATTTTGATCCTTCCGAATCCAAATAAAATCAGAAGCTATATAAAAATGTCGTTTGCTAAAACTTTTGTGAAGTAGACTAGTTCAGATCCTTCGGGTTACGTTTGAAATCGTGGGTGTTATCAACCTACATTAAGTTGGTCAATTACAATAACCTTTGTAGAGAAGACACGATTTTTTACTAAGAGACGGGTAGAACTATGTGTGCGTACGTACGTGGAGTGAAACATGAGTGTGTAAAACCTCTCGGACCAATATCTCTCACTTCTTTTCCAAACGTCATCTTTCTTGACGGAAGAGACCCGAAGTATAGTCTTCTGAACCTAGAGGACTCTAAGTGTCCTGTAGAAATAAGGACGAACTCAAAGACAGAACCGGAGTAAGTGTACCCGTAGAGGAGTCGTTTGTGTAGGATCACATTAGAATTTAAGGAAAGAGAGAGAGAAAAAAAAAAAAAAAGGTTCGGGAACGAGTAACAGAGAAGACGAAGTAAGTTTTAAATTTGACAATAGTATTTCTATCCTCTAAAACCCATAATTCTTGTACATCCGAGGCGTCAATAGTGTATATCTAACTTTAGGTTCAGATTTTTTTTGACTGGGTACTAATAATTTAATAAATCGAAGTGTTTACTAGTTAAAACACATATATATATATACACACACACACACACACACACATATATATATATATAAACAATAACGACAACAAATGAGTGATTCAACATAGACTGAGAAAAAAGTTGAGGTACCTGACATCGAGGGGTCCACGGAGACAGGTACCCTAAAGGGTCCGTTCTTATGACTTCACCTAACGGTAAAGAAGAGGTCCCCTAGAAGAACTGGGTTCCTAGCTTAGGTGTAGGAGACGTAATGTCCGTCTAGGAAATGGAGACTCGGTAGTCCGTTCGAGTAAATTAATTGAACGTAGTGTTTAATAGTTAAGGTATATATATATACATTCATACATTTATACTTAGACTTATATACTCATATATGAACATATTTATGGATGATGAATCCTAATTTACTAATTTTTATCGTTATATATAATTTGAGGGACGTATCCTAGATTTTATATTCGTTGACACTTATCAGTGACGATAATTGTATAGATCTATAGAGGGTTGAGTGACTGGATTATAAAAAGAGTTGGGTGAACATTGACGAGCTACCTGTGAAATTGAGTCTGACTTGCGTAGTAAAGAACTTAACGGAAGTCAAGGTGTAAAAATCCGGATTGGGAACTTTCGTGAAAAAGGAGTAAGAAAGAAGGAAGTAAGGAAGAAAAATTAGTCATTGGTTCAGTGTCACTCAAAAGACTTTGTCAAGAGGTGTACAGTGCCTCAGATGATTTTCACGGAGGATGGACTTGAAGTCTAAAACCCTTTATGAAAATTAGAAGTTTTCGTGTCGAGTTTCTTATAATGATGGAACCGACTTTTCAAAACTACTGGTGTTATAGATGACTAAAACTTTTCTCACCTTAAAGTAGATATATAAATTCCAGAAGTGTTTTAGAAAGGAATCTGAACTATGAGATTCGTCTATCTTAGTGAAGGAATGAAAATTTGTAAACATAGTAGTGAAGGTAAACAATAGACTAAATAAACATAAAGGTTTATAAACCACTTAGTTTAAAATAACATTTTTCGACTTAAGACTTCTGAGAACCTACGTTTTCATCAAATCTTATAGTTAGATAGTTAAAAATTTTCTAATAAAAGAATATCTGGTAACAAAATTCAGTTTGTTTAATTAATAGAAGGTTTTATTAATAGAATTTTCGAATGGATCCTTTAACGAAATTTTTTTTTTTCGAATTGTTACATGAGTGTATATATCGATTTTAATTATCTTAAGTGACTGTGTAAGAATGTGTTTTCTTTCTTCTTGACCTTTTACTACCCCCTTTTTTTGAGTTAAGACTTTTGTATAAATTTCATGTAGTTTTACAATTCTTCATTTTTGGGTTTAAACGAGTCCAAATTCGTCGGAAACCTACGTTACTCTAGACTTAACTTCAGTACTTATTCAGTAAAAGGATTTTACTTACTATGTTTTGACACGGAAAGAGTTTATAGAAATCTCCGGAGTTCCCGAAGGAGTAAACACAAATTGTGTTGTTAGGTAAGGGTGTCTAAGAGACGACGGTACCAACCGTGTCGTCAAAGTTCCAAAGTAACGTAAAGGTTTCCGGGGACTATAGAGTGGTATGGTCATAATGTACTATGGTACTCGAGGACTAGAGACAGAACGAAACGGTGAATTTGTCGAGAAGTTGTTTTTCGTACGGTTACAAAAGGTCACTTAAATTTCTCCCTGATTCGTCCCCAGTGCTATGGAGCAAAAGGTTTCGTAGAGAGAGAGAAAGGGAAACTGTAAGTCCAATGTCATATTAGACGTTCAAGAGTGTACGTTTTGAAATAAGATCTTCCAGAGGTAACAATAACAAATCAACGATTTAGTACAGGCTGAGAAACGTTAGGGTACTGGACATCGGGTGGTCCGAGGAGACAGGTACTCTAAAGATTCCGTTCTTATGACCTCACCCAACGGTAAGGGAAGAGGTCCCTTAGAAGGACTGAGTCCCTAGCTTGGACACAGAGGACGTAACTGTCCACCTAAGAAATTGGAGACTCGGTGGTCCCTTTTGGTAGGACGTACGTTTAGTTGAACACGTACACTTGTGGACAAACGACGGTCAGTGAGTAAATAGTCTGTTTATAACTTCAGATGAAACATGAGTCGACCCTTTTAAGGACGATGACTACTTTCGTATGTCGTAAAAATAGTGAATTTCGATTCTTTTTACCTTCTTAATACGATCGTTGTATAGTAGATACAACAAAAGTAAAACAAAGAAGATCGTATCACTCGTGGTTATATCTAGTACACCATACACTCTCAAAATAACTTAACCAGATGGTATGGTGTCCGTCACTAAACGTTGGAATCGACTTAAGGTCGAACTTATTTAGACGTTCAACCTTAAGACTTGATCTCTTCTCAAAGGTCATTAACTAATGCTTAATATAAGTGAGTCTTTCTGAATATATACAAATAGACACTCTGTAAACCTATGGTAAGTTATTTTAAACTCAGAGTTGATACCGATAAATGTTGCGTTTTTTTGATTAATGTACAATTTCGATACATTTAGTTAAAATTATTTTAAATTAGTAAGACATGACTGTATTTCAACCGAACCGTTTGTTGATACAGTTATGTTCTTTAGTACTGAAGTCAAAAGAGGGTATTTGTCGTTCATATCTAAAATCAATGCACAGAGGTCATGTCTGAACATATAACGACCTGTCTAAGACTTTTATATGTTAGGTTACTATTATTATAACCTCTTTTTTAATAAAGACTCAGATAACATGAAAATGGACAGAACGGTCACGCCGTGGTTGACGGGAAATAAGATCTGATATAAATACTCTGATATATATCTGGTTTGTCGGAATCTTATCCCTCTGACATAAAGAGAAGTCACGTTTCCTTCACAAACGAATGACGGACGAAGGAAGATTTCGATTCTCGTCCGTACGAATTATATATATATGTGTATATGTTTATATACACACACATATATATATATATATATACATATACATACATACATACTCTGAGTCAATGGGATTCGAGTGACGACGACGACGACGATTCAGCGAAGTTAGCACAGGCTGAGACACACTGGGGTGTCTACCGTCGGGTGGTCCGAGGGGGTAGGGACCCTAAGAGGTCCGTTCTTGTGACCACACCCAACGGTAAAGGAAGAGGTTACGTACTTTCCCTTTTCACTTTCACTTCAGCGAGTCAATACAGGTTGGGAGTCACTGGGGTACCTGACGTCGGAAGGTCCGAGGTAGGTACCCTAAAAGGTCCGTTCTCATGACCTCACCCCGCGGTAACGGAAGAGGTTGGGATTCGAGTGTCAAGAGGGCTTTACGATGAGTGACACATACATTAGTACTAAACCCGGGTAGATACAGTGAGGTCATCCTGAATCCAAGTTCCCTTTAACTACATATGTATGTGTAAAAGTACTATGAATGTCCCGACACTCATTGTGTCAAGAAACAGAGACTAGATTCTCAGTGTATGTATTGAAGACGGTCCTAAGTAATTTTATATTATCCAAATGAACTATCGAACGTTCTACTCATTCTTACATTCTTGGAAGAATCAAGTACTACAAAACCCCCTACCCTGACACTACGACTGTCTGTACAGGACTGTTTTTGGAGTATCCGACGTATTGTTCTAAAGTCCCCTCGGGTACCCTTAGTTGCCTCTTCCGTTACCGTGGGGTGAGGTCATGAGAACGGACCTTTTAGGGTACCTGCCTCCTCGGACCATCCGATGTCAAGTACCTCAGAGTTTCTCAGCCCGTGCTGACTCGTTGAAGTGAAAGTGAAAAGTGAAAGTGCGTAACCTCTTCCTTTACCGTTGGGTGAGGTCACAAGAACGGACCTCTTAGGGTCCCTGCCGCCTCGGACCCCCCGACGACAGATGCCCCAACGTGTCTCAGCCTGTACTGTTCACTGAATCGTCGTCGTCGTCGTACCCTTAGTCATGACCTACACCTCTATTAATTTGTTCTTCCGGTAATCTGGTAATACCAAGATTACGGTACTACCAAATAGATTCTTTCGTTTTGGTTTCCGAACACTTCCGGAGTTCAAATGTATTAGTTTTATGATTCTTGTAGAATCCGAAGAGACCACCGAGTTACCCTTTCTTGAACGGACGGTTATTTCCTCTATACCCTAGTTGGGACCCAACCCTTCTAGGGAACCTCTTACTTGACCGTTGAGTGAGGTTATAAGAACGGACCTTTAGACTACATATCTCTTCAATCCACCCGATGTCAGGTACCCCAGTGCTCTCTCAGTCTGTACTGAATAGTTACTTTTGTTTTTTGTTGCTTCTTAATGATTAATGTTTGTCTGTTGACCCGAAATTTGATATCGGTTAATTTATTGAAGGAAAGAAACGAAGACATGAAAGAGATATATTCAGAAAGACGACCAGAGATCACAGATGATCAAAGGGAAAAACAACCCAGACCGTTTCCTTGACTCAAGATTTGTTATCTTATGATCACTTTTCCTATCTATTTTAAACGTTCGGGTACCTTTGCAGATTTAAAACTTCCGTAGTTTTAAGTCGACCGGACTACGTTTATTAGGTCATTTCTGAGGTTTCGTGGACCCTTCCTTAGTCGTGTATAAAATATCTTTCTCTGTCCACCAGTAATAATGTCCGAAACGTTCTGTGTGTTCTGGAGATTGTGTATAATAAAGAAAAATAAAAAGTGTTGGGAGATTTTTTTCACTTCTTGTTAGAATCAAAACCACGACATGGTTTTTTTATTTGTTTGTTTGTTTTTTGTTTCAAACCCACCAAAACTGGGTTCCATCTACAGCTCTCCATATCCCCCTTCCTTGGGTGTAGTTACGTCCCTCGTCTCTGGAACTCATAATCATATACTGTACTCGACCACTAAGGAACTCTAATACTTTAATAACGAAAAAAAAGTATTATCAGATGGATTATGACAATACTATTACAAAGACTGTTCAATTTAGACTACTATTTAAAGGAGTCTAGTACTCATTAAACAAATTAACTTCCCCTTGTATTTAATTTAAATATGATTAAGATTGGAAATCTTTTGTGTCATTATAGTCTGTTTCTTATCCATTACTAGAAATCCTTCTGTCTTTCGTGGATTTTTTGTGCTGTGTTGGGTCTATTTAACTAAAAAACGGAAATAAAATAACTGTCAAGAGTCCACCATTTAAACGGGAGTTCATAAAAAATAATTCGACAAAAATACGATTAATGATTGTAAAATTATTTACACTATCCTATATAATCGAGACTACAACGAAGAAATTATAAATCTTGCACACGTTACGTAAAAAGTCTTTAAAAAATTTTTAGGGTAAAACAAACTTTACAACTGTAGAAAAGATAGGTAAACGATTTCCATTCTTAGTGAAAGTTACTTACTGATTGACGGACGAGAGGATTGGTAATTTGGTTACAGGAAGGTTTGCACCTTGCGATATGTTATAAAATTTTAGTATTATAGGAAACACTGGATCCTACACTAAAGAAATTTTCAATTTACGAATATTTTACAGTTCTATGAGGTAATCGAGATTTAGTGTACATGTCATTTCGTCATATTTAGATAAGTCGTGAAGTTATGAAATCTGAAGTTTAATGTATATAAAAATATGAGTACAATAAGACCAATCTTTATTTAGTCAATCTCACTATCCGACTGAGACTTCTATCCGATTTTATAGTACGGGTTCTGTTTGTTCGAAAGAACTTACACCAGTTCCTCCACTTTACAAACTTATAACAAGATAGGACGTTCCAATGCCATTGAACCTTCTATTTACTTTAATAGAACTGACTTCCGACTCTCTCTCGTTTTCCTGTCGAACGGTCGTACCTAGAAGAGTAATCTTACTACACGTTAACAAAACTTAAGTCGAAACATAAAAAGTAGTACAGGTAAGACATTGATTGTTTTAATTGTCAACTATAATAATACGTTAATGGATCGAAAATTGATGTGTTGACGTAAAGTCATGTGTTGAAATCACAAAAAGAGAAGAAAAAAGACACGTTAACCAACTGAAGACAATCTTAAACGTAGATCAACAAATATGTTATAAAAGTTCTTCTTCAAACCGTCGTAATTTATTAGTTACTAATATTATTTCTAACCTCTCCCTTTGCCGTTGGGTGAGGTCACAAGAACGGACCTCCTAGGGTACCTGTCTCCTCGGACCACCCGATGTCAGGTACACCAGTGTTTCTTAGCCTGTGCTGACTTCACTGAATTGTGTATTATTTCTACCTATTATAGATATACGGTTTAAACCGGTTAAAAAAAGATCTAGTACTTATCATCCTTTCTGTAAAGAACTTCTTGATGTGTTTGTATGTAATTTATACGTGTCGTATGTATTTGTAATGTTAAAAATTAAAAATACGTAATTGTTGAAATCTCCGTGTTGGTACATAATTATTATAGTAACACTGACAATTGTTTATATATGTGAGATTTTTCCTCTATTATACTCGGGTTTAGTTCGAAGAGAATTTCCATCCTAGTGTGTATCACACAGAGTGTATGAAAATCTCAAATCCTCACCTAACCTTAAAATCTATTTTATTGTCATTTTCTGACGTTATTCGTTCCGTTTATTGGTTAATATTCATTCGAAATAATGAATATATATATTAATGATATATAATTTTCTTACTTCTTTAGTTGTGTGTCTCCAATTCACAGAAGAGTACAAGTCTCAAGTGACTTTTCTTCCTACTTAAGGCTATATTAGTAATTTGACAAACTGTTATGGTAGAGTAAACAAGTCTTTTCCACTGTTAAGACCCTTGTCATATACCGAATTTATATGAAATAAAGGTTATAAAGTAATCACGTACATAGTATTTCAGATTTACACAAAACACCCATTTTACCTTTGAAGATCGTTTGTAATTTTGTATAGTAAATTTAGATTAAATATTAGGTTAATCGACGAAACGTTTTCATTGATGTCAGACTCAGCAGACATAATACGAACTGAAAATAATTGTTTATACGATAAACCTTTATGTCATAAGTCCAATATTTGTAAGATTTTTCGGGACAACCTTACGATACAAATTTACTCGACTTTCTTATAACTATAACAATAACAAATCAACGATTCAGATCAGACTGAGAGACTCTAGAGTATCTGACATTGGACGATCCGAGGAGTAGGTACCCTAAAGGGTCCGTTCTTGTGACCTTACCCAACGATAAAGGAGGAGGTCCCTGAGAAGGGATGGGTCCCTAGTTTGGGTGTACAGAACATATAGGACGTAACCGTCCGTCTAAGAAATGAAGACGTAATGGACTCTCGGGTTTATACCCGTAATGTACTTATTCTTTGATTTCCATTCTTGAACTTCTATTTCAACTTGGAGGTTTGAGATATAACGTCTCCGAACCTTTCGTCACGTCCTCTACTATAGACGATTCAACTATCAGTATACAGTCATTCCCTTTTCTGGACTTAAATACGAGATGAGGTAACTGACCCACCCTACTTCAAATTATGTCCCGACTCCTCACTAGAGTGAATGTACACGAATTCCAGAGTTTTACAGGTGTTTATCGATAATTTGAAGGAAGAAAGGAACAGAATAGAAGAAGACTTCATTGTACCTTACTTGCCTTTGGTAATACTATCACACCCCTCCTTTTACGTCCATTGTATATCAGTGTCTTGACGTACAAGTAGAAAACGACTATAATTTCATGACGAAGATTAAGATGACTCTACAATTTATTCAGTTTTTTATTTAGAGGACACTGATTCAATAGAGAGTTTAGAACAATAATTTAATAAAACTTGAAACATACAAAATTGCGAAACATTTATTACTGTTGTCTGATTATAAACCCATATAAATAGTTTGATTTAGGGTTTAATAAAGAGATATATATGGATTAACTTTTAACTTAAGTTGATAGACTTTATCGTAACAAAAAATACTTTATTCCATACCTAAAACAAGAAGTGGAGATGGAAAGCGTAAGAAATAATGATCAAGAGAATGAATCAAAAAGAGAAAAAGACTAAGGTGAAGGAGCGTATCATTGGTAATACCAATACTGAATTGTATGTACGTCACCCAGGGTTCAAAAAAGGATAGCGTTTCCTTTAAAGTGTTTTGTCTATCACACTACGGGTTCTTAGGTATTGTTCATTCTCTTTTCTTTTATAAACAAAACAATAGTTTCCATCTAAAGGAGATTCGTTTTCTTTCTAATTGAGAAGGATAGATTATTTAAAGGAGTAGAAGTCGTCGTCGGGTAGATAATGTGTGGAAGATACCAGTTCCGATACCGAAAAGGAGACCAGTACATACCTATACTCTCGACCTGATACTTCTTCCTACTCGCGACTTCTTAACTACGAAAACTTGACACCACAACCTCTTCCGATAACTCTTAGGGAACCTGACGTTCCTCTAGGTTGGTCAGGTAAGACTTCCTCTAGTCGGGACCCTAAAGAAACCTTCCTTACTACGATTTCGACTTTGAGGTCATGAGACCGGTGGAGTACTCTTCTCAACTGAGTAACCTTTTTTTGAGACTACGACCCTTCCTAACCCCCGTCCTCCTCTTCCCTTGCTGGGTCCTACTCTACCGACCTATCGTAGTGACTGAGCTACGTGCACTCAGACGCACTTGAGACCCTCAGCCACTACCTGTCCCTCCGGACCGCACGACGTTAAGAACCCCAGCGTTTCTCAGCTTGTGCTGACCCGCTGACTTGACTTGACTTGACTACCTGGATCTTTAACTCAAGTTTTATTAAGGTTTTTAGAAGTGTACAATATTGTTGTTTCTTCTCGAGTATTTATAAAGGACCATATGCTTCCTTAAAAAGGAGACAAAGTGAACTCTAAGACGATGGACCATGACTCTTATATACCACCCGGTTTTATTCAAACTAATCCCTTTTACCGTCCATAATTGGTATGAAAGTCTCCAATTGTAGGACTTTTTTGTTTCAAATTTTACTTTCTAAGTTTTTCTGTACCTCAGAACCGTGGTACACATGATGATGTACTTTCTTCGGTTTCCGATGTTTGACACACTAGGGTTGGTTTACTGAAATCTTTTCCGTTTTGATCTCCAAGTCACTTGTCTAGTGACCAACGGTCCCCAGTTCACCAATTGTCCCCAACTCCCAGTGCCTCCCTACTTATCGACCTTGTGTCCCCTAAAAATCTCACCACTTTTATAAGGTACTAAGACATAATACCTATGTACAGTAATATGTAGACAGATTGAGTGTCTTACATATTGTGGTTCTCACTTGACATTACATTTGATACCTGAAACCCACTAATACTACTTAGCTACATCCAAGAAGTTGATATTGTTTACATGGTAAAACCACCACTATGACTAGTACCCCTTCAGATACGTACACCCCCCGTCCCCTAAATACTGTTTAGAGACATGAATTAAGAATTAAACTGATACTTCGATTTTAACGAGAATTTTTTTGTTCCAGAATTATTTTACTTTGTAGACTCGAAGAGACCGCCGAGTGACCACTTCTTAGCCGAACGGTGACGTCCTCCGTGTGCAAGATAAGGACCGGACCTTTCTATTGTGACGACATGTCGTTGATTCGGGGACGTCATGTTGATAACTTGGATACAAGATCTCTGACCCTCGGTGTTGATGACGTCGGGTATACGAGATCTTGGGTACGAGACGTTGTTCTCTTCGGTGACGTTATTCTTCAGATACGACGGTGTCTCATCGGGGGTAAACGGTGTTGATCTCTTTTAGGACGTGTCGTTTCTTCTAGGTTGTCTCGGTTGTTATTTATTGTGAATTTTTTTACTTTCTAGGTGAAAATACGGAGTTTTCGATCTGTTCCAGGACGATCTCCATTTTATAAGTAACAAGTTAAAAATTTATCACATCGACGTTTATACGAACTATCTGTTTTGGAATAGAAAAAAAAGAGGTGGTTCCGGGTCTTTTGTCTCCGACATTACCCGAAGGGTCCGCCGAGCCACCATTTCTTGGATGTACGTTCCGTCCTCTACGTATAAACATCGATACTCACTCCCTCACTCACTTTTAGCAGGTCTACACAGGCTGAGAAACTCTGGGGTACCTGACATCGGGAGGTCCGAGGAGACAGGTACCTTAAGAGGTCTTTTCTATGACCTCACTGAGCGACAAGGGAAGGGGTTAAACATCGATATGATGAATTTTTAACTTATTATTTATAAAATGAAGATCATCGTGGAACAGATTAAACACTCTACATTTTCATCTAAATAGTAAGTGATAACAAATTATATTAGGTAATTAAATAAAAGTCTTAGATAACTTATTTAATACTACGTATCGTAATTAAAATTCTAAAATTTAATATAAAATTGATCAAACCTTAATTTATATATAAATATAATCATCTACCATCTTGTTTTTAGGACAATTTATGGATTAAAGTACAATTAACAAGACTCGGTTTTTTTAGATGGATTGGTGTAATTGTATAAAAATAGTAATTAAATTTTTATTTAATCGGAGATTTGAGTTTCCTTCAGACCGGATTTTATTAAATTTGTTACGATATCTGGTCTCAAGAGAGAATTTATAGGACAGAGAGAAACGTGAAAAGTGTTTAGTTATTAATTTATAAATGGATTTATAACATTTCATATATTAACTTTGTTTTATCGTCTATACAAGACTTGACCTGGTAATATCACAGGAAGTTTTCGTGTAAATTTACGGACTTTGTGTTACCAGAGGTGTTCTGAAGAACCCTGTGCATCGTGACACCCCTTCTCTTTGAACTGACACGTATCGTCTTTGACGTCAAATAGATTGTGTGAGGTCAGACAGCAATAACGGGACACTGTCGTAACATAGACTCGTGTACTGAGGGTCGAGGTTTTCTTCCGATGTAAAGAGGTGAAGGGAATCATCCTGCCAATATACTTACAGAATGTTGTTTGCTTACTTTCATATGTCTTTAAGGACGTACTTTGGTCAAGGAAGTTTGGATACTATTAGAACTTGATGGTACCCGGTAAACCCTGGTTTAGGTACTCCCGTTGTAAGGTCTAATAACAATAAGACTTGGTCACCACCGAAAGTCTTATGGTAGTTGATAAGAAAGTTTAAAGATTACTTTCTCTACATTTATACATAGAATTAAGTCGATAACAAAAGTTATAGATGTAACATGAATTGGTTCCTTACAGAATGATTGAATTGTTACATATATATATGATAAGATAGATTTATAAGTTCCCCTTTTATAATTCATATCAATATCAGCGAGTCAATACAGGCTGAGAAACATTGGGGTACTTGACATCGGACGGTACGAGGAGACAGGTACCTTAAGAGGTCCGTTCTTATGACCTCACCCAACGGTAAGGGAAGAGGTCCCCTAGAAGGGTTGGATCCCTAGTTTAGACTCAGAGGACGTAACCTCCGTCTGAGAAATAATAGACTCTCTGGTCTCTTCGGGATAATTCGTATCACAGGGGTATTTTACTTCTTACGTCAGCAATGTTTAATATAGAAACTTTTATTCTTATGGAACAACATTAAAGTTGTTTTGGTGTCCTAAATTAAAAGATTGTACTAGAGTTTACATTTTTGTGTGTCTTTTGACATGCATTCATTTCATAGGGTTTATAGCTAATACAAAAATGTACACTTACAAAATTTAATTTATAAGGTTTATTTAGGTTTATTTTTCCTCGTCCTTAATAAAAGTATTAATCTTTTTAAACGGAAAATTTTAATATCAAATGGAAAAGAGAGTCCATAGAGAGTAGAAATAATACAGTAATGCAAAGGATTATAACGTTACCTTAATTTCAGATGAAGAGATCACAGTGGTTTCTCTCGAAGATGTACGATATAAGTCTGTAAATTAAATCAAAGTGTCAACAGTTAATCTTTATCGATGTAATTATCGCGATTCGATTATTATACTGATGACTAGTAAAGGGAAGAAAGAAGTTAAAAGGAGGTGACTAGTCTCCAACTGTGGGGAAGGACGTTACGACGATTGAGAACGAGGGTGAAGGGAAACACAAATAGTTTCCTGGTCCGACGACTATCTGGTAATTTTATCTAAGAATGTAAAAGGTTAGTTACAGGATTGGGAATCACAAAAGGAGTTTACATCAACGAAAAGAGGATGAACCCACGAACCAAGTTTCCGAAGACAGGTTGCTTTGGATCGGTCTAAAGAGATTTGTCTGAAAGTATGTAAGTAAACGCGTTATTATATGAAACTGGTGGAAGATGTAAGTTCGTATAGTCTCCCGACGATAAGTTACTATTTATTGTCTCTAGAAAGAGTATCAATTTATGTTTACTCTTTTGTTTATGTTAAAATTTATTAGGTCCAGTGACTTATGTTATCGAATAAATCTGGTCTTTTTGTTCTTACACCCATTGCCTTTATCCGAATAAATCTGACTTACCAACCACCTCTTCCTAAGGAGAAACTCTACTATTCTAAACCTGACTTTTGGTTTATTATTCCCCGAAACGATCACCAAATCACCATTTGTTAGACAGACGTTACGTCCTCTGAGTCCCGAGGTACTGACGCAACCCTTCTAGGGGACCTTCTCCAGTACCGTTGGGTCCGGTCATAAGAACGGACCTGTCTCTGTGGACCACCCGATGTGAGGTATCCCAGTGTTTCTCAGTCTGTGTTGGTTTCACTGACTTGTACGTACGTGTGATTTATTATTTTCTTCAATAAGACCCATATACGAAAGATAATATTTGTTGAGTAATATCCTTGATCACTTGACCTAAATTTCTAAGAGTTCTAGACACTGGTGTAGAAAGGTAACAATATAATGTTATTAATTTCGTTATAAACGAGATATACTCTATTAGTTACTACAAATAACTTATGTAGAATGTACTGATTTATCAAAAAAGAGGAAGATGACTTTCGATCTGTTAGTTTTGAGTTCCTTTTAAAAAAGACGAGTATATCAGTCGTATTCTTACTACTAAATGTGTCTTTGCGTAGACGTCTTTACTCTCAATTTTTAGTGACGAATCGATTACACACGAAACACGGTGATAACCGTAGAATATATGCCATCGATTTGCTAGTGTCCTCTTCCTTTACCGTTGGGTGAGGTCATAAGAACAGACCTCTTAGGACACCTGTCTCCTCGGACCACCCGACGACAGGTACCCCAGCGTGTCTCAGCCTGTACTGACTTCACTTAATCGTACGTACGTACGTAACGTCTTCCTTTACCGTTGAGTGAGGCCATAAGAACGGACCTCTTAGGGTCCCTGTCTCCGCGGACCACCCGACGGCAGACACCCCAACGTGTCTCAGTCTGTACTGACTTCGATGAATCGTCGTCGTCGTCGTTTCGTAGTGTTGGTACAAGAGTCCGTTCATGGTATCGAGGGTAAGATGTTTGAAACTTTGTGACCAAGGTCTCTAAATATTTTCGATAGGTTCTAGTGTTCCGACAATGGACCATTGTAGTCCTAAACTTTGTTCCAAATGAAGTCCGTGGTTGAGGTTACATGGCACACACGTAGTCAGCGAGTCAGCACAGGGTGAGACGTTTGGGTACTTGACATCGGGCGGTGTGAGGAGACAGGTACCTTAAGAGGTCCGCTCTTATAATCTAACCACTCGGTAAGTGAAGAGGTCACCTAAAAGGACTGGGTCCCTAACTTGGGCACAGACGGTATAACGTCCGTCCAAGAAATGGTAGATCCCATCGGTGATCCCATCGGGGGAAGTTACATGACGACCAAAATTTTTACACCGGGGTCTTGTTATCGAAGTCGTGTACACGTTTAAACGATAATTTCCTTTGAGTACCTAGAGTGAAGTCTGGATGATTTAGTCTTTGGTCCCCACCCCAGGTCGTCAGGCATAAAGGTTCGGAAGGTTTACTAAACTTACACGTGACTTCAACTTTTTGGTAAGTGAGATTCTGTTGTCGTTTTTGTGATTTAAAGAATGAGTCGAGTCCTGAAAGAAGACAACATTTGATTAAAACTATAGGTCACATTTCAAATTGATACAAGTAATGTCTTTTTCGTAGACCTTACGTGTTTCACTTAAAAGTTCCTTTTTGTACATAAATATACGAAACCCCGTATTGGTCCACCTTTCATGATTTAATATGAGGAACCGATCTTCCATTTCTAAAAGGGGACAGAGGTAAGTTTCTGACTTACATACACTTTGTCAAAATCTTTAATCATTCATCAAAAATGTGTAGTTCTAATATGCCAGACACTAATTTTTTTTTTTTTCATTTCTTTGTTACTTTTTCTATAAAGAATCCAAGACTCGTTCTCTATTTACGGTCTTCCGACTTGTCTTTACACTAATTTATCTTAAATCGTCAGAATTTTTATACTCCCTTTTGTGTAAATTTTCATAACTATTACAAGGGGAGTTTTAAAATATAATAATGAGTTTACTTTTAAAATCTCGTCAAATATGACTAAAAATTTTTACGACAAAACAAGTCTTATTTACTTGTCTACAACTTACCAGAATTCAAAGTCTAGTGTTTTGTGGAAGGAAGAAATACATGTTAAACATCCTTTATATTTCGTTTAGGTATAACTTGTCTTAATAGTGTCCGAGAAATGGACGGACTTTGGTACACAGGGAATAGTGCACTGGAGTCCGTTCCCTGTTTCTTCAGTAAGTAGAGTTTTAAAGAAGTACGTACTTTGTGTCTCTACTGAAAGTCAAAAAGGAAAACGTAATCTTTACTTACTTGGTTTTATATTTTAGATACGAAGACTAAAAATTAAAATAGTACTAATATTATGAGAGTTTTTAAAAGAATCAAAATCCATTTACATATTCACTGTCATTTATGGGATAAGTAAATTTGTATCCATAATAAATGTATCTTGTTTTTGTTATAAGTTTTTGGATATAGAATAAATAAGGTAAATTTCACTATCTTTCCACGTTTTACTATTTAGGATAACTTCCGTTGACATTTGTTATAAACTAAGTATATATGACTTTGAACAATATTCATTGTTTACTAAATCTATCTCGTGTAAATTGTGACAGATCGTTACTTGTAAGTAATACCCTTATAGTGTCGTCTACTCTGACGCCATCTATCATTTGGTAGTTAGTCTACACTGGGGTGTTGTTTAACATGGAGTAGTTGACGAAATTATACAGTACTTCGAAGGTTTATCTGTAGTGACTTCGTAAACAATTCGGGTTTGATGAAAAAGTGACTGTTTCGATTTCTGTAAACCATAAAAGTAAATATACATTATAGTTTTACTTAGCTACACTAGATCAGTTGGTTTTATCTTAAAGATATTCCTACCCGGTAACTTTAAGTCTGGAATCAAATAAATGGGTTTAATGGAATTACTGTCAGAAAATAAAAACTGTTCAAACGTTCTACTTCTTATATAAATCTACGACTTTAAGGTTTTTTCAGTTGTAATAATAGTATAATCAGTGTTAAAAAAAAACAAAACGAATTCGTGTTACCTTCACTTTTACAGGAAAGGTGAATATAAGGATAATATTTTGGTTCATAATTTTGGAAGGGTTTATTGTGACGTTCTTCTCGTTTTTATTTTTATCGTATCAACTTATGAGTATATGAGTATGTCCGTACTATTAATATGGTAGTTCTTTACGAAGAAACACCATGTTTTTTTACGAATAACGTTTTTTGGTTATTAGTTCGAATCAGAAGACTATAATTTCTTAGAGTGAATAAAGAAGACAGTGTAATTAATCAATACTTGAAACAAATAGAGACGTTAATTAACCCTAATAAAGAGAAAGAGGACGTTTATACGTATCAAGACAAAATAAAACAAAATTAGACAAGAAGACATCTGATGTTCCGCGAGTGAAGCAAAGGTGAGGTGTTCCGGGGAGAGTCAACTACAGGTACAGAATACACTAGGTATCGAACTCTTAGTAGAAAGTTTGTACCCAAAATTTTTTGGATGTATCTATATTGTTTGACTATGATCATAAATAAACTTTCTTAACCCGAAAGTGTAAGATCGTAAGTCTCTTACAGAACCTCCATATGACACATAAAACGTACTATTTGACCTACGGACTTTCGATCTAAGAGAACGATCAATCCGAAAACTTTTATAGGGTCACATTAGTGTCCCTTCTGATTCACTGTTGACAGAATTCCTTTACGTGACGAGGAGGACTCTTTCATTCAGTTTTCCTGAAACGTCTCCTAAGTCTTTTCTCCCGAGATCTCAGATAAGAAAAAAAAAAAAAAAGGAGAGGTTAATCTTCGTTCACAAATTGGACTCCTTTTAACGAAAGTCTTAAAGGTAATTAAAAATGTGTTTTTAAATGGTGTTTCGGGTGAAGAACGTTCAAGGACGATTCACACGGTTTGGTGTTTCGTCCCGAGGGGTGATTGAGACTCGACAAGGATATCCGTTGATTCTGGTTCTTCTTACGAAAAGGTGATGACTAAAGGGACCGATTCCTTTATCGTACAAAAGACAAAAGATATTTTCTACGACTCCGAGATCAGGACCCAAGGAAACGATATCGGGGTAGACCGGGACAACATAAGCTACGGGACACCCTAAACTCCCGTCCTCTTTCCTTCGATAGTGTGGGTACGAGGACGACAAACGGTACGATACGACACTCACATGTTAAACAATTGACCCAACGAGACTGAGTGACTCAAAAGGACAGATAAGAACCCCTGAGAACTTAAGACCGTTTGGTTAGAGGACCGTCGTATCTGTAAACAAAGTCTTAGAACAATGAACAGTGGTAGGAAATCCTCAAACCCCTAGAGGGTACTGTTGATTACCGTATTGAACATTTTTGTTTTACGATATAATTATCAAAAATAATCCTTTGATTGTACGATTAAATCTCTTCTAAGAAGTTTTCTCTTAAAATTTTGTATATATTACGAGTTAAGAATAGTCAAAAGACTAGTGATGTTAATTATGAAGACCTTTACTAAATTGTCGTATCAGTTGTTCTAAGACAAAAATTAAATATATTGGTATGTTAGACTGACCACTTGCCCTTGTATCTCCAGTAAAAAGAATCGTCCTTCGGTACGTACTAAGGGAATTTGTAGATCACTGTTATGTATAGTTACAAGTGTTCTATATGTACACTAAAAGTCTGGCGATATCAGTAATTCTGTAGTATGACTATGGACTTGTTAGTCTTTAGTCTCAAAAGAATTCCGTAGTTAATTAAATGGATTCGAAATAAAAGGAAAGAAATTAGAAAAAAAAAAAAAAAAGAGGAAAACCACCTTTCCTTTTTTCGTAGATCCCGTTGAGAAGGGAAAAAGAAACTTCATAGTCCGATAGAAAAAGGTAGAAAGGTGTACTGAGACGTTTTTCAATATACTAAGAGATAAAAGGTCCCATTAGACGGAGACATTAGACAAACAAACAAATAAAATCACAAGAAATATTCTTTTCACAAGATTTAAGAGTTATGGGTTAAGTATCAACAGACACACGTTCGTACGATTCAACGAAGGCTGAGAAACGTTGGTATACCTCATATCGGACGGTCCGAGGAGACAGGTACCCTAAGACGTCCGTTTTTATGACCTCACCCAACGGTACGGGAGGAGGTCCCATACAAGGGCTGGGTCCCTATTTTGGTCTCAGAGAATACAGAGGACGTAACCGTCCGTCCAAGAAATAGTGATCGCGGTGTACCCTTCGGGGAGTGGTAACAGATACACGAGAAATACGGTGACAACGTTTTTCGCATTATAGGTTTTATAAAGAAGGGATTTTAGAAGTATAATATATTGAAATTGGATTCGTACCTAAATGGATGTAAAATAATTGTTAGTGTAGTGTAATGGACGAATTTAATACTATAAAAAGTGTACTTTACTAAAATTCAGTAATTTTTGTACTCAGCGAATTCAGTAAGTTTTAGTTAGATTTTACAAACGTAAATACACCGATCTATAATGGTACAACCCGTGATTAGTAGTCACCCAATCAATAAATTATTAACATACATCTTAGTTTCTTAGTAAAAAGTTACTACTTTAAAACAAAGAATACCATAAACTTGACACTGTAACGACTGGTAGTAATTTAAACTTTTGTACAAAAAAGTACATTGATTTAATTTTTCTTTTGACTAATGTTATATGTGTAGTTTATAATTTTACCTTTCTTTAAGTATTTTACATTCGACGACGACGATTCAACGAAGTCAGCATAGACTGAGACACGCTGGGGTATCTGCCGACTGGTGACCCGAGGGGACAGGACCCCTAAGAGGTCCGTTCTTGTAACCTCACTCAACGGTAAAGGAAGAGGTTACGTACTTTCACTTTTCACTTTCACTTCAGTGAGTCAGTACAGGTTGAGAAGCGTTGGGGTACCTGACGTCGGATGGTCCGAGGAGGTAGGTACCCTAAAAGGTCCGTTCTCATGACCTCACCCCACGGTAGCGGAAGAGGTTTTACATTTGATATGTATTGATTATTTATAAAAAATATACATAGATTAAGTTCATATGACGTTGGGGATATGTCAGGTACCTTAAGAGGTCCGGTCTTATGATCTCACCCATCGTAAAGGGAAGAAGTCCCATAGAAGGGTTGGGTCCCTAACTTGGGTCCAGAGAACGTAACGTCCGTCTAAGAAGTGGTGGACTCGGTGTTCCCTTCGGGATGATTATTTATTTAAATTTAATTTTATTCTATTACGATAGAAACATATACTTTAAAATTTTTATTTACTGTTAAAATATAAAAATTTTCACGTAAGGTAATCGGTAAGTTTAAGTCAAACCCAGTTGTACATTTAAATATGAGGAAATACTTTATTTACGAATTACCGTATTACTTAGTTCTCAGAAGTTTACTAGTACCGAAAACTCTATTATCAGGATGAAGATCTTTCAGACGATCCCTTACTAATCTAAATACGAGTTTCTATAAATATCGTCTTATTGTCATCTTTAACCTGTATTTATTTCATTTATTTTATTCTATGTTTCAATGCGTACATTCTTTTGTTACTAAGACATATGTATGTAAGATTTGAGATATACATAATACGCCCGAAGGGTCCACCACGGTCACCTTTTCGTAGGCGGACGGTCGCGTCCTCTGTACTCTGTTCCCAAACTGGGGACCCAGTCCTTCTAGGAGACCTCCTCCCATACCGTTGGGGGAGGTCATCGGAACAGGCCTCTTAGGGTACCTGTCTCCTCGGACCGCCGATGTCAGGTACCCGAGCGTCTCAACCTGTGTTGAATCACTGATTTGGTGGTGGTGGTTTGTTGAGGATAAACGGTCTAATCCCAAGAGGTCTTGTACGTCTTATTTTGGAAGTCACCGTGGTGTTTGAGTCATGACTTTATAAAAAAGTACAAAAGGTTGTACGAAGTAAGAACAATGGATTATAAGAACGTTAATAGAAATTTCTGTGATCCAAGTAAAAAGTTGATCAATCTGTATAAAAGATATCAAGAGAGTCTGAGTCTTATTAACATAGAACTTATTATTGGGACAAGTGAGAGTGAATTTAGGTGTGTCGTCAATAAGTTCGATTACGATAAGAAAAACCCAGTTCCTTATTAATACGAAGGAAGGTTGAGGAAAGGTTTACAAAATTATAACTGAATATCCTTTCAAACTGATTATTATAAAAGTATGGAGTTCACCATAAGAACCTATTCTTCTGTTCTTTGTAAAAATTGTAATGGATGAGGCTGGATGTCTGACTTTCCGTGTATTTCCATACATTAAGTTTGATATTGTATTGGACTATGGGTTGTGAGGGATTGTAAGTCTTCCATCTAAAATTTAGTGAAAAATTGAATTTGTTGTCCTGTACAACCCATTCTTACCTTATCAGTCTGAAAGAAGAGTTGTATAAGTACTAAAATAATTGAATTAATAAAGATATAGATCTTTGCGGAATAGATCTTTTTTTGTTTGAGAAATATTAGATGTTATACGATTCACATTTGAAATTTGATCAAGAACTAAAAAGAGAAAAACGAAATCATAGTATTATCAACTGTACATATTACTTCTGGAACCGTGAGACATAATGGAACTTTATACTCTTATATACTCAAAAGTCACATTATAATTTATGTCACAACGTAAATTCTCATGCACTCCAACAAAGTATCCGCAAAGATAATTCTGACTAGACAAACATCATAAAGATAATTGTACTTTCGAATTAAATAGTCTTTTGGTATAAGAAACTAGTATCGTCTATTGTCCTTTAAACGTAAACACTCCAAAATAAAAAAAAGGAGTTCATCTACCCCCTACCTTTTTCGTAAACCCCTATTTTTTCATAGTGAACTTTAGTTTAAAATAAAATAGGTAGTTCTTTTTGAAGACAAAAGTACACGAAAATTTTTTATAGGTCAAAGTACACCTATAAATCCATATTAAAATTTAACTGTTTTAGATTCATTTAATGAAACCGACAAAAAGTCAGCGATTCAGTACAACCTGAGAACACTGGGGTACCTGACACGGGGACGGTCCGAGGAGACAGGAACCCTAAGAGGTCCTTTCTTATGACCTCACTCGACGGTAAAGGAAGAGGTTCCCTAGAAGGAATGGGTCCCCAGTTTGGGTACAGAGAACGTAACGTCCTTCTAAGACATATGACTCGGTGGGAAATGTATGGAAGTTGATTAATAGTGTATTGTTTGTACTATAATCCGTTGAGTTTTTTAATTTCGTTAACAATTAACCAATTTTCTATCCCCAAAGACGGGATACTTGAAAGGTTTATAGGTAAATGTCTCTGTAAATCTTTTGTAGGAATCATCAACGTGTAAAAAAAGGACTTATTGCTTAAAATAATAGATTCCATGTGTATTTACTGGGGTAATGGATTCAAGACTGACCCTTTCTCGTGTGTTAAAGTCAGGTTCTTCTCGTAGTACGGGGTACGCAGTCATCGTAAATAAATAGTAAACACCAAAAACTCCGATCTCTTAAATTGAACAGGAAAAAGAGTCACAAAATGAGAACTGTGGAGTTTCACGAAGGGTTTCGTGAGCACACGAGAGAAAGTCAAAGAAGGAAACCCAACCCAAGACTACCCGGCCCTTTTGTATACGGGAACTGTGACTGACCATATTGTACTCCCAGTGAGCACACGGTTTGAATAGTTAACACTATTACTGTCCATTAAAGTGAGTTAGATGTGACATTAGGAGTCATCTTGAAGGGGATAAAGAAGTACAAATACATAATAAGTCTGATTATCACTGGGACTTCATCTTTTTCGAAGAACAGAGAATTTTGAAAATAACTCTCCTCAAGTTTTGTGTGTGTCGATTCACGAGAAGACACACGTAAATTATATCTGACTTTTCGACAAACCATAAGTAAAATCTAAGTGACCGTTGTTCTGTCTGTTTTTTCACACACGATCCTCAGTCCTTCTATATATACTTTTTAATTTTCAAATTTTAATTAAACTTGAACATTACACGGTGCACCTTTAGATTTTTAGTTAGAGGTTTACCTTGTCGAACTTTGAAAGAGAACGGTAGACCAAAACCTGGACCGAGTAAGTCAAGGTTAAAACGGGACCACTTATGAGGTTAAAATATATATGATGTACCCTTGCTATTAGAAGAACGGTGGATTCGTGTAGAACAACATAAACGATTTTTTACATCAACAAAAACAAGAAAAGGATGTGATGGTTATAAAGGACTCACGGGAGAGTTAGTACCTACGTGAAATAAAATTTAGTCTACATGGTAATCATAAACTACATAATCGAATAACTTATCACTAACGTAAAATAAACCATTTTAAAAAATTTACATGTAGAAATTACTCGAATTTTATGTCTAACTACTTAGGTTTATTTCCCACCCCCCTTTTCTAAACCGATAAACTCAACATTTCATTCTCTTTTTTATTCCGAGTTATGTATCCGTAACCAAATTTATTCTAATACCCTCCGTTCGTAACTGAGTTACGACCGTACGTCCTTCATGAGTCCTTTACAATCGTTAATTGGAAATCACACACACACACACACACGTGATTAATATTGTACGTTTTTCAAACTTACGTAAATTAAAAAAAAAAAAACTCCCGAAGGGACTATCGAGTCAACCATTTCTTAGGCGGACGTTACGTCCTGTGGGACCAAGTCAAGGACCCAGTCCTTCTAGGCGACCTCTTCCCTATCCGATGGGTGAGGTCATAAGAACCCGAAGGGTACACCGAGTCGACCATTAAAGAAGTTTCTTATAAAAACTTCTTTTGTGAATAACTTTTCGGCGACAATCAATGAATTGTATGTGATAGAATGAACAAGGTGTGTTTTATTGAGGCACTTATACGACTCGTAATGTCTACTCTAGTCCATGTAAGTCTCCCCATGCTGACACCTGTTCTTATGACTCCTAATGTCCTAAGTTATTGAGGGGAAACTCATATGTCAATTATTTATCACCTCTACATTTGTCTTTAAACTACAGAAACAATAAGGAACTACTGTGAGAGTTTATCTAAATCGTTCACACTCGATGGTGTGGTGTTGTAATAAAATTAATCGAAATTTCCGTAGACATTCTATAACTTCGGTTTACTAACATTAGTTTTGACATCCCTAAATTCGATGTTATCCTACATATCTTTACGTAGAAGAGACAATCATGAAGAGATTATTATGTAGATAACTACTAAATCAAGAATTCTCAGGTCAGTTTAGACCAACTTTCACTTGCTATCAATGTTCATTTTGACTGAAGATCACTAAAGTAGTGTACAAAAAATTCGATTAATAATTTTCAATTTAAAAACGAAGTCTTTTTATCCGATGGTGAAGGTTTAATGAATCGAGTATATGAATAGGTGGACGGATCTAAGAAGGTTGTCTACTTATTTTAGAATGAAAATATATATGTATTCCGTAAATTTTAATGTTGTCATTTAAAATTTCTAGTAGGTTATTGAATTAATACTATGATTCTTGAGAAATCTTGTATATAACTCCGAAGTTTACTGTACAAATATAGGGAAAATTTGAAGAAATTTTTACATACTACTGACTATTTATCGACTCTTTATAATATTAGTGTATTGAATATGAGTGTCTCAAATTAGGTCGAGAATATTTTATACCTGACAGATATGTTTCATACCTTAAGGACACCGAGTCTACCATTTCTTAAACGGACGTTACGTCGTCTGGACCCGAGCTAGGGACCCGGTCTTTCCAGGGGACCTCTTCCTTTACCGTTGACGAGATCACAAGAAGGGACCTCTTAAGCTACCTCTATCCTCAGACCACTCGATATCAGGTACCCTATCGTTCTCAGTCTGTACTTACTTGTTGATTGGAAAAGTGAAAGTATTTTTTGTATTAGTATATATGTATATATGTGATTAAAAATATATGTGTTTGATTAAACAATAACGTCATTATGTTTTAGTAAATTATCGAAACAACGTTTCATAAAACGTAACAGTTTATTTGGTGAGTTCTTCTACGAAACGTGTGATGTGTAATATATTCCGTTTATCAAAATTCATTGTCACTGTAATATGAAATAATTTAAGAAGTGTTATTCTGTAGTTTAGTGTTGAGCTTGAAATTAAGGTCGTATGTTAAAACACAGTGACGAAAACAAAAATTCGGTACTTTTATATTTACAACGTTTACATTACTCCGTCCTTAAGATCTCCAGATGTTAGATTACCCATAGATGTTTTAATGAGTCCATTAAACATGGTACAAAACCAGGGATTTATGTCGTCAGTAGTGTACTGTATAGAATGGTTCTGGATGATATCGGTGAACAAAGGTCGAGATATTTAAGATCAAGTGAGAAACAGGTTGAGAGTTTCGATATGAATTACCTAAGACAACAATAAAGGTAATTAAGACTTGTACGACGGGTAACCTTAGTCTAACCAATAAAAGATAAGGGGTTTACATCGTATGATAACCGGACCCAGTCGCCAGACCGATGTTTTATATGATAAGCTATTGTAATCCGTTTAACAAGTACAGTTTACATCTCAGTTTTGATACCAAAAAGGTTCATCAATACATGACTATACTCTTAACCTGGTATTTCTTCCTACCCGTGACTTCTTGACTACGAAAACTTAATACTACGACTTCTTCTGAGAACTCTCAGGTGACCTGTTGTTCCCCTAGTTTGGTTAGTTACGATTTCCTTTAGTTGAGACTTATAAGGAACCTTCCTGACTTGGACTTCGAGATTATGTAAACTACTCTTCTCGACTGATAACCTTTTTTGGGACTACGACCCTTTCTAACTCTCGTCCTCCTTTTTCCTCACTATCTTCTACTCTACCAACTTACCGTAGTAACTGAGTTACCTGTACTCAGACACGTTTGAGACCCTCTAACACTTCCTGTCCCTTCGGACTGTAAGACATCAGGTGACCCAGTACTTATCAGTCTGTACTGAATCGATGACTTATTGTTGTCACTGTTTATACCCATTGTCATAGAAAACCTATCTCAACTACGTTCATAATACAATGTCTTTATCTCTTACAAGAAAATCTTTCCTTTTATTTTAATTTTTTTTTTGACGAGTCGATATATATCGAGACATAAAGGGACTAGAGTAATAAGACCGATAATAGTAGACTTTTTAGAAAGGGAAAATATAAATAGATAAATAAGTTTCGGAATCTTTCGATGTATGTGTATTAGACGTCGAGTAAATAACACGACCAACAAAAAGGTTGACAAAGAAATACGGATAGAAGAGACTAGTAAATTTAATGCAAAGAGAGTTCTCGTAAGTTATTTGTAAACAAACTACTTACTTACATATATAAAATCCAAAGGTCGATGTGAAATATTCGTGTCATCTCCGTATATCTGCCTGTATTTTTGTAAAATGATTATCATGCCATGTGTAACTAGATGGAACTTACATGTATTGTAGAAACCCCTGGAACGTCCCTTTACGCGTTAATCGTTTTGAGAAGTAGACTGTCATGTAGTTTACATTTAGTAGTGTGAACCGGTAGCTGTTGGAGTCGGGGTTTACAGACGTTCAGAGAGAGAGGACCAGGTACGTCAGGGATTTGTCCTCACCCTGTAAGACAATCTATTTATTTTTAGGCATAACCCATCGGTCTCCGTTAGGAGTCCGGGGATGCCTAAGATGTTCCGTGAAGTCAATGTAAGGACTAACGGGATTTTATTTAAGAAATAATCGACGGTTGATATTGTAATCTCTTGCGGACTACACGGGGACAGAGGTCTTGTCTTAGAACCTAAAACGGGTCGAACTATTGATGAAGAAACTACTGTCTCAAAAACTGTAACTAGACTTTCCCTAAGGTGGTTCGTATACATCCCAGAAAGGATTATCAGATACACCACTTGCGAAGTATTTAACTGTCTTCTTTACGTAAAAATATGAACAGGACCGTTGCACAGTTCTCGATATGTGACCGTAATGGCTTAATTGAGTGAATTAGAAATATAAAAGGACTTATTATTATGGTCCGTTTTTAAAATAGTACACTCTTATATCCGAATAAGTAAATCGCAAAAGTGTCTCTGTCTTAAGTTCTACATCAGTAATTTTATTTACAATAAGTATTTACGTATCAAAACAACCATACATACAGGCGTGTGATAACCTATTGTAGGGTGGATAAAGATGTTTTTTTATTTTTCTTTTTGTGTTTTGAAGTAATGTATTACCTCAGACTTCGTATATACGTTCCGATTTAAACTACATATCTAAAAATCTTTTTAATCTGATCTAAAGTTTGACTTAGACAATTCATATTTAGTGTAGGATGGAGTTTTCATTACACAAGTGTTGATGAAAGGGGGATAATAGTTTTGGTCAACAAAAAGGGAAGATTAGGATCTTATGTCTGACGAAGGTTCTGGTATAGTGGTACAGTACAGAGTAATCAGTGAGTCAGTGCACACCGAGACACGTTGGAGTACCTGACATCGGGCGGTCCGATGAGACAAGTACCTTAAGAGATCCGTCCTTATGACGTCAGTCAACGGTCAAGGAAGAGGTCCTCTGGAAGGAATGTCTCCTTGACTTGCACCCAGAGTGTGACGTCCGTCTAAGAAACGGTAGACTAGGTGGTAGAATAGTACCGAAAGATGTATGGTTTCAAGGGTTTAACGATTAAACTTTAAATATAAAATTCCACTCAGCAAAGTCGATAAGTTATCGATTTTTATGAAACTCTGTCGGTCAACGACAGAGTAAAATTTTTCTCCCCCTTGTTTAGCTTTTCTGTCTCGTTTCCTTGTAATTTTTTTCTTTTTTTTGTCATATTTAGTAGATCTTCAATTATTCATTAGATATCTTGTCAAACTTACGACCTCGACTCGAGTTACTCCAACTACACTAAAACGCTATTATAGTTCTTCCTTTATTCAAGTCTTATATTAAACATATAAACATTAACATGAAGGACGATGGGAATCGGAAGACGGTGAGTTATCGTGGTTCCGGTTGGAATCGAATCAAGACAAAGTTGCAGTGTCAGTGAATGGAATGAATCTATCGACTTCCCTTTCTTTTAACGAAGAGGGTGGAGGTTGAATCGGTTTTTCAAATTTTTAGTATTTTATGTTCGAGGATCTCCTATCCTTAAACATACATACATATATATCAAAAAATTACGAAACCTCTTTGGTTAAAAACTTACGGATAAATTATTCATCGAAAGTTTGTGAGTTACACCTTACTGATATCTTTAGGGAAAATGCACCACTTTTACAGACAGGAAACATTCTATGATCAAGTCCTGAAACCTAGAAACTAAACTGAAAATGTCATGTTGAGATCTTAACCCTAGAAAGTACATAAAAAGAATTTACGATGAGGGTCCGTTTCCATTGTGATTCCTGATTACACCAATTTACCGATTTCCTGTTTAATCTACTCCGGTACAACGACAACAAATCAGTGAGCCAGCACACGTTCACAGACGCTGGGACCCCCGACTTCGGGTGGTCCGGGGAGACAGGTACCCTAAAGGGTCCGTCCTTATGACCTCACCCAACGGTAAAGAAGGACGCTCCCTAGACTGGTTGGGTCACTAGCCTGGGGAGAGAGGACGAACCGTCGGCCTAAGAAATGGTGACTCGGTGGTCCCTTGGGTCGACTCCGTGCCCGGGGCGACTCGTGAGACCAGAGACTTTTACATTGTCCGAAATCTACATTACACGAGGAAAAGAAAGGAAAAGTCTTTATTACAGAGAACAAACCTACTGGAACCAAAGAATTGGTTTGTTTTTAGAAATTGTGTATTTTCTAAGGGGTCAGAGTTTACTAGTCCCAATGATAAACTAAGTGTATTAGAAATTAACCCTGAAGGGTCCACCATGTTACCATTTCTTAGTCGACCGGTAACGTCCTCTATGTTCTCTGTACCCAAGCTAGAGACCTAACCCTTCTAGCGGACCTCATCCTTTACCGTTGGATGGGATGATAAGAAAGTACGCACGCACGTGTGTGTGTGTGTATGTGTGTGTGTGTGTGTGCGTTAGAAATTTACTGAATTCGTTTGTCCGGAATAACATTTGAGAGTAGTGAAAGACTTAAAGACAAAACTATGACATTAAGAAATAGTTCATTGTTTTGGACACCTACATTGATATAAAGTGAAAGAAAGGAGGAAAAATTTTTTATAAGTGTATTGAAACTTCCAACTTCCAAACTTAAACTTTTGATTTTTCTGTTTTAACGAGAGCCTACCTCCGGATTACACTCGGTACTAGGTAGGACTTCGTTTTTAAAATACCGAGTCGACACATTTGGGAAACTTTTACATCGAATATTACCTCCACGACTTTACCTAAGTACTTGGGGAATTTTACATAAGTGCTTGGGGAGGTGATTATATAGATTCCATAAAGTAATGACAGTTACATAGTGTGAAAAATTTTAATTTATTGGAGAAGTCTTTATGAATAAAGAAAAAATTCACGGACTTGTTTTAAAAGAAACACCTTAAACCGATTACTTAGCAAAGAGACCTTACCTCTGTCCGTCCTTGACTACCTATGTGTGAATCTCTATATGTGAGTATAGGCTAACCCCACCACACTTGATATGTAATTATAAAAGTCTAATGTGAAAATGTCCATATAAGACTAAAATATTTCCTGTAAGTCGAGTGTTTTGATATAAGAAATTTTACCTAGTCGTGAGACGAAGGACCCGTCATCAAAAGGGGTAAAAACCATTTTCGCTCAAAAAGATAAACGTTCAATTTACATTTATTGAAGAAAGATCGATGAAAGATTGTATTTCTTATGTAGTTTGAGAAAGGTTAAAGGGGTCGGGGGTTAAATAGTAGGTTATGTTTTAAGTAAAATTCATTTATAATGTACTTTAAAGTATTAGTGTATCGTTGTCTTCAATGAAATTATTATTTATCTATTTTATTTTAAAACTCCAATTTTCACTTCCTCACTTAATCTTATTTTCAATCTGGTTATACGGACACCTATTCTATATGAGTCCAGTATTAAAGATTCTGGTTCTTTTCAGATAATACGAGTTCGTGATTCAAAAAGAATAGTTTGAGAGTGTATGTAAAACGACTAAAAGAGTTTACGACAAAAAGTTTATCGTGATCTCTTGTACTCGTTTAAAAAGTTGTCTAGAATCATACCGACAATTCGTATGAGAAACTAAAGACATAGATTTTTTATGAGAGTAGAAAAACTTTAATATCTTTTTTTGTGAGTAAAGTCCGAATCGAAACCTTAAATGAGAAGTCAACATCCCTTCTATTCCATAATTTAGATAAATAACGTACGTCTACCCCTAATTTATTAAATTTGTTTACTTTTTGTCTTCATCAATAATATGTGTCATGTTTCTTGTGAGATGTAAAACGTACTTATAAGTATGACGAGTCAAAGGTCTAAGTGATAGAGTGTAATATTTAATGAAATCTTGTTGTTGCAACGAAAGAAAAAAAGGGATGACGTGATGAAGGATGTACTCAGACGGTCTTAAAAGGTTCAAAATTTTATGATATTTATGCAAGTGTAAAAAGATATTGATTTTGACTTTAAATTTACTATATCATTTACATCTCACTATTTTTACTAAGGGGTTGTAATCTTTCCATTCAATATCGTGGTTAAGTTTCAAAAAAAAAAATTCACATTAATTGTGGATTACAGTAACTTATAGAATAAGGTTCGGATTAAAAAGTTTATAAAACGAGTACATAGTTTATTATAAATAACTCGGAGATCATTCACGTTCTAAAGTACAATTATTTTTACTTAATTTCTGTTTTAAAGAGAAGTTTATTGAACCCTTTACGGTTTGTACATTCTGTATATATGGGTATATTCTGTACATATGGGTATTTTTGACTGTTTACAAATTGGATTTACTTTACAGGATTGTAAGTTTTATAAGTTATAATGAAAGTCGTGTACCAACTCCCCATAAACTCGACCTCCAGTCCACGATGAGATCTCCATTTCCCCGTAAGGTCTTTTTTGTAGTTTCCGTTTTAATAGGTAAATATAAAGAAGTTTGGTCCTTCAGAATTTAATAAAATCATTAACTCTTTCTCTTTTAGTAGTCAGAAGTTAAAATAAGTACTTTTAGATGGAGAATGTGTTATCGTTCCTTACGTTTTATAACCTAACACACTCCACGAACATTTATAAAATGATTGAGTATATTGATCCTTTTTGAAGTCTTTGTTATAGTATTTTTAGTCGAATATCCACAGTACATGGTCGTGTATCAATTTAATAAAATTCAAAATTCCATTTTTTGTTTGTTTTTTTTGATTGAGATTTATTAACAGTTATATAATATGACAAGGTACCCTTTTACATGTATCTTAGATTTGATCGTGGGAGACTTATAGCGACGAACTTACGTGGTACCGCACTTTATTGTATTACCGTGTCTTACGAGTATTTTGTAAGATTGAGAAGTGTCTCTTCCCCCCCCTATTGACGGTCTCTCCAAAAGAAACGAATCGTTTTTACCTGTGCCTGTTGGCCGACTACATTAAATATTTTCCTTCATACTTACAAGACACTTAGAAGACTTAACAGTTTTCAAAACTATTGAAGTACGAGACAACGGTATCAAATTGGGTATATTGACTCTACCGACTCACTAGAGTTGTCTGAGAAAGTCCTCTAAGTTTCCTCAGTTCTAATTCACTTTCACGACCCACCCTTAATTTGTGGTATCCCCCTCCCCACATCCGGGGAGGGGAACGTGTTATCCCCCACCGGGGCGGGGAATCGAACTAGACCGCTGACACGACTAAATGGTCACAAAGTCGATGCGTCGAAAAATGAAAGGACGTAACCTCTTCCTTTACCGTTGGGTGAGGTCACAAGAACGGACCTCTTAGGGTCCCTGCTCCCTCGGACCACCCGACGGCAGATACCCCAGCGTGTCTCAGCCTGTGCTGACTTCGCTGAATCGTCGTCGTCGCCGTCGTCGATGGGTCTCCCAAACANTAAATGGTCACAAAGTCGATGGGTCGAAAAATGACAGGACGTAACCTCTTCCTTTACCGTTGGGTGAGGTCACAAGAACGGACCTCTTAGGGTCCCTGCTCCCTCGGACCACCCGACGGCAGATACCCCAGCGTGTCTCAGCCTGTGCTGACTTCGCTGAATCGTCGTCGTCGCCGTCGTCGATGGGTCTCCCAAACAAATTTGATAAGAGAAAACACGAACGAAGTGGGTTAAACGTTGAAAATACAGATGGGAAGATAAATATGTATAAATGTAGGTTTACCGTTAGATGAGGTCATGATAACGGATCTTTTAGGGTACCTGTCTCCTCGGACCATCCGATGTCAGGTACCCCAGCGTTTCTCAGCCTGTGCTGACTCGCTGAAGTGAAGTGAAGTGAAGTGTAGGGTAAAAGTGGAAGCTATTTTTAATATATTTATTTTCAAATCGAATTTAAGATTAAAAGTTATCGTCTCAAATTTTTTTTTTGCTATGTTAAATTTCAGAGGAAATACAATGTATATAACTGGTAGACGTTACATTTGAAGTGACATTTCAATACAAGTAACTTGACCTCGACAATTCAGAAAATCGGGAAGAAGGACCACCTTCGTTAACTTACGTCTTATTAATCCAGGAACTTGGAATTACTCCCACTACGGTCGTCAAATAAATCCTAAAGACGAATCAAATAGTACTTACGTTTGAATACTAGTGAATACGATACGAGACTTGATTAGTCTACTCTGTAGGTGAAAGGGAACTCCTCAAGTATATAACACTAATTTATCTTTTCGTACGTGGACTCCCTTTTGAACGACCGGATGATTGGATATAAACTCTAAGTACAAGTAACTACTCGAATTTTTAGGGAACCATCGGTTGTTATTAGTCGTAAAAAAAAAAGGTTAGCAAGATCGTTCAGTCGAATGTCTATGGACAAAACTCGACGGTTCGGTGTACTACAGACAAGGTGAGGAGTGTCCGGTACCGATCGATAAGTGACTAGATACTACGAGAAAGGGTCAGGACGGGGGGATTGGGGAAGAGAGTCTTACCACCGGGGACAATTATGTTGTTTTACCTTTAACAGTCGCACCCGTCCAACGGTATACCTCCAACTGTCGACGAGTTAGTCTAATTCTGTTTACGTGTATCCGTTACACTCACATTTTTCTTTTTTTTAGTAAAACTTTTTTTTTCAAAAGGATAATAAAAAGAATCCTAAAATTCTTTTTCTTATAGTTAAAATTTCTGACGAGATATTTCGTCTATTCTAACTTAGTCACAACTATATTTCGTTTAAAATGTACGTTTGATTTGAATTCTTAAAAGACAAAACTTGAAGTTAGGAGAAACGAAGACCGGTATCACAAATTGAATTCTTCGGAGTAAGAGGGAAAGGTGGAGTAGGTTAAGTATGTGTATGAAGCCGATCCATACAATGTTTCATTATTTCCGAGGATAAAGACCTTTTCTTTTATTACAACTTTTTAACATTTTTATACAAAATTTTCCAACGTATTATAAGGTTCTCTTTTCATTGTCTTAAAATCTTCGGTGTGTTGGTAGTTATCGGTTCGAGTACTTATTTATAAATGTTATACATGTATACGTATAGTTCCATTTCGATGAAGTATCCTTGAGTCTGAGACACCTTTTATAAATACGTCACGTATCTGTCACTGTTTTTTTCTCGTGATTTTTTCCTCCATTAAAATTTCATTTCTTGTCATCTGTACAAATTTCAATAACTTATTAAACGGACTGGAAGGATTTTATATGTTCTGAGAAAATTGTTATTTATTTTATACAACCGATACTAACGGATAAGGACTTGAACTGACTCAGTATAGTAGTAACATGTCATCTCGATTGTTTAAAATCGACTCGATCTCATGTAATCTTTCTCATCAGTATACGAGTCTACTTTATAAAGTCTGAACTAAATGTTTACTTTAGATCACGGAATTTCGACACACGTTACATATTTACGGATCCTTTCGAACGTGAAACTTTATTTGGAAACACTGATTCAATTGTTAAAAAGATTTTAGAACGTCGACAGATTGAAAGAGTGACCTATCGATTCGGAGGTTTCAGATAACGACTTCAAATAGTATCCTTTAATATGAGAGTGTCCCGTCTTGACGGATGACAGAAGTTTTTTAAATATATCCTTCATGTTCAATTGTGAGGACTGTAGTGGATCTCAACTATTGTCATATGTAGAGATCTAGGGTTCGGTGGTTTTTCGACGGTACGTCCGATTGTATTTATTCTCGAACGTCAGACGTTCTTTTTTTTTTTTTTTT